>JASJET010000292.1:535000-1212500 GCA_034092305.1 Diaprepes abbreviatus
CACGTCCCATAAAAATCGGTGGTCATTGAGCAACCTTACCGAATTCCGTACGTATTTTCGATGAAATTAAAAATCAAATCTTAGGAGAAAAGAAAAGTTAGGATGGACAATGAAATTTAGGTCCTGTATCGATTTTTCCAACTACACTGGCTATTGGTAGGTAGAAGTTGACCAAGGGATAAAGGAAAAGCTGCACTCTCAGTCCCTGAGGTCACTATGAAGATAAACTTATATCTTTTGGGTTAGCTAATTCTGCGTTTATCGAGTAACGATTAATGATATGGATAAATAACTATCTAGTAGGCTCACATTTTTATGTTTATTTGAATAGTACAATATCATTTATGGAAAGCCACGTTAGGCAGCATATCGCAAAACAAAAAAAGTTTATGGAAAAAAAATTCCCAAGCAAAATTAACAGTGAATCCGGAAAAGTACGTTTTTATGCAAAAAAGTCTATACTTAGGATTTATGGTTTCTAAAGAAAATACGTTACTGTTCTTAAAAGGTAGAAATTCTTAAATATTACCTTAAGTCAGCCACCGTTAAGAAAATTCAATAATTTCTAGGATTGGTTGAGTGTTATAAAAGATTTATACCAGATTTTTTACGATATTCAACATCTAAGAATCTGACCAAGAAAAATATCAAAAATATGTAAAATAAAGGCTGTGAAGAATCATTTAACTATGCTTAGAACAGCTTATTCTTGAACTAGTTTTAAAATACCAAGATCCTGACTGTAGTATTTCTTGTTCACGTTAAATTTCGATTTGGCAATTGTCGCTAATTTATAGCAGATGTACGATAGTCAAAAGTTTCCTAATAAATATGTTAGTAGACGATTATAGAAACAAATATGCATACAAAAACTGTTAAAAACTCAATTGTTTGGGTTTAATAAAGGCAACTAAACAATTTAGGCGTTACTTTTGAAGGCAACAATTTATTGTTTATACGATGACCAAAAACTATACCTTAAAAGCTGAGAAAGATCAACGAGCATACACTCAATCCAGAGGTGATTGACGTCATAGCCAGTTATTAAATTAATTAGTGTAACGATGGCAGTTGGTCTGGAATTGTTATATAGTATGACGGTAAGGGAATTGAAAGAGGATATTCGATTAGCTCCAATGACGAGTCTGCTCAGAATAAAATGAAGACGTGGAAACAGTCTACATTAAATTCAAATGCCAAGAAAAGAGTACCAATTCAACAGCGAGAAGATTTGTGGAGATCAACCATACTTCACGTAAGCTGGATCAGAAAAAATATGAAACTTCTTGTTAGCGGTGGACTTTGTTATATAAGTAAAAATGCAGGAAGTCAGACTGGAGTAAACATACATCACTTTCTTTTGAAGAGGACGTCTAATGAACGTACAAACAGCCTATATTATGCAACAATGCAACAAACACGAAACAGTGTTAAAAACACCGTCGAGACAACAAACGGAGTGTGGGTCATGAAGGAGCCGACTGAAGAAAATCTCAAAAAGTGAAGCGTGAAAAGTTGTTCTAATATAGACCAGTAGAAAAGTGCGTGTTCGCGGAAAAGTAAAACTTAACCGAAAAAGATAGCAGGAGTTTTGAAAGAGAGTACCATGATTAAAAAATAAAAAACCCATGGATTAGTTTTATGAATATTGTATCAATTTTTAAACTGATATATTGTAGACCAGTTGAGATTCATATTCCTTTACTTTCCTTTTCTGTAGGCAATATTCAATCTAAGAGGAAGACTAAAATCTAATAGAACAAATATTAATTATGATTAATTTATTAAATATTGTTTGAGGTAATGTATATTCCACCAAAGGAGGATTTAAATAATCACCTTGTATGTGGATTTTTATCATGGAACCTGAGAAAGAGAATATCTTATTTTACCAAATAAAAAGCTTTACCCATAAAAAAGTTATCAAACATAGTCAGCTCGTTATTTATCTGTTTTTCCGGAACCATGAACTTGAACATTGAATACGAGTTTATAAGCTGTGTAGTTCATAAAATATGTCGAAGAAATTGTACCCTTGTCAAATATGAAAACCGTTAAAGCATAAAGTCAAGAATGAATTAAGTACCATACAGTCTAAACCACGTAGGAGATGTTTTACAGTAAACTTTCCAATCATAAGGAAACAAAGGAATAATCAAATAATATCGTCGAAAAATAATATATTCACTGAATTTCAAATACAAAGAATACGTATGATGATTATTTTTCCTGTTCGATAAAGAAGGACGGTTTAAATACTACCAAATTCTAAAAGAGTGGACAGTTTTTTACAATTATTATCAAAACTTTTAGTTCTAGAAAGACGAAGAATAGTTTATTTATTCTTTTCTAAAACAATATTAATTTTAAGATGCTCAGGACAAATCATTAATTAAATATCGAAAATGGGTTTGCTAATGCACTCTACAAACGAAAGGACAAAATTTTCGGAAATAGAAACATCATTACAGGAGTAAGGAGGTTACCCAGCCACCACACTAATGGTAACTGATCATTAGGGTTTACTACTCCTTCCCTCCACCATTCTAATTTACCTTTACCTCACCACTGCCCCTTCGCCCCACCCACTGCTCCTTCCCTCACCAATTATACAAATTAAAGGTTAAACAGTGTTAAAGGGTTGTTAATCAAAAAAATAGATTTCCATGCGGTGATTGTAATAGAAACTTCACCCGAAAAACAAATCTTTACAGACACATGAGGGAATCATTTCCATATAGGGCGTCTTGTTCAGGGGTTTAACAATATGTGAACTTCCGGATCACCCATCGAAAAAACTACAAATAGAAAACAGTGAATCCAAAAAAAATGACCTACCCAAAATTCCAAAACTTATATTTATCGTTTAATAAAGACTGTAACATATGGTAAGTGAAAAAAATTAACTTAGTGCCCATTTACGCTCAAATCTATCCTATCAGTGAGTGATCCCTAAAGTGATCCACATGCGCAGTACAGTTTTCATCCAAGCAACCAATCATACGAAAATAAAAAAGTAGCTTATTATTTACTTAGAATCAAACACCATGTCTTCCCCAGTGCTAGGTAATCTTTCCTAAGAACAAGAAGCAGTTAGAAGCTACAATTCAGAAGAGAACATTTTAAAACACCAAATTCCTAGAAAACCGTCAACTCAATTGTTTAAAAATAAAAAGGAAATTTTCGAGCGATAAAAAGACAGAGGTTTGTAAAGTTACAAAAAGAAATCTAAACCACCAAGATGTCTTGTCCATCGGTTCATTAAACTTTAAGCCATTTGGTTTAAAATTTAGATAAATTGTTGTATTAGGTAATTACATAGAGTTCATAGCAATTTTTTAGAAGTCGTGAAAAATTATTAATTTTAGGTTATACACGTATCAATGCAATTTTGAGTAATCCACATCTGCAAGTTTGAAGTGAGGTCAATGACTTCTATTTGTATATTTCTGGTAGATATAAAAATATAGTGTGTAAACGGTACAATTAAAAATAATTATAACAAAACTAAATATAAATTAACTATAACAAATTTTAGAAAATTACCCTAACTCGTAAATCATGTTTAATATAGTAGGGATTTAGAACTCACTTTCCTTCAATAACGTTTGCTCTTTATTGGAATTAATGACCATTTTGTCAAGAATCTTACCCTATAAATATATATACAATATATATTATATTCTAAACTATTTGCACTCACTCTGTATAAAGATAGAAATAGAAAAAGATGGTTTAGGAGATAGAAAACGATATTTTTTAAATTCTAATATTTCTGTATATTGAATAGAAAATTTGAAATTTAAGTTCAAGTTTGTTTACAAAAGTTAAATTATTAAACAACGTGCCCAAAACCAAATATAAAAAAAAAAATTACGCAATTAACTGGTAACATAATAAATGTAATATAATATATTGTTCTCGTTCCAGCGAGACCAGAAATGTTAGACTCGCAATATTTTTATCAAATGCCAAGAGAAGAGGTGTTAGGAAAGGGCCTGGCTATCGATGAAGTTCAACAAACAAGGAAAGAGGTACAAAAAAGATTAAATTACTATTAAAATATGGTTAGCGACTGCTTTGAAATTTTGCAAGTGTTAAATGAACATGAAAAACAAATATAATTAAATAATTTGGAAATAACCTTGAACAAGAAAGCTATTTTAAAGAAGAATCACACGTTATATCAATTTTTAAGAAGAACATGGTAAACCAAAGTTTAAAATTTAAATAGAAATACATATCAATCAATTATTATAAACAATTGTTTACTTGTATAACTAACTTTGTACTCAAGCTAGAAATGATTTCTTTTTATTAATTAAAAAATTACATATTTTTGTCTTATTGTCTAACATCATTCCTCAAAACTAACCAGAATTATAAACCAGAATATTTTAAAAACAATGAGGAAATAAAGAAATATTTAATGTGATTTTGAGATTTAATGTATTTTACTGTAGACAGAATGTTTCTTTTGTATCTTCTTAAACAAACTCTTGACTATTTATTTTTAACCTTAAATTATAGTATTTTAAGGAATATTCTACAAACCAAAATATTATTTTATAAATCACTTCGTTGTTCTGACTTTGCAAAAATAGTTTATTTAAACCATTCATTTTTAATATATACACTCCCACATTACAAAAAATCTTCTTTTATAAAGGTTCTGAAAGCATCTAAATTCAACTTGTGAGACACAAAAGATAATTTAAATATTATTGATCTGCATTAGCAATAAACCGTAGGTTCTTAAAAACAAATAAATACTTTGAAATCTATCTGAGAGAAATACCTCGAAAGGAACTGCTAGAGATATATTTCAATTCAACGTGTGTACAAACATATATGTTAAACGACGCTCTACCGGTATTATTGAAAACGAAGTGAAGACACTCTATATTAATCAGTAAATACAGTTTGGGTCCAAATAGTGATAAAACAATCTTATTATATACTGATACATATGGCTTGATTCTACATATCGAATTTGATAACTTTTATAAAGATGTTCTGTATAATTTAAACAAATTTGATACTTCAAATTATAGCGAAAATAATATTTACAATATAGTCAAAAATAAATCCATATTAGGACATATGAAGGATGTGTTTGCTGCACCACCAATTTTAAGTTTTTATGGAACAAGTGTAAAAACTTATTGCGTTAATTTAGAGAATAAAACCGAAAAAAAATGCTAATGTTATAAAAAATGTTATTAATTACTCAATTACTCAGCAGGATTACAAAAATGTCGTTTAAAATTAGGAAACTAAATTTAGAACTAAGAATATGTTCCAATCAATTTTACATGATATGTATACCGACTTAAAGAATAAGGTTGCATTGTCTCCTAAGGATGACAAAACGCATGAAATGAAAAAAAGTTTGGGGCATATCAGTTATTTTATTTAACTCTATATGACTAAATTTCCACTCCAGCCCATGATATACTTCAGACCAAGTAACCACATCATTGTCTCTAGTAGATAACAACTCTATCAAATAGTGGATTAAAAAGAAAATTTGAGCAATCGATTCTATTATAAATTTCTATTTCTTTTGGAACATATCAAAAAGAACACTTAAATCCATGAACGTCAATAAAAATATTTGACCCTTCTTTAATCATGATTATGTATTAACTAAAGTTTTAGGAATTTCTCTTCATATGCAAGTCTAAGGGGAAAATTATATAACATCCTTTTTTAAAATCCACGAATTGTGTATTTTATTTATTCCTAACCATTTAACATAGATTCCGTCTCTTTTTTCTTAAAATTCTTCCCACTAGATATACGTTAGGGTGTTTAACTGTCTGTGGTTCTTCTCCGTAGAATCCAAGTTAAATATCTTCGTTTTGTTATCTTTTTGCAAATAGGTGGTTGGACTGATTTTACTATTTTAATTTGAAAAATGTCATCCGAACAATTAGGAGTATAACATTTGGAAAAGCCTCCCTTTGTTTGCTTATACGCTCATAATCATAAAGTTTAAATTTCGAAATTTTAGGATTAATAGTTTTTATATGTGTAAAAATGATTTTTATAATTTGTTTTTCTTTATTTTTGGTAAATTCAGCTCGTGTTATCCCAATTGTGGAATGTTTAGTATTATTCAGTTTTTGAACTATTTTATCTAAAATATCAATCCATTTATAATTCCCTCGTAAGGTAAATTTTCCTACATTAAATTTTTTATTGTTCTATTAACTCTTTCTACAACACTTGCTTTTCAGTTAAAAAAGTTTATATTAAATTAATCTATTGCTACCTAAAATGTTTATTGAAAAATTGTTCACCTAAATTATTTTGTATATTTTTAGCAGTCTGGTATGATTTTTCAAGTATATGTCTTATTGCTGTACTGAAAACTTTTGTTGATCTTCACTTAATTGATTCCACCCAAAAAAATTTGATAATATATTTATTACAACTAGTTTGTACCGATATCCTATATTAAATTTTGAATACGGAAGAATTGCGACAAAATCACTCTGCCACAAATCATTTGGGACTTTAACTATGATACGTCTACGTTTGAAATTTTTTGTTGCTGGTTTATGAAGTTCATTAACAACATCATCTTTGATGTTAGATTGCGTACTCATAACCGCTAAATATTTATTTGCCTACTTCCATAACAAATTTTATTAATAATTCACCATAAAATTTTTAATATGATTTATCTTTCAATGAAATGGAATTTGGTCATTTTTATATAATTCAAAATCTACCGGTTCATAAATTATAATATCATTAATTTATAAAACCATTTTTTTCGAAATTGTGGAGATAGATTAAATTTACTATCTTTCCCGTGTATAAGTAGGAGCAATTGGAGAGTTCACGGACCTCCGGATTGGCGATACACCAGAAAGCCACACACGTGGCCTATGCTATTTTTTTTAATTAATTAACGAAAATCGACCTAACCTGACCCAGTTTTCCCCTTAAAACAATGGGCCAAAGGGTTATTTCTATTGTTTTAATTAATTAACCTAATTAATTACTCTATATTAATTAAACAATCATAAAAAATCTCATTAAAAAAACGAGGATCTGGCAACATCGCTACCGGTGGACTTGCGGGGCTACATCATACACGCTATCGATCGCCAGGTGCATCACCACCTGCCGTCCTTTACCGAGGCGAAGGGTTCTATTGTATTTTCGAACCTTATTGTACCTGCTTTTGACCGCCCGATAGATGCCTACCTTTTGAGTTATATCAAAAGTATTGTTAGAATTTTAAAAGAAATAAAGTATTTGTAATGACTTTGGGTTCTATATGTTCCTTTATTGAATCCTTTATGTTCTATTTTTATTTAATGTATTATTTCTAATATTGTGGATATTAAGTTTAGAATTTAACAACTACAGTTAAAGTTCAAATAGCTTTATTCATTTTACCCAGACCCTGCATTTAAAATAGTCTTTTGTATTCGAATTTCCGGATGGACTCACTCTTGTCTTGGCTACCGCCGCTCGGCGAGATTTTAGAAATTTAAAAGGGATAAAGCGTACCTCTTATGGCCGCTTTTATATTTGGGTTCTATTGTCGTTTTAAGGGATAATGAACGTTTTGACCAAAATATGTCTTTACGGGGTTTTCAATAGAGTTTCGCATATATATATATATATATATATATATATATATATATATATATATATATATATATATATATATATATATATATATACGCATTCTGTAACAAGCTGAACGCTACTTCTTTTTACTTTCGAGGCTTATATCTCGTATTCTTTCACATATCCCTGACTGTTGGGTTTTTCCCTACAAGAAATATCATTGGTTTTTTAATACAAATGAAGCAAATCACCCCTTATTGTGGGCGACTACGTAGTAGGCACATCTCTGTGAAAAACCACATTAATACTTTTATGGTAAATTATTAATAAAATGTGTTGTAAAAGTAGAAAAATAAACATTTTACGGTAATGAGTACGCAATCTAACATCAAAGATGATGTCATTAACGAGCTTCTTCATAAACCAGCAAGAAAAAATTCCTAACCTAGACTTATTATAGTTAAAGGCCTAAATGATTCATGTCAGAATGATTTAGTAGAAATGGTTCCGTATTCAAAATTTAATACAGGGTATCGGTATAGACTAGTAGTGATAAATGTATTCTTGAAATTTGTTTGGATGAAACTAATTAAGTCAAAATCAGCGAAAGATATCATTACAGCAATGAGACATATACTTGACAAATCGTACCAAACTCCTAAAAATATGCAAAATGGTTTAGGAAAAGAATTTTTCAATAAACATTTTAAAAAGCCAATGGATGAATTTAATATAAATCATTACAATACCTACGCTAACTTAAAAGCAAGTGTTGTAGAAAAAGGTACTAGAACCTTAAAAAACTCAATCTGGAAAAATTTGGCTTACGAGGGAATATAAATTGATTGATTTTGTAAATGAAATATTTCAAAAATACAATAATCCCAAACATTCCACGATTATGCTAAAACCAGATGAAATTACCGAAAATAAAGAAAAACATATTTGTTGATCCTAAAATTTCTAAATTTTAGGTTAGTGATTATATGCGAATAATCAAACAAAGGGAGGCTTTTTTCAAGGGTTAACTTGTAATTGATCGAATGAGATTCTTCAGATCAGAAAAGTAAAATTAACCAATCCAACCATCTATTTACTAAAAGATGACAAAAACGAAGTTATTGTAGGTGGATCCTGCGAAGAAGAACTACAGAAGGTTGAACACCCTAATGTCAATTTAGTAGAGAGAATTCTAAGAAAGGAATACAAAGGCTATATTAAACGGCTGGGAATGAATAAAATACACAATTCGTGGATTTTTAAAAAGGATGTAATAAATTTTTCCTTAGCTCTGCATAAAAAGAAAAATTCCTAAAACTTTAGCTAGTACATAATCATGATTGAAGGAGAGTTAAATATTTTTATTGACGTTGAAGGGTATGAGTGTTATGTGTTTCAAAAGAAATAGCAATGTATAATATAACTCGTTGCTCTTGCTTTTTTTACCCCATGATTTGATAGAGTTATGTTACCTGCTAGAGACAATGTATTTACTTGGTCTGAAGAATATCACGGACTGGGGTCGGAATTTAGTCATGTAGAGTTAAATAAAATAACTGATATTTTGCAAAAATTTATAAAACTCTCAAAACTCCTAAAATATTTGTAAAAGAAAACGAGAAAGCTGCATTTTTAAAACAGTTTATTGCTCAAGAAATCATTTACACTATACCAGTTGGACATGAATCGAAATTAAGTAAATTTAAGATGATATCAGGATGTTATTTTCATAAAAATGTTAATATATGATATTGTGTCTTAGAAAATATAAAATTATTGTATAATTATAAATTTTTTTATTATTAATAATCCATTCATTTAAAAAGTAACTTTTTCTTTTCATCAATATTACGGACAAGTACATTTTGTAATAATAATAATTATTTAAAACGTTCATTGGAAACTTTATTTCCATACGGTTCCTTCAGAATATCTTCTAAGAAGTTTTTAACATGCTTGAATCTACTTTGAAAACGGCATCGGTCCAGCATATACTTCTGGTAATCACCTTCTCTTGCTTTTTTATAAGCGAAGCTCCATACAAACATTTTATAAAAAAAATTTTCTTTCATTAAATGTCACTTTTTTCATATTACAAAATATGTATTTACACTTTATTTAATATACAAGTATACCCTAACATACATAAAGCTGAAATTAAAAATGTAGTAAATAATACTATACAGATACTTGAATTACACTTTTCATTTCGGGGTTCTATATACAATTCATGTCATTTCTTTGTTATTGCATATATTCTATTTACAATTCATTCAATTTCATTGTTATTGCATATGTTCATTATAAGCAAAGTATCGTTAACAAAAACAAAAAGGAACAATGTTCCTGCAGGTAGCGGTATCATCATTCAAATAAGTTGCTTTAAAATTGTTTATATATTTTTCTCTTCAACTTTCTCATCCCCCATCATATTTATCTTCTAAAATATTGATATGCTTATGCCCCCATGCTAGAGTTCTAAAATATCCTAGAATTACATGTGATTTATCATCCTTAAGAGACAATGCAACCTTATTCTTTAACTAGGTATTTGTGTCATGTAAAATTAATTGGAACACATTTTTCCTAATTAGTGTCCTAATTTTTAACAGCTTTGTAATCCAGCTGAGTAATTGGATTATTAATAACATATTTTTTCCACACCTGTATTAAATCAAATTTACGCAATACACCTGTTCCATAAAAGTTAACGTTGGTCGTCCGGCAAACTTATCCTTCATGCGTTCTAATATAGATTTGTTTTTCACTATATTGTAAATATTTTTTCACTATAATTTGATGTACCAAATTTGTTTAAATTATCCAGAATATCTTCGTAAGATTTATTAGATTCGACATGTAGAATCAAACTATCTGCATGAGTATATAATAAGATTGTTTTATCACTATTTTGACTTGATCTGTATTTACTATATTTTGAGTTTTGAGTTCAAGTTTGAGTACAAAAGTTAACTATACAAGTAAACAATAGTTTATAAAAATTAATCTACATTTCTATTTAAATTTTAAACTTTGGTTTGACATATTCTTCTTAAAAACTGATAAACCGTATGATATCTGTTTAAAACAGCTTTCTTGTTTAAGGTTATTTTTAAATTGTTTAATTATATATTACTAACCATATTTTAATAGTAATTTAATTTTTCTTTTACCTCTCCCTTTTTTAACAATGTTTCTCTTGACATTTGATCCAAATCTTGCGGGTCTAACATTTCTGGTCTCGCCGGAAACAGATCAATATCTTCTATTATATTTATTCTCTTATGAGTTAATTTCGTCATATTATTTATATTTTGGTTTAATAACTTAACTTTTTTAGACAAAATGAAATTTCGAATTTTCCATTCAATATACAGAAATCGTAGAATTTAAAAAATATCGTTTTCTACCTCATCTTAAATCCACCCTTTTCTATTTCTTCTTTTATACAGAGTGAGTGCAAGTTGTTTAGCAAATAATATATATTTATAGTATAAAATTCTTGACAAAATGATCATTAATTTCAATTAAAGAAAAGTGAGTGCTAATGAATGAATGAATGAAAAAGGGGTGGTGATACTAGATCATCGATGCTTAGGCCTCCATTGGGCCTTTTACATCCCACCATATCTGCAGGTTATTCGAGGTCGATCGCCTTTGCGAATCCAAGCAGCCTCGTTAGTTGAACTTGCCTAACTGCTTCCGGTAACATAATTGTATCTCCGAAATATCTCTGCTTCAGTCCGTTGAGTGCTGGGCACTCTCTGAGAACGTGGACAACAGTTTGATCCTCCTCCAAACACCATCTGCATGTGGGGTCGTCTTCGACACCGATTCTATGAAGATGGCCCCTGAGGTGACAATGTCCTGTCAACAAACCCACCACAATTCGCAACTCTTTTCTTCCCAAGGAGAGAAGCTCCTTAGTACGTGCACCAGACCCAGTTATATGTTCCTTAGCACACCTCATTCCAGGAGCTCCCTTCTACGATTCAATAAATTTGCTTTCCAGCACCGATTTTAAATCCCTTTTGCCAATTTGGACAGGTAATATTGGTTGGAGTCCATACGGTTCAGACGCCGAACCCAACTTTGCCGGACGGTCTGCTTCCTCATTTCCGCGTATGCCCGAGTGTCCCGGGACCCATACGAGTCTGACTGTGCAGCCTTTCCTTATCATACCATTTAGTACATCCTTGCACTCAGACACCAGTCGCGAAGTCACGACACTGGACTTCAGTGCCAATATCGCAGCCTTACTGTCTGAACATATATTTATTACTCTCTTCTTGTTTATGTGCCTCTCACAAAGATGGGCACACGGTAGAATAGCATAAATTTCCGCTGTAAAAATTGTTGCACATTGTCCGAAAGGGTAGTACTCTCTGACTCCCGTGCTCTTGCCGAATACTCCGGCTCCAGCTCTTCCATCTTGTTAAGATCCATCAGTATACCACCAGGATCTATTTTTCGGCATGGGGAGTTATGGACACCTCTCCACCGTGCTTTCCCAGACACCTGAGTCGCCGCCTGTCTCAATTCCAAGATGTCCCAGGCAACTGAGACGATAAACAGTCTTCAGGGCCTCGTTCTCTATGTATAAGTGAAGAGGAGGCAGGTTCGCCAGGACTTTCAGAGCCCTGGTGGGAGCAGTCCTCATCGCACTCAATATTCCCACACAAGCCATTCTCTGAACTTTGTCAAGTTGAAGAATGTGTTTGCGCTTTGTTGTACTACGCCACCATACAATAGCGGTATACGTTATCATGGGGCGGATCATCATAATGTAAAATAGCACTTCAGGTGTCAGTCCGCATGTACACCCAAAGGCTCGTTTACAAGCCCAGAAAGCACATATGGCTTTCTTGGATCGAGCCTCAATATGATCATTCTAGCTCAGTCGTGAGTCCAGAATTACTCCCAGATACTTAACTGTCCCCATAAGTTGAAGAGTCCTTCCCACCAATGTGATTGTAGGAAGTCTCCCCATTTTTCTCTTTTTTGTAAAGAGTACTACTTCGGCCTTGTCTGAATTTATTTCGAGCCCCTCCCTGCGGCAACATTGTTCTGTGATCCAGAGGGCCCGCATCATTGGCCTCTTCAGCTCCCAGACATGGCGACCAGGGCACAAAATGACTAGGTCATCAGCATAGGCCTGTGTATACAAACCGGCATCATTCAGTTCACTCAACAGGCTGTCCACCACAAGGCTCCATAGCAAAGGAGACAGAACTCCTCCCTGTGGACAGCCCCTATTTGACAGTGCTTTAACAGTTACATTGTTAAGTTCAGCATATATTATTCTCTTAGTTAACATTGTTCTGATCCATGTGACTATTGTCGGTTCAGAGCCTCGTCGTTGTAGAGCATTGCATATCGAATCGTGAGACGTGTTGTCGAATGCCCCCTCGTCCAGATCCATGTCCAGTCGATGTAGCCCCGCATCTGTGGATTTTCCTGTCTGATAGGCAAATTGCAAAAGATATAAGGAATATGGCACCATTATTCCTTCCTTAATGTGTCGATCCACCAACCTTTCCAGTGTTTTTAATAAGAAACGGGTCAGGCTGATTGGGCAGAAAGACTTAGGATTTGTGTAGTCTGTTCTTCCTACCGTGGGAATAAAGATTACTTTTGTTTCCCTCCTCGCAATCGGTATGTATCCCAAGCTCAAACATGAGCGAAATTGTTTTACTAGGTGGCTTATTATAATATCGGAATTTTGGAGTAAAGCTGGAAATATACCATCCTTACCAGGTGACTTGAAAGGGGCAAAAGTCTTCATCGACGATTTCACCCTTTCATAAGTCACTATTGTTTTAAATAACTTGTAGTATAGATGTGCTACGGTAAGTCTCTGTTCTTTAGATTCGCCCTCATATCAATTTGAGCCTGGAAAGTGCACTCTGTCGTGGTTTGACCTTCTTCAGGAAGCGTCAGTGCTCGAATCCGGACACCAGGATCTCTAGTTAGTATTTTGCAGAGGCGGGATGCTGAGAGCATGCTTTCTATGCTCTCACACTATTTCTTTCACACGTTCCTCTGTGAGTCCCTTATTAGCTTCTTGTATTCTCTCTGGGCAGTTTTATATTCTTCCCAGCGTATTTCAGTTAGGTATTTTAGCGCTTTTTTAAAAAGGGTTCGAACATTTTTCCGGTAGTTCCCGATTTGAAAGTTCCACCAGGATATTTTGGAGTTTATGAGCCTATATCTTATTGGATAGCTAGCCTCAAATGAACTCCGAAGTGCATCACTGATTTGTTCGGTAGCGATTTCCAAATCAGCTTCATCACGGTATCTCGATAAGAACCCTGTGACTCTGCTTCCCAGTTCCTTCCGGAAGAGGTCCCAGTTTGTAGTTCTAGGGTTTCGGTATTCCGCTACTGCTGCATTTTATTCAACGTCAATTTCAAATAGGATGTGTCGGTGATCTGACAGCGATACCTCCAAACCAACTTCCCACTTCTTCACCAAGTTCTGCATATTTGAAGAACAAAGTGAGTGAGAAAACCCTACTATAATAAACATGAAAAATTACGTGTGTGATTTTCTGAAACTTGTAAAAGTAAATTTATCTTTAGTTTTGTTTTAGCTATTTGAACTCATAGCGTTTACACCCTATAGTTTTATATCCTTCAGAAATATAAATCTAGATGTCATTGACCTCACTTCAAACCTGCAAATGTGGATTATTTAAAATTGCATTGATACGTGTAAAACATAAATTTAATAATTTCTAATGACTTGTAAAGATGTGCGATGAACTCTATATAATTACTTATGCAACAATTTATCCAAAATTTGCAACTAAACCACTGAGGATTTTGTTAATATACAAAATTTTTATATGGGAGACGAAATAATACATTATCAAAAATGCAGAAGTACATTTATTATTAAAGATTTAGTCAAACTATTATTATTTTATTACACAGATTGCATGATATTTGGCTTGATGGAGGTCCATCGACATTGGTTAAACTTGTATTGTTATGTATGAAAAGCAATTTATATCAGGTATCTAAAAGTTTCAGAGGAGCGGTGTATTTTAATAAATAATCCAAAGGAAGCAGTTTTAACTTTTCACTCGTAAACTCATCTAAGTATTGTTCACCATTCAAATGTGATAATATACCCATGGGTAAGACATTTTGGTGGTTTAGATTTCTTCTTGTAACTTTAGAAATATCTGTCTTTCTACCGCTCTAAATTTGCAGTGCTTAGAAAAGATTAAGTGGTGCTGGGGAAGACATGGTTTTTGATTCTAAGTAAATAATATGTTAGTTGTTTATTTTCTTATGATTGATTAGTTGTTTTGATAGAGTTTCTACTGTGCATGTGAATCACTGTAAGGATCACTCACTAATAAGATTTGAGCGTAAATAGACATTAAGTTTATTTTTTACATACCAAGTGTTAAAGTCTTTACAAAGTGATAATATAAGTTTTGGAATTTTGGTAGGTCATCCTTTCTGGGTTCGCTCTCTTCTGTTTTTAGTTTTTTCGCTTGATAATCCGGAAGTTTATCTATTCTTTTCACCCCTAAACAAAACGCCCTATATGGACATGATTACTTCATGTGTCTGTATTGATTTGTTTTTCGGGTACAACTTTTATACATTTATTAAACATCTTTTCTTAATTAACTGCAGTTTGACGCTGTTTAACTTTTAATTTGTGTATATACAATAGTGTAAGTGGTGAGGGAAGGGAAAGTGGGTAGGGCGAAGGAACAGTGGTGAGAGGAAGGTAGTTTAGAATGATGGAGAGAAGAACTAGTAAACCCTAGTGATCAGTGATCATTGGTTTGGCGGCTTTGTATTCTCTCTACTTACAGATTTGTACTTCAAACTAATAGCTATTTCTCTTGGTGAAACATACGCGAGATAGGTATTGTAATGGAACAAGTATTAGTTGTTTTATGCTGATCAACGTGAAGTATATTTTGCTAAAATGAGGAATTAAATAATCACTTTGTGGATAGATTTTATCCATGGGAACAAGATAGTATAAATTTTTTTATTACCACCCAAGAAAATCTAAAGGAAAAATAGATCAATTATCGTACTTTAGCCTAATCTCAACTTTATTACTTTTGAATCGTTTAAATGTTTTCCTAAAAATATATAAACTCAGACAATTTATGACGATATGAACTAGAAAGATCGTACCCTTTTTTAATATTTGTAAATAAATCTGTCGAAGAAATCCTACCCTGGTTATGTCATTAAAACCGAACAGATAAGTGCCGAGAGGGGTCTTAACATGTGGTACATGCAAATACCGTTAAAATATATTAAAATATTGAACGATTTTTCCATTATTAGGAAACGAAAAAATAATCAAATAAACTCACTATAATGGGATATATTGTTTGACAACATATAAAAAGATTTAGTATACCAACGGTTTTTTCCTGTTTGCAAGAAAGAATGATTTAAATACTAGCAAAATTAGATTTTTTTTTCAGTGGCTATCTTATTCTTTTATTTATAGAAAGACATAGAATAGTTATATTAACCCTTTTGTATAAAAAAAAGCTTAAGAGATTCAGAGGCCAATTCGGGAATAAAGTATTCGGCATAGAATAGAACAGACGAAGACGACCGAAACCTTCGAACTTTAGGGAATGAAATTGACGGATATAGGGTGTACGACCGAAATAGGGGAGTTCGGGGTGTGAAGATCCAGGATGCTTTTGTAGAAATAATAAGTTTTTGTTACGATCTGGGATTCGTCAAGGGAGGTCAGTACGACATTCGGAACAGGTCCTAGAAAATTACGTGTCGTGAATATTCGGCGATAATGAAGATTTTCTTTGGCTTTATTTTTACTTATTTCTTTTGGGGAAATAAAGGGAATACCTTGTGTTATTTTCCTTGGAAAATTAGTGACATAAATAGCTGTTTTTTAACGTTTTTTATTCTTTTTTTTTTGTTTAATATTTTGGAAACCTATTTATAAGTTTTGTTTTCAAAATTGAGTTTGTTACATCTTTCCTTTTATTAGAATGGCCAACAGGAGCAATTATTCTAATATTTCGATATTGTTTACCATTATTATAAATAGTTTCGTTTTCTATTTATTTTTATTAATAGATTTAATTGTTTTGAGAAACTTGGTTTGTTTAATTTATTGAAAAACCTTCACGCCAATAAATTGGTAATTCCTAAATAACCTGTAGTTTCGAACTAAAACAGCAAAAGTCAAGAAGGACGATCAAACCTCCAGATTGATTTTGTCTTTGTGATATTTATTTATAGGATTTTAAAATAGCTACAAATTAATATGTCACAGCAAGAAATTGTAGGGCTACTGGCCTTACGCTAACAAAATATACCATTTGCAGGAGTCTACGATCAACTGCTATCACAGTGCTAACGAAAGTCTGTATGGGATTAAAATTGGATGATGCTATTTAAAACTTCATATCTGGAGTTATAATTTCATGTTATACATAGTTACAGGGGGTACGTTTTGAAATATGTTAGATAAGGTTACGTTCAACGCGAATAACTAGTTTGATTCAGAAAGATTTTTTAATTTTTGATTTTTCATTTTTCTTCGAGAAACTTAAGGGGAATTCCATTTTATTCTATATGGGAGATAGGCAACTTTGGTACTGTTTTATTTAAACAATTTAAATGACTTTTTCATGTTTTTATCCTTTTTCTGGATTAACCTTTAAGAAAGTTATTCAAAAGTATTTTCACATTGGTTTTAAAAAAACGACCGACCATCAAGAACATTTATTTTAATTGATTTGGAATTGTTTTTCAGAGTTAACTTTAAATTTATCACTGTAAAAAATTTCGTTTTTATTTATTTTGGATAAATAAATTTATACTTTTTGAGGAACTTATTTCATTTAATAATTTATTAAACACTTTCACCCGATTAACTTCGCGGGCGCACTAATGTAAAAGCCCTAAAATAAAAGGACAAATCTGATTATTTAACAGTTCCGAGTATTCCTGAATTTTAAAGTGGTGTTTGTAGTATTTGTGAGCCCTAATAACCTGTAGCCATCTAATACTAAAGAGCCAAGAATATAGACTAGACTTCCAGAGTGCTTTTACCATAATAGGTTTTATTTATAGGTTTATAGAATAGCTACTAATATGGGACGGTAGTAAATGATAGGTGAAACGACCTTACGTTTTTAATAAAATGTTTATTGCCAGCAGAATTTTCCTAACGATCCTGCAAATTGATTAAAAAGCGCGTCATTTTGAAATACTTCAGTGGCCAAACAAACTTTGATAACGCCTCCAAGTATATATTTTAAGGTCACTGATTTTCCTTGGTAGCCGCATTTTGCTGATAATTCAGTGAGTTCGCTAAAAACCGCGCCATTTTCATAAATTTCAGTGGACCAAATGATGTAAAAAAAGTAGGTATTTCTGTAAACATTTTTAGCATTAAGGGAGAATTTTAAGGCTAGTAATCTTTGTTTGTTGGTCTCGAATTATGCTGATTATGCTGTGAATTCGCTGAAAACCGTGTCATTTTGTAGCCGCGACTAGAAAAAATTTCAAAAATATAAACGATGTTTCAAAGTTGGTATTCTTATAAACATTTTGAGCATCGAGGCAGAAAGGGTATATGTTTTTCTAGCTCTTCAATTTTTGTTCTCTGTTCTGGTCGGGTTGACATGGAACGTCCTTACATTTTTTTTTTAAATTGACCTCCGAGTTGGAACACAGATTTGTTCTAAATACAATATGTTGTAGTAGCTACTCAAATTTGTGCCATCCATAAATTGCTAGCCCTCTCCAGGAGGGGCATTCATCATTTAGTACTAAAACATTCATAAACATATATGGAAGTTTCATTCCATCGAATTTTTTCAAGCGTCTAACGGCGCCTCCTTTGTTCGGTATTTAGATTATTCGGTATTTTGATGGATGTATACAAATAAATTGACCGGTGGTGTAGATAAGGGCTAACCACGAGAGCAGCTACCAAGGGCGCTAGGAGGCGCACTCACAAACTTAAACTTTAAAATTATTGTATTGTTGATCTTCCTACAAAATAAGTTTTGATGTGCGCAAAATCCAAATCTCACCGTGGGCGCTAATTGACATTAGACATAACATGAGTTCCTGTATGATTTGGAGGGAATGGAGTAAAACATGTTCGTATCAGACATCGGACACTTCATAGAGTTTTACCAATTTTTTCGAAATTACTGTTTATAAACTTACGTACAATTTTTCGTTGTGGGAGTTTAAAGATGAGACTTGTTATATAATCAAATACTGGTAAACCCATCAGTAAGTTAGCATTGAAAAACAGAAAGTTTCTGACCGAACTCTACCCAAAGAGAGAACTGTTTCAATGAAGAAAAGAATCTGCAAAAATATGCCCTAATTGCATCGATAGTTTGAATTTAAATGAGTAAAATAAAATATGTAGGCATTTTAGCCTGCTTTGTTCGCTTCTATCGTGTTAAGGTGATTTACCATCAAATAATCTTTTTAGGAAAACATATGGATAAGAAGTATATACCATAAAATTATTTTTCCCTAATTGATGGAGTCTGTAATTTTATGTTACAATTGAGATATAAAAATCCAAGTTAAAGGACTGTTGTATTATACGCTATTACCATGGATTGTAGTAGCTAGTAAATCTACCGTATTCACTTATTTAGTATTTGATTTCAGAAATTCGGGAGGTGAAAATCGCCATGAGTTTAGTGTTATTGGTTTTAACTATAAGATTTATAAGTATAAAATTAATGGATCTAGGTTTCACGAGTTTAGGATATATAGATTTAGGTTTAACTAGCTCATGTTTAATGCCACTGGAATAAGTTCATTATTAGTCATTCAGCAATTTTTTTGCCATTTTGGGGAAACTTTTTCCCTTTTTGCTAACAATCGTGCCATGATAGTCTAAAACAAGCAATGGATTCATATTAAGCGACACAAAATACATTTTAAATACTTTATCTCATTTAAGAAAATGAAGTGAAAAAGCTTTGTGTATAAGTCGACATATGAAAAAAAAAAGATTTTTCTAGTTTAATTGTTTATTGTTAGTTAGAATTGTTCAAAAATTGATTTTCCTTTTAAGCATATGATTTAGACCAATTAATTGAATAATTTTCTACAGTAAAAATTCTATTAGGAGATTCTGTAAGAAAAAATACTAATTTGACTGACCTTAAAGAAGTAATCTGTCCATGAGTTTGCAAAAATTAAAATCCGCAGCTATAGAAGAAGGGAATAGAATTCCGCAAGCCCAAATATTTGCGTCTCAATCTAGATCCCGTTTAATATAGGAGAAACACATAGACTTTCTTGTAAGAAGTCTTTCTTCAACCTTTTTCTTGTTCAAGTCTAAACATTTTTAACTTTCATTTATTTTCAGAAACGATAATATTAATAAAACTTTAAATCTCCATTGTTAATGACATCAAAAATTACTGTCGATAGGTAAACTACTGAATTTTAAAGACAACAATGTAAGATATATAGCATTACTTAAGGAACTGATTTTTTTGGGCCCTATTTATAGATACAGTAAAATGTTAATTTCCATTGTTAATGACATCAAAAATTACTGTCGATAAGTAAACTATTGACTTTTAAAGATAACAATGTAAGATTTATATTATTACTTTAGGAACTGAGTTTTTTAGGTCCTCTTTTTAGATACAGTAAAATGTTAAAATGGTTCAGTTTGTGTAGTATGTATTATACAACCTACACTTTACAGTTTTAGACATAAATCTTTTACGAATAGTCAATAAAACATAGTACACTTAAATTAATATATATATATATATATATATATATATATATATATATATATATATCCACTTAGAATGGAACAAATCCACATTTTCGAATAGCGAATGTCTCTTTCGGAAAATTCGGTTATAAACGAAGAAAAATACATACATTGGGAAACTAGTTGTTGTGAAAAACTCAACCTTACTCAACATTATTTACTGCTAGTTATTTGAAGACGTTCAGTATTCTAGAGTTTAATTACCTAATGTCAAAATGGCTGATGATGATGATGCCCGTTATGGTCAAAAATCTCTAAAATCCATATTATTGCTAGTGCAGAGCCTAAATTTCGCTCAACTTGGGTTACTACAGAGTTTTTAATGCCGCAGATCAATATTTTAGATTCAAATTATTGAATGTCAAAATGGCGAATCTATTATAGCGTCTGTAAAGATCAAAAAGCGCTGAAATTAACAGAAAACTATCAATCGCACAATGATTGAATTTTTTGCTAAATTGTTCAGTTTCTGAAAAAAAAATCTATTTCGAAGTTACAGGTTTCAACGAGATATTTTGAAACTTTTTGCAGATAGAGATTGAAATTGAAAGATTCAACGGAAAATCGAATAACACAATTTTTTATCAGAAGTCCTTATCTACATAAAAAAATAATTCAGACTAAAATAATTTAATGTTGAATTGTTAGACGTCGGCCATATTAGATTCGCAATTTTGTATTTCAAATATATAACATTCGACTCCTGTTCAGCACCCATTAAAATGCTCCATATTAAAATTATTGGTAAGAGTTTAAGAAAGTATTCCTTCACTTTCTATTGTTTACTCAAAAAACTCTTTTAAGTCTCATGTGCAAATATGTTTCCGAAGCAAAGACACCATATATAAAATACCGACCATAAAATTTTAACCCAAATATTGTAATTTTCATTCTGTTTTGGATATATATTTAACTTGAATTATGACTAAAGATATTAGATTTTCTATACCATATTTGTAAATCATATAATAATTTGAATATTTTAAGCCTTGGTCCTATGGAATCGATCACAAAATTGTTTTTACAACCATTCTTTCCCCAATATAGGTTTTTCTGCTTACTTCTTGCAGCCATATTAGGACGTCATTTTCAATTTTCCAAAGGAACCACTCGCTGTTCGAATTTTAAGATGACCTTTTTTTCGTTGGAAGTAGGTCGATATATATATATATATATATATATATATATATATATATATATATATATATATATATATATATATATATATATATATGTATATATATATATATATATATATATATATATATATGTATATATATGTATATATATATATATATATATATATATATATATATATATATATATATATAAGTTAAAATACAGGACCTATTTTTTATATTCACTTTATTATGCTCTAGCAAGAATTCTTATTCTAATTACTACAGCGGTAGCAACTGTTTATTACGCAACATTGAAACAATAAAATCAATACATTTATACATTTTTATGTGTTAAATAACTAAATATTAATAGGAAAAGCGCTAGTTGATTGAAATCTTAAAAAAGCAGTCTTTTTTGTCTATTTTTCATAAGTGATATTCATTCATTGATTTCTATTATATACACCCACACACACACACACACACACACACACACATATATATATATATATATATATATATATATATATATATATATATATATATATATATATATAAATCTTTTAAAAATTTTAAAAATCATTTATGTTATTTAAATTAAGGGTAGGTAGCAGTAGGAAACAATGTAGAAGAAATATCTCGTGTTTTTATTTAAATAAACACGTGTTTCAAAAAAATGTTTCTCTAGAAAAGAGATCCATAGAATATAAAGTTTCTCAGACATTGTCCACAATTTAGGCAAAGCGTTATCTATTAGCAAGCATATGAAAATGTATTTGATAAATATATCCTAACAGCATGACATCGGTGATTTTATTTATAAATTACAAAAATCAATCAGTAAAACCTAAAAGGATAGCATGCTATGCACGTCATGATTCCTTTCCAATAAAGTAAGATTTTTGTTTTGTTTAATGTGGTATAATGCATGATACGTAATAATGTATTTTCGTCATGTGTGTTTAATAATTTTATTATTCGCTATGTAAATAAGAATTTGGATAATAAAACAAATACACTTATTTTTATCATCGCCAGAAAAGAGAAATTAGATATTGCCTTCATCTGTTTACTTTTTGTGTATGACGTTTTAATTTTATATAATATTTTAGACCGGAATAATTAGAAAAAAATTATCCTGTAGGGGATTGTGCCTGCTATAATTAACTTACAGCTGTTTCCTGATAGAATTTCATTGAACTTAAGTATTTGTTAACAATGATAGTTGAAAAAATGATGATATTTGTAGTGTTCCGCTATAAGTAAAAGAATTTTTCGAAAATATGAGTATAACATCTTACATAATAATGACAAAAAAATAATAAATATGAGCATAACATCTTATATAATAATAAAATATGGCCGAGTGTGACAATAGTAGTTTAATTGCTGAGATAAAGTAAGTTAAAAGAGTCAAAACTAGTGGATGTAATAATCCATAAAAGGGTACTGGGTACCTTTGCAAGTAACGAAGTGTTAAAAAGTGCCATTTTGGAGTTAATTACGCCATCGAGAAGCCTAAAAGTTGTAACAGAGTATGTTTTCTCAAACATAGTTCAAGAACTGGCCGCTATGTGTAAAAAATTTCAGTATGTGAAAACAAACACCCAACAATTTTTATTACTAACAGAAAATCGCAGTTTTAAAAGATTGATTACCTACATAGCAAGCAAGAAAAAAATGTAGCTAAACCGTTTGGGGACGATGTCCGAGTCCGAGATCAAAGGTGTATGGGGAGAATGCTCGTTATAGGGAGATCCTATTGTACAAAGGGAAAAAGTTGTACGTGGTTGCGTGCTCTAGTGTGAGGGAAGTAATTTTGCCCTATAATCGAATCTCGGCACACTGACAGAGAAGGATACATTAGTGATATGCGATGATCTCTACTTCCGGCAGATTCATGCATTGAACAGAGCTACTCACACAAGTGACAATAATATTCAGGGTTTTCAGGAGTTTACATCCGACAATCTGAGAATCCCCATCGTACATGTTTACAAATCAGAGTTTGTGTAACCTATCCAGAAGTGTAGACATGGTGGTAAATAATATGGTCGATACGTTATAGATGCAACCAGAAATACAACTGTCCAGCCGCAGAACGATTAACAGAGGTCCCAGATCCACTCAAGGGGGTCGATGGATCCCAAAAACCAGGGTTTCGCCAAAATTATGAAATATTCTGTAGATTCAGGTCTTAATTCACAACACAGCTAATAATCTGCCCTACTATCGAACCAGCCCGCCCCTGAACTTAACCATGAGAGACTAAAAAATAGCGCGACCGATTCTGTTATCGGTGCCAGCAGAAGAAAACAGATAACACGTCAACAAGTTTCAGCGGGTGTTTGGGGTGCGATCGAAAATAACTGAAGTTATAGACATGGAGTCTGACGGTTTTAATAAGCTTATTTATAAAAATCGTAGGAAAAATAAATCCATAATCGGCGTACGAGAAAATAATAAAATTCTATTTTAAAAGTCTCTACAAAGATATCATTTCTTCATGTGTACAGATTGGATCGAAAAACAATCACCAAACAAATTTTGAATTGGGTAAAATCCAGTTGTCCTGAGGTGGAATCTGAAGCTATACAATCAAAACATTCGATTTTGTATTCTTCGTTTAAGGTGACTGTAGACAAAGGCAGTTTGTCAGAGACTTTCGAACCGATTGTTTGGTCAGTGGGGCCCATCAATGGTTTTTTCCATCGCCGCAGGTGTCTAAAGCAAATAGCCTAGGGTATGCAGTTTCTTCCCTGGGGTGTGGTAGTAAATATAGTAAAAAAATCAGGTGAGCCTTTTATACATTTATATGCAATGTATTTCTAATAAAAGGGAAGATATTGAATTGTTCTTTGTTTGGTTATCTTATCTTTATGCAATGGAAAGTCATTTGCATGGTGGTACCTGTGTTTATATTAAAAACAGTAAATATTTTAAAATTTAAAATCTGGATAAGTGTAATTCTGAAATGGGTGTCGAATTTGCTGGTGCAGAACTGGTAGACTCATATGTTTGGGAAATCTTGATATTTTTCTAGAACATTTCGAAAGTTATTATATACAATAAGATTATTGTCGCTGGAAACCATAATGTGAATTTCACCTAATAACAGAGCCTACAAGATTAACTGAGAATTCACCAACGTCGTTGATACTTTTTTCACGAACATAAAAATCGATTTTGTTGCGGAAATCTGTGATCCTGAACTTTTTAGTCATTTTGGTCTATTTTTTAATCTAAAAAGTTCATGAAAAAGTGAAACAAAAAGATCTAGATTTATATGTGTAGTATGTGAGAGTGATTTCTTGAATTTTGAGGATGTCCTCTGTGATGTGAACTGGACCATATTGGGTAATATGCCAATGGGATTGGGTTATCTGGCAGATTTTCTTGTTAACACTCTATACTCTATATTCCAAAACAATTGTCATTGAAGAAAATGGACACATTTCGAGATAAACCTGCAGTAGAACTGTAAAATAGCGACTTAAAATGTATGAGAAAATTTGTTAGCTCTAAAAATGCTCTCAAGTAAATATAAGGACTTTAGCATATTTAAAAATCTAAAACGGGAATATAAAAATGCTCTTAACAACTGTAAACGCGAGACTTTCCCTACCTTTTTATCGCAGTCAAATAATGTGAGTAAGGATAGCTTGAGGCTAATTTATTTTGAAAGGATCAAGAAATTAGTGAATTATGTTATTTAACAAGATATTACATCAGATGATTTTAACAACTATTTTATTTCCATTGTTTAAAAGATATTTGAATTTCCATCAAATTTAAATATAAATGCTCATAGTCTGTTATTTACCAATAATGTACCGAGACCAACTGGATATTTTTTCTTACGGCCTACTAAAGAAAAAAAAGTATTAGACCCAACTGCACCAGTAAAAGAGTCAAATTCATTTTATTTTTATGGGATGAACAGTGAGGTGTTAGAAGTGACAATGAATATTATTCTTCCATATTCTACAATTTTTGTTAGTAAGTGTTTCTTGGATGATAGATTTCCTACAGAATTAAAATTTTCTAGAATGACATCCATATTAAAAGGTGGCGATGTTGAAAACTCTAACAACCGTAGTTGCATCTGAATCTCAGACAATTCGAAGTGTGCTGGAATATGTGTGGAATATGATGTTGAAAACACTAATAACTATAATTCCATCTGAATCTCAGTCAATTCGAAGTGTACTAGAATATGTGGTTGCTGGCCTGGAACTCGGAGTGAAAATTGAATTTCTATGGAATGAGAGATGCTCACTTAAAATTAATAAAATCTTATCCTTCTAATCGTAAACAATGAAAACATATCGTAGCGATAAAATATCAACCATAGGGTGCAGCAGGGCTCTGTCCCATATATATATATATATATATATATATATATATATATATATATATATATATATACATATATATATATATATATATATATATATACATATATATATATATATATATATATATATATATATATATATATATTTACAAATATATATATATATATATATATATATATATATATATATATATATATATATATATATATATATATATATATTTTCTTGATTCTTGAACCATAGATTATATCATTTTTCTTTATTTTGTCTTTTCTTGGATTTAGGTTCTATATTTAATAGAAACACAAAACGATTGACGTTTCGCCCTTTATTCAAGGCATTTTCAAAATTCTTTTCTCCTAAAAATATTTTTATATAATTAAAATACACCATACAAAAAACATATTTACAATTTCAAAAAACAAACAAGATACTTAAAAACAGTAATCAAAACTTTAAAATTTAAAATATTTAATTTTACCGGTACACACCTTGACATTTTGCTGCTCTGTTACTAAATAAAATTCAAATTTTACATCATCTACTGAGGATACGTGGAATGCGAATGTGTTTTATTTTTTTAATATTTTTTATATTTTACAATGCATAAAAAAAATTTTTCATTCTTATTTGACCGGATCGAATACTTAATATTTTTGTTTAAATTAGGCTTGCGTAAATGTGGCTCAAATTTCCCATATCTGTCGTTAACAGTGTTTTTATCTTTTTTAATTTCAATCATTTCCTTTAACTCTAATTTTTGGTAATTCATATCATTGTTTTTTATAATGGTACTGTTATAATCAAAAGTATGTTTTTCGTCCTGTGTGTGTTTGTGACCAAAAATACTGCAAAAAGTAAAAGAGGCACTAATAAATAATAATTTCAACGAAACGACTATCACCAAAATAATTGATAAACGAACATATAAGATTTATAATAACGTAAAAACAAAAAACATAGAACATAAACAGCAAAAATATGTGGCATTACCGTACACTAGTGAGCTGTCAGAAAAAATAAAATACATTTTGAAAAAACATGATATTATCGTATGCCACCGGTCACATAATAAATTAAATACATTGTTCACAAATTTAAAAAGTAAAACTCCTCTCATGAATAAATCAAATATAATATATTCGATCCCTTGCACAAATTGTCCCAAAAAATATATAGGCATGACGAGCCAATTGCTGAAGAACAGATTAAATGGCCATAAATATACGAAAAACGCCTCAACAGCGTTAAACAAACACACACAGGACGAAAAACATACTTTTGATTATAACAGTACCATTATAAAAAACAATGATATAAATTACCAAAAATTACAGATAAAGGAAATGAATGAAATTAAAAAAGATAAAAACACTGTTAACGACAGAACAGATATGGGAAATTTGAGCCACATTTACGCAAGCCTAATTTAAACAAAAATATTAAGTATTCGATCCGGTCAAATAAGAATCAAAAATTGATATCCTCTTAAACATAAAACCAAACATATACCTTATTTGTTTTTTTATGCATTGTAAAATATAAAAAATATTAAAAAAATAAAACACATTCGCATTCCACGTATCCTCAGTAGACGAAGTAAAATTTGAATTTTATTTAGTCACAAAGCAGCAAAATGTCAAGGTGTGTACCGGTAAAATTAAATATTTTTAAAAAATTTTAAAGTTTTGAATACTGTTTTTAAGTGTCTTGTTTATTTTTTGAAATTGTAAATATGTTTTTTGTATGGTGTATTTTAATTATATAAAAATATTTTTAGGAGAAAAGAATTTTGAAAATGCCTTGAATAAAGGGCGAAACGTCAATTGTTTTGTGTTTTTATTAAATATAGAACTTAAACCCAAGAAAAGACAAAATAAAGAAAAATTATATATATATATATATATATATATATATATATATATATATATATATATATATATATATATATATATATATATAATCTCTCCATAACTGTCTGTTTACGACGGCAACAATATTGAGAAAATATATATTATATACATATTAAACCGAAAGAGGGTAATGTCAACAAATTTTTTATCTCCAATAAATGATAATTTAATTTGAGTAAATCCCAAGAAATAATTATATTCTTCAATACCATAGTTACTAGGAGTAAGAGTACTAAACTACTAGGTATAAGCATTGACGATCAGCCGATTTGAAGCAGTCATATAGATGGTTTGGTACCTAAACTATCTAGCCGTCTTTTCTTGAGGCAATTAAATAATGTTGTATCGTTTAACAATTTAATCGATATATTTCTCTCTTTTCCACTAATACCAGATATATCGAGCAACAATATAGTACTATAATGCTGCATCCAATTCGGCATCAAAGCTCTTCTGAAGGCAAGTTTACATTGCAAGGAACTCGGCCTACATTTTTTAATAAATCTAAAGATCATACAACTTCCCTCGACATATTTTTATCAAACATTTCCGAAAATTTACAAAAATTCATCAAAATACATTATAAATAGTGATTTTCATTCACACAGCAGAAATCAGATCAGCTGAGAATAATGCAATTCAGGCATTAAAAATCTCAGAAAAACTGCTTAAATCTACACCTATATAATAATCTTTCTGTAGAAGTACACGAGCTTGAATATCAAACATTTAAGAATACCTTAAAGTTTTTTATTTTAAAAAAGGTTTAAATATGGTCTACGAAATTTTTGCGTTCCAAAGAAACTTTTGGTTTCTTGGTTATGATTTGTTATTTAATCTTTTTATCTGTGTTAGTAAAGTGACGGGATAATGGATAAGAGTGTTGTATCTTTTGAAAACGAAGATCTTTTTTATATTTGGTTTTTCATTCGAGAGGCCTGAGAGTGCTCTCATTAAGACTTGCCCATTACTGCTAATTGATTGTTTTGGTATGGAGGAGTGTATTGTGTTGTGAAACTTTTTATTTTTAAATGGTATTATATTGCATTATACATTATATTTGTTGTTGTATTTATATATATACATATTTTTTTAAATATTTTATTACAAATTCTTACTACTATACAATTAATTGTAGAGAATGTAGTCGATAAATTATCTTATCTATCTATAGCACTTTCAAAATACAAAAAGTTTTTGCGCTATTTGTCTGGATTATGTGGCTCAGAAAATCTCAAAAAAGGTGAAGATTCACTGACTGTTTAATAAACGATAACTATTGCCAAAATCAATGCAGTATTTTGGTATAAGGTAAAAACATGAGTCATTATATACTTAATAAGTGGTAAAAATTTCAAATTGATATTTCAAATAATTTTTGTAAAATTGCAAATGTTTATTCCAAAGATATATTTTTTGTAACTAGTTGGAAAAGGTACAGTTATATAGCACTCACAATTTACACCCCCCTTTTATTTGCAATTTTTAGACCTATTATTCTCCTGAACTACTACAACTTCTTCCATTTTGTAAAGACTGGATAATGCTCTAATACTTGCTTATCGTATTTATAAAAATTTTGCAGAACTTTAAAAACTAATTTATCTTTAGGAGGAGCATAATTCTCAAATTTGTAGTTGGCAAAATTTATTTCATCTACATATTTGTTTTTCCGAATGATCAAACTTAAAATTCACTTAACACACTATATTTTTATTATTAAATATCCACCTTTTTTCTTTTCTACTTTTTCACAACCGTCTAAAACCGTTTACTTTTTAAAAATTTCGCAATTTATCGAAGGTTTCATTCCCGTTTTCAAGCTACTTTCAAGTCAGAGCCGGACTGGCTCATCGTACCGAAAAGATTACTGTTACATCTGGTTCTCAGCAGTAAACAATCAACTTGACTAGACTCTCACTACGACTATCACTAGACTTACTTTTCGCGGCAAATCCATAATTTATATATATATATATATATATATATATATATATATATATATATATATATATATATATATATATATATATATATATATAAACAAAGCATTACATCAAAAATTCCAGCTAAGGGACACCAAAAACGCGTTCATATTTATATGACGACAACTTTCTTAGCAAGCTCCTCCTACTGCGCATGATCGCGTTGGAGCGCTCTCATTGGTTCGTCGATTGGTTTATATTCTAATCCCGCACGTTTACGAGAGTCAGAAAGATTCTAAGCACAGCCGAGGTAACATGAAAGGTAAGATTATTGAGTTTATGCTTTCAATAGATATGCAAACGGATTAGATAGTATATCGCCTGCGGAAAAAATCATTGTTACAAAAAATAAAAATAACGTCATAAATATCGTCTAACATATAATTAACATCCATATCATGCCCAGCCATGAAATAAACAAAAAATTTTTCCTCGACCAAACATCAACTTAGCTGGTTCACACGGCGAGACGCCATATGCACGTCGTATTGGAAATCCGAGTGATGTTGCATACGCCAGCACGATCTGTCCACTGCCGGGACGGAAAGCACCGTTCGACGGCCAGAGGCAGAATGATCAACACATGCACAGAGACAAATAGTTTTATTAAACGGTCCTGGCCAGTGATTGGTCCAAATAAGAAAGTTTTGTTCTTCGTCCAGAAGGTATGCGGTCAAGAGAAATAATCGCAGTTTTTTGCAAATAAAAAGTTTATTTATGGACGAATTGGCATGAAATTTTCACCAGAATGTGTGCAAAACTAAATACATCAGGAAAAACCACATTAAACATTACCATCAGAGGAACGCAAAAAATACAATATTGTTGAGATAACAATATGCATAGAACTACCGAGTAAATGGCATACGGCACCTCGTTGGTCAGAACGGTTTTTTGCGTTTAAGGCAGGTTTTTCTAGCAGCGCACATTTTGCGTGGCATAGAACGTAATTCAGCCGACGCAACGCAACAACCAATGCGCTGCCTAAAAGTGTTTTCCTAGGATTGTCAGTTGTATGACGACCGTCGCGATGAATTTATCTAAAATAAAAGAAAAGCTTTAGCTTTATTAATATTACAAGACGAAATTTTGAAAGAAGAGATTGACTTATTAACCACGATTCATAGTGGTACTAGAAATTCTGCTAGTCAATTATTACAAAATACAAGCAGCGAAGGAGCATTTAAATTACTTATCTATAGACATCTGCTTTACGACGAAGTAAAATTTAAAGCGTATTTTACATTTTGTCTATTTCATTCCAAATTGTGCCCTTTTTGACAACATTTTTAAACTCTTGAAGCTTCATGTTCCAAAGAATAGGGTAACCACTCACTATTTCTACCAATTGTTCATCCTCGGTAGACCTAAAACGGATCTGTTGTTTTTGTGAACTCATTTTCAGCAAGATATCGGTGCACTTCTTTCACTACACGCAGCGTACAACTGAATAGACTGCTCTCGGAGCTATTGTCTTGTTGCGTCGACCGTATTAAGATGGCGAACTTCGTTTTTGTGCAGTGTAGGAAAACGCCTGGATTTGATTTCCATTACAAAAGTTCTTGGCATTTTACGCCGACCGTATTAAGTTCTACGCCGCGTAAAATGTGCGCTACTAGGAAAACCCGCCTTTACCGACAAAATGCTCTATAAAGATAGTACGAAACCGGCGGAGAAGTCAGTTTATTGTGGTTCCTGAATAACGAAACATCAAGAAAGAAGAAATACAAGTGAAAGTAGTGAAAAGGCGACGCAGCTTATCGTACAATGTTGTTCTCACGGCTCTGTACCAGATAAGCGCACATTATGAAATAAATTCGTATCATTAAAAGAAATTTGCATTATTAAAAGGAATTCGCATCATTAAAAGAAATTCGTTAACTACAAGAAAGAAGACATCGTTGCTGCCGCTTTATGGAGGCTGTTTCAGCCAAGAAATTGCACAACACCGACGATCTTATTGACGACTGCGTGGCTGCAGGAGTGTGTAGTGTAGTGTTAAAACAAAAATCTAAAATTACCTCCGAGGTTTCCTGGACGAACTAGTAGCTATCATTGCACTTCGATAGCGAAAGGCTGGAAGACCTGAAGACCAGAAAGCGAAAGGCAAATCCGCTGTCATTATTTCTTCATAAAAATATTTTGATTTTCATTTAAAATATTTTTTCCAATAAGAAATTTTTTTTTAAATTTGTCAAGTTCTCTTACCATTGACCATTGAACAGTTCTCATTCCATCCAATTATATCATTTGTTCTTGACCAAATCTCTTAACATTGCCACTTGACCAAGTTCTCATTCCATTCAATTATACCATTAGTTCTTGACCAAGTTTCTTAAAATTGTCACTTGACCAAGTTCTCATTCCATTCAATTATACCATTAGTTCTTGATCAAGTTTCTTAACATTGTCACTTGACCAAGTTCTCATTCCATTCAATTATACCATTTTTTCTTGACCAAGTTCTCATTCCATTTACATTTCATTTACATTAGACCAAATTCTAATTCAATTATCATGAATCCCGTTCAAACTTCTCAACTCCAATTCTCTAAGAAGAAAGGTGAGGTGGTCTGGGTCTCCTCTGGGTCGGGCGGTTATGGTGGGTCCTCTCTGGCACCGCCTGCGCGGTGCCCTACATTTCTTACCAACCCAAACAGCGAATCTCAAACTTCATTTAATCATAATAACCCCATTCAATCCCCGTTCCAGCATCAACCTGCTCGGAACCTTCTTGACATGGACTTAGACGATTTACTCGCAGGCTATAGGATAATATCCGAAGCCGAGATCAGCGGCGCGTCGGATGACAATCATGCGTTCCTTAACGAGGAAACTTCTAACAGGTTCGCCCCATTCATTCCAGTTTCTCTTAACATTTTTATCATTTTGACGTGTTGAACTCGGTCAAAAGCTTTCTCGAAATCAATGAAACATAGATGAACGTCACAGTTCACATCTCTACATCTTTGTATTAAAACTTGTATACTAAAAAGGGCTTCTCTAATACCCAATACATTTAGAAATCCAAATTGATTATCGGCAACATATTCATCGATTTTCCGATAAATTCTATTATGTATTATTTCTAGAAAGATTTTCAGGACATGACTCATAAGACGTATTGAGCGGAAATCCTTGCAGCGACTAGAGTAACCCTTTTTGGGTATCATGACCAACGTTGATTTTAGCCAGTTGTCAAGCTGCTTTTCTTAACCTTCAATAATGGGGTATTCTTAAATATACCAGTTTGCTTTTACCTTTCTTATTTCATTTCTTATCGTTCTCTGCACATCTTTGCATTTGTGTTCGTCCTTGTCTTTGTGGCTACGCCTTACCTCCATTAGTTCCAGAATTTCGTCTGTCATGTAACTCTTCTTCTTTTGGTGAATACTTTTCGGTATATAAATTTTGGCGATCTCTTTTATAGACGTTTGGATGTCTCGCCATAATTCTTCAACGTTTTTCGTTTCATTATGTGACTGCTCCGTGACTGTGTTCTGTATATTGGGATTTTTCAGTTGAATAAAATTAAGTCCTTGATCAAGGGTCCTACTGACAATTTTCTTAAACCGCGTTTGTATTTCAGCAACGAGAAGATTGTAGTCTGAAGGTACATCAGCACCGGGATTCATTTTCGCAGATTTTATTAAGTTTCTGTACCTTTTGTTCACCGTGATGTAATCAATTTAATTGCTAGTTACAGTATACTCTATTATCCGCGGGTGATTTCCAAGCGTATAAGCGTCTCTTAAGGAGCTTAAAATAGGTGTTCATGAAGGAAATTCTGTTTTCTAAACAAAATTCGACAAACCTGGTGCTTCTTTCATCTCTTTCTCCCAGACCAAAGTTGTCAACAACATCCTCTACCTTTTCCACTCCCACTTTTGCATTGAAATATCTCATTATAATAGTCATTTCGTTCTTCTTAGTTATTTTTAGAAGTGTTGGGGCGTAGATTTGTATAAAGTTGATATTAACCGGGTGAGCTTGAATTTGCAATAGCATTGTCCGTGCTGCCAGAGAAACAAAATTTCGGACTACTTTTTCTGATTCTATCGCTGCTACTCCATTTCTGTGCTGCAGTCCGTCCTCACCTAAATAATAAATAGTGTATCCATCGATCATAGACTTATCTGAATTAGGACATCGCATTTCGCTAATTCCCAGTACTGATATATTTAATCTATTCATTCCTTCAGGGTGTTATAAATTTCGCCGACCTGAAACATACTCTGAACGTTCCATGACCCTGTTCTCTCTCGAAATTATTACCCAAATTCCACAGCGGCTGACCAGGAGATTTTCCTGGGAAGTATAAATTATTGTAGTGGTCTTCTACACCGCTGTACAAACACCGTTACAGTGATTATCACTACGCTGTTAGATGTCTGATTCACATCTATACCAATCTATATGATTTCTGCCTGGGATCAGTATTGAGACTACCAGCTGCCATAGTTCAATTGCTAGTTTTGTTCCGCCCAGGGTATTTGATTTCCCAAATGCCACCCATATCTGGGGGGCATTCCTCTATCTGCCACCTGGGGAGGCGCCCGATGGAGGACTAGCAACCCCACAAGTGACTAGTAACTCCACAAGCGTAAAAAGATTACTAGGTTATAAATAAACGCTTTAGTGAATAAAGAAATCAGTTGAAGGCGCAGAAGATCGAGCTGGACGAGCTATCACAGGAAAAAGCTAACCTTAACAAACAGCTCCAGATAATTAGAGCTCAGAATACTGAACTTATGGTCAGGATCATAAGGTATCAGAGTGATAAAATTTTTAATCCTAACAATACTAATCAAAATTTAAATTCTAACAACAATACTGACAAAGTTAAGTCAATTTCCAACAAATCTGATGCCAATAATTCTAGTCCATGCTCTAATGAGATTGAGGATGACAAATTCACTACCATTTCCTGTCGAAACAAAAGGTGACACAACAAAACTTTGGCTATGCATAGTCAAAGTCTCCTTTTGTTTCGTTTTTTTAATTGTATAAAAGCGACTCATTCAAAATTCTCTCCACTGCCTATCACTAGTAATGACATTACTACTAAAAATACTAACACTTCTTCTTTAGATCCTAACCTCAGTAGTTCCTGACAAAATTTCATATTATAGTTCATCCCGTCACAAAAAGTTTCAGAGCTCAAGCCAATATGTTTAAAGCGCCACCGACTGTGTTGCGTAACAAAAATCGATATAATGAAGTAACCACCTATATGAAATAGCACGAGATGAATTTTGGAAACCCAGTGACGAAAGCTGATGATGTGGAACTACATCCTCCTACCTCAGACGCTTATAAAAGAATAACTGGGTTTTTTGAAGCTAACTAAATACCATTCCATACGTACAGCTTTCCAGCAGATAGACTCCTGTAGATAGTGATACTGATACTGTTAAAAAGCACAATATTCTGACGCAAATGTCAAAACTTTGTGATGTCCTTGACATTCATCAAAATTAGGATCAGAAGATTTCACTAATCCTGGGATCAAGTCTAAAGTTCTCGAGAAGATTGAGTATCCGGAGCTAATCGCGGATGATCGATTCCTGGATGAGTTAGTCCAAAAAGCTATGCATATTATCTTGAATGTTCTTTCTAAATCTTCGGTCACGAAGGTGATCAAATTTTGGAAATATAGCAACATTTCAATATATTTGAAAGTCAGATTCAAAGAGAAGAACCGCCTTAAGAACAGGACTACAGAACTGGTGATCCTGCCATCAAAAGACAAGCGAATCGAACATCAGAGGAGATTCGGAGAGAACTTCGTGATTTATACCATCGATGCTAGGGATCCAAGCTAGAACCTCTGCGAATCCAAGGTAATAGTTTATACAAAATGACTAAAAGTCTAACAAAAAACTCTAGGGTGCCTTTGTCGCACATTATTAGTAATAACACTACATTAATAGATTTTATAGACAAGGTTAAAGGATTTGCAGATAAATTTCACGATCCATTTCAGCTAAATTCCAGCGTTAAGCATACAAAAGAAAAGAATATAGATAAAACTGTCCGTATTTACAATCCATACGTCCTGTTTATGCGGAATATCTGTTACTGGCCTGGATGAAATTAAAGGGACAACCTATAGTCTCATTATGATGACAGCGCCTACCTAACGAGGCGCTCAAGAAAGCTCTGGATAAGACCTTTTCACTATTAGCAATATAACTAATGCAGTATTAAGTTTATTCTCGTTAGAAAGAAAGGTGAACGAGTCAGTAGTACCGATAGTTACAGGTCTATCAGTCTGCTTTTTAATCTGAGAAAATTGGTAGAGAAAGTTATACTAAGTCGATGAACTGACTTTATAGTTGAAAGGAACATCTTGCCTCTGAAGCAGTTGTGTTTCAGAGAAAGTCATAGTAGCTTTTAACAGACTATCAGGCTGGCATCGCTAATTACTCAGGGATTCAACCGTAAATTTCACACAGGAACAATCTTCTTTGATATCAGCTAGGTCTTTGACAAGATATGGCACAACGATCCTGTAATTTTGTTCATAAGACATGGAATCTCCAATTACCAGATAAGGCTAGTTTTCTTGAGGGTAGAACATTCAGAGTGTCGTCAGAAGTCCATATCTATTGTAAGGTCGACTAGAGCGGGAGTTTTTCAGGGTTTTCCTTTGTCTCCCACTCTATATAACCTTTATGCTTCAGAGATTCTAAGAGATCAATATAGCAATATTTTCTTGTTTACTCACAATATTGCCTTTGCGACGTCGTCTGGGTTGTGTCGTCTTAGTATTCTCAGATTACAGCTGGAAAGATGGATGGCCGATTGGAAAGTTAAATTAAACACTGTTAGGACTTAGACGCTTATGTTTACCAAAGAACGCTTAATCTCGAATACTATGATTCCATAGAGGGTTCATGCTAAATACTAGACTTTGGTATGAGACAACTGGATTCTTAACAAATAATTAATTATTTGTTAAGCAAGGATAAAATTTTCTTGATAGCTATCTATATTCTGCTGAGTCGTAACAGCAAACTAAACCTAAAACTTAAGTTTATTATTTATAAACAATTTATTTCCTCAATTCTCTCATTTTCTGCACCTACGTGGACCAGCACAGATGGATCAAGACTCAGCAGGTTAGAGAGTTTTCAAAACAAAGTCCTCCGACTCATCTATGGAGCCTTATTTTATGCCAGAAACACTATTATCTACAGAGATCTTGGCTGCGAAGCTCTTCAAATTTTTATTGCCAACGCAATAATAAAATATCTAGATAAGGCACTACAAAGGAACTGATCACAGTATCTCACAATCTCACTGCCACACCACAACAACATCACCGGTTCGTTAAAAATTGAATAAATAACCATTAACACCCAGTTTCAATAACTAACTTTAAAGTTGAAGTCAAATATAACTCTCTAGCTTTATTCGGAGCCATTATAACTGAAAAAAATGTGGGGACCCAGTCCGACTTAATTGGCAAAGAAGATATAATGAATGAATATAAGTCAAAATAACTGATTTTTTGCTGAATGACGCTTTATGGTAAAATGTTTAAATATATTGCTTAGTTAAGCTTCCCTATAAAAATTTCATATATGCTTCCTAATAAATTTCCAAGAACTTTCCAGGAAGCTTATGAATAATTTTTTTAAAAATCACACGTAATCTTTGATCAAAGATTCTGAGAAATATAAAAAAGTTATATGGAAGATTAACGTGAAACTAACTGTAAAAGTTTTGTGAAACTTTTCTGCAAGTTTCTGGAAAATAACGTGCAGTCTTCTAAGAAAGGAAATGTTAATCTACCCAGTAAACTAACTGGGTATCTTAGCGTAACTTTTCAGTAAGATTTCAAGAAAACACTCCGGTTATTCCATATAGATATTTTCAAAAAAGCTTTCTGTAATCATCCAGAACTTTGACGGGTAATTTGTTGCAAATTTGAAAGGAAGATTCCATTAAGAATAATTAAACGAAAAGGAAAAATCCAACCCAATGTGTTTGTGTGTTTATATCAATTGCGTTTTTCAGAAATAATCAATATTTTTAAATTTTGTGAAATGCTAAACTTTTATAAGAAGTCCTAGTTAATGTTTATAGTTATTGTAACCACTCTAAATGAAGTTAGACCTCATATTGATGAAAGAAAATCGATGTTTTACGTCACGGCTACCAAAATGGTTTTCTAAAAATTAAAATGAAAATTCAAACAAGCACGCCCAGAAAAATCTGGGCTAGCGCGAGTAAAAAATGAATTTTATTTTATCAAGTTACAAGAATTAAATTATATAAACAAATTAAAGTTGTGTAAAAAATATTTAAATTTATAAATTTCCAAGTTCTTTCTAGTAATACTACAAACCATAATAGTATAACTATTAACATATAATATATATATATATATATATATATATATATATATATATATATATATATATAACATTTAAAATATTAAAGTAGCAACAACCTTATAATATGATACCAAAAATGCATTAATCTTTCAAAAAATGTGTCTTTTTTGGCAGTGAATTGAATTTAAATGAATATTGAAACAACTTATTGTGGTTTTGTTTATATATATATATATATATATATATATATATATATATATATATATATATATATATATATATATATATGTATATATATATTATTTCCTGCAAATATCGCTCTGGTCCTCTCTCCATACGCGTTTCGATCACCTCATGATCTCGTCAGTGGAGCTGTATCGGACCGAGAGCAACATTTTGCAGGAAATAAACTGTTTGTACATATATTTTTCATATTCTCTGAGTAGTGGATATATGAGAGAAGGAAAGAGGAGGAGGAGGAGGAGTAAGAAGAGTAAATCATCAACATTTTTCATCCTCCTCCTCTTTTCTTCTCTCATTATACTTTTCAAATCTCTCATTATACTTATTAAAAAACCTCGTATCATCAACACTTTTCATCCTCCTCCTCTTTTGTTTTCTCATTCGAATTATCTCATATACATTCGAGTTACTTCGTATACATGTTAACATGACCTTGTATCCCTTCTTTAAATTTTGATTTTAAAAGCAACACTTTACCAGCTTAAAACATATTAAAATTAAATATGTCTTCTGCTTCTAACGAAAGTGAATTAAATTTATTAATTCAAAAATTTTATAAAAAATGTAAAAGTTCTGCTTTTGAGTTCGAACATTATGCAGTTGCTAGTGGTCCATCTTGGTTTCAATATTATTTGGATATATCCAAAAACCATATAGAGGCTGTGAAATTGTGCGAACGTTATTTTCAAAACAAAGATATTGTACAGTTTATACGTGAATTAGTGAAGTTAAGTTGGTTTCATCATGAAGTTCGTCATTTAAGCCAATATATTAGAGATCCTGTTGTATTACAAGAACTAATCAAATCGCGTGGTGAAGATGATGCATAAAATTGAAAATTTTGTGAGGGACCTTTATGAAGAGTTCATTATGAACGAAGCATGTTCCAGATATTTATCTTGTTTAGTTGAAGAAGAAAGTGAGGGTCAAGATTTATTGTTATATATAAAATATGTTGATCATGCAAATTGTTGTAAAAAAGCAGCAGAATTGTGTAGTAAATTTTTGAAGACTAAAAATGTGTTAAAATTCTTTGATGAACTTAAAAAAATTGGACTCAATAAAGAAATAAATTTATGTATTGATTTCTTGGTTAATTAAAGTTAGTGTGAAATAAAATATTTAAATTTTTATAGTTGTTTTATTATTGTGTAACGGCTGTTATGTTTAAATATTTGATTATGTAAAGATAGGAAAATATAATTTTCTGTTAGTAATGTGGATAAATAAAAAAAAATATTATTACATTCATTGTTAATTTATTTATTCATAAAAAAAATTTTATTCATAAAGAATACATTAGAAAGGGCACACATTGAAGGTGATTGAGAATGATAAAAACATTTAGGAGATGATTTAATTAAAACAAGTTTTTCGTCCAATTTAATTATTGGCTTAGTACAATATTTTCTAATAAAATTAGCTTTCTCTTCTCCTTTAATATAAATGAATTCTCCTTTTTCTGTTAAGTTTTTTACTATAGATGAAAAATTATGAAGAGGAATATATCCTGTATTCCAATTGATGCAGTGATGAAATTTCATTAACCATTCTGCTTGCTTGTATGTTTCCGGTAGAAGCATTTGTAGTGGATACGGTGGTTTAAAAATATAATGACTCATTTTATGTCCATCAAACATTGCAAGTTCTTTAGGAATAAATTTGTTGTGTTCATTTATAAATCCTTGAACATCCATAACTATTCTCATTTTTATTTCCAATAAAAATAGTCAACAATGAGAACTTAAAAATTAATGTCCAAGACGGAGACTGCTACAGACAAGTAACAGCAATGCTGAAGGTTAAAGAATATGCTTGGTATACGTTTGAAAATAAGCAAAATAGACCAATAAGGGTAATGGCCAAGAAACTACACCACTCTTGCCAAACAGACAAAATAATTAACGAACTAAGAAGAAGAGGCTACAAAATACTAGAAGTAATCCCAAAACTAAAATATAAAACCAAAGAACCTTTAAATATGTTCATATTAAGCTTTAGTCCTGATGAAGACGTAAACAAGGTATTTGGAATTACTGACATAATGGAAACAAGAGTTGAAATAGTACCGATCAAGAAAAATAAACTTGTACCCCAGTGTAAGAAATGCCAAGCTTATGGACACACACAAAAGTATTGCGCAAGAGTACCAAGATGCGTCAGGTGCACTGGGAAACACGCAACACAGGATTGCGACAAACCTAAAAATGCGCAGCCTAAGTGCATCCATTGCGGAGAAGGACATCTAGCAAACTACCGGGGGTGCACGATAGCAAAGGAACTACAAAAACTTAGAAATAAACAGACAAGAAATGTTAGCTTGCCAAAGCAACCATCAAGAAATGAACACCTAACAAGCGGAAACAATTCAAGTGTTCCAAAGAAAACAGAGCCCGGCAAAAGCTACAGCCAAGCTATTGCTGGAAAGCCTGTAAATAACGATGGTCAAAATCAGCTACAAACAAAAGCATCCATCGAGAACTCACTGCAACAAATATTGGAGAAGCTTAACGTCATGGATGAACGAATGTCCAAATTAGAATATCGCACACAAGGAGCGATCCCTAAGACTAAAAATGGCTAAACAATTGAGAGTAATGGAGTGGAACGCTAACGGGCTCCTACAACACCAGCAAGAATTACAAGTGATCCTTGAATTAGAAAAAATAGATATGTGCCTCATTGCTGAAACACATTTTACTAAGGAATCCTTTATAAGATTTCGAGGTTATAAAACATATCATACGAGCCATCCTGATAATGCCGCCAAGGGAGGGACTGCTGTGATAGTTAGAGAATCCATTGCACACTATCAAGAAATGAGTTATCAAACAGCAGAAATACAAGCTACTGCAATCAGTATAAAAACGCACAACTGCAACATTACTCTTGTAGCAGTCTACTGTCCACCTAAATACACCCTCGGAACAGTGCAGTACTTAGACTTCTTAAATACTCAAGGACAAAAATTTATTATTGGAGGTGATTACAATTCGAAACACATCCATTGGGGATCTCGATTAACAACCACCAAAGGTAAAAACTTATTAGCAGCCTGCAGGCCACTGAATTGCGAAACCCTTTCTACCGGCAAGCCTACTTATTGGCCTACTGATCCCAACAAAATTCCTGATTTGATTGACTTCTTTATCGTCAAGAATATCTCTACCAACTATCTGCTAATAGAAGAAGGCTGGGATATGAATTCCGATCATTCCCCAATATTACTTACGTTAAGTGATAATATAATAAAGAAAGAGAATCCACCTCGACTAACAAATAAATGGACAGACTGGCCAAACTTTAGACTTGACCTGGAAAATTGCATTAATCTCCCCGTACCACTGAAGACAAAAGAACAGCTGGATGAAGAAGTTGAGACTGTGACTAAAAATATTCAACAAACTGCATGGAAAAACACACCAGAAATTCCTATAAGAACTCGAGGTAATAATTATCCGAAAGAAATTAGAATACTGATCAATGAGAAAAGAAAACTCCGGAGAAAATGGCACCAAACCAGAAATCCAGCTGACAAAACAGCTTTGAACAATCACTCCCAAAACATCAGGAGAGAAATACAAAGGATAAAAAATGAGGAAATAGGTGAATTTCTTACAGAATTGACAGCTGACAAGAACACAGATTATTCACTGTGGAAATCCACCAAAAGATTAAAAAGACCAATTCTTCAGAACCCTCCAATACGCAACTCTGATGGGACTTGGGCTCGCAATAATATGCAAAAAGCGATACGATTTGCGGAACATTTAGAATCTATATTTCAACCCAACGACGGAGATGAAAATCCAGATTGGGAAGAACCAATGCAGATAAACCTAAACATTGCACCAACCACGAAGAAGGAAGTTTCTGAAGTCATCCACTCAGAAATTAATCCTAAGAAAGCTCCTGGCTTTGATTTAATCACCGGGGAAATCCTAAAACAGTTGCCAGAAAAGGCAATAAGAAAACTAACACATTTGATCAACGCCTCATTCAGACTGAGATATGTTCCTCAAATGTGGAAAGTAGCAGAGGTGACGATGATCTCCAAACCTGGAAAACCACCCAACGAAGCAACCTCATATAGACCCATTTCACTTCTCCCAGTGATCTCAAAATTATATGAGAAGATCTTAACAAAGAGAATAAAATCAATCATTGAAGAAAAGAACTTGATCCCCAATCATCAATTTGGCTTTAGAGAGAGTCATTCGACTATTGACCAAGTACACAGGATAGTAAATATAATCGAAAAAACTTATGAAGAGAAAAAGGTCTGCTCAGCTATCTTTCTGGATGTGGCGCAAGCCTTTGACAGAGTGTGGCATAAAGGTTTAATTCATAAGTTGCGAGAATTATTACCAACCCAGTTCTCACAGCTCCTGGAATCGTATTTGACTGATAGATATTTTAGAACTAAACAAGAAGAGGCCTATTCAGACCTTAGGCATATTAAAGCAGGAGTTCCACAGGGGAGTGTGTTGGGACCTATACTGTATGTCCTTTACACCTGTGACATTCCTCCTCTAGAGCAAAACACAATCGCCACATTTGCCGATGACACAGCTATCCTAGCCGTTGGAAATACGCATGAAGAAGCTACTGAAAAATTACAATCTGCAGCGAGCCAAATTTCTACATGGACCAGAACCTGGAGAATAAAGCTAAATGAGGCAAAGTCTGTTCACGTAAATTTTACAACCAAAAAAGCTCAAAATTTGCCAGTTAGAATTAATGACACACAGATTCCGATTGAAAATGTTGCCAAATATCTGGGTATTCACTTGGACGCACGTCTTAGATGGAAAGTACATGTAAAGAAAAAACGAGAAGAGCTCGGGATTCGATATAAAAAGATGTATTGGCTACTAGGCCGTGGATCCCAATTGTCTATAAGTAACAAGATACTGCTATATAAGCAAATTTTGAAGCCTGTTTGGCTCTATGGTGCACAACTTTGGGGGTGTACCAGTAAAAGTAATTTACAAATCATTCAACGATACCAGAACAAGGTACTGAGAGGCATAGTAGATGCTCCTTGGTATATCCGTAATAGTGACCTACACAGAGATCTGAAAATGGACACCGTGGAACAAGCCATATCGAATGCTGCTACAAGGCATGAACAACGATTACATCATCACACCAATATCGAAGCGATTCAACTTCTCGATAACACTGACATCACAAGAAGACTCAAAAGGATTAAACCATTCGAATTGGTGAAGTGGTAGTCCAACAAAAGCAGAGCAAAGTGCGGATATTGTGTACACGAGTAGTGATACTTATTATAGTGGACACTAAGGATTGCTGTGGAGTAAGACTTAGATTTTAAGAGAACACTAGTTAAGATTAGGTTTGAAACAAATTGCTCATTTGCCATATGTGACAAGATTGCAATAAATTCTTAAAAAAAAAAAAATAAAAAAAAAATAAAAAAAATAAAAAAAAAAAATTTTATTTAGCAAATTTTTAAAGTACTAAATTTTTTATTACAAATTGTTTTTTCGAATAGTCTTCAATAAGATTTTTTAGAAATAGTTCTATTTTTTCTTTTTGTATTTTGTACATTCCATTTGATGTGCAACAAACTATGGTATAGAAACAACTGATCATATTCGATATATTTTCATTTTAATAATGATATTTGATGTGGTGGAAGAAGTTAAAGTTGTTTAACAATTTTTGTTAATGGATTATAGCTAAATACTTTATCATGTATTATAACACAATACGCAGCTGTTTTTCCCAATATTTTTTCTTTTGTCTCAAATTCAATTCTCATGGTTACTGGGCCGGATTGTAATAAATCTCTCTGATGAGAGCAATTAATGTAAGCAATAGGTGCATTATCTTTAAATTCTTTGGGATTAAATATTGGTTCTATTGGAAAATTATAATATACTTGACGAAATTCAGAAAACATTTCATACAGGGTAGCAAACTTATTATTTTTAAAATCAAGCTGAAGATCCTGGTAAGGATATCTTTCTGAATTTGAAAACACATTTATATTCCTTAGGTCACAATGATCAAATTTACTCATATCTGATTTTAAATTACCACGTCTATCCTTTTGAAAAGCAATTAGTACATGTCTTGGTGTTTCAATTTTTGTGGAGGTTTTGACAGCCCAATTATGTCTTGTATTTTCTAATAACTCTGGATATTCAATTAATTCCCAACTTCGGAAAGTAAGAAGAATATCATTGTTTTTATCAATAATTTTCGTTAGTGCCACAGTAAGATGTGGAACTCGCCAACAAAGTTTGGTTATTTTAATTTTCGGTTTTTCATCATCACTTGTGGTTACTAAAGCGTTAGTGTCATCATTGTTTCTTATTAGTATTAGTTCTTGTTGTGAATATAAATTTATTTTGTTATAATCTTCAAAAAATCCCGAGTACATCTTTAATGGGACGCATAGGGAAACGTTTCCTTTTTCATCAGTCATAATTTTTTCTTTAGGTTTCGTTTTTGGATACCATCCAACATTTTCCAATTTAGCACTTTCGTTTTGATTAAATGATTTGTATCCTTTAAGAGTTGAAGTAATTCCTACATCTCGAACTGAATCAATTGTAACACCATTTAAAATATAACGTAATTCTTTAAACAAGAATGCTGGAGCATTGTTGATTAATACCGTATTAGCCAATGGAGTATCATCTTCTTTGGTAACTTGAAATTCTAAATATCACTTTTGCAAGGTAAAGGATATTTTCCTGCTTGTTGTAGAGCAATTCTAATTTCATCATTTAATCCAAGTTTTGTAGGATTGAAAGGTTCAAATGATAGTACTTCCCAGCTTAATATTGATTCATCCACAAGAATATTTTCTTTTACATTTAAATATTTCATTTTATTTTAGTTTGAAACCTAAACTTATCAGAAATTTTTTATTAGAAGGTGTTAACCTTTGAGAGTTTAATTTATTGCTAGTTAAATGTCGTTTAGTATATTTCTTATTAATGTTTTTAGAGTAAAATGTTTTTGAAAAATTATAATTTGAGGCTTTTTTATTATATAAAATAACCATTATTCATCAATTTTTTTTAAGATGTAGTCTTACTGTTACCGTTTCTCCTCTGAAATTGATGAGATCACCATCTTGATCTACTATTTTAATGTTTATATTGTCTATTACCTTTACAGTAACTGGAAAGTAAAGGACATTTTGTGGTGATTCTATTATTTTAAAACCAGGAGCTACACTAGGAAAAAATTGATGTAATATATGAACAGGTTTGCCATTTAAATATGATCCTTCGGCAATATTACAATCGATGTTTATGGCGTTTACTTTAATAATTTCCGCTGGAAAATCTGAAATGTGCTCCTTAAGACCTTCTAATTCCCTATTTTTAAAACCTAATATTTTTCCTATAGTTCCATCACGAAACGAGATAGGAATATATGTTTTAATATGTGTTCGTAAAGTATTATTATTGTCATAAATATGAAGAAAAGTACGATTGTCCAAAAATTTTTGAATAAAATTATTTACATCATCTATTTCATAACTACCTGGTGGTATTCTTATTTCTTTATTTGAGTCATAAATGAAAAGATTATTAATCTCATCAATATTTGGAATAGCATTAAAAGTTTCAAAATTTACAAGTCCAATGGAATATTCAAAATTTTCATCTAAATATATTGGAGGATGAATATTAACAGAAAGCGTGGGGAAATTACCACTAATGACAAAACTGTACGACATATCTCTTTAAAAATTTTTAACAAAATGAATTAATATTGTTTTTCAGACATTATTATAAAGAAATTTAAGACAGAGCTCACCACAATTTGTTTTGTTAATTGATTGATAATGGTCGTAGTTATATTTCACAATATTTTTCTTTTTATCGCTGAAAAAATATTTTGTTAATTCGGTAGATGGTCACAAATTGCCATAACTATTAAAATATAAAATATTTTTCCCTTTTTTTATGTATGCAGTCCAATGAGTTCCATCACCCCTATTCTTATCGAGATTAACAATACCACTTTCATTTTTATTAATTTTTTTTGGTAATTTATCTCTCATGAATATACCTCGAAAGTTGGGAATTTTAAGTAGATTAATATATTTACTTAAATCATAATTTGTAAGTGGTTTTCGAGGTATTTGTTTTAACAGTTTTTTGAATAAGGTTTCAGATATAATCCACATCTAGTTTTATATGGTTTTAAATAAAGACCACTTCCTTGTTTTCCTACTGCTATAGATTCCATCATTTTATTATGTCTTTTGGACTCTTCTAATTTTTTTTTAGCAGCTTTTGCATCGTTGACAGCTTTCGCAATACCTGCTGCTCCTCCTCCAAGAGCACCTAAAGCGGACAAACCAGCAAATAAAGGAATAAGAGGTAGAAATCCACGTTTTTGGATTTGGTATGATTCTATTTTTTGGTGATAATATTCTACTATCTCCGATAGATCTAAGTGCGGTTTGAATAATATCAGTCAAACTTTTAAATTGTTTTCCGTTTAGTGCTTGTCTTGCTTTTGAAATAGCTTGAGATAAAGTTATTCCTCGTCCTAGACGAGTTTTTCGACTTCTGTTTTTCCTTCTTTTTTTTTAATCCCATACCAAATTTTCTTTTAATTTTCATTGCACGTCTTATTCCAAGTGCAGCAGTTTTTTCTCCAAAAGTGGCGTCTTTTGCTCTGAATCTTTCGGCAGCTTTGTCACCTAATAATTTATCAGCAGCGTGTCGAATTTTTATATCATTTGATTATGCATAGGCAATATCATTCTCTTTACAAGTTTCATCCAATAAGTTTATACCTTTATCGCCTCTAGCTAGTCTCTTTTCTAGTTTGGTTCCAGGTCCACAAAAATTATACCCAGGTAGATGTAATTCAAAAGGTAACTTATTTATTAGAGTATTAATTAAACCACTACCTGTTTTTCTGACTCTTCTTTTATAAATGGATTGTTGCTTATATGAGATTGGCATTATATAATTGAAATCTTGGAACAAACTGACTAGTTTTAAATTAGAACTTACCCTTTATACATCCTCTTATATATGAAAATTGTCAAACAACCTTATTCAATTATTATTAAAGACCATGAGACTTCAAGAAATATTTTTAGAAAACATGGAAAATTGTTTGAAGGCTCTAGTAAAAGGGGGTTAAATATAGGTCCATCAGGATGTAGTAAAACTAATATTATTATAAGTTTAATTGAAGATCCTAATGGTTTACCGTTTGAAAATTTATATATTTATTCAAAGTCTCTATATCAACCAAAATATGAATATTTGAGATTACTTTTTAAACCATTGAGAGAAATTGGATATTATGAATCCGAAAATGAAGAAAATATTGTTTCTCCACAAGAAATAAAACCAAATTCCATAATAATATTTGATGATATAGTGTGTTGCAATCAGAATGTTGTAAAAGATTATTTTTGTTTCGGAAGACATAAAAATACTGATTGTTTTTATTTGTGTCAAACGTATTCTTCGATTCCAAAGCCATTAATTCGTGACAATGCGAATTTGATTGTTATATTTCAACAAGACAAAACGAACTTAAAACATATTTATGATGATCATGTTAATGTTGATATGTCATTTAATCAATTTAATGAGTTATGTTTGATGTGTTGGAAAGATAAATTTGGATTTTTGGTAATAGACAAGGATTCGAATTTAAAATCCGGTCGATATCGAAAAGGACTTGATTCATATATTTTCTTATAAAAATAAAAGTTTTGTGGAAAATTTAACTAATCATGAATGAACGCTTAGCAAGAGAGATTGTTAAGTCAAGGAAAGCTGTTAAACAAAAATATCAAAATTTAAAATATGCTGAATTTGAAGCACAATCCAAATTGGAGGAAACCTATAACTCAACCCCTACAACTATTAATTTCAACAATTGGTAAAATTGAATCGGCTGAGGTAAAGGAAGAGCTACAAACACCCATTAAAAAAAATTATGAAACATCAGAAAAAAGATTGTTTCCAACACTAACACCAAGAAAAAAACTACAGTATGGAACATCAACACCAGAAAAAAGAAAGACAGGGAAAACTCCAATTCTTCCCACAGAAATACCAACAATTATTGATTGGGAAACCAGTATAGCTTCACATAGTCAGATGCCATCTTTACAACAAACAAGTGTCTTAGCAGAAACCACCCCTTCTTCAATTTCACAATCTACGGTAGGAAATATTTCGGATATATTAGAACAAACACGCCAAACAATTCAAACATTTGTCAGTACATCTTTATATCAAGAATATTTATCAGGATTTCATGAATTACCTCGTCAATATATTGACGGAGGTGTAAAAGATGTGTAACATAAGTTTGATCACCTCTATGGAATAGTACATGATTTTGAAACTGAGAAATTCTTTTTGGGTTTAACACAAAGACCTATAGAAATTATCGGTAAAAACATAAAAGTTGAAGGTATAACTGATACAGGTACACCAGGTATATATGAATTATTATTTAAAAAGGAATCAGTAGGTTATAAAAACAAGATTTGGAAAATTATATGGATATTTTAAAGAGAACCAATGCATACCGTAGAAATTATGATCCAAATGAGCAGGTACAGGGAAATGGATCACAAAAATATATTTCTATAATAGGGCCTTATTTACAAGATAAAGGAATTAAAAAAACTAAAACCGAAAAGCTCCAAACAGAAAAACTCGAATATGTTCGAAAAAACAGGATCCGGTATAACTTTAAAAGTTAATAAACCTTATACCGATTACGTATATTGGGATAACGTAAACGAACTTGTTGATAGACTTCGACTGTTGGTAGCATCTATGATTGCCGGGAATACAGGACATAACAACGAAATTATTTCTATTATAGAAGAATTGAAAGAAGCCAATATAATTGTATAAAAGAATGTAGTAAATATTGTTACATAACATTGTTAAAATAACCATTGATAAATTTGGACGTCATATTTCTAAAAAGTATACAGTAGATATACCTACAATAGAAAATAAAATACTAGCCAATGTTGAAAATGAAATATTAAAAAATTTTAAAAGTGATGATAAATATATTGAAAATAAAATTGTCAGATTTAGATATAAATCGGAATATTCACCGATTGTTTTACATTCAAATAAATTCCAAACATTTTTAGCCCTCTCATATTCTTCATCAGTAATGTGTTCATCCGTGAGGTCATTATAATTTTTTTTTTATCTGGTAACGTTTCATTTAATTTGGCGATATTATCAATATATTTATAAGGGAAAACGCCTTTTTGACGGATATACTTAAATTCTTCTTTTTCATTAAAATATTTGAACACTTCTTTGCATTGTTCATCATTAAGAATGGAAGCTAAATTTGACAAAGAATATGGTAAGAATTGAAATGAATCAATGAACTTAAGATATAGAAATTTTGACTTGGTGAAACCAGTTTTTTTATCTAAATATTGATCTACTTCAATAGATTTTTGAAATGAAATGTATTTCTCTTTATTCTGGGCTATGACAAATAATTGTTCATGATTTGGACATAAATTTTTTATAAACAGATGAGAATCATAATTACGCAAATTGTGTAAAACTACTGGAATGGAATTAGATAATTTATAATTTAAGTTGCATATAGAGTGTGACGGACCTCTATAGGAACCTGTTAAATGACAATCATCAGCAACCTTATCCCAAATTATAGGTTTATCACATATATGACAATTATTCGTATATTCAAAATGTAATTGTTCCAACACATTTAATTTTTTCATTGGTATTAACTTTTTCATATATTTATTGTAAATATTAAGAACGTCTCTTTCTAAGTAAGTTATAAAAATTTGTGCACAATTGAGACCCATATAATTTTGAAATTTGGAAATTGAATCATCAAATGAACACTTTATATAATAAGCAAACGAATATGGAATATGTTGACATTTTTTTTCAGTATATGGAGAACTTGAATCTACATCATTAATTTCATTATTTAAAGGTTTAAGAATGCATTCAAAATCTGCATATATAACAAATGGAACTTCAATTTGTTTTTGTATATTCTGAAATTTTAAAATATTTTCGGGAATAATATTTCCAAATCTATCTATTTTGGTTTCAGTTGAAGGTAGATTTATTCTTACAAAATCACAATCATATGTGTTATGCCTGACTAATAATTCTTCAGTAGTAAAATATTGTAAGCAACCGTCGCATAAAAAATTTTTCCCATGATGTTTAGGTAATTGTTTAGAAATTAATCTAGATAAATCCGAAATATAACAATAATGGAAATTTCCATTATCATCTCCAATTAATAATAAATTAAGGTGACGTTCTCGCTTATTTTTTGTATAATGTAAAGGTCCTATAATTTCGAATTGAGTTTTAAAATTATTCTTGATTTTTTTTCTAATCCATAAACATTAACCGAAATATTGTTTAAATTTTCAAATTTACTTATGTCTTTTAAAGTTAAAGGAAAATTGATACATTTAAGGTTAAAATAGTGGTGAAATGTGGATATGACTCCACCTTTTAAATTGGTCCGTTAGGTTAATGAAGAGCTGCAACCACAGACCAGGCGAAACAACATTCATCATTGTTTTGAACGTTGACTACAGCATTTTTCAACTTGATCTCTGACGGTAGTGGTATATATGAAGAAGCTTTTAAGGGGTTATACTTGTTGATGTTAAGCTCAACGTGTAATATTTTTATTAAAATCCATCTTGAAATTAAAAAAGAATAATTAACAACAAATTTATTTTTGGTTTAAGTTTAGTTACTAAATATTTAGTAAAAAATAATTTACCCGAACCTTTTCTGCCAGTTCATCAGCTTTCCGGTCAATAATTTTAATAATATCTTCTAGTTCTTGCGTTAATTCTGAACTATTACATAAAATCCGAAATGGGGTATTGAAAGACTTAACTTCATGACTTTCATTGGAAGGATTTAAGTAAAGACCAAATAACTCCATGTTGAGTTTGATGCAGGTGTGTCTTTGGATTTCATAACTGATTACCTCAATTATTTTTTGTTGTATTTCGGAGAAAAAATCATAAATGTTGATTTGGTATTGAGTCGATGATATTTTATATGAAATGATTCTTTCCTTAAATGACGATTTTATTACAGACACATTTTCATCCCTAACCACCATTGAATTGGTTTTGTGTTTATTTGTTCTCAAATGACAGAACCATAATGACTTTTTTATAAATATTTTGCAGAATTGACAATATCTTCTTGCACCTAAAATTTAATAACTTCTTTATTAAATTTGCCTCTAATTCATCAAATTAATAACTAATTATTAAATTGAAACAAAATTTCTATTTAAAATTAAACTTACAGCTCTTCTTCTTCTGTTCTAACTGGGGGCCATTGTTGAAGTGAATTATCTTCTTGTGGCGATTCAAATTGTCTTTTCGAGTAAAAATTTTGAAGCACTCTTCACATTTAAAATCCATTTTTCTAAAATGAATCTTTTATTGTGAAGCCCAAGTCGATTTTAACACACTGAAGGTAACACGGTCAGGTATGAATTTAAACGGTGGAAAAGAAGTAGGAGGGGAGTTAAGGAATGGGATGGAAAAAGCTAAGAGTAGTTTTATAAAGTTCTATCGCCCTTTCCCACATCTTCCTTTTCTCCTCAGCTGTTTTATTAGGATCGCAATTTAAAATAGAATCCAAAACAAATTCTAATGATCTTTGATAAGACAAATGTTTATTTTTAATTTTGAAATGTGTTTTTGAATGAAAGCTTAGTTTCGGATAATCGTTTTCGAAGGGGATTGACACTTCCGTTTGTGTTAAAACAGAATTTTGAACTGTCTCATCTGTTTGTGTGGAAACAGAATTTAAAATTTCATCGAAATCTGGTGGCGAGTTTTCAAAAATTATTGGAGAATTTGGAATATTAAATTGACAGTATATATTTTGGCCGCACGGAATTGAATTTTGACTAAAATCTTCATTTTTTCTTTTAGATGGTTCACTTATTATTGGAAGAATTTCTTGGGAACCACCACCACTAGTAAACGATGCTCCCAAATCTTCACTACAATCGAAAATTTTGTAACTATCCCGTGAACCATCCTCCTCCCCAAAACATCAACCCCCATATTTCCACTACTAGTCGATTCCGAATTTTTTTTTTTTGATTAGTTGAAATTTTGAACAGAGATAGAGGAGAAAATGAAGAATTACCCGATATTCCTCCAAAATTGTTTTCACTTTCAAAATTTCTAGTTTTCAACATTCCAAAAAAATTTTGTGATTTATTTGAACTCGAATCATTGTCACTGTCACTGTTACTGTTACTTTGATAATTTGTTAAATTTTGGGAATCCCCATTAGCTTTTTAAAATTGTCGATATTATCTAAATCTTGAGTTAATATGTTGGGAGTATTTGTAATGGGAGTGTCCGTTGTTAAATCTAAGTCTTGAGTTAAAAAATTTGGGGTTTCCGGCGTTAAAATATTATTAAAATCTAAATTTTGTGATAAAATTTAATTTTGAAAGTCAAAATCTGTCTCCGAAATATTCTCTATTTCAGGCAAATATTCCAAATTTTCTAAAAATTTTATGTTCGTTTCTGAACAACTTTAGAGTAATTTGTTTTCTAAATTTTTTTCTTGCATCGTATTAATCATCGCGTTAAAATTTTGGGTTCTCTGACTTAAATTATGGTTGTCACTTTCATTTTCATTTTTCAAAAAAGCAGGCTGAATTATTATATCTGAAATTGTATTAATTTTGTTCACCACTCTTAACTGTTCAGTGGAAGTTGAGGCAAAAGGAAAAGACATACCTTTAAAATTTGAGTACACTTGACAGCAACAAACTAAAACACACTAAAACAAACTAAAACAAACTAAAACAAACTAAAATTGGAGACTTTAAATTTAAAGCGTGGTAAACTCGACTTAAGCTTGCTATAAACTGATCCTCGACCGTTTTATATGAAAGCAGACCACGGTTTGTCCTCGTAAGTATAGTGACCTCAATAAAGGTCAATGACCTCAATTCTGCGCGTCACACCCCGCGGGGCCCCCTTCTCCCCCCCCCAAAGCCCCCTTCCCCCTTCCCCCGCAAAGCCCCCTTCCCCCGCTGAGCCCTCCAGCTGAGTCCCTCCGCTGAGCTGCTTAGGGAGCTACGTCGCCTGTAAGTCTCAGTGAGACGTCCTAAAATGTGCTGTAACTATAAACTCGAGAGATTTGCGAGCGTATAATAAACACAAAGTTTTTTTAGGGGGCATCTCGCCGAAGGCCCCCCGCCCCTCCACCTTCGAGGGGGGGCGGGGGGTATGGGGGGCGGTTTGAGGCCCTCTTCGCGATTTAAAAACCGAAATTTGACCTTGACCTACTTTCATAAAATGACTGTTTTGCGAGGTGACTTTTTCATTTTTGGTACATCACCATTGCTGTCCACATAAATTTTATTTTTTTTTTATTTTTAAAATGTTCAGAAATAGAAATTTGGAAATACAGGTTATGGATGGGAATAGAATTATAATAAGAAGAAGAATCAACGTTCATCCTCCGGTACAAGTACCATCCATAACCTCTACAACAAACCCAGAGGAAAATGCGGAACCTCAAATAAATCCGGAGGAACCAGTCCAGTGTGACGAAGTCGATTCCACTACAAAGTAAGTAGTTTATATTAAGCTTATATTAAATGTTTTAATTTATTATTAGTCTTCCTAAAATCAAAATACTAATTGATTTTTTTTTTTCAATTGACAGATACAAACAATAGACCAAGTTTAGGGACAGTCTTAAGTGAAACTATTTTTAGGTTAAGTTAAAGTGTTTAAGTGATAGTGAATAGTAACGGAGACGATTTAAGGTAATGTAAATTTTATTTAATTGATCTAATTATAAAGGAGTATGAAGATAACTGTACCTAAATTTCCTATAATATTTTTTCTTTCATATTTATAAACTTATTAATTTTAGATTTAAAACTCTCTAAAATAAGAAAGGATTAAGAATTTTTGAACAGGGTGGTTAATTTAAAATATTTTTTCAATCTATTATGACTAATCAAAACTTTTGTATTGAGTTGTTATGTTTGTTCGTTATTCTTATAAATAAAACATTTTTTTTTCGAAATTGTTCAATTCTTTATTCCAATAAGATAAGAATAAATGGATAAATTAAATACAAACAATAATAATGTTAATATAATAAAAATTAAATAATAATACATTTTAAAATAAATATTCTAGGATTATAATTTCTTCATGTTCACATGCATGAAGTGGTTTGCAACACATAAATATTAAATAATACATTCTAAACTAAATATTCTAGAACTACAGTTTCTTCATTTTCACATTTAATTACGCATAGTTTATTGCGACAGATTGGACATGTTTTATTAATTAACATCCACATTCCTAAACAAGGGATGCAAAATCTGTGATTACAAGGTTCTGGTGACATTATTTTATTAGATAATATATCTTCAAGACATATAGGACATTCTTCGGTTTTATTTTCAAATATTTCGTTAACAACTTTTTTTTTACCCTTCGCGACTTCCTACCGTTTTTATATATTGGTTTTTTACCAGGCATTATAATTATTTTTTATATTGGCACCACTGGAACATTTGTGTCCCAATCTAAATCAATATTTTTAACACTACTATTGCAAATTAAACAAACTTTGGGGGTAATAATTTGATACAACTGTCTTGAACATATATCGCAATGTAAATCATCACTTAAGCGTTTTAATTTTTCTCTTATTATGAGTATTTACATGTCAATGAGCCCCTGCCCTTTGATAATATTGTATAATTTGATAGCATGCGTGACAAAGAGTTTTTTCTTGATTTTCCGTCACTACAAACACTACGATATAACTCTGAGTAATACAGAACACAACTTCTTTGAGATCAGTGTACTTATGTTTCACTAAACAAAATTTAGCACTAGCACTATCTTCTTCATTATCTTCTTCAATATCGGAGTCAACAGATTCAGCTTCAATTTGTTCGAAATTATTTATATCGTAGTTCAAACAATTTCTGAAGTTCTTCTGAAATTTTTTTTCGTTAAGATATGTATTGTAATCCAATACTCCAATTAATTCATCTAGATCTGGATCTTCTTCTTCAATATTATTATCCATAAATTTTTGAATGAATTTTTTTAATATTTACTTTGTAATATTTACTATTAAATATAAAATTATTTACTTATTGTTTACTTATTATTTGTTGGTATTTAATTTATCATCTTTTGTTGCTCCACGTATCTATTTTATAAATTTACTGAAGTGAAAATTCATTGGTGGTAGGACTTTATATCGACTTCATGGTCAAATAAGGTTATCCACCTCAAGATCAAACATAAGGTAGATCTCCTACTATGATCGGATTCGATGAAAGGTTAGCCATGTTGTTAACTTTAAGATTAAACTCAAGGTGATGTATACGAGACTTTTTGAAAAGTATAATGAGAGAACAAAAGAGGAGGAGGATGAAAAGTGTTGATGATACCAGGTTTTTTAATAAGTATAATGAGAGATTTGAAAAGTATAATGAGAGAAGGAAAGAGGAGGAGAATGAAAAGTGTTGATGATTTACTCTTCTTACTCCTCCTCCTCCTCTTTCCTTCTCTCATATATCCACTACTTCTCTGCCTGAAAGGAGAATTACATATATAACAAACTATTTAAATACTACAGAAAGATTTCTTTATTTCTTACTGAAATCTTGATTGTTTAAAAAACCTTCTATTTCACTGCGAAAAATAGTTATTGAAAAAAATTTAAAACGGCATCTATCTAAGAATAGGAAGAGATGATTAATAAGCATTTTCAGTATATCTATATATACGAGGAACTGCACTCCATTTCTGATACATGGATATGTCGATGTAACTATTCCGTCATAAGATCTATTCCCGTTTTACTTGGATAAACCTTGATATTAGTGAAACGAATATTATTAAACGTAGTAAATAATTATGAATTATTATTCTGGTAATTTTAATCATAATACGAAACAGATACATGGCATGGCAAGATTGAATATGCTATATTGTTAAAAAAGAATAACATATTTTCGCCATAGAGTTTTCAATTTTGTTCAATAGCCGTATTTGATGTCAAATCTCAACTGCTGACTGAATTATCTCCTTTTATGCAGCTGTTCTGTCTTGTCTGCATGCATTACTCAGGGATTCTTGGATTCATCATGAATGTTGAAAAACTTTTCAGCTATAGATTTATTATTGATCGACTTTTATTAGTTTAGTCGTAATAAATTAGATAGTGGTACAATATTGTTACGAATAACTGAAAGTAGCTTATTGATACGCCCTCGTATATATAAATATTCCGACGTGTCTCAATGCGTCATACTTCTAGATAGATCTCAACTTTTATGATCTAGATTTATTTGGGAATTTCCATAAGTATATAAGTAAATAAAGAATAAGCGTAGTTAGAAAGTCATGTAGAGGTCATATAGTCTATTGTTAAGAGTCGTATAGTTATATAGTAAGAGTAATGGTATTTGTTAGTTGTGATTTTAATGTAAATGTGATGTTAATATAAGTATTGGAATTTATTTAGTGAAAAATATTGTGTTTATTTTGTGAACCCAGTGAGCGATTTTTTAAGAGACAATATCTTAACAATTGATGTCAGAAGTGAGGATTATCACAAGGTTTACAGAAAATTATATTGGAAATTAGAAGAGATAGAGTAAAACGGATTTTGACCTTGGATTTGTTATCAAGTAAGAAAATAAGGTTAATTTTCTATAAAGGTCTAGAAATTTCTTATTGAAAACCAAAAGAGAGATCGAAAAACTGGCTTCACCATCGAATTTGTCATTAACAAATAAACTTAGACCTGAATTTTCGACAAAATTTTATAAAATTCTATTTAAAAAATAAAAGAGATAGGGAAAAACTGACTTCACTATAGGATTTGTCGTTAAGAAAGAAGCCTAGAACTAGAATTTTCGACAACATTCTAGAAGATTCTATGGTAAATACTAGATAGCAAACAGCCGAAATGGAGCAAACATTGGCCGATTTTATGGAACGTATAGAACAACGTCGCCTTCAAGACAGACAAGAAAATGAAAAACGCCGACGAAAAGAAGAAGAACGTCGCCAAATAGAAGAAGCGTGTCGCCAACAAGAAATACAAAAAAGATCATTTACGGAAGACTGGACAAGAATTCTGGAAGCCAAGTGGGACTAGTTCAACATCACAATAAACCCTAAAATTCCTGGTAGCGAAAGCTTTAGTCAATTCAGATGACCTCATATCTATCGGAGTAGCCAATATTCTTCCTAACTGTGTCAAAATTAATAAAAGAGCCAGTAAAATGGGTGGTAAAATGTGAACAACTCGGCAAAGCTACATCAAAATTGTCATTTAATGGACTAATTGAGAAGTTCCAGGCAGACTGGAAACATCTTTCACCACAAGAACTTGAAAAAGCCAAGAGTTTTATAAGAGAGTATTGTGATGTTTTTGAAGCAAAAGATGGTAATACCGGTAGGATGAACATCATACAGTATGAAATAAATACTGGCAGCGCAAAACCAATAAGCCAGCCACCTAGAAGACTTCCCATAAAAGAATTAAAAAAGTTAACCTTTGACTTAACCCCAAAAAGTGCATATTGTTCCAAAAAAAAAGTTGAATTTTCATGGTCATGTAGAATCATCAGAGGGTATCCATACGGATAAAAAAAAATTCAAACCATAAAAGATTGGCCCCAACCACGTGACAAACATGAGTTGAGAAGCTTTCTCGGGTTATGCACATATTACAGAAGATTCGTAAAAGGTTTTGCCAATATTACTTCACCCTTGCATAAGCTCACCGAAGAAAAGATTCTTTATCAATGGAATCCTGAGTGTGATCAAGCTTTTCGGAAATTAAAGGCTACCTTATATTCCAGTCTAATTTTAGGCTATCCACAAGGTCAGGGAAAATTCATATTGGATACGGGTGCCAGTAACATAAGGGTAGGAGCTGTATTGTCTCAGATACAGGATGGTCAAGAACGAGTTATTGAATATTTCAGCCGAGTGCATTCAAAATCGGAAAGAAATTATTGTGTCACGAGAAAAGAATTGCTTGCCACAATCAACATTTTCATAAATATTTGCATGGGCAGGAATTTTTAATAAGAACAGACCACGCAGCTCTTAAATGGCTCCTAAATATGAAGCAGCCTGAAGGACAAGTAGTAAGATGGCTTGAAAAGCTACAACAATGCAATTTTATAATATAACATAGGCCATGAAGACTGCATCACAACGCAGATGTCTTGTCAAGAAGACCTTGTAAGGAAGAATGCAAGCACTTCAGCAAAATAGAACAAAAAGAAGGATTTCCTATTCGGAGAGTCACTTTTGACGTTCATCCAGACTAGAGTACAGCTCAGGTAAGAAAAGGCCATTTTGAAGATAATGATTTGGTGTTATTCCTTCAATTTAAAGAAAATAATGAACCACGTCCTAGTTGGGAAGAGATCTTGAATAAAAGACTTACATTTAAGGCACTTTGGGCTCAGTGGGACTCGCTCTTAATAGAAGACCGGTTACTAAAGAGATCTTGGGAAAGTGCCAATGGCAGAAAATTAAAACTTAGTTAGTGGTACCTAAAAAGAAAGTTCCAGTGGTTTTAGAAGAAATTTATAATGAGAAATCTGGTGCCCATTTAGGAATTAACAAAACTCTAGACAAACTCCGAGAATCTTCTTAATGGTCTATCGATCTGCAGTTCATGAAACTACCGGAAGGCACTTAGATTGCCTTGCGATATAATATTCGGTCCCTCAACAGAAGAAAGTATGGAGATTAAAGACTGGGTAGACGCTTTTCAAGAGAAGTTACGAGAAGTTCATGGCCTAGTTAGAGAACGACTGGATCTGGCCACCGATAGAATGAAGACAAGATATGATATCAACGCAAACTCAGCAGGGTTCTAGCAAGGTGATAAAGTTTGGTTGTAGAATCCACAGAGAAAGAAGGGCAAATCGCCTAAGTTGATGCCATCATGGGAAGGGCCATATACTGTTCTGAAAAGAATCAATTACGTTGTTTATAGAATTCAACGAAGTTCTAAGACCAAAATGAAAGTAGTACATCTGCACAGGTTGAAGCCATACCACGGAGATATGGAAGCTGATCGGGACAATCAGAATTAGGAGGGGGGCAGTATTACGAATAACTGGAAGTAACTTATTAATACGCCTTCGTATATACAAATATTCCTACGTAATGAGTCATTCTCGTTATAATGTACCGAAAGAAATAGTCTCTCGATGCGTCATACTTCTAGATAGATCTCAAATTTTATGATCTAGATTTATTTAGGAATTTCCATAGGTATATAAATAAAGATAGAATAAGCGTAGTTAGTCAGTCGTATGGGAGTCATATAGGGTATTGTTATGAGTCGTATAGTTAAATAGTAAGAGTTGTATAGTGGTATTAGTTGTCATTTTAATGTAAATGTGTTGTTAATATAAGTATTGGAAGTTATTTAGCGAAAACTGTTGTGTTTATTTTGCAAACCCAGTGAGCGATTTTTTTAAGAAATAAGATCGTAACAAATCGTATCTATTGTATAACATGGATGTTCACTACGAAAGTGAATTGTAATTTGCTCGCGCAAAACGACAAATTACACAACTCGAGAATACTACTTTCACACTGTTTATGTACAATATTCTTTTGAAATGGTGAATAAGTTTTCATCGAAACGTCAGCTGACCTACAGTCCTGAGAAGGACTCAGCACACACACAGGATACCCAAAAACCTTCGATTACACGTCACACCCGTAAAAATATTCGACATAATATATATATATATATATATATACATATATATATATATATATATATATATATATATATATATATATATATATATATACCAATGGAAACTAATTGTAAGCATACAAGGAGACTTTCGTTATGCTCTCCTAAAAGGTTAAAGTAAGCTTAGACGTAACCTTTCCATTAATATTTGTCACGGATATTAGGTAATTACTGAAAGCTTCTATGAAACACTCCATAAATGTTGCTTGAAAGATTCCAGATAGTATTCAGGTAAGGTAATAAATACTAAGTAGAAACTTCCAGAATCTTACATGAGTCTTAACTTACGCTTACAAAGAGTCTTACGTTATGCTTTCCTGAAAGGTTAAAGTAAGCTTAGACTTAACCTTTCCATTAATATCTGTCACGGATATTAGGTAATTACTGAAAGATTCCACGGAAGCTTTCAGAAATAATGCTTGAAAAATTCCAGAAATCTTTTGCGTAAGGTTATATATACCAAGTCGAAACTTTCACAAATTTACATGGATTTTGACGTAAGCGTACAAAATGTCCTACGTTATGCTTTCCTGAAAAGTTATAGTGAGATTAAAAATAATATTTCCGTTAATATTTGTTGCGGACATTAGATTATTACCACAGGCTTCCACGAAAGTTTTTTATAAGGTTCCAAAAATGTTTCGAAAGCTTGCTCTTTCGAGTAATTGTAAATTGATTATTTCGTACATTACAACGTTGCAAGAAAAGATATCTGCTATAAACAATGCAATTTTATAAAAACTGTTTGAAATATCGATCTTAAATTTCTACAACTTTTTAAGTACTCAACGGTCTATGTTTTTACACAATATATGCATCCTAGGATCATTTTTGTAAAAGTCATTTATTAAATAATTAATGAAAAAATAATCCAACCAACTCGCGCAAAAGCTTGGTCTGAAAAATTTTGAAAGGCCTGCAAGATGTATCACGAAAGAAACGCAAAATTTATCCCCCTTAACTCACTGATATGGTCTAACTTTAAAACCGCTCTACATTGACTTTAAAAGTAGAAACTGACAAGAGCAACAATAAGTCAAGCAAGTTTTAAACCCTAAAAATACAAGCTTAAAACAAATCATTTTATTTTATTACTTAACCGGCAAAAATGGAGAATTTTATTTGATTTCGAGATTGGACTATTTCTCTTATATATTTCAAAGCTTTATCGCTAGGTTATTATCCTTAATATCCCCATATACAGGCGCGGATCCAAGGGGGGGGGGCGATCGCCCCCCCCCCCCCCAAGAGCTTTGAGTTTAGGAAAATGGACCCGATTTTTCCTCTTATACTACAGTTTATTTAAGAACTGGAGAGAGTAATAAATCATTTTTTACCCTTTTTCTCTTCGCAAACTACCTGTGTTCTTTAGTTCTGTGTCTTTAGCAAAATATTTTTCATAAGAATGGGTTAGAAATTTTACAATCAAAAATACCGGTCTATAATAATGGACTAAAACGTAGCCTTATTCTCTCAAAAAATTCAAAGTTATAATTTAAATACTTCGAATATCCATTATCAAAATACAAAAAGGTAAACATACATAAAAAAATAAATTCGTCCATATAATATTAAAATATTTTTGGGGCTATCGGTCATTTTATTATTAATTAAAAACATTTTTAGGGTATTTGATGTTTCAGTTTATTTACACACTAAAAAGGGATTCAAATGTAATTACTTTTTTTATGTTGTAATTAAAATTAGACCTACTTATTTTTATTTCTATTGTACTGATATCCTAATTTAATTTACTTTATTATATGGAAATACGATAGCCCCCAAAAAAAATAAAATAAACAGGTTAATTCTACACGCTTAAGAAAAATACACAAATACAATAATAAAATAATAAAAACTTACGGCTAATTAGAATTAAATATATATAAAATTAAAGAGTGGGACACACTAAAATAAAAATATATAAAAAAACATACAAACAACATTAAACAATAAAATATAACATAAACAAAAATTTAAATAATAAATTGTTTTTACACTAGTAAACATTACGTATCTAATTCCTAATCAAAGTCAGTGAAACTATCTTCGCATAAATTAATTATAATTGGTTCCTCTATCTCACCGATCATGAGATCGAGTTCTCACATTTTGTTTTATTCTTTTATTATATGGATTTTTCCCAATTTTCCGCAGTAACTTTATTCAAAAAAATCTTTCAAAAGTTTAGTTAAATTACTAATTTTGTTAATTGTGTTATTTCTAGCAACTCTACCTTTTACTTGAGAGAGATATTTACTTCTCCAACGGACAGTTTCCGGACGATTTATAGGAACAGATTTTCTGTCTGGGTTTTCCCAGAAAAAATTAACTTCTGTGAGCAATTTACAGAGATCAGTTCTTTTAATTTCAGGTAAATCGCGATCTTCATTGATTTTAGTTAGAATTTTGTAGACGGTTGGGATCTGCTTCTTATAATAAAATGTATATATAACCCCTTTAATTGCAGTTTTTATCTCTTCTTCCAACGAGGTTTTTCGTCTGCCTGTGATCGAATGTGGCTTGGGAGTAACGATTTTGGAATAAATATAGAGGTGAAAGCCATATCTTTTGGGTCTCTCTAATCTCAAAAAACAAGCGCAAACAAGATAAATCACTAAGAACAAACTGTAAAGTGTACTTTGCTTACTGACAGAAATTAAATTAAACTATCAGAATTTTTATGTTGCAGTAAATTTATAAAATGTATTTAAACATAATGAAATATATATAGATTTACGGCAGTGCTCAGTTACCAGCGGCACTGGAGCAGGTACATTGGAGGTTTCGGTAACAGTTTTATTACTATCTCTAGTTCTTGAATACAATATACTTGCGATCGCCCCCCCCCCCCTCAAGAGATTTGAGTTCAGGAAAATAAAAGCCATTCCGCCTTTTATATTAGGAATGAGTATGCTGTTGACAACTTGTTTTTCTTGCCATACTGTACTTTTGTGATATCACCGCCCCCCCCCCCCCAAAGAGAGAGGCTGGATCCGCTCCTGCCTATATAAGCGTTTATTTGTTAACATACATAATATAAATTATGACAATATCATAAGCAAAACAAAACTGGCCTACTAGAAGATTTAACTTCCATGGCAATTAGATCCGATTTAAGTCTCAAATCTTCTTAGTGAATCTGGCTGATTATTTATTTACCTTTAATTGTCAACCAATACTTTAGTTCAACAATATCCTGACAGAAAACATACGTTTTGTTCCTGTACCCTTATACTATCTTAAAAACCTCTCAGTTAACTGTCACAGGCGCATTTGTGATGATAAACTAATTATACTGGCCTATTCCTACTTACAAGGAAGGGACCTGAAGTGGCCAGCTCCGATTTTAATGAAATTTCAATATGTTGTAAAGGATACAAAAATAAGAGGAACATATTTTTTTATCTGCGGAGATTCATTTTAACGAGGTGAAAACCTCCCCTAAAGTTCACTCCTAAAAACAGTAGTTTTGAATATTTATGGTATTAAGTGCGATATCTTTACAAAACAAAATGAAAATTACTTGTTATTCATAATGATGTTAAACTATGGTTTCTTGACCCCCAAAGATATACCACGTAATTTAATTCTAAAAATTACAAAATTTGATATAATTGTTTGAAAATATTTTTTTTTACGAATACCATGTGTAACTTAAGTTAAGTTGACGGGTTTCAAGGTTTCTAAAAATAACTAGTGAAAGAGGGTGAGCCACCCCAAATATTTTCTTTTTTAAATCCCAAGTTCTAATTGAGATATCTTTATAAAACAAAATGGAAATTACTTTCTATTTGAAATTATGGTGAACTAAGTATTTTCATCTCCAAGAATATCATCCCTTATTTTTTATAAGAGTAAACCATCTATTCGCACACGTAATTTAATTCTAAAAATTATGAAATTAATTGTCTGAAAATATTTTTTTCACGAGTACTATAATTAAATCAAGTTGACATTTTTCGGGGTTTCCAGAAATAAACTAGTAAAAAGGATGAGTCCCCCCAAAAACATTTTTCTCAAATTTCAAATTTTAATTGAGATATCTTTACAAAACAAAGTGGAAATTACTTGTTAATTAAAGTGAGGTTATACCATATTGTTTTAACCTCATAGATATCATCTCTCATTTTTAATGAGGGTTAATCTTGTAATTTATTTACATAATTTAATTCTGGACATTGCGAAATGAAACCAAATTTGTTGATAATATTTTTTTTACTAATACAATAAGTAACTTAAGTTGACTTGTTTCAGGGTTTCTAAAAATTAACTAGTAAAAGAAGGTGCGCTACCCCTAAATACATTTTTTTAATATCTCCAGTTCTAATTACGATATCTCATCGAAACAAAATTAAAATTACTTGTTATTCGATATGATGTAAAACTATGGTATTTTCACCTCCAATGATATTATTCCTTATTTTTATATAAAAGTAAACAGTCATTTCGTATATATATTATTATTCTTAAAATTGTCAAATTGTAATTTAAATGAACGTTATAGAATTAGAAATCACTATTTGTCTTGAATTATAATAATTTACAGGCACGAATCCTTAATCAATGATATAAGTTTATATTTTCTTATTAATTAAAAGAAAAATTTCAGGAAGTTCTGTAACGTTCATATCAACTGAAATTTGGCAATTTTAAGAATAATTTTACATGTATGAAATGACATCCTTCGAATGATATCCTTGAGGGTGAAAACACTATAGTTGAACTTCATTTCAAATAACAAGTAATTCCCAGTTTGTTTGGCAAAGTTATCTCAATTAGAACTTGAAATGTAAAAAAAGGGATGGCTTACCCTCTTTTAATAGTATACAACTTACGGTATTCGTGAAAAAAAAAATAATTTCAAACAATTCCATTAAATTTCGTAATTTTTACAATAAAATCATGTTCGCAAATAAAAGAAATAAGGGATGATATCCTTGGGGGTGAAAATACCATAGTTTATTATCATTTCGAGTAACAAATTATTTTGACTTTGTTTTGTAGAGTTATCTTAATTAGATTTTGAGACATTGAAAACAAGTATTTGGGGGTGACTTACTCTCTTTCAATGGTTTATTTTTTTTCACCTCGAAATATGTCAACTTGAGTTACTTATGGTATTCGTAAAAAAATATTTTCAAACAATTTTAAATTTCGTAATTTTTAGACTCAAATTACATGCTCAATTAAATGGTTTACCCTTATAAAAAATAAGGGATGATATTCTTGGGGATGGAAGTAACTTAGTTCACATCGTTTCAAATAACAAGTAATTTCCATTTTGTTTTGTAAAAACATATATGGTTTACCCTTATAAATATAAGGGATGATATCCTTTGAGCTTAAAAAAACATAATTTAACATCATTTCGAACAGGTAATTTTAATTTTGTCTTGTAAAGATATCTCACTTAGAACCTGAGATATTTCAAAAATACTGTTTTTAGAGGTGCAATTTAGGGGCAGTTTTCACCCCGTTAAAATGAATCTCCGCAGTTAAAAAAATAAGTGTCTTTCATTTTTGTTCCCTTTACAACATATTGAAGTTTCATTAAAATCGGAGCCGGACACTTCGGGTACCATCCTTGTTAGTAGAAAGCTTTCGCCGAAAAGTAAAAAAGACAAAGAAACATAAAAAACTTTACAGATGAGCGCTGTAAACTCAGTTGAGAAACCATAATCATATCTATTTGATAATTTTAAATTCTGAAGAATAAATAGCTTCCCTAATGATATCAAATTGTAATACTGTTGAACATATTTTGGTAATCCAATTTTACATAATCTGCTGGCTAGTTGGTTTAAACCTATGTCATATATATATATATATATATATATATATATATATATATATATATATATATATATATATATATATATATATATATATATATATATATATATATATATATGTATATATATATATATATATATATATATATATATATATATATATATATATATATATATATATATATATATAATTTGCGCTTATTTCTTGTTTTTATGCCCTCATTGCTTTTCTATTTTGTTTTTCATTTTAAACTGAGGCTGTTTAAAAATATATAAACTTATTGCATTACATATCAAATATTTCTAAATGTTTTATACGTATTGTGGCACTTGTGCAAGAGATGATATTTTTATTTCTTAATTGGGTCATTTTCTTTTTTTATATGTAGATTAAATTTTGTATGTAAACCAAATTTTTATAACGTATTTCTTAGCGTTGCTAATTTGAATATAAACATTTATCAAACTTTTTCTTAAAACTATTTTAAAAGTGGTCCCTTAATAATTTAAGCGGAAGACGGAAATCTAACAAATTTTTCGATATCAATACAATTACTGGTTATAATTGGTTTTCTAGCAGATTTACCTGGGCATCATGATCAGCTGCACCAGCATTATACAAAATTTCGACAGCCTTTAATACAGAATCTACTATGTATCTTTTGTCTAAAAAAATAGTTAATAGTCTAAGTATTAAAAATTTCGCTAAAAATGTGCAATTTCTTGCTTCTCAAACTAGAATATTACGTGCCAAGTAGAATGATGTCAAATAATAGGGCAACATTATGAACAATATTTTTATTTAATAAATATTTTTAATGGCAGAAAAGTTTCTTAAATTTTTTGACGATAGGTTAAATTAACTGCTGTACTTATTTGTTAATTTACTTATCCATGACATATGCTATGGCGTATTTCTAATTACACAGGTTTTCAAAAAAAATGGATGCCTATTTGACAAGACCATTTTATTCTTATGTAGTTAGACGCTCTGAATCCAAATCTTAAGTCCGCTAACCTCTATCACGCCAGGTTTAAGGTCATTTCAAGGCCAAATGGAGTAAAACTTACTAAATTAATCTGAATAAATAGTATGTACATTTATAAGACCACTGAAACCGAATTCGTGGTTTTTTTAATCTCCCAAGGTCAACTAGAGATCCAGAGCCAATTGACAAAAATCCACTAGATAAATTTGAAAAAAAAATTAGATTTTTGTGGTCGCTGAATCCGAACTTGTGGTTTGCTTAATCCCACAAGGTCAACCAGAGGTCATTTCAAGATCAAATTGAGAACAATTCGCTAAATAAATTTGAAAAAGAAGATATGTAAATTTTTTGGGGTCGCTGAATCCAAATTCGTGTTTTGTTTAATCCCTCAAGGTCAGCCAAAGGTCATTTCAAGGTAAAATTGAGAAAAAAATACTAAACAGATCTGTAAAAGAAGATAGGTAGACTTTTAAGGGCGCTGGGTATAAATTCGTGGTTCTATTTAGTAGATTTTTCTCATTTTGATCTTGAAGGAACCCTGAAATGAACTCTTTCTGACCTTGGGGGATTCCACAAACCACGAACTCGGATTTAACTACCTCAAAAACGTACGTATCTACTTCTTCAGATATATTTAGTCAATTTTACTCCATTGCTAATTACATAAGAATAAAATTGACTAGTTAAATAGGCATCCACTTTTTTTTTGTAAACCTGTGTTATTATTTTCCAGTAGATAAATGTATGCTAAATTGCTTTTAAAAAAATGCTAAAATGCAATCGGAAGAAACTTTTCGTGTATTTTCAACTATTCAAAATATTTACTGCTAGATACGATTATATTATTTCTTTAAGGAATGAAGCTAATAAATATTTATTATACATTAATTTAAATTTAGTTAAATGCATATTTTTTTATTGTTTCAATTTCAGAGTCAATAAACACTATCTACGTAAAACCTAAAAGCATTTATTTTAACGCTGAATTATTTATACTAGCTTTAGTTACTCTATAACTCCAAAAGAACTACCACAAACACAAAACATAAATAAGCACAATTAAATTAACCTGATATTCGTCATGGTTGTTGAGGAAAGCTGGGTTGCCAGGTAAATTAAGCTAATATAATAAAAAAAATTATTGTGTGTAGAATTTTGATTTACTAATTGTATACTACTAGTTTTCAGCAATAGCAATGATTCATATCCTAAAAATACGTAATTCTGTTACCTTCTTAGAGTAGAAAAACTATGTGGTGTTTGGATAATATACTATCAAATCAAATCATCAACATATGTTAATTTTTACACTATATTTGAAATTTTAAATTTGAGTTTATTATTAAGTGCTTAATCTAATATTTCGTAATTGTTAGATCTTTGGAAAATTGCACATTATTATCGTTGTTATTGTATTAGAAGTATTGATTGATATTATCAGTATAAGATTTTATATTTCATTTTACTTTTTGACACACACACGCACGCACGCACGCATTAATCCAAGGCCTAACTTTAAGGTGTTATGCGATCCATACTGAAGAGGTGGTTGGCACTTGGCCTACCAGATGCTGGCAACAGAGCCTCTGAGACATTAGGAGACATCTCAGGGTATTTAGCCTTACGTTCATGCAGAGTGTGCTGCGTGTTTTGCCTTCTTATTCCTCCCGAAGGAGGAATCACCTACACTACCTCCCTTCTCGCTAGAGCTACAAGGAACCGTACAGGTGTCTTTAGCCCTTCTTGTCCTTCTCGTTCCCAGCAATGCTGAAGAAACGGAAACAGTACCTCCTATCGAAATTCCTGGGACAAGTACCCCTAACCAAACCAAAAAATGTCAAACGTTTGTGGGGCCAAAAGGAAAAAGAGAAGGGCCCGATTTGGATGAAAGCAAGAACGCCTCCCCAGCCGGGCACTTCGCATCTGAAGAGACGGGAGACTCCGAAAAGGTGCTTCTCAAGAAACCTGGTAGCAGATAAACGTTAGAGGATTCGAGACTCAATACCTCAGGACCCTGTGAATTCAAATAAGTCTGCCAGAATGAAAAAATCCATTAAAATGCGTACCACTTATGCACAAGTGTCCAGAGACGAGTCCTTATGCCTAGTGGTGAGTCGAGCGAAGAAGTCTGCCAACGTCACCAACATTCAGTAATTGGAATTCTTCGACGCAGTAATGGAGGCTATTATGGGTACTGTCTTTAGTAGCGGAGGTTCAACGCTTCGCTTTTTATCGATGCGGCTGTAGAGACGTCACTATTGCTCACTGCTACAGACCAAATGTATAGAGTCTGACTCGCCGTTAAACTGGCCAAGATCAGGCTCTGAGGTGATGAGATGGTGATCACTGATATGGCCAAATTCAAGTTACTCAGGACTATCCTTTTGATTCCTGGCATCACGAACCCGCCCAACCGAGAGGCCTTGACGCGTTTCGAAAGGGCCATTCCTCTCATGTTCCAATTGGAGGATCTAGGAGCGAAAAAGGAAATCTAAGGAATCTCGGCTCTTTCTCGGGATCGACAAGGGTTTGGGGAGGACCCTGGAGGGACCAAATTACAAGTCTTCTTATGGAGTAACGAGGGCAATGGTTAGTTTTAAAAGGCAACCATTGAAAAATTAAAAGAAGGAACTGATGGATTAGGTTAGTTCAGAGAAAAAGGACGACAATGATGGAGTCTAAAGTGTGAAGAAGGAGACAACTAAGTGCTGTCCTTTAAATTAGAAGAGGATCTAACCTCCTCAAGTAAGTGTATATTGCTTTTTCTTTGCTTGGGTTCTTTTAAACTTTGAGTTAGGATTGGGTTAATAAGCATATTTTCAACTGATTTATAAATATATATTATAATATGCCTAAAAAAATCGTACTGGTTATCTAACAACATGGGAAGGCACAATCAGCTATCCTATATAAACAGTTTAAGGAATCGCAAATTGAATTGGTTCTAATACAGTGACCATGGTTGAAAAGTGACAAGATAAGGGGCCTAAGATCTACGGAAGGAACACTCCTATACTACAGCTTCTGTGAAAATCCTTGAACCTGTATTAGCGGTCAACAACTGAAGTATTTCCCTTCTACTAGAACTCATGACTAGAGATCTGGAAGCGGTGAGAGTCTCTCTTAATTCTGGTGAGAGTTAAATTGTGGCACCAGCATACTTTCCTTTGGACTGAGAAAGTTCGACATCCGAGATGGTAAACCTAGGTGAAACCCTAACTACTTCTCTTGGGCTGCAATTCTAGTGTGCACCATATTTTATTCCAGAGGGGGGAATTTGTTGGACTTCCTCAAGTATTAGCAACTTGGAATTTATTAACGGAGGGAACATGTCTACTTTCACTACAAGTAGGCAAGAGTCTACCATAGATCTAACTATTTGTTCTTCAAATATGTAGAACTTGGAGAAGACGTGGAAAGCTAATCCGGACATCTAGGCAGATCACCGAGACATCCTGTTTGATACTGACGTTAAGCAAGACGTAGAAAGAGCGGAATACCGGAACCCTAGGGCTACAAACTGGTATCTCTTTCGAGATGCTCGAGATGCCATGATGAAGCTAATGTTGAGATTACAACCAAACAAATCAGTGATGCATTTCAGGGCTCATTTGAGGCTAACTGTCAAATAAGACGACGAACAATGAATTCCAAGATCTCCTGGTGGAACCCTCAAGTTGAGGATAACCGAAAAAATGTTAGGAAGCTGTTTAAAAAGCGTTAAAACAGCGAGCTAAAATAAACTGGGAAAAATATAAAACGGCCCTGAGAGAATACAAGAAACTAATAATAGACTCACAGAGGAACGTGTGGAAGAAATACTACGAGAACATAAAAATTATGCCCTCGGCATACTATTTAGAGATCCTAGTACCCGGGTTGAAGCATTGACTACTCTTGAAAGATGGCATATTTCCAGCCCTACCACAAAATTCCTCTGACATTATAACAACTTTGAAATTACTTGGCTCATGTTTCAGCTTGGGGTACATTGCTAGTGAAGTAAAAGAAAACAAAAATAATCTTCATCTTTAGACTACACAAACCTTAAGTCTCTTCACCCTATCATCCTGACCAGTTTTCTTATAAAAGACACTGGAAAGGTTGGTGGACCAACACATCAAGAAGGGAGTAATGGTACAGTGCATCTTACAGTGTTTATAATTTGCCTATCAGACAGGAAAATCTACAGACACAGCTCCACAATGGCTCGTTATTAGAATCAAAGATGCGGTCAATGCGCCTTAACTACCTTCATCGATATCGAGGGGGCATTGAACAATCTATCTCACGATTCAATATGCAGAGGCTAATATACACCTGTCAAGCAGGGGCTGCTCACAGGGAGAAGTTCTATCACTCTTCTTGTGGAGCCTTGTAGTGTACAGCCCGTTAAGTGAACTAAACAAGGCTGGTTTGAATACATAGGTCCACGCCAACGACTTGGATGTGTGTCCTGTTCGCGAATCCGGAACCAGAGGAGCCGATGATGGGCATTCTCCGGATCGCGGATCGGTAATGCCATAAGGAAGAGCTCAGAATAAACTGGACAAGCCAAGATGGTATGCTTTACAAAAAAAAAAAAAAGAGAAAATTGGGGAAACTTCCTACAATTATATTGACAGGAAGGGCCCTTTAATGCAAGAGAACAGATAAGTACTTGAGAATAATTCTGGATTTACGACTGACGTAGAATGATTATAATGAGGCTCGAACTAGGACAATTTCTGGGCTTATAAACAACCCTCTGGGTATACATGGGGCTGACACCGAAAATGCGACTTATACATTTTGGTGATCCTCCCTATAATTACGTATGCTGCTATTGTATGGTGGCATACTACAATAAAAGCAAAGACTGTCTTCAACTTGACAAGGTTCAAAGAATCGAGGTTCTAATGAACCTACCTCCTCTCCACTTATACATAGAGGACGAAGAGTCCAACCAATTATGCCTGTTCCAATTATCGTTGGTAAAAGAGAATTAAAAGTGCTGCTGGAAAGCAAATTTATTGAATCGTGGAGATACCTTCCTATAATGAGGGGTGTTAAGGAACATATAACTGAACCTAAAGCACAACTTACTAGGGAGCCCCACTCCTTAGGAAGGAAAGAACAGTAAGTCGTCTTGGGACTATTGGCAGAACATTGCCACCTACGGGGCCATCTTCATAAAACTGTTGACCATACCTCAGACAGTACCCAGCACTCAATGGACCGAGGCAGAAATATTTCGGGAATACAATTTTGAATATATTTTTATAAGGATAACTTACTCGTTATTTGTTGGTTTCTTCATTAAATTATGCTTACTAATAGGATGTTAATAATTTCAGCTCCAATGTCATTACGTTGGTAGCCAGTAGCCAGTATAGTAAAAACTTTTCCAAAAGACCAAATTATTTTATCGAAATAAAAATAATGTATTCATATTATCTTTGTTATTGATTTAAAACAAAAAAATTTAAAAAATTGACTTTGTTTGTAAGTTTCCATAGCTTTGAATTTAGCTGACTAATTCTTCACATAATTTTTGCATAAAGATATCTTATCATGGGATAGTAAGTGAAGTTCAAGCATTAACTTATGATTATTAAATATTATATACAGACAAAACCAATTGAAAAAGCCTTATATTATGAGGACATGCGTGCTTTGTTTTAGTTAGTAATCAAAAACACTACTTCAGATTTCCACCAAAAAAAGGTGAAAACCTCTCCTATTAGCAGTGCACCGCCACCTACACACCAGTTTCGAACTAACTGCTTCTCGTCAGTACAGGGTAGGCAAGTACACTTAGGCACAAAAAAAATTAGTCCTTTAAGGTACTTATATTGAAATAAATAAAATATCTGATGGAAGCAGCGCCATCTCCCGAAATTTCCTGCAACCAGAGCAGGGAAATCTCATGCGATATATATATATATATATATATATATATATATATATATATATATATATATATATATATATATACAACAAAAGAATGGTTTTCTTTTTTATCGAACCTTCTAAACCTGCCTGTATATTTTGAAACACTTTCCTTCTTAATAAAATAAAAAAGAAACTAGAGTAAAAACAAATATTATTTTATTATGTTAATTTTTTCTAATTATTCTGAAATTATTAATATTTTTTAAATAATTTTTGTCGTTTTAGAAAATATATCTAAATATTGTTAAAGGTCAGTAATATTTAAAAGTTGATTGCAAATATTTTGGATTCTTGTTAAAAATTTAATATCTTTTTTTTATAATTTTAGAGGATTTCGTAAAAATATATTTAAAGTTTTTTCATCAAAGAAAAAAGGATATACATACAGGAAAAAATACAAGATATTATTTTTAAAATAAAATTATACGTATATGATCTGTTAATATATATTTTGAAAATTTTACGTATATATTATTTACATTTTTTTAAGAGCGTCAAAGACGTATAGCAAAAACCATTATTCCAAAAGACAATTTGGTGTGACCGTGTTGCACAATACATGATATTTGTATTTAAAATAATATTAAAAATCCATTTACTTGATTTAGAATATCAGGAGCCGCTTTAAAAAAAATATCTTAAGGCATTGTATATATTTTAAAAGATCGCAGAAAGTAGATAGATTGGTAATAATTTACCAATGATTAGTGAGTCATTCAGTAAAAGGTCCTAATTATTATTTCTCTGGACCGTATTATATGGGTTTCTGATGAAGTAAAATATTGTAAGGTAAACACCTTTTAAGCATAACTGAGGTTAAGTTTAAATTAGAATTTTATTGCCGAAATATAACAATTTTTCTAGAAATCTTTGCTATTGCTGTCAACTTGGAATATTATTGTGTCGGGTAATATTGTTCGTTTATGACTTGTAATTTTTTAAAGAAAAAGATGTTCAAAATTAAAATAAATTGCTTTATATGAAAAACTCTAACCAGAATGGGTATTTTTAAGTTTAGATATAGAATTATCGAATTCAACATGAATAACAGAAAAATTTATAATATAAACTCTTAATTTTAGCACATACTTAATAATGAAACTTGAGTTTGGCATATAATAAAGTTAAATTGCTCTTACAAATTGCACCTCTAATTTCTCAAGGCTATATAAAGATATTTAATGATTGGTGTTATTAAAGAGCTTCACAAGAATATTTGATTTAAAAACCAACAAGTTTCATCCTCCTAAAAGGAATGGAAATTTCCTAATAACGTACTTTTAAACAAATCAACATATTTTGGTATTACCTCGCTATTAGGTGCAGTAATAAAATTACACCTTTAAATGCTATGAAATTTATAAGTAATATATTAGGAAATTTCCATACGTTTTAAGAAATATGTACATTGTTAGTTTTCAAGTTTTTGTTTTTCTTGTGAAGCTTTTTGATAATGGATAATGGCTGCAAGACTAAAATACATGTCAACATGATATCATTGATAAATTTTGTGAAATAGATACACAGTGCTTTCTTTTCTAATTTATCAACATATTGTGTTTTAAATTTAAAGGTATGGATATTATTGTAAATTAACCTGACGTATTTTATAAAATGATAAAAATAAATTGTCAAAAATATTAGCCTAGTTTTATTGACAAAAAAAAATTAGACTGTTTTATTTATTTCTAGATATCGTTAAGGTAATTATCCTATCATTATTTTTTTTGCTCAAAAAAATCAAACAAAAAATTAAGGTTCATATTAAAAAAAGAGTTGCTCTGGCAACACAAAGATAATTTTCGACGATTTTCTTTTTTCTTTTCGACAAATTTTCGATGATGTAAAAAGTTTTACAACCCAAAAAGATTGTATTGAGATAGTGCAAAAAAAGAAATTTTTAACTTCTTTGCAACAACACTAAATGGGGCATTTTTTATAAAGCGCCTCCCCTTGTCCAAAATTCAGGTCTATCCAAAGCTTTCGGCCAAGGATGAAGCTTTAGCTTATAGTTTATACTTTTTTTATTACAAAAAAAAACTAATTAGCATGAGAATAGTTACAAAAATTACAATATCTTCGTAACATAAGTAATGTGCCCTGGCTGAAAATTACATTATCCGTTAGACCTTAAAATACCTACATTGTTCTTCTTAACGGGCCTATAATAAAAAGAGGGAAACTGAAACTAAGATTTTACCAAAAAATCTACTTTGGATCTATATAATAAAAATATAAGACTTATTTAAATAATATCATTTATGATGAAGTTAAGCAAATATTTTATATTTAATTACATAAATATGTCACGTATTCTTGATTATAGAGTAAATGCTTTTTGTATTATTTTTTCTACTCGACTGAAGGGCGTTACCAATTTTTTCTGTAACGTTTCATCTTTGCATTACCATAAACAACTGGTTTTTTATATTGAGATGGACTCTGTAATGAAATTTTAAGGAAGATTCTTTCAAATGTAAAAGAGATGCAATAATGAGGAATAAAAGTAATGATATTTAAATACAACAGCAATTTATTTTAATTTATTAAAACATAAATGGTATGATGCTTTCGTAGGATAAACAAAATGCTAATATGCCAAACAAAGCAAAATTAATGCTTACTGCGGTTAAAGGCACGTCAAACAACTTCATTTTAGGTTTTATTTTTAATTTTAATCATTATTAAAATATTTTTATCTTAAAATTCCTTTAAATTTAATGATCTTATTAATTATTTATACTATAATATTTAGTTAAATTATTTAAATTTTACTTACTTAGTTAATTGTTATGTTAAAAATTATATCAATTAACAATTTCCTCTAGCTAGTACTATATTTCTTAAAAATAAATGTAGTATATCTAGAAAACTTCTACGTCTTAAACCATGCCTTTAAAAAATTCGCACTGTCCAAATTGGAAATATTAAACTAGAGAAGAGAAGAAAAAGAAAATTAAAAAAGAAATTGTATGAGTTAAATAAACTAGCATAAAAAATAAAAATAAATCATTAAAAATGGAAATCTGAACTAACCTGATAAGATACCCAGACATTTTAAAATTTAACACATAAAATTTATAATGCGCCGTATCTTGATCATTTTAAAACAACCATGCTATAAAACTCGTAGGTTTTGACATAAACATTTTAGCCTAGCAAGTTTTATGAACTTTTGCTGTAAAATAAAGTACCCACACAAGGCCTTATTTGAGAAGTCAAACAATTGTTCATTGTTTAATGTTTATTTTGATCCTATGTAGTGGATGAAAAGTAATCAATAAATTAAAAAAGCGACTAGGTTAAATCATTTTATTTTAGACAAAGAAGCTCAAAAGAACTATATCAAATGTTTCAAAGAAATACTCTTCATATTTTCGAACAGTTGAATTCCATCTTTTATTCTATATGCTTTTCATATAATATATCTGGTACGTATATTAAATAGTTTTCAAGATATAGCCACCCACGAAATGATATTTTCCACATTTCAACGAACAGGAATGTCGAAAAAAATGAATTGAATATTTCTTTCGTATTTTTTAATCTATGCATAAAGCCTGTTAGAGTGTATAAAATAGTGTATCTTAGAAGCTCTTTATTCCTTAAATAAAATATGGGAAGGACCACTATTTTCATCAAGCCACTGTGGATAAGACAAAATAATTTTAAAATAATTTTCTTCTTTACATTTATAACAATCACTAGTAAAACATTTGAAATAAGTTTTATTTTCCTGTGTCTTTCTATTTCATCCTAGTTTGACCAAACTGAATAAGCGTTACTAATAATTGCCGTTCTTAGTTTCTAAAAAGCACTTTAATTGATGCTGTATAGTGGTTCTTCCAATAAGGCAAACTAATTACTGGACATTCCCTAAATTTCATCGAAAGATAAACTGTTTTATTTATTGTTGTTCATTAATTATTTTAATTTAGTCACTAAAATTTTACGCTTTTTTGATTTTCAGGTCATAGTTTAACAAAATATTTTTAAACTTAGTTCAGATTAGTTCAGGTCAGTTCAAAATTGTCTGGGCATCTTTTCATACAGTACCACAGAGTAATATCTAAAAAATAATAAATCAAAAGTTCCTATTAATATGAAACAACAACGAGTAATTTGTCTGCTTCTTTTATATTACCTATATATATATATATATATATATATATATATATATATATATATATATATATATATTTATTAGCTTACCATTGACTAGTTAAGCTTATGCTTTGTGGGTAAAAATTTATTAACAAACTACGTCTACTATTTTATATGGTTATGAACTGGTCACATAACAAAAATAGTTAGGACTGTTACGAATGGGTCAAAAAATTACGAGAGCTACAGTTTTTTTTTATGTTTGTACACCACTTTAATTTAGAGGCTTTACTGAGTGCGTATAGCATTAAAAAAAAAATTTGCAAATACTCTAATACATATAGTGGTCTTTAAAAAAAAGGAACTTTTTTCTATACAGTTCTAAATATTTTTCAATTTGCGTCACGGATAACTTTATTTTGTAGTAAATAAACTTTTTTAGTAAATTTTATTTGTATAAACTTATTTTATTCAATCGCTGTCTCACTCGATATATTTGATAGTATTTAATGTTATAAGAACTACTAATTATATCAAACGTCATTTACTTCATATAACAGAAAACCTACTTGTAAGTTGGTTTATTTACGGTTAGTTTCGAATACTTGTGTGAAATTTTATAGTAGGTTTAATTTTTGAATGGTTTAGAAGTAAAATTAAGATTTTTTAGAGAACGGTTAAATTCCAACATTAGTGAGAACATTTGAGACTCATAGATACAAGTGATTTATCTATAGATATTGTACTGCTAGAATAAGTCAATAACAAACAAAAGATTTTACATTCATACACAAATTTCACGCGTCTTTTACCTCCCAGGGGTAGGCGTCATAGTGATATCCTTATCTATTTTAATTTTAGATAATAATACATCATAAAGAATTTTAAAGAGGGGCATACATATCAAAGATTTTTTGGGTTATTAAAAATTTTCTTAATTTCGGTTCTTCTAGAAGAACAACTTTGTACACACATTTTTTACTAGCGTCAACATCTAGGATTAAGTTTAAATCAATGCAAAAAGTACTCGATTATAAATAGTGATAATAAAAACTTAATGATTAAATTTTGGATTCACAATATTTACCCTCGAATGTTGATGTGCGTGTTTTACACATATCAACATTCGAGGGTATAGAATGATATTTTGTATAATATATTTAACAATTAGAAACACTTAGAGAGTGTTGAATCTCCTCCACATTTAACATTTAAGATAGTTTCTAATTAAGGCAATTGTAAAAAAAAACATTGAAAAATAAATAAATAAAACTGACAAATAAAATTTTAGTATGTATTCTGTAAAATACATAGAATAAAGAAAATTTTAAAATAAATTACAGAATCTAAATTCTAGGATATAAAACTATACAGAAGTGACAGTATATTTTCGTGGCTTCAGAATTAGAATACGTAGCTGCAATTTAAAATTATACATTACTTAAGCAATATCTTTATCATTACCATTACTTCGTTCTACTATAGTACTTTTTAATTATTATTTACTCTTCACAATAAGTCCTTTCGTATAATACCAAAATTGCTCAACCCCAAATTTTTGTGACACTTTGGCGCTAACTTTTATTTTACCTTATAAAATTCATACCCTATAACTCATTTTGTAATAGTATTTCCTCAAATCAAAATTTTAGTTACAACCATGCTAAAGTAAATATTTCTAAAAAAAAATTATGTTACAGATAATAGTTTTTGTTTTCACTTATTATTTTGTGAATATTGCGTTGACTTTCACTTACTTGTTCTTATCTTACAATGCGTCTTAAAGTGTTGTAGTACCTCGTTTTGTGAAACTATGTTTTATAAAACATATTTTAATATATTTAAATTTAAAAGATAATTAAAACATTTTTAATATATTTCCTTCATCACATGTCCTCTCGAATAGACTTGTACCTCTAATATTTGGGAGGTCGCTGAAACTAACTTTTTTACCAACTTCAACAATAAGGAGGTTCTCAATTTGACTTTTCTTTTTATTTTATGAGCATGTATATCGATTCCATCAATTCAAATTACTTTTTTTCGCACAAATTGATATTGCCTAAACTTTTCCAAACTTGAATGGAAAAGAGGGATCAGGAACAGATATTAAACATCTCAAATTAGTTTCTTAAATTATAAATAACTTCGTCATGCCAATCCCATGCCTCTTGGCCTCATCAAACATAGTATATAGAGAAGTAACAACTTAGTAAAAAATTAGGGATGATAGCACTCTATATTCAAAATAAATATAAACACACTAGGTAGAACATTAACATTCAAATATAGAAGAAGACATGAGATAATGGCAATAGCAGAAAACAACAAGATGATAGAACAATTTGGAAAACAGACTGATATAATTTTGCGAACATAATGAAATGAGGTTAGAAAACGGATTCTTTAAACACAATCTAATATACTAGACAAATAAAATGTATTTTCGATAAGAATATAACAAAACAAGATAAGTTAATAAAAGTAACAAATGTCAAAGTGTGTTGAGGATTAAACCACTAGTTATTAAAAGGTCCAATTTAATATTTCTTTACCTAAATACAGAAACACAGATAACGGATGAAGACGAAATGGAGAAGATAAAGCAAAACAAATATGAAAGTTTACTGGATGCAAGCATAAAGTATCTATACTAACAAAGGTTCAAAAAACTTACACAAAAAAAAATTCAAAATGTGGAAAAAATATACGATCACAGACTACAAGTAAAGCTGTATAAAAATCATTGGGAATTAAAGAAGATAACAAATGTGGTTATCAAAACGCTTGTGGAATAAAAGTAATGAATATATGAGACTACCTCAAAGAGGGAGGGGGATAAAGAGCATATACTTTTTGAGAACATATTCGTTTTTAAGTTGCTCCTCTTAAGCTTACTCATTATCTTTTTGAATTATCTCATTTACGTTATCTTGGGTTTAATAATTTAGCTTATTAACATCTTCTTCTTCTCTTCACTGTCTTTCTTATTTTCCTCCATGACCTTGATAAAATCATATAACCTAGTTTTCATCGTCCAATTTATGATTATCAAAGCGAAAGTTCTTAAGTTCTAGATATCTTAAAAATTTAAATATGTCTTCTATTTCAAATCTTAGGGAATTACATATAAAATTATGTAAACAATTAGTTTCCTAGTTTGAATATTGTGCGGTAAACAGTGGTCCACCGAGGCTTGGATATTATCTAGATATATCAAAAAATCATTTAGAAGCAGGGAAATTGACAAAACGTTATTTTAAAATTAATAATTTTTTGGAATGAAATATTAAAATTAAATTGGTTCTGTGATTATGCATATTTATAGTTTCAAACATTATATTACTGATCTTGATGTATTAATAGAATTCATAAAGCGAGTAGGAAATAATAACATTTAGTGTTTAGAATGGAAAATTTGGTGCAACAACCTCTGAAGACTTTATTATCAACAAGACATTTGATGGTCAAGATATTATTTTACATGTAAAATATAAAGACCATGCAAACTTTTATAAAAAAAAAGCTGCGAAATTATGTAGTGACAAAAAAATGTGTTGACATTCCTTAAAATTCATGTAGGAAGAAGGGGCTAAAGAGTGCAGTTAATTTATGTAAGGATGTAATTGTTAGAATAAGAATGAATAACCATATTTATAAGTTTAAACTTGTTTTATTAATTTCGTTAATTTTTTTTAGAAAGATTAGATTAGACAATGTAAATAATTAATTTATATGAACAGCTAATTAAGTAATTATTGTGAGGATGAAATATTTTTTTTAAGTTTAAAATTGTTTTGTTTATTTATTAACTATAAATGTATTGTGTTCATCCTTAAATGATGGTAAATCCAAAACTATTCTTACGCTTTTAAACTAGCAAATTTTTTCATTAGAAATTATTTTTTCTTTGAATAGTCGTCAATAAAAGATTCTCCAGATCTCTAATTTTTTAAAAAAATTATTTTATTTTTTCTCTTTGTATTTTGAATATTACTTTTCATGTGATACTATCAAAATTTTAGTGACAACTGAAGTATTTCTGTTTTATTTTTAAATTCAGTATTGATAGTTGGTGTTAAGGAAGAAGTTAAAGTTGTATGTTTTTTTTTGTTAATGGATTCTACTTAATTATTATTTTTATATAATATGCATTTTCATGTGATACTATCAAAATTTTAGTGACAACTGAAGTATTTCTGTTTTATTTTTAAATTCAGTATTGATAGTTGGTGTTAAGGAAGAAGTTAAAGTTGTATGTTTTTTTTTGTTAATGGATTCTACTTAATTATTATTTTTATATAATATGCAGCTGTTTTAGCTGTTTCTTTTGTTTTAAATTCAATCCCCGTGGTTATTGGCTTAGATCGCAATAAATAATTTTTATGTGAGCTGTTAATATAAACAATGAAAGCATTATCTTTAAATTTACTTGTATTTAAAATTAATTATATTGGAAAGTTATAATATATTTGACAAAATTCAAAAAACTTTTCGTATAGTGTAGCAATCTTATTATTCTTAAATCAAGAAGGATATCTTTCAGAATTTAAAAATACATTTTTGTTCCTTAACTCACAGCTCATATCTGCTTTCAAATTACCATGCTTATCGTTTTGGAAAGTAATTAAAATATGTCTGTTTCAACCTTTGTAGAAGTTTTTACAGGCCAATTGTATCTAGTATTTTCTAACAATTCGGGATAACTAACCCCCAATTTCGTAAAGTAATAAATATATAACTGTTTTCATCGGTAATTTCAGTAAGCGCTAATACTTGGTGGTAGCTATTGTCAGATGTAGAACTGTCCCAGAAAGTTCGGTAATTCTAATTTTCGGTTTTTCATAATCACTTGTGGATACTAAAGCATGAGTGTCATCTTTACTTATTATTAGTGTTAGTTCTTGTTGTAAATCTAAAATAATTTTGTTATATTCTTCAGAGTGATTCTGATTTCATCGTTAGGTCCAAGTTTTGTAGGACTAAAAGAATCAAATAAAACTATTTTTTTACTTAATAAATATTCATCTAGGAGAATCTATATATTAAAATTTCATTTTATTTTAGTTTAAAATCTAAATGTATAGAAAATTTCTTCTTAGGAAATGTTAATTTTTAAGAGTTTAATTAATTGCTAAGTAAATTGCGTTTAGCCGCTTTCTTATTAACGTTTTTTTTTATAAATTTGTTTAAAAAAATTTAAGTTTGATGCTTTTTATTATGAAATAAACCTGATTTATTTATCTTCTTAAGATGAAGTCTTATTGTTAAGACTTCTCTTCTGAAATTGCTGACATCACCATCTTGATACATTATATTAAGGCTTATATTGTCTACTAATTTTACAGTGACTGGAAAGCAAAGAATTTATACAGCAATCGCACGAATAGTTAACTGACGGTCAGATAGAATGAGATACCCGGGTATCAATCATCTTCAAAGTCTTCTCGTCCATCTTGAAAACGCTTAAACTACTCAAAAACTTGTGCAACAGAGAGATGTTCATTGTTGTACACTTCTTTGACTAAAGGATAAATTTCAGTAGCGATTTTTCAAAATTTCATTTGAAATTTCGCGACAATTCATTGCTTTATTATTTTTTTTTACAGAGACGGGAGGCACTGCATACGAAAGAGAAGGTTTCATACTAGACAGCTGTTGATCGTTCTTCTTTGATGTATACGTACTTCTGTAGATACATCAGTTTCATTATTTTATTGCCACACCCCGTATAATCCTTCAGAAATATTACAATCGATGTTTATTGTTTTTATTTTAATAATTTTTATCGGATAGTCAGAAATATGCTCTTCATATATTTATAATTCCTTGATTTGAAGCCTAATATTTTTTTCTAAAGTCCCATAACGAAATGTGATTGGAATATATGTTTTAATATTTGTTCCTAAAGTATTATTATTTAATTAAACATGAACAAAAGTACGATCATCTAATTATTCTTGATCAAGGTCCTTAATCTAATCTATTTTATAACTACTGGGAGATATTATTTATTCTTTATTTATATTACAAACGAAAAGATTCTTTGTTTCATTAATATTTGTATTAATATTGAAAATTTAAAAATTTACATGGCCTATGGAATAGTTTAAATTTTCACTTAAGTGTACTGAGGGATTAACTGACAATGTAGCAGAATTACCACTAATAACAAAACTATACGGCAAATATACTTAAAATTTTGGTACAAAATGAATAAAGATTAATTCTCGGACATTATATAACGAATTTTGAGACATATTGAACCACAGTTTCTTTCGTTAAATGATTGAAAACTGTCATAGTTGGATTTTAAAATATTTTAATTTTTATCGCTGAAAAAATATTTAGTTAATTCGGCAGACGGTTTTCAATTGCCGTAACCGTCATATTACAATAAGTTTTTCCTTTTTTTATGTAGACAATACAATGAGCTCCATCGAGATTGACAATGACAAATAAATCACAATTTGTAAATGGTTTTTGAGGTATATATTTTAACAGTATTTCGAATACCGTTTTAGATATAACCCACATCCTGTTTTACATAATTTCGAATGAAGACAGCTTCACAGTTTTTTGACTGCTATTGAATCAATCATTTAATTATGTAATTTGGATTCTTGAAAATCTGTTTTAGCTACTTTCGTATCATTTACACCTTTCGCAATATCTGCAGTATCTCCTCCAAGAACACCCAAAGTAGACAAACTACCAAATAAAAAAAAATAAGAGGAAGGAATCAACCAGTTTTTGCAATTGGTATATTTATTTTCTTTGAGGATAATACCTCGCTATTTCCAAAAGCTGTTAAAGCAGTTTTTATACTGTGAAACTTTTGAATTGTTTTTCCTTCAGTCTTTTCCTAGTTGTTAAATTAGCTTGAGATAAAGATATTTCTCGTATCACATGACCCTTCCAATTTATTATTTTTCTTCTCCCAAGTCCGATATCAAATTTACTTTTAGTTTTTATTGCACCACCAAGAGCAGCTATTTTTCGCCAAATGTAATGTCTTTAGATCTAAATCTTGTTATGGCTTTTTCAGCTAATAATTTGTCTGCAGCGTATCTGCTTTTCATTTCTTTTGATTGTGAGTAGGCAACATCATTTTTACCTTGTTCACCTCTAGCTAGAACATTTTCAAATTAAGTTCTAGAACCATAGAAATTTTAATTAAAACGGCAACATATTTAGGAGTATTTATTAAACCACTGCCTATTTTATTGGTCTTTCTTTTATCAATAATTTGTTTGTCATACGCGATGGGAATGATATACTCTTATGACTGAAATTTTTAAACAAAAAACAAGATATATATATATATATATATATATATATATATATATATATATATATATATATATATATATATATACATATTTATGCGAAAACCAAGTTTGTTCTCATCTAAACTACTTACGTAGCATTTCGAAACTTGGCATTATTTTGTAAACGGCACATAGTCCATATTGTAAGTCGTCGTAATGTCAGTTTGAGTTTTGAAATTTAAGTATTATATTTTAAGATAAAATAAATACATTTTTTTTTAAAGTTTAAAGTGAATTATTGAAGATAACAATTGGCGCAGTCGGTACGATCCGTCAACGTCGACCAAACAAGAAAATTCTAATTGTTGGCGGCGGATTCTCATTTCTTAATGGAGAAAAGAACCTCAACGCCGTCCTTACTCCCAGAAGTTGTGGAAAAGGAACATCTGGCGAAGCCCCTGACAATAGACGGTGAGAACAAGTGCCGATGCTGCTCTTCTATTAGTGTAAGTTTTATTGATCGGTACGTTGTATTTTAGGAAAATTTCATATTACTGTTCGATTTTTAAAAGGGAATAGAGTATTTTTTCTTAAAAGGTAACCTAAAGTCATTCTAAATAAGTTAAATTGATTTAAATTATAATTACCAAAAACAATAACTATGCCGGAGACAAGATCTCAAAGAACTAATACCGATATCGAGCCCAATAAGCTCTAGGAATTTTTTTCAATTATTCTCGAATTCGAGGTTGACCAAATCTCTCTCGGTACCTTTTTAAATGCTTGTGATTGTGGGGACAAAATGGCAACAGGAGATCAACTCATTCTGTTGGTGATTCACATTAAAAATAAATTAAAAGGCCGTGCAGCACAGCTGATAAATTCGCGAAACCCGTCTACCTATAAGGACATCAAACAACTTTTAAATCTTCACTTCGGCGATTCCAGGGATCTTCCTTTCCTTATTCAAGATTTGCAGAGGCTAAGACAGCTTTCTAACAATCACCGTTAACATTCGTCAACAGATTACAAACATTAAACGCCAAAATGCTCGCGAATGTCCAAAAATCAACTTTGACAAATGAGTCAAAAGCGACTCAATCTACCTGCAAGTTAGCCGTTGTTTTAATTGCGAACGTATGAGCCATTTAGCCGCTGATTGCCGTTCCCAAATGCAATCACGTCCTAAGAATTTCCAAAAATATAATGCAAATTTCCAAAGACAAGCAACTTCTCAAAACCAACCCCCTCAACAACAGAGACTCAACATGTTTCAAAATCAAAACAGGCCTTCTGTAATTCAACAAAATAATACCTAACCTAGTCCAAGTATAATTCAACGAAACCCATACCACTTTTCGAATCAACAAAGGACACACCACGTTAATTTAGACTATCCAAACTATGATGAAAGTTCTGACTAGTGCTAATATTACACAGAAGATAGTTACGATTACCCCGATTACGACCCAAACTTTCAAAATTTTAATGAAAATTGTGAACCGGTAATCGATTTTTCATGATTACCAAAATTTTATTTCACTCCCTTAACCAGACCAACCGCCCGACTACACATACAGACAGACATATTATGTCACAGCACTCCACGAACAAATTCAAACCCTGAATTTACACGACCTGAATCCAAATCTGAATTTCCCGGAACAAATCTTCATTTAAACTCCTTACTCACATTTAGTCCGAAAAATCTGTACTACATCTATGATTCTACAAATACTTTCGAATTATTTATTGACACTGGCGCTGAAATTTCTATTTTCAAGGAAAATACACTAAAAAATTTTCCAAACCGTTCTCCTGAAAATGTAACAATACAAGGGATAACAATACAACCAAAAACTCTACGTCTCACAATCAACCCTTATATCTTTCAACATAGGCGATCCCCATAAAGTGTTTATTTATGATTTAGATATTGATTTCGACAACATCCTTGGTTTCGATTTCTTAGAGCATTACGAATGCATCATAGATTTAGAATCAAAAAATCTTATCACTAATTTTAAAACCTCTACATAAGGTACATACTTCAAATACGTTTCCTTCTATGTCAAAACAAAATTAAAATAATATTTCTATAGAGGGTCGTAACGAAAAATTTTTAAATTAACATGCAACTTAAAAAATACGAACGCAATCCTTCCCAAGAAAAAGAAAAGGTTAGGTTACCAAACGCCCTTGTACATGTCAATGAAGACGGCTAATTCTTAACAATCATTAATGCTAATCCAATTCCAAAAATATTGTTTTCTAGGATGTTTCTATTCAAACTTTTACCCCTAGCAAAACATTATTAAATTTTAATTTCGGAAACGAGCTTAATCTTATTCAAACTGACAGAATTCAAACTATTAAAGATCAATTAAGAACCGAACATTTGAACTCGGAAGAAAAATAATTAATTACCGACCTTTGCTTAGAATACCCCGACATATTTTACCTCAAAGGCGATGTTTTAACTTTTACCAATGAAGTAAAGCATTCTATAGAAACAAAAAATGCACGCCCTATTTTTACAAAGTTATATAGGTATCTTCAAGTGTATAACGAGGAAGTAAAAGTCCAAACTGCCAAAATGCTCGAACGAGGAATTATTCGACCATCTATTTCACCCTGGTCTTCCCCTGTTTGGGTAGTACCCAAGAAATTAGATGCCTCTGGCAGGCAAAAATGGAGCATTGTAATAGACTACCGAAAATTTAACGGGGTCAGTGCTGATGATCCCTATCCCCTCTCAAACATCTCTGATTTGCTAGATCAGCTTGGCAAATGCCAATATTTTATAAAGTTTGATCTCGTGTAAGAATTCCATCAAATAGAGATTAGTCCCGATGATATCTCTAAGATAGCCTTCTTAATCGAAAATGGTCATTACGGTATCGTTCGCATGCCATTCGGTCTGAAAATTGCACCGTCCATCTATTCAAAGAGTAATGGACAATATACTCTTTGGCCTTCAAAATGGAAGATGTCTTATCTACATGGACGACATTATCGTCTACTCTGCCACAATACATGAACACATGCAACGACTCAAAGAAGTATTCAAACGTCTTCGAAAAGCCAACTTAAAAATCCAGCCTGACAAGTGCGAGTTTCTTAAAAAAGAAGTCGGCTACCTTGGTTACATAGTAACCAAAGATGGAGTCAAACCTAATCCTTCTAAGGTTGACTTTATCAAAAACTTTCCTGAGCCAAAAACTCCCAAAGAAATCAAACCCTTCTTAGGTTTGGTAGGTTACTACAGGCGATTTATTCCGAATTTCTTTCTCAAAGTCCCATAAGTAGAGATCTCCCGATAGCTTTCACGTCCAGAACCCTCTGTAGCGCAGAAACTAAATATTCCACCATTAAAAGGGAGCTACTTGCCATTGTTTGGGCAGTAAATCAATTCCGCCCCTATTTATTTGGAAGAAAGTTCACCCTCATAACTGATCACAGACTTCTCACCTGGCTCTTTTCTATTAAAGACTCCGGTAGCAGATTGGCTCGGTGATGCCTCAAACTTGAGGAATGCGATTATAAAATCGAGTATAAAACGGGAAAAATAAACAAAAACGCAGACGTTCAGTCTAGAATACGCATTAATCATTTTCAAGAACTTTCAATCAAAAATGTCAATTCATGCCGCGAACGCGAAAGATGAACCCGAGAACGAAGATACAGAAAATCCCGAAATAGACGACGAAACCCTCACGAAATATAATAAATTTGTCGACCTATATAATACTAAGTCTCTAATGGACTATTCTAAAATCGAAATAGTAAATTCCCAAATTCTAGACAAATCTAACAAAAACATAGTAACCTTTTTCTGGCGAAATAAATTTGGAGACATTCACCATAAAGAAATCGATGATATTTTCAAGGAAAACTTCAAACTCGATCATAATAAAGTCAATGCAATTTCCAGCAAAACAGTTAACGATTGAACATATTTTATTACCCCTCTATCCTTCGATCCCGAATCTGTAGTAGAACATTTATTTTATATTTTATCATTTTATTCAAAAACCAAAACGAGTTCCAACCTGAAAAAACCTACTGTGTAGAAAATAATGTAGAGCTTCCTATCCTCACAATCTTTTCATTTATCTTTGCAGATAAAGACATCAAACTAAAAATTTGCCAAAATGTCGTCAGAAACCCGGAAGATGACGAAATACCCCAAATTATATACCATTACCATATAGGCAAAAATAATTTAAGAATACCCTGAAAGAAACTATGACCTTAATATACAAGACGAATTTACCAAATTCACCCAGGCCTATCCCTTAAAGATAAGAAAGCAAATACTATGATAAATACTCTACTAGTATTCTTTCAGCACTATGGAACTCCACTAAGGATCCATTGTGACTATGGCTGCGAGTTCGATAACACCCTAATGAAAGACCTATGCGAACTTTTTGATATTAAATTGAAATTTTTAATCGTAGGTCATCCACAGTCAAACGGCTCAGTTGAACGATTTAACGCAACCCTCTCTGAAATGATCAGAGCTAACATGACCGAAAACCTTCACGAACACCCCTTCAACGTGTTACCCTATGCCACTGTATGTTACAATAATACACAAAATAAGACCCACGGATTTACTCCCTACGAACTTCTTTTTGGACACACCTCCAGCAGACCCCCGGACACTTTATACCATCAACAAAAACTAATTTCTAAATACGTGAGAGACTTAAACAACTGCATGGAACACTATTACAAACTCGCCAGGGAAAGCACGCAAACCCAAAAAGAAAAAGCGAAAGCTAGATTTGACCAAAAAACATCCACCCATATTCACGACTATAAAATTGGCGATAAAGTATATCTTAAGGAATCTCAAACCAAAACAAAAGATAAAAACAAATTTAACGAACCTTTTGAAATAAAATAAATTTTCCAAAATTTAGTCGATCTCCTTAACCCTCGAATCAATCAAAATACAAAAGTCAATTTCGATAGGTTAAAACCCTATTATGACTAGCGTTCTTTTCATATTTACATTTGTTGCGGGCTATCCTCGGTTTCCCTCGCCCAATTCACTCTCACATGCATTGAAAACACCGTAGGAATCTTCTTCCATGAAGCAGGAAATTTGAAAATATCTAATGATAAGTGGACACTTCTTGTATACAAAGATCTTGTACATATTAAAGAGAGTATTGTTAATAACGATAAAATTTTAGACCAACTTTTAGAAGCCTTCATGTACGCGAAAACACCCCGAATGATAGCCCTTAAAAAGGATGTACAAACCCTTATCAGTCTTCTCGATCAGATTTCTCAATCTGTAAATCTAAAATATAAGGAAATATTTGCCGACACACAAAATTATATTTATAGGGAAAAATAAGGAATTTTTAACGGGATAGGTACTGTTTGGAAATCACTCACGGAAAATCTTGATGCTTCAGACGGGGAATCCTTTAACGAATGTATCAACAGGGTATCACAAGACGAGCGACAGATAGAAAGTCTTCAGAAAAGCCAAATTTCGGTAACGACATCGGTAACCAGAAAATTCAATACTACGATACAAAAATTACAGATAGACGAGGAAACCTTTAATAATGATTTAAACGAAATTAATCAATCCATCTTAGATTTATCAGACGATCTAGCTTTCTACCATACTCAAATAAGAACTTTGGAATATTGCGAATCACTAATGGAAAGATATACCTTCATTGAGAACTTTATCAATGACGTTCTAAATGCCATTTCTTTCGCGCGTCTTAATGTTTTATATAGATCAATAATTACCTCGATAGATTAGGTCAAACTTAACAACAAATTTATCAATTATTAAAGAAAAACAATCACCCCTTGCTTGTTTATTTTTCTAGCATAGCACAATATATTAACATAATTGAATTAGATGCATATCGGTCCGACTCAAAGGTAGTCTTTGTTCTCAAAATACCATTAGTCGAACCTGAATCTTACACTATTTATCACCTGTACCCTATACTCGTACTCAATAATCGAACAACAAAAATTGGACGAATACTCTGAGGAACTTAACCAACTAATAAACCAGCCGTTCATACACAAACACCTGTCTTGGTTCACAATTCTCACCATTGTTCTGATATCTGTCCTATTGCTCATCGACATTTTCTGCAAATATCATAAGAAAAGGTTGCCTAAGCTTGCAGCAAATGAAGACCAATCCTACCCACCTGGACCAGCACCACGGAAACAACCTAGGCTAAGATTACTCAGTACTCTAGGAAGAAGAAGACCCTCCATTCGTGCCCAGGAAGTCTCTGAAGATGAATTTTTTGAGCTCAGGAAGAGCACATTTAAATTAATGCACCAAATTAACTTTTTTCTAAAAGAGGGAGTTGTTATATGCGAAAAAACCATAGTTATGTGAAAACTATACAAGTTTGTTCTCATGTAAACTGCTTATGCAGCATTTCGCAACTTAACAACTTTACCCAAGCAATTTGAAGGAAGCAGATTCAGCATTCTAAGAAACGTGTCATTTACCGTGTATATGCTGAAACTGCTTTATTTTTAGTATAAATTTATGGCATTATTTTGTAAACGGCACATAGTCCATATTGTAAGTCGTCGTAATGTCAGTTTGAGTTTTGAAATTTAAGTATTATATTTTTAGGTAACAAGTGTGTAAAAGTAAATAAATTGTTTTTTAAAAAGTTTAAAGTGAATTATTGAAGATAATATATATATATATATATATATATATATATATATATATATATATATATATATATATATATATATATATATGATAAGCGATCCCTAGATCGAGGATATCCTATAGTGACACTAAATACTCCCGGTAAAAATGGGAACTAGATAATGAAACAAAATGTTTTAAAACATCCTGTATTCTATATTTCATGCTTTACCATATGGCCTAGAATAAATTTGATAACCTAAAATAGGAGATAATAAAAACAAAAGCAAATAGACGGTATGGAGGACAAAAGTATGCTTGTGGGGTGATATTTAGGACGTTGTTCACGGTGTCGCGAACTAATTGAGCGGTGGCGCTAGAGTAGAGAGTAAACCGAGATATCATTCACTACTTTGTTCATGACGCCTCGTGCTAAAAATTCGCTAGGCTGTTTACGGCGCCCCGGACTAAAAATTCTACTCTTACTATTCGACCGGCGGCAGTACATAATATCTTGGCGGTACCCGGGGCGGTAGGTGACGTGTTTGTACTTGGTGGATTGCTACGAGGCGGCAGTAACATCTGGGCAGTATAACCTTAGTCGTGACAAGTAACGACACTTGTGAACACCTGGTCGTTCCTGGTTATTACGGAACTAAATGGCTTCTACCTCGTGTGTGTGTTTCTGTGGCGGATATATAGAAAGGGACCGATACTGTCCGTTCTTATAACGGTCCTTGACAGTGTCAGTAGGATGGAGCAACATTGCCTGTTCTTATAAGGGTTCTCGACAATATCGACCAATAACGGTAGGATATTAGGAAAGGAATCGATAATGCCCGTTCTTCAAGGATCCTTAAGAGTTTCGGTAAAATGGAACAACATTGCCAGTTCTTATAGATGTTCTCGGTAATTATGGCTACTAGCGGTAGGACATAAGGAAAGAGCGAGGTGATGAAACACAATATACATACAAGCCCTGCCTCATCTATACTGCTAAACTAGGGAGGCGCGTTCCGGCACGTGACTGACCCGGGTAGACCCACAGAAACTTCCTCAAAATGTGGCAAACAATTCAAACATATGTCGATACACCTTTATATCAAAAATATTAATCAGGGTTTCATGAACTATTTCGAGATTTTGTTGATGGTGGTGCAAAAGTTCGATCCCCACTATGGATTAGTTCATGAGTTGGAGGGTGAGAAATTCTTTTTAAGTTTAACGCAAAAACATACATAAATTATTGGCAAAAACATAAAAGCTGAAGGAATAGCCAATATGGATACCTCGGGTTTATATGAATCATTATTTAAAAGAGAACCTATAGGTTATATAGATATTCAGAAATTCAGAAAAAGGCAATGGTATGATCGAAAAGGTTTTCAAGAATAATTTGATAGTTTGCTTGTATTTCTTTAACTCTGCCATGACGGAATAAAAGACTAGGCAACACCGCATCATCAAAAGATTCTTTGGGTTATTAGATTACGAACCCTATTGTTTATACTTCATTCTGTTTTATGCTAATTTTATGTTTTGTTTGTACAATTACCATATATATATCATTATTTTTCCAACAACCATGGTTATAATATATAATGCTGTTTTGCTCACAGTATGATAAAAATTAGGGAGAATTTAACCACGGTTAAAAAACATCATGCTTTTTATTAGCATCATATATAGTGGTTGGTCCATTTTTCACAAATTTGTTACGGAGCAAAAAGGTAAATAATCCAAATTCGAAGTCCCTGTCTCCGTTTTCAAGCAGCTAACATGCGATTTTCCCATCCGCCCCTCTATTTTTATATTTGTGTTTAATATGTTTAAATCATCAACAATAATAAAATAATATAATATTTTAACAATTTAATGCCAGCCGAACTGAAATTAACTGAAAAGAATAAAAAACTGTCCAGAGAAAATACAAGAAACAAATAAGGAACTCACAGAGGAACGTGTGGAAGAAATACTGCGAGAGCATAGAAAGTATGCCTTCAGCATCCTGCCTCTGCAAAATACTATCTAGAAATCCTGGTGTCCGGATTGGAGCAATGGCTCTTCTTGAAAGAGATTCAACCACAACAAAAGAAGGAACCCTAGGGGAGCTACTAAGAGTGTACTTTACAGGCTGAAACCAATATGAGGGAGAATTTGAAAAACAACAGAAATTCCCTTTAGCAAATGATGACTACAAACTAGTTAAAATGACAGTGACATATGAAAGGGTAAAATGGTCAATGGAAACCTTTACCCCCTTCAAGTTACCTATTATAAAAAGGCATTTGGTAAAATTATTTCGTCTGTGTTTGAGCTTTAGGTACGTACGAATGGCATGAAAGGAAACAAAAGTAGTCAATATTCCCAAGGCGGAAAGGACGGACTACACAATTTCTTATTAAAGACACTGGAAAGGTTGGTGTATCGACACATCAAGTAGGAGCAATGGACACGGCATTGCGTCGACTCGTCACAAGAGTCGAAAACTCACTATCGAATGATCGATCTGCCTTAGGTACCTTTATCGATATCGAATGGATGTTTGACAACACAACTTACGATTCGATATATAATGTTCTACAAAGACGAAACTCTGAACGGACAGTAGTTGCATGGATCAGGGCAATGTTGAGTCCGAGATTAATATATGGTGAGCTTAACAGTGTTTCTGTTTAAGTACTGTCAAGAAGGACTGTTCACGAGCAAGAGTTATATCGCTTTTGTTGTTGAACCTTGTGATGGACAGCTCGCCGATGGAACTGAATAAGGCTGGTTTGTATACACAGGTCCATGTCGACGAACTGGTCATTTGGTTCCCTGGAATCAATGTCCGGGACCTGGGGAGCCAATGATGGGGACCCTCCGGATCGTGGAGTGATGGTGCCACAGAAAAGGGCTTGGAATAAACCCAGACAAGGCTGAGGTGGCACTCTTTAGAAAAAAGAGCAAAACAGAGAGACTCGCCACTATTACATTGATAGAAAGGATCCTTCAATACAAGGGAATAGTCAAATACCTGGGAATAATTCTGGATTCACGACTGAACTGGAATGATCATATTGAGGCTAGAACCAAAACGGCCATATGTGCTTTTTGGGCTTGCAAACGAGTACATGGAGGCTGACACAAAGAGTGCTATTCTGGATATATACTACAGTGATCCGCCCCATGATCATGTTCGCCGTCATTGTATGATGTGTTAGTACAACAAAGCGCAAACACCGTCTTCAATTTAAAAATATTCAGAATATGACTTGCGTAGGAGTAATTACTACGATGAGGACTGCCCATGCTAGGGCTCTGGGGATCCTGATGAGTCTACCCCCTCTTCACCTATATATACCGTTTCAGTTACCTAGGGCATCTTTGAACTGGAACGGGCGACTACTCAGGTGTATGGGAAAGCTTGATGGAGAGATACTCAATTCTCCTCATGCAAACAGATTACACAGCGCCGCTATTAAAATATACCATTCCAAGAAATGGATCCTGGTGGTTTACAGATGATCTTGACAAAATAAAAGAGCTGAAGCCAGAGTGTTTGGCAGGAACACGGGAGTCAGAGAGTTCTACTATTTCGGACAACGTGCGATGATCTTTATAGCAGAAATTTATGCTACTCTGCAGTGTGGCCATTTCGGCGAGAAGCACATAAACAGGAATAGAATAATAAACACATGCTCAGATAGTAGGGCTGCGATAATGGCGCTGAAATCTAATGTCGTAACTTCACGACTAATCCAGAGTGTAAGGATGTACTGAACAGTCTGACAAGGCACGGCTGCACAATCAAGCTTATGTGGGTCCCGAATCACTCGGGTATATACGGAAATAAGGAATCAAATTCTATGTCAAAGATGGGGTCTGCGAATGAACCGTGTGGATCCCAATCAATTCCACCTGTCTCAATTGTCAGTGGTAAAACGAAACTAAAATTGTTGCTGCAAAGCAAATTTATTGAATTGTGGAGAGGAGCTCCTGGAATGAAATGTGCCAAGGAACACGTAACTGAATCTAATGCATGGCTTACTAGATAGCTTCTCTCCTTAGGAAGAAAAGACTTGCAAATTGTGGTGGGACTGTTGAGAGAATATTGTCACCTGATGGGCCTTGTCCATAAGATTGGTGTCCCGATATGCAGATAGTGTCTGGAAGAGGATGAAACTGTTGACCATGTCCTCAGAGAGTTTCCAGCACTCAGCTCACTGAGACAGAGACATTTGGGAGATATAATTTTGTCACCGGAAGCCGTTAGGCAAGTTCAACTAACGAGGCTGCTTGGATTCACAAAAATGATCGGCCTCGAAAGATCTGCAACAATGGTGGGATGTAAAGAGCCCAGCGACGCCGATGATCAAGTAACATTACTTTTTTTATTCATTTAATGTTAACGGATCGGTTTCTTAAATATTATAAATGAAGCTAGAGTGATTTTTTGAAAAGAAATTATTCACTCTACTCCTATTGGTTACAAAGAGTTTTTTTCAAGTCTTCAGAAAATATCCAACTTTCGGAATATCGAATTTCACACAAGGAAAAGTTGAAGTTGAAGCCCTTTTTATTTATTATAATTTATTTGGCATTAAGAAACGATATGTTTTTATAGAAAAATTGACTTGTCTATAAAATTTGATAAAATTATAAGATCTTAGGAGTAAAACGCATTTTATTATAGGTTAAAAATTGTGCCCTTTTGCCATAATAAGGTAATAAAAAAAATCTCTGCATAAACAAATTAACGTATCTTATCAACCAAACAAACATAACACAAATATTCATTTTTTTTTTGTTAAATGAGATCATCCATTTAAAGGATAAAACCAAATAAAATGAATCGCGCCATAGCTCAAATTGCAAGTTTTCCCCCTACCTACAATTTACTATTTAAACTTCTCGTCTGTAAAGAATACCTGAGCTTTCAATGTGATAATATGTTTAAAGTTTCTAAATCTACATAAATCTAAACTTTCGAAATGTTAAAATCTCTAGGTCAGGAAAATCAATATTATTTTAAAAATTTGGATCAATTCCTAGACAATTTTGAATTAATTTTGTTTCTAAATTTTTTTCATTATGCTATTGACCATATTGTTGAAATTTTGCGTTATTTAATCTAAATTATCATTCTGAATAAAGGCGGGCCGGATAATCATAATATCAAATGTTCTAATTTTGTTAATACTTGATATACCTTTTTAAAATCACTTTTAACTTCACACAAAAAATAAAAATTATAAGTTTGAATTTACAAACAGCGGATGTAAAGCTGATCTTCCAACACTCTTTTATATAAATTGGTTAGAACTGAAAGTAGTCTGATCTCAAAACGAGGTCATTGACCATAAAATATTTTAGCGTTGAAAATAGTCTGGCTCCAAATATTGATCAGTAACCTCAAAACTTCGTAAATAACTACAAAAATTAATTAAAGGTTCCTCAATTTTTAAATATTAAGTTATCGAATGAGATGGTAACATATTTTTAAGGAATTTGGTATTCGTAAGACTAGGATTGGTATACTCGAAGGCTCGAAAGGGTCGAAGTTGAAGGCTTAGTGAAGCCAAAGACCCGAGAGAGTCGATATTAATGGCTGGAAGAGAAATGGGTCGACGGTTGTCAGAAAGTCGAGGTTAAAGTGCTGTAAGAAAGTAGAGGCCAAAGTTCCCCGACGAAGAAGGGGCCTTCTGTCATATACCCTCTTAATTCACTTTCATAAAATATTGGTTAGATTTTGTAAGATAACTTTCAATTATCAAGTCATTTTTTGGTAATACGAATATAATGTTTTTTTTATTAAACGAATATCATGTTTTTTTAATTTTTTAAATTTTTTGTGATAATGTTAAGGATAATTGTTGCAGAAGGTAATCAACTATACAACCCTTGAAGAATAGCGTTTAAAAACTGCCAAATCCCTTCAATCCTATTTAGGATCCTAGGATCAATAATTATACCACGAAATACCCTAGTAGCAAACATTTCGTTATTCTGAAGCAAATCTGCATCAATATAAAGTATGAAAGCTTTATCCGAACCATATATTTTCTGTTTCCGACTTTTAGATATTTACTTACGCTCCTCAATATGACGTGAGAGCAGCTTTGAGTAAGTTCATCATACTATTTAAAATACTCTGTCCCTGATGTATAGCATCTTACTGATGTTTTGTATACGTTTTACTCATAAATGTGCTCTACGGCTTCAAAAAATAAACCGGAAGAAATACACGAAATTCTGCTGTAGATCGTCTGGAATACTTCATAGCGCCTTACGAATTTCTGCTGTAAATATGCTATATGTCATTTCTATAGCATTGTCTGTCTAGCATGGTGTGTTACCAGGGTACTTTATTTTATATGTTTGCAGCTCTCTACTATTCTAGTTTATATCAAGTATAAACTTTTTATACTTGATAACGATTAGATATAAAACCTAATCGAAACGTCGTAGAAACAAACAAAAATAAAGACAATACAAGTCCGACAACCATATTTTAGTCAATTTTCAACATTTTCTAAAACGTTCAAACAATAACTATTATTATTTTTAAATTAAATTTAAAAACTTTTTAGTCTATTAATATCAAATTTATAAAAGAACATTTTTTAAATATTTCCTAAATTAAATTTAAAAATTTAATGTATTAATACAAATTAAATAAACTTTTGAAGTAATAATTTTATAAAAAACATTAGCAACAAAAATCACACTGATAATTCTGAGATATATGTTTTAACTTTCTTTTACTGAGAATATCTACGTGTTTGTGAAAACGACCCCTTTTATGATATTTTAAAATTTGGTAACACAAACGACAAAGTTTCTTTTTTCTATTGGCTATTACAAGAAAAATTGTAGCGTAACTTAGATTTATACAAAAAACTAATTATTTCTTAATTCTAAGAAACAGCGTTTTTTCTAAGTCTGAGTTACGACAGTCAACTTCACTATAATTAAAATTATATACATCATAGTCCAACAGTTTCTAAAATTTTTCGGAAATTTATCATCTTTAAGACCATAGTCCAAATTCACTAATATATATACTATATTCGGGATCTCCTCTGGAAGTTTAAACTCCATAAAACTTTTAGCATTTATTATTTAATTTTTTTACTTATGTACTATTTAGAACCTAATATTTAATCTTTACTATATATATTTAATTACGGCTTCTATTTGATTTTTAACTTAACAAATATTAGTTCTACCAAAAAGATATTTATCCATTGATTAATCTAAAATTCATTGGTGGAAGAGTTTTAAATCGAACTCTAGGCTAAAGATAAGGTTGACTGTCTTACAAATGATTTCATTCATATACAAGTAAAGTATAAAAAGAATAAAAGAAGAAGACGATGTTAATAACCTGAATTCCTAAACACAAAGTAACTTATACGAGGTAATTCAAAAAGATAATGAGAAAGCCTAAGAGGTGGAACTTAATGAAGAGTATAGTCTCAAAGAATATATACTCTTTATCTTTGACCTCCTCTTAAACTTTTTCATATATCGGAAAAGCAAGTTGATTAGGAAGAATTGTAATATCAATAATAAAATATGAAATCTTGAAGCTAAAACTAAATAAAACAATTACAAAACTTATGAATAGGTATATAGCGATAACAAAATAGCAATATTAAAGAGCCCTCAGAACTGTGACAATTATAGGTACATTACGGTAAGAGCAATATTCAATTCACTGAATGATAAAATTATAGTTGATGTGATAAAAAACGAATAGGCCATGATAGAAACAGAGGAACAGAAAGAGTAAAAAGATCATGCATGAAAAACTTGTGATATTTAAAAAAGCCCATTGAAGAGAAAGTTTCAAGGATTTGTCCATCACACTTACTCTTTTTTCACTCAAAGATGGTTTATGATATCAGTTTGAGATTTATAGATAACTTTGGGAAGCATCAATCTAGAAAAGAATAGTAGAAACTACCCAAGAACTCTACAAGGAAAACAAAATTAAAATTAAAGTTGGAAAAACAACATCAAAAGGATTCACCAGTAAAAAGGGACCTAGGAAGGGACGCTGTTTGTCACCGAGCTTCTTTAAAGTTGGAAACTGGAAAAGTTAGTACAGCTACATGGAAGATAAGATAGATATTGGAAATATGAAATAAGCATTACAGTTCGTCGGTGACTAGATACTTATTGGCGACAAATCATGACAACGAAAATTTAGGAATACAACGATACGAAAAAAATAGACCAACACTGAACTTGTAAAAACTAAATAGCTGTAAGAAAGAAACTGAAAATCTAATATTAGAGAGGCGCTAGAAAATAGCGAAATTAGACAGTTATCAGTATTTATAATCCAGAATACAGAGAGACGGAAGCGACGAAAAAGAATTTCTAGAAAGAATATTACCCATATTTTTATTTTTTTTAAACCTTTTCATTATAACAAACGTCAATGTTTATACAAAATAGCAAACACTTTATTATGCCAGCCAGCATATTATGTCTATTATACATTCAAGTTGGGTTGATAATAAAAACCAAATTCAAAGAAATGCTAAAAACATTTTTAAAGGCTTAACTTCTATAAATTTTAACCCTGCGGAAACTGAATAGAATATGGAATAGTATGGAAATAACGAAAAATATCAAATGTAACATATATAACACGATAGTAAAAAGTACATTATAGTGTAAAGCTGAAGCATGGCGGTCAACAGGGATAAAAGAATACTATAAACAGTCGGGATGAATATTTTGAGATGCAGATCACATTATATAAATTACATAGATAATTATATATATTTTCGGTTCGGTCAGGGGACTAAAAGATTAATTTATTTCCTCATAAATGTTTTCTTCTGTCACAAACGTTTCTACCTTATTATTGATATCCATCAGTGTGTTTTCTACAGAAAATTTTCGAATAGTCAGCAGTTAATTTACATGAAATTAAAATACTGTGAAAATTACCTATAACAATAGCAATTCAAAAAACATAAATACATAAATAATAAAAAGACTAAAGATCGTTACATTTTTAAAAGTTATTTACAATCCAAGTACTCAAATCATAACAATTTAACACGTATTACTGTATTAAGACCAGGATGGCATTTGTGTGTGTATTTATCTTTTTATAGTTTTTTATTGTCTTACGGGGGACGTGTAAAAACGACTTTTTGAATATAAAATGTTAAAATATATTTTACTGAGGTATTAATGTCCGTTTTGTCATTCACTGCGTTAGGATTGTTCTTAATAAAAATCATTTCCAGAAACTTTCCTTTTTGTTGATTTGATTCGATTTTAAGAATCTTCGTGTCCTGAAAATTAAAAGTATGTGTTTTTCATTTTAGTGTTCAGTTAGTGCTTTGGTGTTCTTCTTGTCGTATCGGTGTCCGTTTAAACGGCTTTGTAAATATTGGGTAATTTGCCCTATGTAAACACCGTGACTTTCGTTACAAGATATTTCTTATATTAAGTATGCCTGTCGATTTTTTAGTAGTTTTTTGAAATAACTTTGTAAATTTTCGGATAACCCCTGTATATAAGGTAGATTTAAATATGTGCTTTTCTATTTGTCTTTCATTTTTTATGGATATCTTTTTTTGGATAAAATATGTTGCTTTCTTGAATTCAATAATTTGTTAATAAGTTTTGAGAGAAAACTATTTTTTAATTACTTTTCACAGCATCCCATGTCCCAAAAAAATCTGTTGTGGTTGGTTTGGTAGACTGTGCTATAGGACTCAATGACCCTCTTTATGTGAACGCAGCAATAAAAAAAGCAAAACAAATACTTTTAAAGAATAGTTTTCCATCAAAACTTAGTAACACATTATTTAATTCAAGAAAGCAACATATTTTATCCAAAAAAAAAGAAATCCACAAGAAATAAAAGATAAACAGAAAAACACATATTTAAGTCTACCATATATATATATATATATATATATATATATATATATATATATATATATATATATATATATATATATATATGGGTTATCTGAAAATTTACAAAGTTATTTCAAAAAACATAACATCTCAATTGCCCATAAAGGTGAGAATTTGTTGAGACAATTTTTTGGTTCTATGAAGAGCCAACTATCAAAAAATCGACAGACACACATAATATATGAAATACCTTGTGACGAATATCACAGTGTTTACATAAGGTAAACCACCCAATTTTTACAAAACCTTTAAACGAACACCGATACGACGTTAGATATTAAAAAACTATAAAAAATATAAATAAACACACACAAACACCGTCAAAAATAAATTTATTTGCATACTAAACGCCGTTATTCCTGGTCTTTATATAGTAATACGTGTTAAATTGTAATGTTTTGAATACTTTGATTGTAAATAACTTTTAAAAATGCGACGATTTTTTGTGAACAATTTTTAACATTTATATATTTATGTTTGGGAATTGCTATTGTTATGGATAAGTTTCACAGTATTTTAATTTCATGTAAGATAACTAGTGACTATTCGAAAATTGTTTGAGAAAACACACTGATGAAGACCAACAATAAGGTCGAAATATTTGTAACATAGAAACATTAAAACATCTATGAGGAAATAAAATAATATTTTATTCCAGTGAACGAACCGAAAACCCAAGAAAAAAGATATATATATATATATATATATATATATATATATATATATATATATATATATATATATATATATATATAGGTCTGGAAAATCCAAATCAGAAACTCGACTTTTCTTAAGTATGATAAAGAAAATACTATATTATTCATCAAATCAGAATGAGACAGTCGTAAGCATCGACATACGTGTAAATTACCAGTTTGGCCCTCGGGTGAGGCGTAATACAATACTGGCGCGGTGAGAGCGGGCGGTAGCATAAACCACGCCCTAGCACACAAGAGGATTCCAAGTTATTGGCTCTCCTTCAGGCCGTCGAAGCATAAGTACCGAGTATTGGTTTTTCCGTGTTTCGCGCCAAATTTTTTTGTATTTGAAATGGTAGTTTATTCCACGGAGCAAAAAGAGCAGATTATTAAGTGGTACTTTCTGGTAAAGATATGGATGAGATAATCGGCAGATTTGCATTTACGTGCGAAAATCATCCTGTTCCTTGAAAATTTAGAATATCGGAAATTTTTAAAAAATTTGAAACAACCAGTTGTCTAAAAATTTGTAAGAAATACACGGATAATAATGAGGAGCAACGGTTCCTCAAATTACTGAAGAACAAGCAAATCGGGAGACTGACGATTGTAGTTAAGCAGAAATTAATTTTCCTTGCAATAGTACCGTAAATGCCGAATAACTTGATATGAACGCTCGAACAGTTCGGAATATTGTAAAGTGGAACAAATATCGCTAATACAAATTGCGAATAACTCAAGAAATGTTTCCGAAAGACCAGGAAACACGTATGGTGTTTTGTGGGGACATGATACAAAGGGCTAATAGGGATATAACCCCTGAAGTTTTGGCCAATACGCGAACCGTATTTTACAATAGACTGGGTTATTGTCTCGCTCAAAGTGGAGGCCTGTTTGAACACCTCTTGTAGACTTTTAGGTGTTTATTTATTTACAATTATTGAACGTGTTACTTTTATTTTTTACCAGAATAAAAGTTTATTTTTGAGCATGATTTTTAATTTTAAAGTGGTCTATTAGCTTATTTACTTAGAAATTACCGTTGCGTTTCACTAGTATTTTTATTAGAATAAATGTTTATTTTGTAATAGAAATATCAATTTTTTTTACGCTCAATGGCCAACAAAAACTATTTTTTTTTTGTATTTCAACTATTTGATGTATTTAAAACAATAAATGTATCAAAAAGTCATTAAATATTCCAAATTCTGTCAATTATATTATAAGTTTATAGGAAAAGTAAGTACACCCTCTCATTCGTTTCAAGGGACTGCTCGTCTTCGTGTTGCACGGAAGTTAGCGGGGGTAATATTGGGCGTAGGCGTTCTCTACGGTCTTCTGTCCCGAACTAACCTGACGGGCTTAGTGGGTTAAAATTTGAGAAAACGGCCAAAATAATTTAGAATTTATTTTGGCCGTTAAGAAATTTAAAATAGAAGGTTGACTATAGTAACGTTTCTATTAAACCTTTCTATTAAGTCATGAACGGCCACTCTTTTCTTTCTAAAGTTTCGTCTTAGGTCAAAGGCAACAGTGTTGTGGTTGCGTCGCGCCCAGTTATATTTGTGCGTGGCTCTTCTATTTGACATTGGATTGTCGAGAAACAAATATCAACGATTACAAAATTGCGCTAAACAGAAAGGCAGTAATATATTTTCGCCGTACTCTGATGTGCAAAATACAAAAAAAGCATGTTATCCACATGGCGAATATCTAACTTTTCTAAATTAAAAGCCGAAGTTAAATCCCAAGGCTTACTGGATCATAGAGTGGATATAATTATATTGCTTCAATTAGATGCCCTTGAACAAATCGATAAATTAGATTTGTAGATATGAGTTTCATTTGCAAATGGGGCTTCGATGGAACGTCAGGTCAAAATGAAATTCTCTGATCCGAATATTTCTGATACAAACTTATTTCTAACCTCTCTTATCCCACTTCAATTAGCAGGTATTAACACGCAAACTCAACAAAAACAGATTGTGTTGTACAATTCCAAATCCTCCTCTACTATGAATTGCGGGCCTCTGAAATTGGAATTTATTAAGAGAACCAAAAAAAAAAGTCTTTAAAGATAATAGAAAATTATGAACTCGAACCAGACAACTTGCACCATATAAAAGAGTGCTCTTTTCCACCCGAACTTCAGTACAGTACAACTTATTTATGACGATGATAGACGGCTAGGTGATTGCTTTGGCTGGAGCGAAATCGGTCCAACGTTGTTACCTCTGCCAAATATTTATTATTATAGTACTATATTTAAAATGTACCTTGAAGTCAAGCGCAATATTTTATTCATGGAAATACAATTATTCTTCTTATTTTATTTTTAAAGCGTTGAAACACATTAGACGTTTTTCGAATTTATTTACATGATTTTAAAGTTTTAGTCTGCTATTGTTGCATCCGATTTTTATTTTTAATATCAAATCCGTGCTTTCGACCCACTGTGTTTTGACGACCCGAAACCAGCGAAAAGTCCTTGCCCGACACCATTTTTGCTGGAAACCAGGAAGCAAGCTACGATACAACAGTATGCTTTATTTCACTTCTTCAACATGGCTAAACGGGTTGTTCGTCGCTTTCTGTTACATTCCTTTTTTTTAGAGGTTCTGTTCTAGATTTTTCACACCTGTATATATATATATATATATATATATATATATATATATATATATATATATATATATATATATGTATATATAGTTACGTCAACCTAAATGCACACGCGTGCTATCATATATACTTGAATGAGATCAGATTTTTCTTTTGTCACATGACATTAAATAAAGTAATATTGTCTGAGGTAAGAGGAGCCTTTTCATGGTCGTACAGAACTAGGAAACAGGTGTCCTCAAGTTCTTTTGAATATAGTTTGTTTACCTTAGCGATTACTCTGGCCGTAATACCTTAAGAAATAATGTAATACCCCAAATCACTTGTAATATAATATTCCTTGGTGTCCTTTAAATGTATTTCTTTAAGATATCGATCTAAAAGAACCCCTTTGCTTTTAACAGCAAACGAAATTCTTTACATAACCACACTACTTGAGTAGAAAGAAGATACATTGATTGTCTAAAGTACATATGCACTTTTAGAGTTATATGCAATAACAGATAACGTGCAAACTAATAAGTGGAATACATCAGGTCGAAGAGCTTTCTTTAAAAGGCGACCTTTTCTTTTGCTTTAAAAGTTCGATCAATAGCGTCACGATTTTTCGCCTTCCTTCTATAAATATACAATCCTTAATAACTATGACGTTACCGCCACACTCTTTATATTTCTGAAAGTGCCGTTTCCCACATATTCTAGTCTTGAGGCCGAACTACTTTATCTCTAGAAGTCTATATCAATTAATGTATATGAAATGCATATAAGTAATAGTAATAATATGAACATAAAATATGAAATAAAAAATAATAAGGAAATAAAACAAATGAAATTTAAAACTTTTTTATTCATTCATAAAAAATAAATTATTTTTTCAAATTTTTTTATGGGTCCTTTACAGCTAATCTGTTAGCTTGGCCTCTTGTACCATTGTGTACAAGTCAGCTAAGAAATTAGTATGTATTTTATTGGGTTCTAAGTTTGTTGACTCGAAGGTATATGTCTTTTCCATCCTAGGGTCTCGCAATCGCATATGATGTACTTTATCGTTTCCTCGACTTGATCACATAGCCATCTGAGGTCTCCGTTGTAAAGATTCACTTTAATACTTATATGGAGTAGTGTATTTGCTAGCTTCAGATCAGGACTCCCAATAAAGAGTGGTTCAATTTCTATCTGGCTGTTCAGTGATTTTTGTGCTAAGCACAACTCTGTTATCATCTGTCAGAGTTTGACCCTAGAGAGCTTGTAGAGCTACTTGACTATCAGAATAAATGTAGATCTGCTCTTCTTTGAAGCTCTCCTTTTTGATCTCATCTGAGCATTTTAAAATTGCACATATTTCTGCATGAGATACCTTGGGTATTTTTCCAAGGGAAGAATCTTTTCTCTTTATATTTTCATGTGGAATACGTTTTAATTTACACACGAAGAAGGTGACTAAAATATTACAGGCATTTAGGAGTTGTTATGATCGTTCATCTAATTCAGTCACAATTCGGTACAATATTTTTTTCCCTTCCAATTAACATAACATAAAAAAACGCGACTTGCTGGCAAATGTCATATTGTGTCTGGACCTTTACAAAAAAAGGCTCTCTTCTAAATAGTATTAAGAGTGACTTTATAACTCTTGCCTACTGAGGCAGTTTTTGATTTAATTTATCATTCAAAACACAAAAGGTAGTATTGGCTTCAATGCTCGTTCACTTTTTAAAGGATTACTTGCAGGATTTTTATGTTATGTAGTAAAAAAACGATAACGTGGGCCCTTGACGTGGTTTATTAAAAAAGCTTTTTGGTGGTTTTTAAATAAATACAAAGGATATCACTTATTTATAAAATTATGGTATGAACTGTATTTTAACCTCTCGTATGTGACCCAAAGCAAACGCCAAGAGAGAATGAGATATAAAGGGTAATAATAATAATAAACCTTTAGGTACTCAAGATTATGATTAGGATTATAGCCTAGATAACAGCTTTTCCCTATCTTTTTACCCTGAAGATGCATATCTTGTTTTAAACAACGCAATTTTATTCCATGTCATACAGCAAAAGAAATATCGGTGGACGCAGCTGTTGTCTAATTTTATATGAACTTAAAAACGCAAGTAATGTTCAAGACAATGTAACAGAAGAAGGGCCAGATTTCGTTCAAGTATAAATAATGCCATAGGTGTTCGTTCAGATAGACGTAACAGAAAAAGCATTTAATTTCGTTAACTTCTGGGTGCTGACTGAATCAACACATAGAAAATCTAATTTTGGTTTTCTAATGTCAAAAATGTTAATTTATTACCAACCAGAAAAAGAAATTTCTTTCAAATATCGTAGCTTTATGCCAGGTGACAAACACCTGACCAGTTCATGGTCAAAGCGGTAAGTAAAAGCTCTCTTGAACATCATAAATTTATTTTTAAGACCATAGTTCTTTTATTAGTCAGTATTAAATATAATACGCATTTTCAAGTGGGCAGGATTAATCCTAAAGTCATATATGATTTTCAAAGGTCTCGACAAGGACAAGATGAAGTTCAAATTATTTTGTCAAGGCCAGGACTAATAGTGCGAAGCGAAGATCAAGATCGAGAAGTGAAGGACATCACAACCGATATATCATCACTATTTTGCTTATGAATCTGATATTGATGTTTTACACTACAAGATCTCGAAGTAAACTTTACTTTGTACAATTTTTTTTCAAAAGACATAAATCAACTAAAAATCGAGAAATATATATTTTTTGACCTGGATTCCATCAATTAAGTGATAAAAATGCAAAATAAATTAACTGTTGGGTTAACGGAGAAAGCTAGTCACAGATATACAAACCTAAATACACTAGCTACCATAATGATCTTACTTTTTTAAATGGCATTATTTGTGGTTGCATCTTTACTGTCACTTATCTAGTGTTCGTAGTAATTTATTGATTTAGTATGTTGTTCACCAATTCAAGATCTTGTTTAGATAAAAAAAAGTCTACAGTACTGTCGCTTCTGCTTAATTTTATATTTTAGGATTGAAACAAAGAATTATATATCCATAAAGAGGATGCTGTAGAATGTCAATGTGTAATAAGTATGCATAATTAATTTATGCATGTCGGTACCCTGATAAGTCTAGTAGAGATGAAACATGCACCTCTGCCGTATCACTGTGGCGGGGAGGGTAAGTTTTGACTTTCTTCTCGGTATGGTGGTACAGGTAGGCCATCATCTCGATGGTGATGGAATAGGATAAATTGTGTTCCTTAGCAATTTGTTCAAACTTTGCAACTTATAACACGTAAAGGATATGGTTGGAACGCAGTTTGCATTTACTGTTCGCATTTTGCTTCATTCATATATGGAGTTGCATACAGTTGTACGTTTGCTGAATGTGATTTCAACACTACAACGGCATAATGTGGATATATCCACTGCTATTGCTTCTCACACGGAGGAATCCGTGAAAGCCGCATACAAATATATACGCCATCCGGCGGGAGGTCGGCGAAGCCGCGTTCAGTATTTGCATGCTTCCTTCCGATCTGTCCTTTGCATAGTCAGATGCATGTCGGTACCCTGATGAGTCTAGTAGAGACGAAACATGTACCTCTGCCGTATCACTGTGGCGGGGAGGGTAAGTTTTAACTTACTTCTCGGTATGGTGGTACAGGTAGGCCATCATCTCGATGGTGGTGGAATAGGATAAATTGTGTTTCTTAGCAATTTGTTCAAACTGTGCAACCTCTAACACGGAAAGGATATGGTTAGAACGCAGTTTGCATTTACTCTTCGCATTTTACTTCATTCATATACGGAGCTGCATATAGTTGTACGTTTGCTGAATGTGATTTCAGCACTACAACAGCATAATGTGGATATATCCACTGCTATTGCTTCTCACACGGAGGATATATATATATATATATATATATATATATATATATATATATATATATATATATATATATATATATATAAATATATATATCTATATATATATATATATATATATATATATATATATATATATATATATACAGATAACAATTAGGATATTTTTGGTTAAAATGAATTCATTACATAAATTCTTACACGTTAACATTCTACAGTATCCTGATTATGCAAGTTGACGAAACTTCTAGATTTCTATGTTATTTTTAATATTACATTGCAAGTTATTATACTGGTTGTCCTCAGTATGAATATAACGACTACCAGATTTTCTCTCATTGATCATCAAAATTTTAAACTTTTGCAGAGTATTATATCCTACCACAAATATGCACACGAATTACTATTACCAAAACATGGTTTTAAGTAAAGTACAAAAATTTATAGGTTGACCAATTGGATTCTGGAATCCACAACTGGGAGCGAAATTTTTAATTGAGACAAAATTTCTGTTATTCCAGAATTTGAAAGATTTGAAAACCTAATAATTAATTTAACAAATAATAGAAGCCTTTAATTTTATTTAGTTATTACGTAAGGACATTCGACTACTAATCTTTTTACTATCATTGACAGTATAACTATTTATAAAAAAATCAATTGTTTTTAAGTTAAAATAGGTAAGGAGAAATACAGAAAAATAAAATATTTTACCTTTTTAAAGCTTAAGTTAATGCAATATGGAAATACAAATTAAAATGAATATTCTAATTTTTGAGCACCGCAACTATTTTTTTTTGTTTAAATACAAATAATGGTAAATTTTATAAATATGAATATAAAAGTATCTATCGTTACATGATATTTGAAATAAAAAATATTATCCAAATAGCACAGCCTAATCGATTGGATAGATATCCATCGATTATTTTGGATATCCAATAAACTATAGAAACAAGTTTACGTAAGGTAATACAAGAAGGAAATTTGCAGTGGTTGGGACTGGAGTTAACACAGTGCGTGACTCAAATTTGAAAGCTGTTCCTTGCTTTTCATTTTTCCATTTATGCCGTCTGGATCCTCAAACGTCAGAAGGAGATTTAACCTCATATATACGATCTATTTTTCCGGAGGCAACATGCCAGAGGCTCGAATCTAGATACCCTGAACTGTACGCATCTTTTAAGGTTGGCGTTTTGGAGTCTTGTTCAGAAAGATTCCTTGATCCAAGCATCTGGCCCAATGGTGTAAAAATCAAAAAGTTTTTTCATGCTAGAAAGAAGTAACCCTCAAATATCATCGAGCTTTTCTGTCAAGAATAAAAATGACTCTATCTTGCTTTTTCACTTAAATGTTCAAGGCTTGCCTAACAAGATTGACACGCTCTCTTTATTTTTAGATAAATTGTTGTATAATTTTATTTGTATTAGTGAACACTGGTGCACTGCCAGTAATTTGAAATGTATTAAAATTAATAATTATAAATTAATTTCCTCTTTTTGTAGGTCTGATCATGTTCGTGGAGGAGTCTGCATGTACTCAAGAACTGACATGGAGTGCAAAATGGTTAATGTTAATGATTTTTGTAGTGAGATCAATGCTGAGTTCTGTGCTATTGAGGTCCCTCATCTGAAATTGGTTATTTTAACAGTGTACAGATCAGGTTTGGGTAACAGTAACGTGTTTTTGGATGCTTTCGAGGCGGTGTTAAACAAATTATCACAGTCGTATAATAATATCATTGTAATGGGCGATTTTAATATTGACTTTAGAACAGAGTCCACCATTTTGTCAGAGCTAACTTGTATTATTAATTCCTATGGTATTTTTGCCACAATATGTGACTACACTAGGGTGACCAGTGATTCCTCAACTTGTATCGACAACATTTTGACTAATATTGCTGACGAGCTCTACAGTTCTGGAGTGCTGGATCCATGTCTTTCCGACCACCGTGGTCAGTTCATTGAGCTAAGTATGGGTATGGGAATTGGTGTTCCCGAACGACTTAGAGTAAGGCCTATGACAACAAAGGGAATTGATTCTATTTTGGGCGACTTGAGTGTGATTGACTGGGGCATTTTCTATCAAAATGTCGACTCTGAATGGCTTGCTTGGCATCTGGTTTCGGTTTGTCAGCAGCTGATCTGCAAGCATCTTCCTATGAGAGATGTCTTCACCGATAGGCCTCCTGTTCGGTGGTTTAATGAGACATTAAGGAAAATGAGGGATGAGCTCTCTGTGGTGAGGCTTTTGGGCGATGGGAGCACGGAATTCCGGGATTTGTATAAACTTATGAATAAAAAGTACAGACAGAAAGTTGCTTCTACAAAGAAGGATGCATTTGGGAGTTTTCTGGAAAATTCGCAAAACAAAGCAAGGGATGTTTGGAGAGTTATTAATTATGAGAGAAATCGATCTTCACATAATATTTCTAGTTCATCGCTCAGCGCTGGGAACTTTGGTGAGTTCTTTAGTAAAATAGTATCCGACACTATAAAGGATCTACAGATTGACACTGAAATACAAAATGCTATGGTTTCGTCGATCCCAAATTCGGTGCGTTCTTTTGCCCTTTTACCAGTTACGGAGTGTGATGTTTGGAGTGCTATACAGGCTCTCAAAAGGTCGAACTCTTTTGACATATATGATATGAGTAGCGCTATTCTGAAGGAGATTGGTGTGTATTTGGTCAAACCTTTGAAGCATTTATTTAATTGTAGTCTGGCTCAGGGTAATTTTCCGGATTGTCTAAAGATAGTAAGGACTGTTCCTTTGTTTAAAAAAGGAAATGTCGATTCCATGGAAAATTATAGACCTATATCTTTGATTCCGATATTGGGGAAAGTATTTGAGGTAATACTGAAAAACAGCTTGAGTCGCTATTTTGAACATAACAATTTTTTGCATCCTTCACAGTTTGGTTTTCGCCGGAATTTTTCGACAATTCAGGCAGTTGCTGCGGTTGTGGAGGGCGCGGTTGAGGGAATAGAAGGTGGGGAAAGCGTGGGGCTCTCACTATGTGACCTCAGTCGTGCCTTTGATTGTGTTTCTCATGAACTTTTGATTAGAAAGCTTCATAGATACGGTGTAAGAGGCGTTCCCCTCGATTTGCTTTCATCTTTCCTGTCAAATAGAAGGCAGGCAGTCGCATATGGTGGAGAGCTTTCTGAGCCTACGGCGGTACGATGTGGAGTGCCGCAGGGTTCGGTATTGGGACCTCTTCTTTTCATTATATATATCAATGATCTCTTTAGGTATTTGTCACCAGGTCTGTGTATTTGTTACGCTGACGACACGGCGCTAATTTGTAAAAGTAGAGACCCAGAATGTTTAATGAATGAAATGTCTGTTATGGGAGAGCGTGCGAGATGTTGGTTTGCTAATAATTCCCTTAAATTGAATGAGGAAAAAACACGGAATTTGTTTTTCATGAATGGACGTGGAGTGGTTGATGGTTCTTCGGTGACATTGTTGGGTGTCAGTTTGGACGATGGTTTGAACTGGAATTCTCACATTGCATTATTGAGGAATAAGTTGGCATCCTCTATTTTTGTTCTCAGGCAACTTCGTGGGTCTCTTCACTGTGACACCCTTCTCTCTGTTTATTATTCCTTGTTGCATTCTCATATTTCGTACGGTGTTCACCTTTGGGGTTGCTGTGTTGGAGCGATTCAGATCTTTAGAATGCAGAAGAAGGCTATTCGACTTGTCTCTGGTATCGGCTATAGGGACCACTGTAGGCCACACTTTATAAAATTGCGGGTACTAACGTTGCCTAGTTTATTTATCTTATACCAACTACTGGAGATTCATAAAAACCGTGGAAGATTCTACCAAAATTCCCACTTTCACTCTTATAGCACTAGATCAGCTAATTTAATTAGGCCTTCGAGGTATAGATTGGAGAGATCTAAGAAAAACACACTGAATGTGTCATTGTACAACACGTTGCCTGAAACATTTAAAAATTTAGATTTTATGAGATTTAAAATTAAATTAAAGGAATTTTTGTTAGAGCATGCATTCTATTCGGTGGATGAGTACATGGAGACTTCTTCTAGAGCTTATTGTTAGGACTTTTTTAATGTAATTTACAGATAGTTTTAACTTTGTTTTTATTTTGTTTTGTGACATATTACAATTGTATTTTTCTGTACAAAATGTAATGAAATAAATTTATCTATCTATCTATCTATCTATCTAAGTAGAATATTTCATTAAATATGTATGTATATAGGAGCCTATTATCTACTGAAAGACTATTTAACGCCTCTTAAATAAAATATATAATTCTCATTGAAACGGTGGCGGAAAAAATTTCACAATAAAATAAAATATAATATTAGTTCGATTAAAATTAACTGAAAAGTTTTAATATTAGAATATCTACTTTTTTATGATAAAGAGTATACGTGTTCGATTTTTGTATGTTTTCCTATGTTGATTCACTTATTACAAAACGTAAAAAGATATTGTTTCCAAATTGAAAATCTACCTTTCAGGTTTACTTAACATTCTTTTAGACCTATACATAAACTTAATACATATACATATACCTTATTAGATATAAAGTTAGTTCATTGAATATCTTCTGCTATCTGGTTAGACATTGAGATATAAAAGAAGCAGCTAAAATTTTCATACACCTTAATTTTCCTGTGTAAATTTCCAAGGTAATATAAGACTGAAAATTTCAACATACACTAATAACTCTGTGGTAAAGTCTTAATAAACGAATGTAAGATGATAGTGAGTTAAATAAAATAAAATTAATATGAAGAAATGAATAGAAAGTAGCAAAAAGATATAGAGTATAGAAGTAAAGAAGTAAAGTGTATTTTGGAAATAAAAATATCAAGTTGAGAAAGCATTTAAAGTAAAAAGAATCTCGTTTAATTTAATAAATGGAAGTAATAGGCTTTTATGGTAAAAAAATAATAACTGAGATAATTAAAATTATAGCTAAATGTATAGACTGGTAAAAACAAGCATGAAACATACATTGTGTTATTTCTAAACGAGATATAGTTATTTCCAAATAAAGTGTTGAAATAAGTAAAGTGTAGCATTTCTAGAGAGTAAAAGTAACAAGCATAACCCATCACTTACCTTGGTTGCACACTCAAAGCATACAGTCACAACCTTGGATATAACATTCATCAGATTCTTGGTTTCTTGAATGACGTTATCGACTTTCGTAAATGTTGCTGCCTTACCAACAGTGTGGTCTTTAACAGAAAATTGAAGACGCTGTACAAAAGTTGGCACTTTGTCAAGATACTCTAATAGTTCTTTTTTTTGTGTACCACCAGGTACCTGTAATAAAAAAGATATTTATTAAATAATTCTTTTGTTTATATTATGTTGGAATTGTAATAAAAAATTGGATTGAAAAATACCATAGAAATTCAATCTTTCGAATATGTTTCATTTAAAAATTATATAAATCGATAGTTCCAAAAAGCTAAAGATGATTTCTTTGCAACAGAAAACCAGCCTATTCTAGAGAACACGATTGACAGATTATTTTGTCTTAAGGATATTGTTAAGATAAAGTTAATTCTAGATTATTGAATATACTGAAAATGGAAATGTTCAATACTGAGCTGTGGTTTCTAGTATTTAAAATAGAACTGCATAGAATAGTAAGTTAAGCACTTGGATGATTCATTTGCTATTTATGTATTATATTTTATCAAAAATTTTGGTTTTTGGTGCCTCGTCCTACTGGTAGGACAATGAATCCACTAATTGAGTTTAAAAAGAGATAAAAATCATAACTCTGATATACAGGTTAAAATAGTTAAAATCTCCCTTCACCAAAAATACGAACGGCAACTATTTTAAATTAGATATTTTAAAATTTTAAATAATAATTATATAACAATATTAACTTAATAGCGACTTTGCGTCACCTTAGGTCTCATTCAGTACAATATTAGGCAGTGTTTAGAATCCACCGCCTATACAGGGTATTCAGTAGATATATGTCAAATTTCAGACAGTATACAGAAGGACAACATGTGTTTCATATAATATTTTTCCTAAGGTGCTCCAAAACGAAAATATTGGGCCCAAAAGGGAAACTAATTTACCTTTTAGGATATAGCTTTTGAGCAGGCTTGTATATTTTAATGAAATTTAGGCATGTTGTGTAACCGATAAAGACTCATAAATCCAAGCCATAAAAAACTGTTGATTGTTGACTTTACCAAGGAAGTCGTGACTAAAATCCCAAAATTTTGATGAGTGTCAGATTTCAGAGCTAAATCTTAAAATTTAGAGATATTCCACATTTTACTAGAACTATTTTATTTCCAAGGAGGGTATTATAAATTCTCACAATTTACACATTTCGTTCGAAGAAATCATTCATGCAATAGTTCATACTTGGCACCAACACAAAAGGGCGGTTAACATTTGGACGGGGATAATTGGAAATTATTTTATTTAACCTTCCGTCTTTGAAGAAAGAACTCTATTTACAATTTTTGCACCAAGATTGAAATAATCTTTTAGAAGATCTACCCTTGCAAATCAGAGCTCCACTACATTTTAACTATTTAATGGGTCGCCAATTAACAAATAATTCTTGTGATCGTTGAATGGGATAGAGGTGGAACTGTTTTATTACCACCGAGATCTCCTGACTTAAATCCGTTAGATTTCTTTTTTTTTTGGGAAATTTTAAAGGACTTGTTTATTCAACGTCGGTAATCACCATGCTTAAAATGATAATCCATTAATGCAGTTTTATTCGAAATGACTCTCGAATAGAAGAAAATGTACTCAATTACAAGGTGCCCATTTTGAACAACTGGTTAATTAAATATAAAGAAAAATAAATTTTTAGTTTTAGTTACGCTTCTTCTTGTCTGTAGAGAATTGCATTATGTTTGTCCATAAATTAGATATATGTTACATTTTAGCAGGTCAGAAAACGAAGGGAAGCTATGGTCGTTTAAAAATGGTCCTGCAACACAGGTATTTATTTAAGATCTTGTGATTCTTTCTACACACACACAGACACACACACACAGGCGCGGATCCAGGGGGGGGGGGGTGGGGGGGCGATCCCCCCCCAAGAGCTTGGAATTCAGGAAAATAGACCCGATTTTGTCTCTTACACTATAGTTTATTCAAGAACTAGGGAGAGTTTTTCATTTTTTACCTTTTTTTTCTTCGCGAACTACCTGTGTTCTTTAGTCCGTTGTCTTTGTCCAAATCTGTTAGACACATATATTTTTCATAGGAATGGGTTAGAAATTTTATAATCAAAAATACCGGTCTATAATAATGGACTATTTGGGTTGGATAGCAATAGATATTTGGATGTGTGAAGTGTTAAAAAGGATTTTAATCCTTGTCATAGGCGTCGGAAGGAGGTTTATTTTATCATTAAATATTTATGGCATAGAATATTATTTCAGTAATAAACTTAAAATAAAAAGTTTTTAAAATATTATTTTATTTCTTATGATTTTTTAATAATTCACATACATTAGAAAATATAGATAATTTTGGCATATTTAACACAAATCACAACTGTATTTTTAATTTTGTCATAGAAACCGTTTTAGCACAATCAAACTAAAACGTAGCCTTTTTCTCTCAAAAAATTCTAACTTATAATTTAAATACTTACAAAATACCCATTATCAAAAATACAAGAAGTTAAACATATATAACACATATATATAAAAAAAAAATTTGTCAATATAATTTTAAAATATTTTTGGGGCTATCAGTCATTTTATTGTAAATTAAAAACATTTTTGGGATATTTGACGTTCCAGTTTATTTATTTCTTAAACCATCTGTAGAATTACAATTAAACACTAAAAAGGGATTCAAATGTCATTAATTTTTATATGTTACATAAAATTTAAATAATAAATTGTGTTAACGCTGGTAAACATTACGTATCTAATTCGTCATCAAAGTCAGTGAAGCTATCGTCGCTCAAATTAATTATAATTGATTTCCTTCTCACCGATCATGAGATCGAGTTTCCACATTTTCTTTTGTTCTTTTATTATATGGATTTTTCGCAATTATCTGCGGTAATTTTATTCAAAAAAATCTTTCAAAAGTCCAGTTAAATTATTAATTTTGTAGGTTGTGTTATTTCCAGCAACTCTACCTTTTATTTGAGAGAGATATTTCCTTCACCAACGGACATTTTCCGGACGATCTATAAGAACAGATTTCCCATCTGATTTTTCCCAATAAAAATTAAGTTCTCTGAGCAATTTTCAGAGTTGAGTTCGTTTAATTTCAGGTAAATCCCGATCTTCATTAATTTTAGTTAGAATTTTGTCGACGGCTGGGATCTGCTTCTCATAATAAAATGTATGTACAACTCCTTCTATTACAGTTTACATCTCTTCTTCCAACGAGGTTTTTCGTCTGCCTCTGATCGAATGTAGCTTGGGATTACAAACAATTCCAGTTTTTTTTTTTCTCCTTCAGTATTCGGTACATAGTGGATTTTCTAACTCCTGTCATGTTGGAACACATCTTAACAACGCTTTTGACATTATTATCTAGATATTGATATCTTAAGGCATCATAAACATTCATCGTAATAAGTTTTTCGTTGAGGAAAAAATGTCTTGGTTTAACAATTTTGTAATAAATATAGATGTGAAAGCTACATCTTTTGGGTATCTCACTAATTTCAAATAATATATAAAAACAAGCACAAACAAGATAGATCACTAAGGACACACTGTAATTTGCTCACTGACAGAAATTAAATTAAATTATCAGAAATTTTATTGTTGCAGTAAATTTATAAAACCTTACAATATTTAAATATAATTGGATTTACGGGGGCACTGAAGTAGGTACGTTGGAGGTTTCGGTAACAGTTTTATTACTCTCTCTAGTTCTTGAATAAAGTATAGGAATGTGTATGCCTGCGATCGCCCCTCCCCTTTCCAACGGCTTTGAGCTCAGGAACTTAGAACCGATTCTGCCTTTTATATTACGAATGTGTATGCTGCTGGACCCCCTCCCCCCGTTGTAAACTTGTTTTTTTTGCGATAGCACCCCCCCTCCCTCAGGAGTTTTGAATTCAGGAAAATGGACCCGATTCTGCCTCTTATACTAGGAATGTGTATGTTGATCGCATCCTCCCACCCCCCTGCCGGCAACTTGTTTTTTCTTGTGATCGCCCCCCCCTCTCCAAGAGCTTCAAATTAAGAAAAATAGCCTCGTCCCTGCCTTTTACACTAGAAATAGGAATGTTGCTGGTGTTCCCCCCCCCTCGGGGACAACTTGCTTTCGCTTGCCATACTGTACTTCTGTAATATCACCGCCCCCCCCCCCCAAGGAGAGAGGCTGGATCCGCCCCTGCACACACATATATATATATATATATATATATATATATATATATATATATATATATATATATATATATATATATATATATATATATATATATATATACCACTGCCATCCGACGAGAGGTCGGCGAAGCCGCGTTCAGTGTTGCATGCTTCCTTCCGATCTGTCCTTTGCACAGCCAGGTGCATGTCGGTACCCTGATGAGTCTAGTGAGAGACGACACATGTATCTCTGCCGTATCACTGTGGCGGGGAGGGTAAGCTTTGACTTTCTTCTCAGTATGGTGGTACAGGTTAGCCACCATCTCGGTGGTGGAGGAATAGGATGAATTGTGTTTTATTACAATTTATTCTAACTGTGCAACCTCTAGCACAGAAAGGATATGATGGAGCGAAGTTTGCATTCACTGTTTCGCATATATATATATATATATATATATATATATATATATATATATATATATATATATATATATATATATAGGGTGCGGAATTTATCTTGAGACAATAGAATATCTCGGTGGGATCACACTTTTCCCAAAAATATTTTATAGAAAAATTATAGGGTGGCTAATTAGCAGTGACCATGAAAATGACCTTGACCTCGATTTTACTGCAGGGTATGTTCTTAACCTCAAGGCGAAGGTCAAATATCAAGATCATTTCGAGGTCGAAACAAAAAGATCGCAGCATTTTGTGAAATGTTCTATGTCTACCTAGTTGTTTTTGTTCTCTTCGGGGTACTTGTTTTCGGTATGTCCCCTCGTCTCTCACCATCGGGGTGTTTGTTTTCTATGAGGCCCCTTGTCCTTCATCATTTTGTATGATCATGTTAAAGGTTTCGTAAGAATTTACTTCAATAAGGGCTCAAAATGTTTACCTTCCACTTCAATACACTTATTGACCCGTACTTCAAGAGATTGCACACAACTGCGGAACATTTCATCTTTGATTCGCTGCTTCATGGTTTCACGAGTTGTTAGCACGTCTTTATAAATTTCACTCTTTAAGTAACCCTACAAAAAAAATTTGGTAACGTAAGATCTGGCTATCTGGTCAGCCTATTTACTGGATCTCTTCTACCAATCCACCGTCCGTTGAATTCCCAATCCAATACTTGACGAGATCCATAGTGTCGAAACCATAATTGTTGCATTACATCTAAGGGTACGTCTTTAAGCAAAAGTCGAAGTTGATAATAAAATGCTGGCGCGGTGAGAGCGGGAGGCAGCATACGTCGTGCTCTGTTCAACATCTTTTACACCGCCATCAATATATTGGCGAGGTAATTCATCAAATCCTGATAAATATTCTTTATATAAATCTGTATCAACAAATGTTAGAATTGTTTGCCGTGTTTGTTCTAGTATATCTGAAAGATTTCCTATTGTGGAGTGTGAACCTGAAGGGGGGGGGGGGAGTTTCTGCAATAATACTTGTTTGTTGTATAGATGATATTTGACTTGCTGAAGCTAGACTCGCATCCCAGTCAATAATCGATGGTATTTCTGTAGGAAGGAGTGGAGTTTTTCCCGTTTTTCTTTTTTCTGGTGTTGATGTTCCATATTGTAATTTTCTCCTTGGTGTTAGTATTTGAATTGATCTTTTTGTGGTGTTTCGTAAAATTTTTTAATTGGTGTGTGTAACTTTTTCTTTATTTCAACAGGTTCAATTTTACCAATCGTTAAAATTAATTCTTATAAGGGTTGAGTTATCGGTTTATATGTTTCCTCCAATTTAGTTTGCGCCTCAAATTCCGCATTTTTAAACTCTAATATTTTTGTTTAACAACTTTTTTTGATTTAACTAGCTTTCTTGCTAAACGTTCATGCACGATTGGTATAATTGTCCATCAAACGTTTATTTTTACAAGTAAATATATGAATTAAATCCTTTTCGATATCTGCCAGATTTCACATTAGAGTCTTTGTCTCTTACCAAAAATCCAAATTTATCTTTCCAACATATTTAGCATAACTCATTAAATTGGTTGAATGACATATCAACTTTAACATGATCATCATAAATATGTTTTAAGTTTGTTCGATCTTGTTGAAATATAACAATTAAATTTGCATTGTAACGAATTGATTGTTTCGGAATAGAAGAATATGTTTGACATAAATAAAAACAATCAGTATTTTTATGTCTTCCGAAACAAAAATAGTCTTTTACAACATTCTGATTACAACACACTATATCATCAAATATTATTATAGAGTTTGGTATAACTTGTTTTGGTGAAACAATTGTTTCTTCATTTTCAGATTCATAGTATCCAATTTGTTTCAAAGGTTAAAAAAGTGTTCTTAAATATTTGTACTTTGGTTGATATAAGGATTTTGAATAAACATACAGATTTTCCAATCGCAAACCATTCGGATCTTCAATAAAACTAATAACATTGGTTTTGCCACAGCCTGACGGGCCAATAATTAACCCTCTTTTACTATTTCTCTCAAACAGTTTCCATGTTTTCTAAAACCATTCACTGAACTTTCATGATCTTTAATTGTTATAGAATATGATTGTTTCTCAACTCCCATTTTATATATAAAACAAACTATTAATATTCAGTATTGTGATGTAACTGGTTAGTTATGACTAGGATTGCGACTATATATAATATTTCCATCACATAATAACCGAATCATTTACAAGACAAACAGCAAAAGGAAAGGAAGTGGTTTAGTAGACTCATTAATAAATAAATTAGCATTTGAATTGCATATTCCTGGTTATAATTTTTGTGGACCTGGAACAAAATTGGAAGAACGATTGTCAAGAGGTGATAAAGGTATAAATTGATTGGATGAGGCTTGTAAAGAACACGATATTGCTTACTCACAATCAAATGATATAAAAAGACTGGCATTATGCTGACAAAGCTTTATCAAGATTCAAAGCTAAAGATTCTAGTTTTGGGGAAAAAACTGCTGCACTAGGAATTATTGGTGCTATGAAAATTAAAAGAAAATTAGGTATGGGACTTCGAACGAGAAGAAAGTTCAAGCGAAAAACTCGAAAAGGACGAGAACTATCATTATCTCAGGTAATTTCAAAAGCTAGAAAAGGAATTAAGGGGAAACGTGTTAAAGACCTAAATGAAAGTATTCAAACTGCTTTAAAAGCTATTAAAAAAAAACAGGTAAAGTGTTACATCCAAAGAAAAGGGTAATTCCAATCCCAAAGACTGGCGGATTTCTTCTACTTATACCTCTTTTCTTCGATCCTTTTAATCCTACAAAACTCGGACCAAATGATGAAATCAGAATTGCTTTGCAACAAACAGGAAAATATCCTTTACCTTGCAAAAATAAAATTTATGTGGAATTGCAAGTAACTAAAGACGATGATTCCCCTTTAGCTAATACTGTTTTAATTAATAATGCTCCGGCATTTTTATTTAAAGAATTACGCTATATTTTAAATGGTGTTACTATTGACTCCGTTCGGGATATTGGTATAACTTCAACTCTTAAGGGATATATTTCATTTAATCAAAATGAAAGTGCTAAATTGGAAAATGCTGGTTGGTATCCGAACACAAAATCTAAAGAAAAAATTATGACTGATGATAAAGGTAATGTTTCATTATGTATACCATTAAAGATGTATTCAGACCTTTTTGAAGATCATATTAAGATTATTCTTAATTCACAACAAGAACTTATTCTGATAAGAAGTAATGATGATACAAATGCAGTATTATCCAGTAATGAAGATGAAAAACCCAGAATTAAATTACAAAGTTGTGTTGGAGAGTTCCTCATCTTACTGTAGCTATTCCGCAAGAATTAGCACTTACTAAAATTATTGACAAAAATAGTGATATACTAATAACCTTCCGAAGCTGAGAATTAGTTGAATATCCAGAGTTATTGGACACTACAAGGCACAACTGGCCCGTAAAAACATCTACAAAAGTCGAAACGCCACGTCATGTTCTAATTGTTTTTCAAAAAAAATAGACGTGGTAATCTAAAAATGGATATGAGTAAATTTGATCATTATAATTTAAGAAATATGAATGTCTTTTTAAATTCAGAAAGATATCCTTACAATAATTTTCAAGTTGATTGTGAAAATAATAAATTTGCTACTCTGTATGAAATGTTTACAGACTTTCGTCAAGGGTATTATAACTCTCCAGTGGAACCAATTTTTAATCCGAAAGAGTTTAAAGAAAATGCTCCTATAGTTTACAGTAATTGTTTATATTAAAGATATTTACTACAAACCGGTCCAGTAACCATGAGAATTGAATTTGAAACCAAAGACAAAATACCTTCTAAAACAGCGATATATTGTGTTATAATTCATGATAAAGTTTTTAGTTACAAACCATTAACAAAAATTGTGAAACGACTGTAATACCATTTCCTTAAGATAAAAAAAACTCCTTTTAAACAAACCGCTACTTATGCGTAAGAACACATGCGTCAATTTGGATATTTATTAACGTACTCAAACCAGAATTCTTCATTTATATAATGTCTTACGAGATTTCAGTTCGGGTATTAGATTTTCAACCTAAGTTGCAGAAATTAAAAAAACAAATAAGTGAATATCAATTAAAAGTAGAAATGATCAAGAAATTCAAATATTTCAAAAATATGAAACTTATTCTACGTCTTCAAGGATTCAAAATTGAAAATGATAAATTTATTGTAAAGGAATTAGCTGCTTACGATGGGCAAAAGGCAAGTCATTTTATTTTCAAAGCTCCATTTCCGATGGATCATTTACCATCCTATTTACACCAACAAGCTCTGTGGTTAATAAAAAATCACCACTGCATTGAGTGGTGTGAAGAATTTAGACCATTACACAAATGTGGAGATATCATAAGAGATTTAAGCGCTAAGATGGACTATGTTTATGTAAAAGGGGAAGAGAAGGCAGATTTCGTAAAGAAGTATTCTATGAAACCAGTTATCGAGATTGATGAACAACCCACCCTAAAGAAAATGGATCCTTGCTGCTTTTATCATCAAAAATACCATGTGTATGTGCACTATCAAATGTTCATTACTTTTAAAACAATTTTTTTATGTAATAAAAGTCTTGATTACAAATTATGTGTTTTATTTTCTAACATTGTTCTAATACATGAAATATTATTATTTAATCCTAGTTCTTGAAGTTTACATATTAAAATATCTATATTTTTATCTTTTAAATATTCGCTACCACATTTAGCTGCTAGCAAACATAATTCTGTATGTTCCATATAATTTAAATACAATATAATATTCTCATCTTCACTTTCTTGACCTTCATATGCATAAAACTCGGAACAGGCTGCGGAAATCAAAAACTCTTCATACATTTCTCTTACTAACAATTCCATAATAAATCCTACACTAAAACCTCCCTGTTTTTCAATATCTCTTTATCTCTCTCTTCCTCTTCCACGATTTCTTTTAATAAATCAGGATCTTCTATATAATCCTTCAATGTCCTTAAAAAGTTACTGAATCCTATTTCCTTTATTTCATGAACGAACTTCGACAAATTTTGTGTTTTTCTATAATTTAAACCGGCTCCTGCAGCTAATTGGTATTGGAAGGCAGTCTCATAATATAGCTGTGCCCACTCAGGTTACCTCTGTTTTAGCATTGCATCCTTTAATTGGGAATTTTGAATCTTAGTAAACTGTTTACCTAATTGGTCATTTCATTTTTCAAATCACTGTTCATAACTACCACTTATTTTTAATTTCACAACACTTTTCGTTATTGGCGGTGGATCATCTATACGAGTTTAAGACTAGTAGCGAGTGAATGTAACTCGCTTAGATTTAGTAATTTAAGATACCTGCTCCCCTCTAACTGCTGTGGTGGTCAGGAAGGAGATAGAAGGTGGAGCAAAAAGAGGTTGAGTTTACGTAACCAATCGAGATAGGGGGCGAACTTGGGCAGCCATCAGAAACAAGGTCATTCTTGGCTGACCAATCAAAAAAGTAGTGGGAGGGGGGTCAACCCCTATCTCCACTATTATCCTTACCTTGTTTTTTGATATCGTAAGGATTCGGATAACAATTCGTACGTATTGGACAATGAGAAAAGAGCTGTTAACAAAGAAGGCAATGATTGAAAAGTTCTTTTTATTACTTTTATTACAGTCGTATTATTTATCCATTTATGTTAATCAATAAATATTATATTAGTTACAAATTATTTGCATTGGTATTTGTTAAGAAGTCCTAAGCATACAGGAAAAAGTACTTTCGCCTTTTTAACGATTATCGATATCCATGTATTTATTTTTAGTATTCACCATGAACTCAAGCGCAATATTTATTCCTAGAAATATAATTATTATTTTGATTTTGTTTTTAAATCGCATACTTAACAGCTATTGAACCACACTAGACATTTTTCGAATTTAATTTCATGATTTTAAAGATTCAGTCTACTACGTTGTGTCCGATAATCTATGTTTTTTTATTTTTAATATTAAATCCATGCTGAGTCACGTGAAAATTCGCTTATACCTATTTTCATCTATTTCGACCCACTGTGTCGCTTGAAGCAAGCTACGATACAACAGTTATGCTTTATTTCCGTCTCTGTCTGTTATATATATATATATATATATATATATATATATATATATATATATATATATATATATATATATATATACATTACATTACAAACAAATAAAGTATTAAACTAACAGAACAGTAAAAAAAACAATCATAGGCGAAAATTTAAATATAAAATGAAGAAGAATGTCTCCACCAGAAAAAAATTACTTTTTGGAATATGATGTTTTTCTCAATTGACGTAATATGCTATTAGGCTTCTGCTTGAAATTACATAATTTTTTCGATTTAAATTGAGGCGATAGGTATGATTTTCTTCTAAAACGTATATATTATTAAAAATAATGTATTAACTGTTTAGTAACAGAAATTAAATGCAAAAATTTAACAATTGCAGAAACCTTATCGCTTGAAACAATTTGGGACTAGAAAATTGCAATATTTAATTTACAATTTATGACACATATTTTTCAGCTTAATAAGTTACCGTTTTCTTTCTTCATGCCGTTAAAGCAAAAAAAAAGAGTTGGTCTCACCTGTAAAACTAGGTGCAAAATTCCCAAAATACAACTTTCTTTATAAATTCTAAATTTCGAAATGTGTTGTCTGGATTTAAACCTGCATATACTGAAATAAAGTAAAATATTAATACTCAAATGATATCTATACATATACCGGCATACTGCGAAGCTTTAAAAATTAAAATTTAAGTAATATATGATTATAAAATTAGTTTAATAAGTTACCGTTTTTCTTCTTTAGTTACAGGAAACAGATGCACAAGCCTTAAAGATCGCTTTATATTTTAAATAATTTTTTTAAGAATTTCAAAAAGATTCAACATTTCTCTTTTTTTTATAGCCTGACATCTAATATGTCCGCAGGTTTAACTTCCTGCCGACATGCCTCGAAATTTAAATTTTATATTAACACTTGTTTTTGTAAATTTTGTTCTTAGTTACAACTCCACTGACGAGATAATTAAGTCGTCGAAACGTTCATTGAGAGAGAATCAAAGTTGGATTGCAGGAAATCAACGTTTACGTTTTTCCTTAAATGGCCAAAAGGAGAAAAACGGAACTTTTCCTATCTCAGCCTAATAAGGATGATTTAACTCCGAGGAGTGAATTAACTAATAATTTGGCCAATAGAAGACCACTATGGTATTTAAATCCACCAACAAGTAAGACTACCTGATAATTTTCATAACTTTAATTCAAATAAATAATTTTTCATATATTATTATTCAAGTCATAATAATAAAAAATTTGCTACCAAAAATCACCGTAATTCAGTCCTCCATTCTGTTTGAATTATAATTGCCTAAACATTGAATTTTTCCCGATAATCAAAGTACAATGGAGTTTGAACTCCAAATTTTATAATTATTTGAGAAGTAATAAACGAAGTCTATTAAGAATTTTGTATGACACAGAACTCACCCCAGGCTTAAACTTTTAAAATATCATTCAGCTACATTGTTATGTACTCGTAGGGTTATCAAAGGAGCCCAAAACAAGATTACCACTCTTCTTTTGATTATCTCCAGTTGTAAGAACATTTCAAAGTCTTTTGCTACAGGAAAACTATTTATATTAAAACATATAATCACATTAATTAAACACCCACATAACGGGAGCTCAGATATCGACGCGACCAATATCCAAGTTCTTTCCCTCCCTCTCTCTATTCTTCTCATTGAAAAAAGAGGATTTAATATTTAATAAATAAAAATAACCAATGAATTAAAAAAAAATATGGTCATGCAAAAATTACAGCTAATTGTGCAAATATCTGCCTCATCAGAAAAAAAATATTCGGGAATTTCAGGGTGCCAGTTGAAAAGCAAACTGCTTTCAATAATCTCGGTACTGTTTCTACAATAACTATTATACTGAATAAAAATAAAAACAATTTATGTAAGAATCTAATTCTCTTTAATCCTAATTAAAGAAAAAAAACTAGATCACAAATCTCAGTTTATAAAGTTTTCGATTCCTATAAAAAGAATATACTTAGGATTCATTATCAAATAGCTTGTTGTTCAAAAAGAATATTGACAATGTGTGTACGACAGTCTTTGGGCTAAGTAACATTATAATAAATATAAAAGTTATTTTACCTGGTAACTAAACTGTCTAATAACTTTATACAGTCTATTGGCCTCTTCCGCAAAATATTCAGCTTGTGTAAAAAGATCCTGTGTTGTTTTTAAGGGACCCTCCCCCTTTGTGAATTGGTACATGGAGAAAGCCATGGAAGACATATTTTTCGCTCTCTTAACTATATCGTTGTTTTCCTAAAAAGATATAAAATAAGCGTTTCTATTGGTTCTTTCGCATGTATTAACACAACAGAATTAAATAATTTTCAAGGAGATTCAATATTTCTGTTCCGCGAGCATTTAAATTTATAATTAATAAATATATGATTTTCGAGGCCTATTGGTAATATTTAATATACATGTATCTGCAGTGGCCACTACTAAGTGTTCAAGTATGTGAAGATCTTTAAACATAAGGAAAACTGATGTACTGGACTAGATCATATATATATATATATATATATATATATATATATATATATATATATATATATATATATATATATATATATATATATAATTGATGAGCTGTTAATGCAACATGGTCATGAGGGATTACGACTTCCACCATACTACTGTAAGTTTAACGCTATAGAGTTAATATGAGCAGAATCCCAATCATACTATAACAAACGTATTGGTAGAGATGGGCACAGTGATGATAAAGCTCTAAGTATGTGGACTGAAGCTTTAGAACAGTGTACTTCCGAAGTGTGGAAAAAGTGTGTGAAATATACTGAAAAATTATTAATGAATGGTACACCAGAAAACAATATTTGATAGATACTGAAATTGAACCAATAATTATAAGTCAGGTAGAAAGTAACACAGACTGGTGATTCTGTTTGTCCCGTTGGACTGTTTTTTTGACCGAGTAAAAATTTGATTTAATTTCAGTGTTGTGTGCGGCCAAGTGTGTAAAATTATGCCTATTTTAATTTTATAATTTGCTGCCTCAGCAATTTTGTAACTTTTGAAAAATTATTGCAAAATGTCCGACACTTCATACGTTCGTTTTCCCACTAATTTAATCAATTGTAATAATAAGTAATTAACAATTAGAATAAAGTAACGAGATTCATTTTCTACTTTTAGGTCACACATGGTGAACCTCTTAGGAGGCAAGCACAACAGCATGTATTTAATTTATGTAAGTATTTCAAGTTAAAAAAGAAGAGACGGTGGTCCCGTGGAATCTGTTTCATCTGTCCAAGAGCTAAAAAATAAGTTTATTTTGGAAATAAACATTTTCAATCAGGTATCACTATTTTTAGAAAGTAAATACTGCCCTTAAAATTTCAAGGAAGACCTTATATGCCATGAGAAAAAGAAGAAAACAATCCAATTATCTCCTCCCATGGCAAAAAATCGGCATTGTCGAAAGGAAAAAAACCAAAATAGAATTTTGAAATAAACTCGACAACATATCCTAATAAAGTAAAAGCATAATCTCTGCTATAATTTAAGTTATCCTTGAAAGTAGAATATTTTGTCTATATTTAATAATCTTAATGTTTTTTTTTAGAAAAGCATGTTAGTAGTGAGCATTATCCGATTCGCTCAATCCCCCCTCTCCTTGACATTGACCTTGACCGCGCCCCCTTTGACCTCGCTCTTAACCATGATATTCGACCCTTCGCTGATACATCCTTGACCTTGAAAACTGTTATGTGGCCAAAGTTGTGTGCGCGATCTTGACCTTGGCCTTATGCAAGGTCGCTTTGACTTTGCTGGTGGTCATCCTGGGTCTAATGCTTCATCCGGTAACTCCATAGGACTCTATAAATTTCCATCCAGGGGCCCCATTTTATAGAGCTCTACCCGCGAGCCTCATAGGACTCAGTTCAATTTCCGATCGAGAACCAAATTTTTTAATTCTTCACTCGCGGACCCCATTCAAGCTCCATCTAAGGGCTACATTTTTCCCCGAACCCTCACCCAAGGGCCCAATATCGCTATTATTTTATATGTCTTATTTTTTAGGATTACACCACCGGAGTCCCATTTTCTAGTTGTTATCTGTCATATACGTCAGCTGTCATATCAAATAGTGAATGCGCGTTAAAGTGTAGAGAGAACACCATTTGATATAGATATATTTTTTATTTTTAAAATGTAAAATTTGAAAAAAGAAAAGTTGATACGAAGCTACGAGATATACGTTGTGCGCTTAGAACGCAGGGGGGAAATAAAAAAAAATACACTTTTTTTTTATTTCATCAAACATTATTTTTTACGACAATACAGTCTATTAACAAATATGTTTAATAACTAAGAGTAAAATTTAAGTTACTATAATATAAAGAGTAAATAATAAACAAACATTTAGTTGATAAATCTACAATCTAAATTTAGATTTAGGGCCCTGTATGGTAAACAATTTCGAGTTTTAACCTTTTTTTGACATAAATAATATATAAATCAAAGTTATTTTAATAATAATTGAAAACAATTCTTTATTTTTTCAATTTATACAAACATATTCTTAATCTGACATATATTGTCACATATTTAGATTTTATTCCCGGGTATAGAATATTTAGGACTGGAGAAGGAGTTCCATCCACAAACCAAATAGTTTTTTGAATCGATTTTCACATCTTCTGGAAGGTCTTTGTCATACATAAGGTATGATATACCAATCTAAAAAAATAAACAATTTTTACCAAAAATAATTAAGTTTGTTTTCGTTTACCATAAGTGCCTCGTTTATTTAATGCGATAAAAAGTTAATCAAATATCGAAAAAAGTAAAAAGTGCTTAAGAGGAAGTTGATTATTTAAAATATTAACATAATGGTTAGTATTACTAAAGAGATAAGAAGTAATCAAGGCATGAGTTTTTGTTTATGTCTCCTTTAATTCAATATAATAGAAAAGTTCAAGATAAGTATAAGCAAGGTTTTGAGCATAGGTATATATAAAATATGAAATAAACTGTTTAAGAGTATACAGTGTACAGCAAAACCACAAGTTTCATTTATTACGATGAGTTAATGGTTTAACAAATCGATAATAGCATTTTTTTTATTTTACCATTTTAAATACATAATTTCCCATTTCTTTACAAATTTCAAACACTTTTAAAGTGTTATAATTTTGTTTTAGATATGACATCTTATATCAAAATTAAAAACGCTGTAGTATAAGAAAATATAAATATTTCGCCTTTGTTGTTACTCAAAATTCATAGGTTAAGTGTTAAAAATGTGTAATTTTAAAAATAAAAGGCTCAAGTGATGTCTTGTGTGGATTTTTATAAAAAAAAATAGGGTGTTTTCAGAAGAGAAATTACATACAGACTAAGTAATATGGACAATAGATTAAAGGTCCAAGTATATCTTGTATAGGTTTTTTATATAAAAATTCTTTAAATGGTGGATCATAATTTCGTTTACACATGAGATTTTATATTAAAATTAAAAGCACTGTGATGTTACAAATTAAATATTTTGCCTTTGTTGACTACTCAAAAATTCTCCAAAAGCTGTATAAATACTATAAAAAATAATGTTAGAAAGGTTTCTTACTGCGTTGAGAAAGACATAAAATTATAAAAAAAATCTAATAAAAGTGGGTTAGGTCAAATGTTAAAAATGTCTAATTTAAAAGACTAAAGACCCAAATAGTGTTTTGTGTGGATTTTTATACAAATTAGAGTGTTTTCAGGAAAGAAAATACACAATGATTAAGTCATATGAGCAATAATTTAAAGATCCAAGCATATCTTATATAGATTTTTTATATAAAAAAGGGTGAATGTGTGAATTATTTATGTTATGTTAAAAAGTAACAATTTTAGTTGTATTTTTTGGTTAATTTGAAGAAGAACATTGTAACTTTTCCAATCTTAAGTAAAATCTAAATACATGAATACTTCTATTATGGCAGCAATTTCGGCAACAACAGTAACTAGTGTGTTAACGTTGAAACATAGCATACACCTCTCTGTTATGAAAAAAAGAGAAAAACATATCTGTGAGTAAGTTATGACTACTATCGATTTATTAAACCATCAACTCATTGTTATAACTCTATATTTAATAGATAAAATTAATAACTGAAATTTTGTGTTAAAAATTTTTTGTATGTAAACGTAATACGTCCAGAAGAGATACTTAATAGAACTGAAAAGTATAATGAAATATATGCTACTTGGGACTGTGTGACCCTTCTGGAATTTTATGAGGATTTTTTGTAGAACATATATCCATTTATGTAAGTATTCTACAGAATATACCCTATTTTTATATAAAAAATCTACACAAGATACACGTGGACCTTTAATTTGTTGCCCATATCACTTAATGTATAATTTCTCTCGAGACATACCATATTTTGTATAAAAAATCCGTAAAAGACATCTCATGGATCTTTAATTTTCAAATTATACATTTTTAGCAGAACGAAATAACCCTTTTTTGTACGTATTCTACAGAACATACCCTATTTTTATAGAAAAATAGATATACTTGGACTTTTAATTTATTGTGTATATCACTTAGGGTACAATTTTTCTCCAGAAAATGCCATATTTTGTATAAAAGATCCATAAGAGACACCTCATGGGTCTTTAATTTTCAAATTATATATTTTAACCTTTTTTGCAAGTATTCTATAGAACATACCCGAGTTATATAAAAAATCTATCCAAGATACACTTGAACCTTTAATTTATTATCCATATTACTTAGTCAATGTGTAATTTCTCTCCTGAAAATACTCTATTTTGTATGAAAATCCCCACAAGACGCCAGTTGTTATAGCATTTTTTATAATTTTATGCCTTTTCCAATGCAGTAAGAAACCTCATAACATTAATTTTCATATTATTTTGTACAGCTTTTGGTGAATTTTTGAGTAGTCAACCAAAGATAAAATATTAAGATTCTTACATCACAGTGTTTTCAATTTTAATATAAAATGTCATATCTAAACGAAATTATGATCCACCATTTAAAGTATTTTCTGAAAATACCCTATTTTTATATACAACATCTATACAAGATATACTTGGACCTTCAATTTATTGTCCAGATTATTTAGTCCGAATGTAATTTCTCTCCTGGAAACACCCTATTTTCGTATAAAAATCCGCATAAGACATCACTTGAGCTTTTAATTTTTCAAATTACACATTTTTAACACTGAACCTAATTCATTATTATAATATTTTTATAACTTTATGCCTTTTCCAGTGCAGTAAGAAAAATTATTTTTCATATTATTTATACCGATTTTGGTAAATTTTTGAGTAGTGATGAATGCAAAATATTTAATTTTTTACAGCACAGTGTTTTTAATTTTGATATAAGATGTCATATCCATCATTTGGAGTTTTCTAAAGAACATACCCTATTTTTATATACAAAATCGATATAAGATATACTTGGATCTTTAAATTATGGCTCATATGACTTAATCAGTGTCTACTTTCTTTCCTGAAAGCACTCTAATTTGTATAAAAATCCACACAAGACACCACTTGGGTCTTTCATCTTTAAAATTAGACATTTTTAACATTTAACCCAACCCATTTTTACTACATTTTTTTTATAATTTTATGTTTTTTCCAACGCAGTAAGAAACCTTTCTCACCTTATTTTTCATAGTATTTACACCGTTTTTGGGGAATTTTTGAGTAGTCAACAAAGGAAAAATATTTAATTTGTAACAGCACAGTGCTTTTAATTTTAATATAAAATCTCATATCTAAACGAAATTATGATCCACAGTTTAAAGTATTTTACAGGACATACGCTATTTTTATATAAAAAATCTATACAAAATATACTTGGACCTTTAATCTGTTGTCCATATTACTTAGTTTGTGTGTAATTTCTCTCCTGAAAACACCCTATTTTTGTATAAAGATCCACACAAGACGTCACTTGAGCCTTTAATTTTTAAAATTACGCATTTTTAACAGATGACCTAACCCATCATTATAGCATTTTTTATAATTTTATGTCATTTTCAATGCAGTAAGAAACCTTTCTAATATTTTCATATTATTTATACAGCTTTTGGTGAATTTTGAGTAACTACAAAGGCGAAATATTTAATTTCTTAGACTATGGTGTTTTTAATTTTGATATAGGATGTCATATCTAAAACAAAATTATAACGATTTAAAAGTGTTTAAAATTTGTAAAGAAATGGGAAATTATGTATTTAAAGTAGCAAAATAAAAAAACACTTTCATATTTCATGAAAAATAAGAGAAAACATATCAGTGAGTTAGTTATGTTATTATCGATTTGTTAAACCATTAACTCATCGTAATAAATGAAACTTGGGGTTTTGCTGTACAGTGTATACTCTTAAATAGTTTATTTCATATTTTATATATACCTATGCTCAAAACCTTGCTTATACTTATCTTGAACTTTTCTATTATATCGAATTAAAGGAGACATAAACAAAAATCATGCATTCATTATTTTTTATGTCTTTAGTAACTAACCATTATGTTAATATTTTAAATAATCAATTTCCTCTTAAGCAGTTTTTACTTTTTTCGATATTTTATTAACTTGTTATCACATTAAATAAACGAGGTACTTATGGTTAAAGGAAAACAAACTTAATTATTTTTAGTAAAAATTGTTTATTTTTTTAGATATACCATACCTTATGTTTGACAAAGACTTTCCAGATGATGTGAAAATCGATTCAAGAAACTATTTGGTTTGTGGATGGAACTTCTTTTCCAGTCCTAAATATTCTATACCCGGGAATAAAATCTAAATATGTGACAATATATGTCAGATTAAGGATATGTTTGTTTAAATTGAAAAAATAAATTAAAATTTTATGTTTTGAATTATTATTAAAGTAACTTAGATTTATCTATTATTTATGCCAAAAAAAGATTATAACTCGAAATTTCTTATCATACAGGATATATAAATTCAGATTGTAGATTTACCAGCTAAATGTTTCTTTATTATTCACTCTTTACATTTCAGTAACTTATATTTACTCTTAGTTATTAAATATATTTGTTAGTAGACTGTATAGTCGTAAAAAATTATGTTTGATGAAATAAAAATAAAGTTTATATATATTTTTTCATTTTCCCCCTGCGTTCTAAGGGCTCACCGTATAACTCGCAGCTTCGTATCAAGTCTTATTTTCAAATTTTACCTTTTAAAAATAAAAAAAAAACTATATATCAAATAGTGTTCTCTCTAAACTTTAACGCGCATTCACTATTTGACATGACAGATTACGTATATGCAGGCGCGGACCCAGGGGGGCGATGGGGGCGAACGTCCCCCCCCCCCCCAAAGAGCTTTGAGTTCAGGAAAATAGACCCGATCGTGCCTCTTATACTATAGTTTATTCAAGGACTAGAGATAGTAGTAACTCATTTTTTTTCTTCGCAAACTACCTATGTTCTTTCGTCTGGTGTCTTTGGCAAAATCTGTTAGACACATAGGGTTAGAAATTTTATAATCAAAAATACCGGTCTATAATAATGAACTATTTGGGTTGAATAACAATTGATATTTGGAAGTGTGAAGTGTTAAAAAGGATTTTAATCCTTATCATAGGCGTCGGAATGAAGTGTTTAGGGCAAAGAATATTATTTCGGTAATAAACTTAAAATGAAAGGTTTTTATAATATTATTTTATTTCTTATGATTTCTTAATAATTCACATACATTAAAAAATATAGATAATTTAGACATATTTAACACAAATCACAACTGTCTTTTTATTATTTTAAAATTTGGCATAGACTAAATCGTAGCGTTCTTCTCTCAAAAAATTCCAAGTTAAAATTTAAATACTTACAAAATACGCATTGTCAAAAATACAAGAAGTTAAACATATATAAAAAAATAAATTCGTCCATATAATATTAAATTTTTTTTGGTGCTATCGGTCATTTTATTATTAATTAAAATCATTTTTAGCACATTTGACGTTTCAGTTTATTTATTTCTTAAACCATCTGCAGAATTAATAATAATAATAATAAAAACATACAAATATCTAGGTATGAAACAAGCTAAAAGAATTGATCTTGGCACTATGGAGGCCGAATTGACAATCGAATTTATCAGGAGGGTAAGGCGGGTATTACGAACTAACTTAAATAGTAGAAATTTGTTTAAGGCGCTCAACACGTATGTTTGCTCTGCGCTGAGCTACTCTTTTGGAATTGCAAAATGGAGCAGGACGGACATCCAAAACCTGCAAAGAAAAATAAGGACACTCCTAACAAAAGGTCAAAAACATCACCCTCGGAATGCTGTTGAACGTATAATGCTTCTAAGACACCAAGGAGGAAGAGGATTGGTGGATATTGGTAAGCAGCTCGACCAACAAATAATAAACTTACGTTCCTATTTCCACAGGTTAGCGGACTCTTCCACACTATATCGATCAATATGCGAGGCAGACGATTCAACGCCGCTATAGTTGAGGGAACAAGATATCACTTCTCACCACCAAACAGACCAAGAGAAGTTACAAACCTGGCTACGGAAGCCCCTTCATGGACGGCATCAAAATGAGGTTAATCAGGACAATGTCGACAACTCAGCGTCGAACTACTGGTTAATTTCATCATTAGAGATCACTCAATAGAAAATGACCAATGTAGATATGGCTGTCGAACATCAGAGACAATCCAGCACATAACAGGAGGATGCCAAGCGTTTGCCGCAAAATGAGGTTAATCAGGACAATGTCGACAACTCAGCGTCGAACTACTGGTTGATTTCATCATTAGAGATCACTCAATAGAAAATGACCAATGTAGATATGGCTGTCGAACATTAGAGACAATCCAGCACATAACAGGAGGATGCCAAGCGTTTGCCACAACCGAGTATAAGGAAAGACACGACTCAGCCGCTAAGATACTCCACCAAGAGTTAGCAGAAAAGTTAAATCTGTTACGGGTAGGAAAAGTGCCTTATAACAAATACAATCCGGAGCCTATTCTTGAGAACAACCAGTTCAAGTTATATTGGGACCGAACGGTTCTGACGGATCAGACAGTTGCTCATAATAGACCAGATATTGTACTAATAGATAAAATTTCTAGGCGAACTACACTAATCGACATTGCTGTATCTAACAACAACAACCTAGGGCCAAAGTACAACGAGAATATTGCCAAATACAGAGATCTGGAGGTGCAAATCCGAAGACAATGGGCAATGAACAGCATCCAGACGATCCCCATAATACTGTCAACAACTGGAGTGATACCAAAGAACCTCCTGCAGAACATCAAGAGACTGGACCTTAGTGAGCATCTGTATAAACTTATGCAGAAAGCAGTTCTCCTTGCAACCGCGAGAACCGTCTGAAAGTTCGTAGGAAATACAGCAGACCACGTCACCTAGGACCGGATAACATGGAGAAGGTTCCCACAGAGCTTCATACTTTTGGTGTCTTTGTATGCCTGGTATGAGTGAATAATCCCTAGAGGGAGTATGAAGCCGTTTGGCTTGTAAATCATAATAATAATAGTTTATTTATAGTAACATGAAATCTTAAATATTTACATACATTAAGAACAAGTACAAAAAAAATATATCATAATTTAAAAAAACCTCCGCTATCCATGTACATATAAATAAACAAAAAACCCACAGAAGTAAACTTGTACGTGGGCTCTCGCTATTCTATATATATATATATATATATATATATATATATATATATATATATATATATATATATATATATATATATATATATATATATATATGAATAATTTGGTTATTCCGGGTTTCAATCCGTTCGTTCAAAAAATCGTTTTCACGACGTTTCGCCAAAATCTCATTTGGCATTTCCAAGTGCGGTTCGTCTCGTTACTCGCTAAGAACTATATATATATATATATATATATATATATATATATATATATATATATATATACAACAAAAAATGATTACTTCTAACTTATCACAATAAGGGCAAGGGCCAACAATCTTCCATAAACAAAAGCAAAATACAATAAAACATTAAAAAGTGATTCAAATGTAATTAATTTTTATATGTTACAGTTAAAATTAGATCTACTTATTTTTATTTCTATTGCACTGACATCTTAATTTAATTTACTTTATTATATGGAAATCCGATAGCCCCAAAAAAATAAAATAAACATGTTAATTTTACAGGCTTAAGAAAAAGTCACAAATACAATAATAAAAAAATTACAGCTAATTGGAATTAAATATATAGAAAATTAAAGAGTGAAACACACTAAAATAAAAATACATACAAAAATAAAAAATATATAAACAACATTAAAAAATAGAATACAACAAAAACATAAATTTAAATAATAAATTGTGTTTATACTGGTAAACATTACGTATCTAATTCGTAATAGAAGCCAGTGAAGGTATCTTCGCTCAAATCAATTATTAATTTATTATCTCTGAGCAATTTCCAGAGCTCAGTTCTTTTAATTTCAGGTAAATCCCGATCTTCATTGATTTTAGTTAGAATTTTGTCGACGGTTGGGATCTGCTTCTCATAATAAAATGTATGTACAACTCCTTTTATTGCAGTTTACATCTCTTCTTCCAACGAGGTTATACGTCTGCCTGTGATCGAATGTGGCTTGGAAGTACTAACAATTCCAGTGTTTTTATTCTCCTTCAGTATTCGGTACATAGTAGATTTTCCAACTCCTATCATGTTGGAACACATCTCAACAGAGCTCTTAACATTATTATCTAGATATTGATATTTTAAGGCATCATAAACATTCATCCTAATAAGTTTTTCGTTGAGGGAAAAATGCCCTGGTTTAATGATTTTGGAATAAATATAGAGGCGGAAGCCAACTCTTTTGGTTATCTCACTAATTTCAAATAATATATAAAAACAATCACAAACAAGATACATCACTAATGGCACCCTGTAAGGTGTAATTTCCTCACTGACAGAAATTAAATTGGATTACCAGAAAGTTTACTGATGCAGTAAATTTATAAAAGCTTATAATATTTAAATATAATTAGATTTACGGCAGTCCTTAGTTACCTGCGTTACTGGAACAGGTACATTGGAGGTTTCAGTGACAGTTTTATTACCATCTCTAGTTCTTGAATAGAGTATAGGAATGTGTATGCTTGCGATCGCCCCTCCCCTTCCCAGGAGCTTTGAGTTCAGAGTTCAGTGTATGCTTGCTCCTGGCACCCCCCCCCGTTGACAACTTATTTTTCTTGCGATAGCCCTCCCCCCAAAGACTTTGAGTCCAGGAAAATAGACCCGATTTTGCCTCTTATACCAGGAATGTGTATGCGGCTCGCATCATCCCTCCCTTTCGGAAATTTGTTTTTTCTTGTGATCACCCCCCCTCTCCAAGAGCTTCAAATTCATAAAAATACACCCAACCCTGCTTTTACACTAGAAATGGGAATGTGATCCCCCCCCCCCCCCGTCGCCAACTTGCTTTCGCTTGTCATATTGTACTTTTGTAATATCGCCCCCCCACTCAAAGAGAGAAACTGGATCCGCCCCTGCCTATATGGCAGATAACAACTAGAAAATGGGACTCCGGGGGCGTAATCTTAAAAAATAAGACATATAAAATAATGGCAATATAGTATTCCCATCATCATCTATACAATTAGCTACAAACTTGTTAAAATGAAATTGTAGAACGACGTGTTTGCATCACTACGGGCCGCCGTAAGTTCTCTATTTACAGAATTTCCTTGTCAGACTCTCTATAAGTCTCTAAATCCAATGAAATATTTGTTCAAATTCTAATAGATCATTTTTTACTGAAAAGCGTATTTTCACTCTAAAAAATGGGACCTCATAAAAGTGGGGTTAAAGCCCAATGTAAATGATAGCTGACGCAAATTACAATTGACAGTTGATGTATATGACAAAAGCCAATGCCCAAATGGGGCCCTTGTGTGAAATTCTTTTTAAACCGGAAAAGAATAATTTTATTATTTACCGTCAAATTATCGATGGACGCTTGTATATATTTTTATGGATATATATATATATATATATATATATATATATATATATATATATATATATATATATATATATATATATCCTCATTTCTTAAAATATAGGCAGGATATTACCTGCAAAACTTGATGCCGGTCTGTTATTATCAACAGTACAAACAATATACCTGGTTTTGCTTAAGGGGATATCATATTACCTAATTTCGCAGCTTGACTATGTTTAACAATAAATTGTTTGTTGTCTATTTTTGTTTAAAAAATAAAATCATTCGAAAATTTAATATATAAATTAGATTTTAGGAGGAATATACACAATACATTACGAGTAATCACAGTGAAAACTATTCACAGACTTTCAATAAATTAAGAGTTCACTGGTAAAGAAATTTGAGCAGGTAAAAAACCTAATAAAAATAAAAAAATATATTTATTTTGCCTTAAATATATAAATTAAACAATAGTTTACAAATGTTATAAAATTAAATTAAAATATATTGAAAATTTGGTAAAAATAACAAATCTAGAAATTTCAAAGCCTCTAAAAAAATTCTGAAATAAAAACCGGTAAAAAAATTAATCATTTTAGAAATGTAACCAAGTATTTTGGTATGGAAATATTTGTCATGATTGCAAATTAACTAAAAAACTAAAGCTTTTCTAATAAAATAGAAAAGTAGTAAAAAATTCTAAGTACAAAGTTAATGTTATATATTAAATTTTATTTATTAAACCTCAAAATTTGGAAACTGATATAAAACATTTCTCTACAAGAAATGTAATAATCGATGAAAATATAAATTTGAAATATTGGTTTACGGAAAATGTAAAAAAAATATTTATCACACTTGAACAATTGAAAGAAAAAGATTCAGATTATGCTTTATATGAACTTGACATCTATAAATAAGTGTAAATAATTTTACACCTATAACTCATGGAATTTCCACCATTTACTTTGGTTTACCTGAATGTATTAAAAATTTGAAAGGATTCATTAACATTAAAAATTAATATTTTTTTTTGGTGTGCAACGTGTATTTTACATTCTGCTGTTAGAGATAAACCTCCCCATTTTACGTCTTATAATCCTCATTTTAAAAATGTGTTAAAATATGAATACATAAATGTTCATATTAGTGTAGAAGACTTATCAAAATTTAAAAATAAAACTTGTCACTCTTTTTAAATAAAAACTGTACTAATTATATACAGAGAATTAAATAAAATTTTACCATTTATCATTTTGTTTTAATAAAACATCTATTGAAAATAATGAATCAACAAACACAAGATAAAATATGGTTTTGTGGACGATGTATAATCATTTTATGACTGAGAAACGTAGTGATAAATACTTTATTATTTGTAAAACTGTAAGTCTAATTAAATTATCCCAAGGAACTTTATGATATGCATAAGGATTTACCTCTTTGTCCAAACATTTATGTCCATTCAAATCAAGAATTTCCAAATTGTTAACGACTTTATTGAGCATTGAACTATCGATTTTCTTTTCTATGCATTAATTTATTTTAATAGGCACTGCCTTCGCTTTGTTTAATTTTGATATCTCTACACGAAATAAAAACAATGAAAAGCACCCCTGAGTAATTCACATTTTGAACCACGAAATAAAAACAATGAAATCATAGTTTGAAATCTGATATTCTTCCAACTAAATCAAACGAGAATAATGATCAGAAAGTCAATAAAGAGAGGTCAACTATTTTTTATTCATTAGCTGATAAGGGTCCCTTATTGTTTATTTGAAATTCGCCGAAAAAGTGAGTTTTAATATGGGCAAAGCAAATAATATGAAAATAATTAGCGATATTTTAAAAAAGGAAAATTTAAATTGGCTGATATTTAAAAAAATAGTAATAAGGTTTTATATAGAATTTTAATAGAATTTTTTTCTTATAAGACGGCTAACCAGCTTGTGAATAATCAAACCCTGATAAATAAAAGTTTTTCACTCCTCTCAACTTTCTTACTTCCAAAGGTCTCAGCAGAGATATTCATAGTGATGTATCTGAAGAAGAATTCTTTAAATGTTGTAGTGTGGATAAAAATGTTTCTAAATGCAAGAGACTTAATAGGAAAATAATAAAACACAAAAAATGTTTCTTATAAACCTACTGGAACGGTTCTTTTCACTTTTAAAGTTGTCATATTGCCAAGGTTCATGCATTTATACAATCTGCTAAACAATTACAATGTACCCTCCTGTCACGCAGTGTTTCCGATATCTCAGACATTGTCATAGGCAAACTAATCGCAAAGGGAAGGAGTGTAACTTTAGTTGTGACGAAATAAAACATCTAACTAATGATTTTTTTCCATTTCCATGCACAACAGCATGTTTTTTTTGTGAAGACTCTCATACAGCTACATCCAAAAATTCCCTAGAACACACTATACAGAAAAATATAAAATAATTAGTGGCTTTTGAAAATTTAACTTTCTTGAAGACCAGTGAAATGTATAAGAAAATATACATACCTAACCGTGATTTTGGTCTTCAATAAAAATGACTTCTCTATTCTTACTAAGGCAACTAATATACCTTATTCTCAACGTACCTCGGACTTAACAGTGAAACCATCCGACTGGAGGACTCTAGCTTTCAAATCCAACCTCTTAAGCGTACTTTCCACCGAGCGGCGTCAAGCAGCCGAAACAAAAAAGAATTGATAACTTACAGTTATGACAAAAGGACCCATGAACAAATCTTATATATCTCAAATAGCAGACCTCTCAGAGCTTCTTTCCAGTCCTGGATATCCAAACATAACAAGACACACACACATTTTTGCAGCCCACCATTAGTGCAAATTCACAGTTTTGAAATACGGGGCATTTTTCCAGTAATAGTGATCTAGATGTGGTTATTACATTCACAAGTAATGCTTCAGATAGCATATTAACACCTTGGAGGGGGGGGGGGTTGCTGTCAGAGCGGAGCCCAGGGACCCATATGAACCTAGATCAGTACTCCAACTACTAATAGTGACCTCCTCTTGTTCATTTTTCACATCTTATCCCTATCTATAACGTTCATCACACATAATACTTGTAAAAACAACTTAAAAATTATTCAATGGAATATTCGCAGCATTAAATCTCATCATGAAAATTTACATAATTTAATAATCAAGGAAAACCCTGATATAATTATATTAAATGAAACTTGGCTAAAACTGACTATAAAATTGGCCTTAAATTCGTGTCACATAATTAGGCAAGATAGAGATGACTAATACGTCTATGTTGCTACTTACATAAAAAACAACATTCTTTTTAATAGTATCATATCACATAATTAGGCAAGATAGAGATGGCGCATAGGCTGGTATTGCTACTTGTATAAGAAAAAACATTCTTTTCGATAGAGTTAAGACTTTTTACTCTGAAAGCGTCCAATATATAGTCATTCAAATTGGTAAAATTTTTATTAAAAACATATATGTGAACAGAAAATCGGCCATTGATGAAAATCGTCTAAAAAGCCTTTATGACCATAATGATTCACTAAACAGCGTACTGATGGGCAATCTTTACTCTTATCCTCGAATGCAGAATAAAGCTCCCCCCAACAAAGGTAGCGAAATAATAAGAGACTTTGTTTTAGATAAAGACCCAATAATTATGAGCAATGGCTTGGCTACTCTCGTACAAGACCCAAGCCGGAATTATAGCGCTGTAGATTTGTTAATTGTCAATGAACGATTGAAAACGAAATCATTGGGACATCATATATGATTGTGACAATAGCGATCACTATCCAACCTGTTTGGCAATCAACAGTAAAGACAACAATAGGTTCAATGAAACATTCATCTCTCCTTATAAAAGGAGAAAGTTTGACAAAGCGGATCGGAATGCTTATCATGACAAAGTCCTGTTACATATCTTTAGGTTAGACATTGTGGGATCAAGAATGTTCTGATTAGATACCAGCAAGCAAGAACGCCGTTACAAATTTTAATGATTATCCATCTTTAGACAACAACATTTTAGCTAAAAAAGAGATAACGTTGGTCCGGAAAAATTTAAGAGGGAAAAAAAGGAACAAAATTTGTGATTGTTTTTAAAACACTGCAAGTATTAAATATATTTAAAGTAAAGTTCAAAAATTTTTCAACTATAATAAAAACAAATGCAATTTTCTGACAGATTATAGCATTAAAAAATTTATTCTTGTTAATATGGGCAGTTTTAACATAGATCCAAAATTTTCTTCTTTGGTTATAATTAACAGGACAATATTAAACTTTTTAACATACATGAACTAGCTAACAGTCTGAAAAATAAAACGTTCTTTGCTCCAAGTCTAGATGATATTCTCTACCCCATGTTTCAGCATTGACCTCTTAGAGGAAAACAAATTCTTCTTAATTCATTCAATTAAATGCCAACTAGGGTGTACAATTCCTCACTCCTCGAAAAAGCATAATATCATTAGTTTTTTGGAACCAACTAGGAATCTTTCTACAGCAAATAACTTCAGACCTATAGTATTTTCATCTTGTGGTCGTAAAATCCTGGAAATTATGATCAAAAATTTGCTGGATTAGTGCCTGGAGCACAATAATCTCTTTAGTGATAAAAATTAGATTTTCGTAAGGGTAGAGAATATATGATAACATAGCATTTTTATCCACATATATTTTTAGTGAGTCAATATCTATACACTGTATAAAAATCATAAATCTAGAAGTCCTGTTAGAAAACAATCTATCAATTCTTGCAGTGGAGACTTCCATATGGTTAAAACAATAATGATACCTTATTGGGTCCATCTCTAGCAATGATGGGCCTACCCCAGATTTCGCTTTTGAGTAATATTTTATTCAATAATTATCTTGCTGATGACCTGGTTTCGATCATAAGGGGTGCAAAGCTAGACATAATGGTTCACAAAAGAATAGAAGAGTAAGTATTCCTCCTCCCATTAAAATCAACAATAATACAATACACTTCCAACAACAAGTTCAATATCTAGGAATCGTCTTTCACCTATATTTAAAATGGAATTGGCATATCGAACAAATTACAATCAAATCAAACATAGCTCTTAATATTGTAAAAGTCATCTGGAGAGAATAGGGCGGTGCAGATCCATGCTCCCTCTTGATCATTTTTAATGCTTTAGTCAGGTCCCACTTAGATTTTGGGGCCATTTTTATTAAGCTCGCCAGTCAAAGAAGTTTAAACAAAATAGATGTAAAATTTTACGAAGGATTACGTATTTGCCTGGGATGCATGAGATCAACCCCTAGACAGGCTTATCGGTCTGAAGCCACAATCATAGATCCCGAACAAATAAGAAAAATGCTGGTAACTCAATTTATCTCCAAGATCGCTACTAATCATAACCACCCTATAACTAAAATAATCCTGAAATGTCGTAGAGTACTTATTAATGGACCTGTCTTCCACAGAAATAACAATGTACTTAACTTAATTTCATGCTTAGAATTGTTTCTGCCTTTTTAAAACAAAATTTACAAAAGTATTAATTTGCCATGTTACAAAGTAGAGCCTGAATTTCTGGCCTCCTCCCTAAAAATCATCAACTGTAGTATAAAAAAGAATGATTTTTTAATAAATGCTAGATTTTAGGTAATTAAAGATAAATATAAACATACTCTCGTTTTTTCAGAAAAAAAAAACAATAAGCTTGGGTATGGTATTTTCATTCCTGACATAAATTACGAATTTTCATCTAGATTCCCTGACAACATTAGTATTTGCAAGACTGAAATTGTAGTCATAAATGACTCGGTGAGAATAGTTATTCAAAAGCGATTAAAAAGTGTGATTTTATGCTCAGACTTATTGAGTGCAAAACAGAAAATCAATGACAATCTGCTCAATGCAGCTGCAGATTACCGGACTCTAAGAACAAAAAAAAATTCTTTCAGCTATGAAAAATGGGTATGACATTAGACTGGCTTGGATTCTAGAACACTCGGATGAAATGGAACAAACATTAATTATTTTATGCTGATTAACGTGAGGCATATTCCATTAAAAGGAGGAATTAAATAATCCCAGAGACAGTATATATCTTATATTACTACTCAAGAAAATCTAAAGGAAACATAAATCAATTATCGTACTTAAGCCTAAACTCAGGTTTATAACTTCTGAGTCGGGTATTCCTAAAAATATTTAAAACCAGACAATTTATGACAACATATACTAGAAAGATCGTGCCCTTTTCTAGTATTTATAAATAAGTCCTCGCTGGTTATATAATTAAAACCTAAGGGATAAGTATCACGTGTGGGGTTAACATGTGGTATCAGCAAATATAAATAAAATCTATTAAAATGTTTATTATTATTAGAAAACAAATCAAGTAAAATCACTATAATGCAATGTAATCGTTAGATTCCTGGATAAAGAATTCGTGTGGCGACTATTTTTCCTGATTGTAAGAAAGGATGATTTAAATACCAGCAAAATAAATAAAATAATACTCAGTTTTTTCTAGGTGTTATCGTTTTTTTTTAGTTATAGGAAGAAGTAGATTGGTTTGATTAACTATTTTTTTATATAAAAGAATAATATTAGGATGCTCAGAGGCCAACTCGGGAATTGAGTATCCGGCATAGAATAGCTGACGCCCTCTACGGACGAGAGGATCGAAACTATTCGAACTTTCGGAAATGAAATTTACAGTTACAGGGTTGCACGGGATGAGATAGTTACCAGCAGAAATCGGTGGAGTCCTGGGGGAATGTAAGTTTGACTCTCAAGAAGTAATAGCCTTCAGTTATGATCTGAGATTCATTAGAGACGGTACGTTTTGAAATCTGCTAGAGAAAGGTACGCGACACGTATATTCCGGGGTGATAAAAGAAGGTTTCTATTTCTGATTTTTTATTTATCTTGGTAAAGCTAACGGGAAAGTCTGCTTTTTTTTCGCTTGGTAAAAGGAAGACTTTATTGCTCTTAATTTTTATTTTAGAAAGCTATTTAAACGCATAAGCTTCAAAATTAGGTTGTTACATTTTCTTTAATAATAGAACGACCAACAACAGCAATTATTGTAGTACTTTGGAATTATTAATCATTATTAATTATAAGTTTCTCTTTGTCTAGAACAAACTTGTTTTGTTTAATTTTATTAAAACCTTTACTAGATTAAACTCGCAAGCGCATCTCTTTTTACCAACCCGGTAAAATTATACAACGTGTCTTTTCCTCCAATTATAGTATACTGAATATTAAAGATCCATAAGAGGTAAAATTATACAACGTGTCTTTTCCTCCAATCATAATATACTGGATATTATAGATCCATAAGAGGAGTTAAAGTATTTTCCACACAGGACATTGACAGGATAGACTTGAACAAGGAATGAGGAAAAAACAATATCATTAATTCCTGGGAACGCTAGGAATGTAGCCGAATGCCTTTTGGGTTAGTAATTCTCCCTTTACCTATTAGCGATTAATAATGTGTGTAATTGTGATATTTATTCGTATCGCATAATCATATTGATAGAATACCACATTATGCAGCTCATCGCAAAATCAAACGAAGTTATAAAACAAATATATCCTCACCGAGCAAGATTCATATTTAATTCAATCCTGAAAGGTGTGCTTTTATGAAAATGAAAGTTTGTGTTTGTATTTTTTCAGTTTAAAAGAAAGACCCAGCCCAATTCCAAACAGGTAGAAGTTCTTAAGCATTACCCTAAATCAGTTCCCCTTATGGAAATTCGAATATTTCTAGGATTAGTTGAATGTTAAGAAGATTTATTACAAGCAAAGTGTCAAATTTATATGAAACGAAAACTGAAGAGAAACATTTAATTTAAGAACAACTTTATTCGCGAATTGGTTTAAAAGATACCTAGATTCTAATGGACAGTTTTACTTGTCCACGAAATATTCCGATTTGGCAACTGTCGCCATTTTAGATCAGGTCTACGATGGTCAATGGCCAAAGATTTACTTCTGGGGTCAATAATTTACGATTACCAAAATAAGCATATTAAAAGTTCAAGATAGGACACTGAGTATGTACACGATTCAGCTGGGAATCTAAGAGTATATAAGAAGCAGCAAAGAAAAGGATAGGGCGATAGCGAATTGTCGAATTGTGCGGAATAATAACAAAAATTGAGGAGATACATGGTACGGAAGTAAAAAAAGTTTATGTAGGTGTGTTTTAAAGAAAGTAAAGGCACACATAAATGAATTTAGTTATTTTAAAATTAAGTGATCAGTTAGGAAATGTTTTTATAACTAGCACAGTATCACAGTAATAATGAATTTTAGAGCATAATGCTTAGTAACACAGAGGAGGCAGGAATCTGGAAGAAATGGGAAGCCAATAAATTTACGTGTTATCCCAGAAAATATCACATACATCATATATATATATATATATATATATATATATATATATATATATATATATATATATATATATATATATATATATATATACAGGGTTATTCATCCTATACGGCACGGAATATTGCGGCCAAGATACGTGGCCTTCAAAAAGTTTTACTTTTGGGATATATGGGGGTCTAATATAGTTATTTTTTAAAATTATTTTCATATTATACAGGGGTTCTCAAAAGCTCTGAAAGTATCAAAGTTGTGTTTTTTAAATAGAATCTCCTGTATATTATTCCATTTTTGGATTCTCCGATCAAAATAAGTGTCTATTTTAATAAAATTTATAGCACCTAAACCTTAAGGGTTTTTAAATAATTTGAATTTTAACAGAATTTAACCTAATTTTCATGTTTCAAATACTTAGGAAGTATTTCAGTTATGTACTCGAAATTTACAGTGAAGTATAACAATAAATCATGTTTTATATCCCAGTAATAAACTTTCTATATTTTACAGGGTGTCCAAAAATTAAAACTAATCGAATACAATTTTTTAAGTGGCTATGCTTGATTAATATGCTAAGTGTTCGCGTCTTCACAGAATACGCTAAATAACCGTTTTCTGCCCCGTTTTTGTGAGACTATTAAACCAGTGTTTCGGGAAAGTGGAAGTGTCAGTTATAAAAAACCTGTTATAAGAAAACCAGTCAGTGAGGATGAAGAAAATGTTTTTACTGCACTTAGTTCAGTGATCGAAAATTCCAGTATTAGTCAGAATCATATATCCGAAAATACTAACATTAGCCAAGCAAGTGTTTCAAGGTTTTTTAACAAATATAAATTTCATCCTTATAAAATCCAGCTTTGTCAAGAGCTTCACAGAAATGATTTTGACAATCTAACTGAATTCTGCTTGTAGGTGTTAGATAAAGTGGCAGAAAATGAACACTTTTTGATAATGTATTGTTTAGTAATGAATGCATTTTTCACAACAATGGTTTCGTGACTAGACACAACTTCCAATACTATTCTGATTCAAATCCTCATAAATACAGAGTTATGAGAAACCAGAATAGGTGGCCGGGTCCATTCTTAATTGGACCTTACTTTTTTGAAGGACCTTTATGGTTCGATGTTTCGCGATTTTCTTTTACATCAACTTCCAGTTTTATTAGAAGATGTCTTTTTAAATATTAGAACAACTATGTGGCTTCAACATTATAATCACAAGGTTCGGAAATTTTTAAATGTCAACAGATGGATTGGGAGAGACGGATTTCAAAATTGGCCCCCGTGAGCTCCGGACTTAACTCCACCAGATTTCTTCTTATGGGAATACATAAATGGAATTGTCTACAATGCGCCCCGACAACACCACAAGATATGAAAATACGCATAAGAGACGCTTTTTAAACCGTAACCCCGCAAATGTTGTCCAGAGTTTGCATTTCGAACATCTACCATAAATTTTTTGCTTCTGTTTTGTGCTATCGTTAATATGTTATTACCATTATTGCTGTTATAACCTGCTGGACGACTATAAATCGCGTTCCGAGATTCTGAACATTTGTAAAAATATTTCTGATTATTATTCTTCTAGTTGTAAATTACTTGTCATTTCCAAATTCCATAGGCAACTAGAGACATTAAAATATCTATTCAAAAAATAGAAAATGATACAGAAAACGATTATTTGTCGTATTCTGTGAAAACGCGAAGATTTAGCTATAAAACACCTTTATACCATTCGGTAGGTATCTAAAAGATAAATTTTCTGGTAAGGTAAAAAGTATAGCGATCTATTTAAATTAATCAAGTTATAGCCACTTAAAATTTTTATTTGATTAGTTTTAATTTTTTGGACATCCTGTATAAAATAGAAAGTTTATTATAATTGGGATATAAAGTATGATTTATTGTTACCCTTTACTCTAAATTTTGATTACATAACTGAAATAATCCTTAAGTATTTGAAACATGAAAATTAGGTTAGATTTTGTCAAAATTCAAATTATTTAAAAATTCTTAAGGTTTAGGTACTATAAATCTTATTGAAATAGGCACTTATTTTGATTGGAGAAAACAAAAATGCAATAATATACAGGAGTTCCATTTAAAAAAAACACAACTTTGATACTTTCAGAGCTTTTGGGACACCCTGTATAATATGAAAATAATTTTAAAAAGTAACTATATTAAGAACTCCGCCTCTGGCAGGGGCTGGGCGGATTGAGTAGCTTAGCAACTGTCAGTGCCGTTCCCAAGCCCGGGCAAAAGAGGAGGGTTTGCGGGACAGGTTAGCAGCCTACCCGCAGTAAAACACCAATGTAGCTCATAGTAACATACATGCCTCGGACACTGGACGGATCTCACGGAAACAGACATGGGCGAGAACTAGGACACGATCATGGAAAAAACAGAATATCATTAGATTGGGATGCTGGAATGTCACCTCATGGCATAAGCACGATCAGGAAGTTGTCGCAGAAATGAACAGGCACTCCATACATATTTGCGCCCTTTCAGAGACGAAAAAGAAAGGGAAAGGAAACAAAAAGTATAACAACTACCTATTTATATACAGTGGGAAACAAAAGGAAGAAAGAGCCCAAGAAGGAGTGAGCCTGCTCATCCACGAAAAATACGAACACTGCATAGATGACATACAGTACGTCGATGAAAGACTCATTCACGTCATCCTAAACTTACAACCAGAAAAGATGAACATCATAAGCGTCTACGCAACAGATATCAGCAAACCCAAAGAGGTCAGAGAAACATTCTTCAATAAATTGCAAGATGTACTAAGTACCATACCCGATAGAGAAAAAGTATTTATGCTAGGAGACTTCAACTCAAGAATAGGTAACGAATCCATTCTGAGAGTAATGCAGAGATATAATGAGGTAACACTAAATGACAACGGGGAACAACTCATACAACTGTGCGCCCAAAACGAGATGAGAATAAATAACACCTTCTTTCCACATAAGTGGCAATATAAACGGACATGGGGAAACACCCAAGAACAAGAATCAACCATAGACTACATAATAACGTACAGAAAAGTGTTACCCCATTAAATACTCGATGTCAGAACTCTAAATTCGTCAGACTTGGGAAAAGACGACCACCGACTAGTATTATGTAAATACCGGTCCCAACAAAGTATAAAGAGAACGCACAAACAGAAACATACATTTATTAAATACAATACCGAGTCATTCGCTAACGACAGCACAAAAGTATTGTATCAGCAGAGACTCTCGGAGAAAATAAAAGCTAATACAATCCTAGAAAATGACGGAGTGGAGAAAGCGTGGGAAAAATTGAAAAGAAATATACAAGAGAGCGCCAGGGAGGCTATCGGAACACGAACAGTTAGCACGAACAAGCGAAGCAATACAAAACCATGATTCACGGAAGAGGTGAAAATACTAGCAAAAGAAAAACGACAAGCATTTACAAAATACCGACAGCACAAAACAACAAACCATTTCGAAGAGTACAAAACGGTGAGAAACAGAATCAACAGTCAAATAGCTCAACTAAAGAAAGAATACTGGGAAAAGTATTCAAAAGACATGGAATACGACCTATATAGAGGACAAAAGAAAATATGGAACATGCTGAGGAACAGAAAAAGACCAATCAATGAATACGTTCAACTAAGTCCAATCGACAGCCAACAATGGGTCAGCCATTTTAAGGACTTACTCCAGGCACCAGCTACAGAAAACAACGTAGACGAAAACCAACAAGAAATCACAGAACTAACAGATGTTAACATCAGTGAAGCAGAGATGCACCTGACAATTAAGAAATTAAAAAACAGAAAATCACCTGGTACCGACCAAATTACGAATGAGATGCTAAAGTACGGATGCCCCAGCCTTGTCACAGAGCTAACTGTTCTATTTCAAAAAATATTCCGCACAACGTCAGTATCCAAAGAATATCGGAAAAGCATCACAATTCCGATCCACAAAAGAGGATCAAAGAAACAACCCGAAAACTACAGGGGAATCAGCCTACTGAATAGTTCAGCCAAATTGTTAACCAAAATACTGTCACAGTGGATCGTAGACAAGTTAGGGGCGTACGAAGAACAGCAGGGCTTCCGGAATAACCGCTCTACTATCGACGGTATATTTATTATCAGACAGCTGGTTGAAAAATCTATCGAATACGATAAACCGCTGTTCATTTGTTTTGTGGACTTTACACAAACGTTCAACCGAGTCAAACTGGAACACATAATAGAATTACTGCGAAGAAAACAAGTAGACGAAGCAATCATACGCACAATATATGAACTGAATTCCAAAAACACCATGGTAATTAAAACAAATAACACTCTAACCGAAGAAATCCCTCTATCCATAGGAATAAGACAGGGTGATAGCCTAAGTCCAACACTTTTCAATGTAATTATGGACGAAATCATAGATGAGATAAAAAGCACAAATATTGGGTACCCAATGGGACACAACATCGTTCAGATTATATGCTTTGCAGACGATGTTACCTTGACAGCAGATAGCGAGGACAACTTACAAAGAATGCTTTTCCATCTCAATCGAACATCCAAAGAGTATAATATGAAGATATCTGTGGAGAAAACCAAAGCAATGGTAATAGCAAAAGAACCGGTAAGATGCAAACTAATGGTCGATGACAAACATATCGAACAGGTTGGGAAGTTTAAATACCTAGGAGCACATATAACAAGTAACAGGGCAGTAACGGAAGAAGTACGCACACAGGCCAACAAAGCGGCCATGATATCAGGCCAACTAAGAGACATAATCTGGAACAATAAACATATGACGGTTGAGAGTAAAGCAAGAATTTACATGGTCTGTGTAAGACCGATACTGACCTACGGCGCAGAAACAAGAAATGAAACCACAAAGACAAAACAAATTATGAGAACCACAGAAATGAAAACGCTGAGAATGATCACGGGAACAAGTTTAAGAGATAGAATAAGAAACGCAAAAATATGCGAGGATAGCGGAGTGGGGGATGTTGTGAAGTAGGTTCGAAACCGTCGTAGGCAGTGGAGAGATCACGTGAAACGAATGGACGATGACAGACTAGCAAAAACCGTGATGAGAGATAAACCAAACACCAAACGGCCGCCTGGACGGCCCCCCAAAAGATGGAGAGACAGCTGGATTTCGACCTCAAAGGAGGATCGATGAGGCATTGTATAGATAACAGAACTTGGTTCTACCTAGAAGAAAAAGAAGAAGAAGAAGAAGAACTATATTAAGACCTTCATATATCCCAAAAGTAAAACTTTTTGAAAGTCACGTATTTTGGCCGCAATATTCCGTGCGGTATAGGGTGAATAACTCTGTATATATATATATATATATATATATATATATATATATATATATATATATATATATATATATTACTACCCAAGAAAATCTAAAAGAAAAATAAATCAGGTATCGTGCGGAAACCTAAACTCAGTTTTATTACTTTTGAGTCGTTTAAATGGTTTCTTAAAAATATATAAACCCAGACAATTTATGACTACATTAACGAGAAAGATCGTGCCCCTATTTTTAGTATTTACAAATAAATCTGTCGAAAAAATCCTACCCTAGTTACGTAATTAAAACCGAAGGGATAAGTACCTAGGTTAGTCTTAATATGTAGTATTGGCAAATAGCCATAAAATGTATTAAAATGTTGAATGATTTTTTCATTATTAGGAAGCAAAAGAATAATCAAAATCACTAAAATGCAATGTAATCGTTTGATTGTTGTATAGAGAATTCGTATAGCGAGTATTTTTCCTGATTACAACAAAAAATGATTTAAATAGCAGCAAAATGAATAAAATTGTACTTAGTTTTTTTATAGGTGCTATCGGTTTTCCTTTAGTTATAGGAAGACCTAGACTGGTTTGATTAACAATATTTTTATATAAAGGAAAAAGATTAGGATGCTCAGAGGCCAATTCGAGAATATGTACGGTCGAAAGAAGTGAAACTATTCGAACTTTCGGGAATGAAATTAACAGTTACAGGGTTGCATGGGGTAAGATACGTTTCCTTTAATAATAGAACGGTCAACTGGAGCAATTATTGTTGTACTTTAGAATTGTTAATCATTATTAACTATAAGTTTCTCACTGGGTATTACTTCGTTTTCTATTTATTTTCGTTAATAGATTTAAGTGTTTTTAGAAACTTCTTTTGTTTAATTTCATAAAAACATTCACTCGACTAAATTGGCAAGCGCGCGAAGAAAGAGCTTCATTATAAGAGCGAGATGTGACCACCTAGATAGCAGCCTCACTCAAGTCTTGAAGTCTTGAGTTTTGGTACTGGTAAGCCCTAAATAATCTGTAGTTGTTTAGAACCATCATCAGAAAGCGAACAGGACACTGCTTAACAGGGGATAATCTCTACAAAATGAATTTAAAGGATGACCCCTTGTGCGACTGTAGTCACGTTGCAGATTTCAATATGTATCTCAATCACATCATATTTGAATGTTCGATAAATTTCATTACATTTTATCTGTATGAGCTTATTAACATGAAGTTTAGTACCCCTGTTTTAATTTACTCTATATTATTATCTCCCAAAGAGGGAGCTATTAATCTCATCAACATAACAAAATTGAACCGTAATTTTCTTCTTCTTATTATTTCTGTGCCCTGTCAGGTCCCCCTGACGTCAGCAATTACAATGGCGAGTTGATCACGGTTTTCTGCTATTCTAAATAGCTGTTTAACACTGTGTATTCCCGTCCATTCTCGGATGTTCGTCAGCCAAGAGATCTGCCTCCTACCAACACCTTAACGATCCTCGATCTTACCGTTCATTATCAGTTGAAGAATTCTGTACCGATCCCCTCTGAGAACATGGCCAAGATATGTTAGTTGTCTCTATTTTACAGTTGTCAGCAATTCACGAGTGGCATCTGCCCGATCTAAAACCGGCATATTAGTCTACTCAACCTAAATTTACCCACCCTATTTGTTACAGATCTCCCTTGTTTTGTGTAAGATACTTTGTGCCTCCATTCATCTACGTTGTGTTTGTCCTACTAACAGCTCAGTAATGTGCAGTTACCAAACTTGTCTTGTTTGGCTGATGGTTTACGACACTGTTAAAATCTAATCTCACAGCACTTATATCCTTTAGTAACAGTTGAAAAATCTGGAAATGCGACATGGTTTTGAATCAGCCAATGCGTGGCCCCTATCGAATCGAACTGGTTATTGCCTTCTCTTAGTAATTTTTATTTAAGGTTACGCTTCTTAGATGATCTTTCTGCGGCAAGATGTAAAAACACCGAAACAATTATTGAGTAGTTTAATGGGATTAGTAGTATCTCGAAAGAAATAGTAATAGTATAACTTCTACAACCTGGAGGTTAAAAGACAGATAAACTTATTTATACTGATACAAGTGAGACGCTTTCTTTTAAGAAAAGACCATTTGTTATGTCATCATACCTGCCTAATTTTGTAGATGAGAAGTTAGATGAAATGTTAACGAGATCGGGTTATTCTGCGTCCGAAGTATTTTGCTGTTTTATTGGTTAAGAAAGATGAAGCATTTACGATTTGTTAAATAACTAGGCTTATTAGAAAATTCGTTTTTATGAATCTTCAAACGAAAAAATAACTTTTGTTGAGGTTTTTCACATATCGGTCTCAGAAATGTAATATAGACACAGCAGTGCCTGGACCATTCAATATTGGAACCTGGTAATATAGCCAATATATTCACTTATTTTGACAATATTCTAGAAATATTAGAAGATTTTGATTTTCACCCTAAGTTATAAACTAGATAAAAAAGGAACTAATGGCATTAATTGTACTATAAATCTGAAAAATATGACTATTCTAAAATAACTTTGAAATTTTTAGGGTAAATCGTATGTCCGAAATCTTTGCGTACCAACACAGATAAAAAACAATTATTATAGATCCAGGAACACTGTTAAAATAAAACGTTTTGTTAGACTCTGCTCTTAGTAAAGGAGATTTACAAAATATTTTTTAACATTAATATCTTCATTAATGATCGCTTTAAAGTCCAGATTTGAATTGAGTTTTATAGGCATCCCAGTCAGTCTTCGATAAGTGAGAGGTTCATTCTGTATATGAAGTTGAGTGCCATTGGAGGGGTTTACAAAGGATTGGAAAATGGTCGCTTACATAAGAATCATATAATGACTTCCACTAATACTGGCCAACCATGTTCGAAGAGCAAATAATTAGGTCGATGGCAGATAAAGAGCCATAAGCAGAAATAATAAAAATTAAATTAGTTCTCCTCTCGAATCAATCACAGCACCAGATAGTGTTGTGAGCATTAAAATCTCCTGTTATGAAAAAAGGTGAAGGTAGTTGTGCCAATAATTCCGATATCTGCATACCGATGATATTTGGAGAATTAGGTATATAAATTCAGCAAAAGTTTAAGTTAGTGTTCTCTATTCTTATTGCGACAGCTTCTAAATCAGAGTAAATATTTAAGAGGGAAAATTGGATGTGATTTTTAATAAAGATAGTCAGCCCGCCCGGCGCTCTTTGGATATTTATTCTTTTCTGATGATATTAAAACGATTTAGCATAAAATCCTCCGAAGGAGATAGGTTAGTCTTCTGTAAGAGCAGGACCAAAGGCCTACTCCTAAATATGGTCAATTTAAGGTTTTCTAAGTTATTACGAAGACCAGACATATTCCACTGAATAAAAGAAGGAAAGAATGTGAATGTAAAGGAGAAATATAGGTGCAGTTGATTTATATTTTATGAAAATAGTGTTTTTATTTATTATTATAAAAGACCAATAATTTTTTTTTTCATTTTTGTCAAATAATTCGTCTACTACCATGTCCTTTGAAAGAGTTTTCCTATGCGAAGATGAACTACTATGAGGATTGGTAGAATTTCTAGCTGACGAATTTCTCGAGCTCGACTGAGGATCAATATGATGTTTTCCTTCCCGAGGAAGTTCTTTGGGAGGAATTAGAGTAATGATGGGAAAGTTTGGATTGAGATTGAGAGCAATGTTTGAATGAGGATGAGAAGGAGAGGGGTGGAATGGATTGTGAGGATGATCTAGGAGGAAGATCACGGGTTATGGATAATTTAAGAGAAGCAGAATTGCTAGAATCTTTCTTCGTATCAGAATCCCTTATTAAGTTCAAATCACATTGAAGTGAAATAGATCTCTTTTCTTTAGGGGTTTCCTTACGAGGCGTTTTGTCGGCTAAACCTTTTGCTGCTATAGTACTGAATGTAGCACGGAAAGAAGAATTTGATGATAGGAATTTTCTTTTTGCTTCTGAATAAGATATCTTCTCAATTGTTCGAATTTTTTGTAGGGCAAATTCCTTTTTATAAAACTCACAACCGTTGTATCTGGGGGAGTGACTTTGACTACAATTAGGACACATTGGAGGAGGATTACAATTAGTACCCTCATGAATGGGACGATCAAATGAAGAGCATAGTGGAGAATTGGGACAGCTGTTGGCTGTATGCTCAAATCTCTGACATGAATAACATCTTAGAGGTGATGGAATATAGTGTCGACCTCTCAACAAATACCATCCAACATGTATTCTAGAAGCAAGGGAGTGGGTCTTGAATGTAGCAATATAGTTATGAGATTGTACATCTTTGCCTTCACTTCTGAGGATCATTCTTTTAACTTAGACTTCTCCTTGATTATTTAAGTTCTCGATAATTTCCTGTTCTGGGCAATTGGAGAAATTCTGACAAGCGATCATACCTTTAATATAATTTAGCGAAGGGTAAGGGAATGAAATTATTTCGAAAGTATAGAGCTATTTTTTATACTTGTTTTTTGTGATTGATATGCATTAGAGACTTCTATTATCAAAAAGTTATCGTTTAGTTTCCTAACATTAGCAAGGTGACATTCTTAACAGAATCTTCTAGCATCTTTAATAAGAAAAACTTGTCATATACACTTTCAATGTCAATGGAAGACTCAACACTAGGCCTTTTTGGGGACACGCTTAAAGGGGGAAAATCCAAATTTCTTATGATAGTCACACGAGTGATGGAGGAAAAAACGGATACCCACAGCAGTGCCCCGCATGCTGTGGGAAAGCATTATTAAAACGAAGAGGCGTCCAGTTCTCGGAGTCCAAACAGTGGAAACATAGGTCTCCCTAGAACATGCAGTTTCTAGTCTGTTCCGTATCACCGTGACTTTGTAGGGGTTTTCATGATGGTCCTCCGGCTCTGGGTCGGCCAGCTCAAGCCTCGGAAGGCACATTCTCAACAACCACGGGTCTTCCTAGAACGGATGAGATAAAGGACAATACAAGACATGTACGACATGACTGGGACGCTGGAATCGTCATACTCGTGCTAGGGAGAATAACCTCCCCTGCCCCTGGAAGAGCGACTTAATAGATCTATTATGTTCCCCTTCTGCTGTCAAGTCGTTAGGGATACCTTGCCGATTAGACCGGGTCTTGGAGTCCAATTTCCCTCAGGAACCTCAGAATGTTCCTCTATTTAGTGTGCTCCCAAGAACCGCATTCGGGAGTTTTCTAAAGTGCTGCACTCTGAAATGATGTAGATAGAGATTTCGTCCTCTTCCATGCAAAATCTTCACTCTTCTCTCTCTCTCTGCCAGTGCGAATTTCTGGAGATACCTCTTCAAGTGATAATGTCCCGTCAGGATTCCCGTCAGAACTCTAAGTCGGTTTTCGCTTTTTGCGTAGCCTGATACATTCCTCGAATCTCTTCTGGTCGTAACTCCCAAGAAGTATCTTCGCTTGTCTAATTTGAAGCAGATCCGTCCAGGAATTGGATCTCCTGCTCTCTTTCTTTCTTTTCAGTTCCTCCAGCATTACACTGCTACTGAGTCTACCGGTCCCAGAAATTGTGTCTCAGCCTCTTAAGATACCATCAATAATGTTTGAAATTGCGAAGATAATTACTTAAAAGATCGTTATTTAAAAAATTTTCATTACAGCGCAAAGGAAAAATATTATAATTATTTACTAGATATTTCGAAAATGGAAAAAAGATAAAAACTATTTTTATTCAAGATATCAGGCTGGCATTTCAAAAATAGAGCAGTTATGTATCTATGTTGATATAAAGATTTTTTCTTAAAATAATCGAGGAATTCGAAACTTTAAGTATGAGAATACAATTATGAAACACATCCGTTCATTACTTCATAGAAAATAATAAGTCTAGTTGTTCTGAGTATAAGTTCATTTATAAGCATACAAACAACAATTTTTTAACGTTTAGGTACAAGAATTATTTACTTACATCCACTTGCGCACTATTATTTTCCTGCCACTTTTCTGTTTCCGCATCCATTTCACTAGTTGCTAACTTCATTTCTAGTCCTGATTTGGCAATTTTTTCTTGTTCCTCTGTATCCAGTCTCACAGCCTTAAGAGGTTTAGAAGTTGTGCCATGTTTCTGCAAATAAAAAAAGTACCGTATACATATCTACAAAGCTCCACAAAAAAAATTTCAGACCAGCGAACCAGACCCATGTTACCTTATGTATTTTTAGTCGCTAAATCTGAATTGTACACACCCAAAATCATTAGCTAGAATACCCTTGAAGTGGGATGAAAATGAGATTAAGCTACTGGAATAGTTATTCCATCTTAATAAATCGAACCATACAAAATTTTGAAATGTTATGTTAAATTATAGTTAAACAACAGCATCCATATAGTGGATTTGCAATACACCCGCAAGAAGGGGTGACAACTATCCCGCATATATAAAAAATTCAAATCAAAATAGCAATATGATTGCTGAAGAAGCCCTATATAGTTGATATAAACTACCTCTAAGCTTAAAGGACACGGTGACACAAGAAAAAAATTTTAAATCTAGGGATTCTAATTTTTATGGATGTCATAACTGGCTAAAAATGCGTAGTACTTTCAAATAGATCTAAAATCTCACTTACCATCAATGTCCCACTGTAAAAACTCAGAAGGGGGAAAACTACCTCAATTTAAGATTTAACAGGAAAAAAGCTGCAGTGTCTTTTGAAAAAGCAATTCCAGAAGTTTCTAGAGGCAAAAAGAGTTTTGCAATAGTTCTGGCTTAACTTCTCAAAACTACCCTTAAAGTGCTGCTAAAAATCACCCTATATCTTCGATGATACAAAACAAATAAGAAAAAAAAAGCATTAATCTAAAAGTATTTCTATTTTTCTGAAGTAGAATTTAATAAAAACTTTTTGACGTGAGATTTTAAGTCTAATTCTGAGTAATATGCCAATTTAACCAATCATTGCGTCTGGAAGATAGAAATACTTTTAGATCAAGTTTTTTTTCCCATTTTTTCTGTCATCGAAGATACAGGGTGGTTTATGAAAGCACTATAGGAGTGATTTTCAGAAATTAAGCTAAAACTACTACAGATTCTTTTCACCTTTAAAAACTTCTGAAGTTTCGAGCTTTTTTTCTGTTAAACCTTAAATGGGGGTAGTTTTTCTTCCTTCTGAAGGTACACTAGAGGACATTGGCACGTGAGATTCTAGATTTACTTGAAAGTACTACGCGATTTCAGCCAACTACTACATCCATGAAAATTAGAATCTAGATGTAGATTTCAGATTTTTCCATGTTTTTTTTCTCTTTCTCTCTCGCTCCCCTCTCCCCCTCTACCTACCTTCCTCCCTCCCCACTCAATTGATTTACATTTTGACATACTACAGGTTTAGTGTAAAAATAATTCTTTGTTTTTTGATACGCATTAAGAAATTTTAACTTTTAACTAATTTAATTTAGTTTTCAAGTTAAAGATAACTTGTTCGAATTATTAGTTTAAATTATAAAGTAAATCTAGCGACGTTACGAATATGGACGGAACGCAGCTGAAAAAATAACTCATCTTATGTTATAAACACCAGAATCTACGGTGCAATATTTTCGGTACTAGGCTGCTTTATAAATTGTTTTTATGCAATTTCAAAAATACTCTCGTCCAACCATTTTTCTAATAGGAAATATATCGTATGCAAAGATCGTGTAAAGTGTCAAACTATATATTGCTTGCATAAAAAAACCTTATAAATTTGACCAAATGTTGTCAGAATGCATGTAGTTTATTTTTCATATAGAGCTTCATGTACTCCCTTCATTGTTGCTAAGAGTCTCCTATAAGATTTGAAAACTTGCCCAATTGGCCGAATCTGGCCTTACAGTAATTTATTAATTGAGTAAAAAAAGTAAATACATTTTACTTACCCCAGGTCGCGGTAAAGACATATAAACCTGTTTTTCAGGTTTTACTTGACTTGAATCTAAAACATCTTTTACAATTGTCGTGACATCGGATACCAACCATTGATACATTTCTGCAAAAACATCAAGGTTCTCTTGAGCAATCTTACTTCCGGGGTGTAAAGAAACAATTTTTGCTGCTGTCACAACTTGAGGTCCATACACTCTCAAGTTTATCTCAGTAAATTTTGCCGAGACTTGCAGTGTTTCGGAAACAGCGACGTGACGAAGAAGTTTACATACCTGTAGAGTAAAAAATTATTCGAATATCAATTACATTTTGGTTATGTTAACTAAGCAACAATATTAAATAGGACTAAATATGAGATTTTTTTTAAATTTCTGATACCTTTACTTCAATTTTATAAAAATTAATTCCAATTTAACTTCCTGTTATAAATTTCTTGTGACTAGCCATTTTGTTTCAAGATTTTAACTTATTACAAGATCGTCATTGACTGGTGATAATAAAAACTGGATACATCAACATTATAAGTAACTTAGCTTACGAAATATAGCTTTGATAAGAAAATTCGTATAATTTAAGCAAGTGGAATCAAGAAGAAAGTTAGTGTTAAAAAAATAATAATGCATGGGGAATTTGTTGATTCTATGACTTGAACTTAATCTGTATTTAAATTATATAAATATATAAATTTACATTCTTATATTTGACGAACCGCAGATTCTCGTACCTTCCACATGAAAAAAATAATATTGGTCGACAACTTTTTTAGTATTATTTTTACGGTACGTCTAAAATAATGGTTCTTTACTCTTAGGCACAAATCAAGTTTTTGCCATTGGATAAGATTTGATTTTTTAAGTGCTAAATAATTTTTTTTATATGTGTAGCATCTTTTCCAGTGCAGTATTTAAAATCTTTCAGTTTTACCCAGATATTTGCTAAAATATCTTAATAAAATCAAATACGAAGATGAAAATATCTTTGATATTGACAATCAGAACATATATTACCCTGAGGTTATGTCAGCATTAGAGTTAAACTTTGGCCTTTCTATTATTAGCTAGCAACCAACATTTTAATTTCCTAAAAGATTTCAAATAATAACAAATGGATCAGGCAAAAATGTTTTAAAAACTGTTAATAATATACATTACTAAGTATTTTATCATATAACAGCCAAACTGTTAGAATCGCTTATTTCATTATTGTCAGTAGAGGCGAAATGGTCTAATTTAAAATGTGATAGTGTTATCTAAAATACACGAATTGATGAAAACTTATTTACTGGAGAAATATAAAAAGTCGTATCTAGTAAATTAAAAAACTGTGATGAGTTAGATATTTCCTTGAAATACTTGGATCTTTGGTACACTTGATCTATTTGTATATCGGTAGTTTGTCAATCATATTGGTTAAATATAAGAAAGCTATATATTTTTTTATAATTTCAAGTTTCATACCTATATTGTAGCTCTCTAAATAATAATAGTACTCTAACTGCATTCTTGTGAATATATAGCATTTAATCCCAAAAATGGCATTCATATCGTTACTTGTACTGGGATAAAATGAAAATAGTTAATCGGATAAGTCTAAATAGCCAATTGCAATTTTACATCGGTAAATGAACCGCAATATTTATTGAAAGCTGTGGATACACCAAATACTTGGAATAATATGTCTATACCTGATATTCTAACAAAATAATGTGTCTTCTATAAAATTAAAAGTTAGAAGTAATTTAATAATGGTGTGACTTTCCTGATATTCTTTAGGGATCAGAAACTAATTTAAAGATTGCCTTCGCAATGAAGTACTAAAAATTTCTAATTCATATGAAGACTTTTCTCTGCTTGTCGGAGAATGTGACGAAATCGCAAAGGCGGCGGATACCAAAGTAGAAATACAAGTGACAATAATTTCTTAACAAATAATTGACATGTGTTTTACTTTTAACTTTTGTGTCATGTTGCGTGAAAATTATAATTTTAGTAATTGACATTGTCTTACTGATTTTTTTTTGCATGTTGCATAAACAGACCAAATCTGTATAGATCGAAACCAGTCTAAAAATATTAATCACAATGATTTGGTTCAAGGTAGGCATGTTAATAAACTAATATATAGTTTTTGTTTCTGAGTAGATCAAATTCACAACAGTTGTTTTATTGTGTAAAAATTACAGTTTCAGTAATTGACAATGTCTAATTGAAATTATTTCTGCTTTCTGCAAAATGACGCGAAAACCAGGTTGAAAATAACACATACGCATAACATGGTAAAGAACCCCCAGAATATTGAGACAGGAATATGAATACTGGTAGACAGTGGACAACTTCTATATATTAATTTTTTGATCAAATGTCACATCACAAGAGATTATCAATAAAACCATTTTTAAAAGTGGCTATAAACAATAATTGTATTGTTTTGGATTGGGTTATAGGTATTTCAATTCTTTTTGGATGAACCCCTTAAGTAGATCGTGTTATTATTCTATGAATATCTACAGTGTGTAATAATCATGAAGATAATAGATTGAGCGACATATCTATATGGATGATCGATCTAAATTATTCGAGCTGTTATCCGAAATTATTATTACAACCCTTCCTTTTGGCTATAATACCCTACAGTCTGTAACGAAGTTACTATATTTTTGGGCAAGTGTATGTTCGCCGGGATTTAATTTATTTATTTTACATCCGAAAAATCTGATTCTTGCGGGAAAAGATTGCTTAAAGTTTAAATATTACCGGAATATAATTAGATTCACCGCGCTATGCCGGGAAATATAATTTTCCGAGATTTTCAGAGCGTCCGACCATAGTAATCGCGCGCCGCATACAGCAGTATCGTATGCGCGATCACCCCACACCGTCACACGTCAGCGTAGTGGGAGCTCGAGCCGTCTATTTAAGTCCGAGCAGACCATTATTTCGCGGAGAACCAAACGGTCTCCACCCGGGTCAACAGTCCAAACGGACTGGACTGGGTTGCCTGCTGGGCCGCGCCTTCCTGGTCTGGTGATGTAGGTGAGGCTAGGCTTGTGTGTATATGGTTTTTACCACACACTTCCTTCCTTACGTCCTGCCCCTCTAATGACCAGGGATGTGTTTACCGCCAGGTGCCCTCCGATGTCCGTTGATAAAGGGCGCTAAACAACTGCCGCCCCGACGCTTATCGCCGCCGCCGCGTGTAAAGACCGTCGCCGTGTAGAGACGCCGCCTATCGCCGATCGACGCCGTGTTGTTGTTACATACCGCGTATACCGCCGTCGGTCGAGTTTTAATACGAAGCGCCGTGAACCGGGAACGCGGATTTTAGATTCGAGGCGCGATAATTTGCATAAAAGCCGTCGTGAGTAGCGTTGCGACCGAATGGTACGAGATACGTGAATAGCATCGCGATTGATACCGCCGGGTTACCGTCTTCAGCGCAACCGAACAGAATGAGCTACCGGGAACAGCTCTCAAAACATACTCTTGCCCTCGAGACCGTGTAATTTATTTGTTAATATTGTTGTATATCTTAGATTTTAAGTTAGTTTTAGGCCATGTCTTTGTATAAAAGAATGGAATACAGGATACAGGATGTTTTATAACCGTTTGTTTTCTTACCTAGTCCCATTTTTACCATTACATGTAACAATTGGCAGCCGGCAGCCAGCACTAATACACGCAATTGACCCCTGGCTTGCCGTTTCTCCACTGTAACAAGCTGCCCGGTGCATAAAGTGGGCCCTCGACCACATTAAATCCCGAGGGTGGCGCCCGAGAACCGACCCCCGAGTGGATGTTTTGACCTTCAGGCAGTCAGACCGTTGATCAGTTGAGAGAGCAGGGATATCCCGAATTTACGTAGCTGCCGCTAACCCGATACCCCTGCGCTGAGCATTTGACCGATGACTGTCTGCACGAAAAATATCCACTGACCGATGTTCCGCTGTCGTGAACGAAGAAGAGCCGTAGAGCACGACCTTGCTCCCCGCTCCCCGCCTACTAAAAACGCGTCACAAGTCTAATTAACTAAACAAATATAATGAAGATTGGGTGGGTTGCGGAAAGATGAGATAAGTCAGAATTTTTTTGTTTAACTTTAAAATTGTGCTTGCTAGGTATAACCATTGACGAATTATACTAAGACGGCTCATTCTTATGGGAGGATTGGAAGCGCTAAATATTAAAACTCGGTCATTGATAAATCCGAAAATTTAAATCTTTTATACTTGTTTATAACAAAAGTATGTATAACATATTAAAATACTGATATAGATATCAGTTATTGACAATATTGTAAATTGCCTTTTATATATGAGACGGCGTACCAGTTTGGCGTACGATTTAGGAGCGTCAAAATTATAGCACAGGATAGGAATTCTTGGTATATTTCTTCTATGGTATAACCAACGCATGCTACATACATCTTTCAATTACATAGGTTTACAAAAAAAAAGTTGACGTCTAATTGACCAGACCATTTTATTTTTACGTAATTAGATGCACTGAATCCAAATCTAAGGTCCGCTAACCTCTATCACGTCAGGTTCAAGGTCATTTCAAAGTCAAATGAAGTAAAATTCACTAAATAAATCTAAAGAAGTCGATATTTACATTGTTGAGGTCACTGAATTCGAATTGGTGGTTTGTTTAATCCTCCAAGGTCGACTAGAGGTCATTATCAGGTTAAATAGAGAAAAATCCATTAAATAAATCTGAAAAAACGTAGGTTTTTGGGGTCTCTGAATTCGTGATATGTTTAATCCTCCAAGGTCAGCCAGAGGTTTTTTCAGGATCATATCGAGGTCAAATTGAGAAAAATCCACTGAATAAATCTGAGAAAGAAGATATGTAGGTTTTTGGGGTCGCTAAATCCAAATTCGTGGTTTTTTAATCCCCTAAGGTCAGCCAAACGTAATTTTAGCGTCAATTCAAGGTTAAATTGAGAAAAATCTAATAAATAGATCTGTAAAAGAAGATAGTCAGACTTTTGAGGGCGCTGAATTCGTGGTTTGTTTAATAGTTCAAAGTTAACTAGAGGTCATTTCAAGGTCAAATCGAAAAAATCCACTAACTAAATCTATAAAAGAAGAGAACCCATACGCAGCTAGATTAATATCCGTTTCATAGCAGACAAGCAAGCGGATCAAGTTTTTGAGGCGAAACTCAAGCTCTCAACCCTCGTGTCCCACCTACAGCTAGATTGATGTCCGTTACACAGCAGAGAGGTGAGCGGATCGAGTTTTTAAGGCGATACCATAGCTGCCAAAACCACACTACTCTACGTGCAGCTATATTGATTGCCACTCTATAGCAGATAGGCCACCGGACCAAGTTTTTATATATATGCCAAAACATAAGCTCTCATAAATACATATGCCACGTGCAGCGAGATCAATCCCCGTTACGCAGCAGACAGAGGCGAAAAGTAAGGATTTATGAGTATATGAAATAAGCTCTCCAAAAACCATATACCTCAGGCAGAGATTATATATGAGAGTTTGGGGTCTGTGTTATATACTTATAAAAACTCGTGGCGCTAGCCTAGCTGTTATGTGACGGATATCGACCTAGCTGCACGAGGGTAATGGGGTTTTGTAAGCTTAGGTTTTGCCTTGAAAACTCTCTCCGTTCACGCATCTGCATGGGGTACGTGGTTTTGGGAGCTCGAGATTCGGCCCAAAAACTCGATCCGCTTGCCTGTCTTCTGTGTAACGGATATCGATTTAGCTGCGCGTGTCTTCTTTTCTACAGATTTGTTAACTGGATTTTTTCAATTTGACAATAGATTCTTCTCACTTTGACCCCGAAATGACCTCTGGCTGAACTTGGGGATTCAACAAACCAAAAATTCGGATTCAGAGGCCTTATAAACGTACATATCTACTTCCTCAGATTTATTTAGTGAATTTTACTCCATTTGAACTTGAAATGACCTTGACTCTGACATGATAGAGGTCATCGGACCTCAGATTTGGATTACATAAGAATAGTATGGTCTGGTCCAACAGGTATCCACTTTTTTTTGTAAACCTGTGTTATTAAACCTAATAGTAACCAATATACGGTTCTTCATGAAGAATTCAACCAGTATCATTTTCTTGGCCGAATGAGATTTTTTAATTGACATTGAAAATCAAAATTTTCTTATTGAATTTGAGTAAACCACCTCTTTATAGTCTTTAAAATTGAACAAGTTTTTCCAGTATTTGTCAAATTTCTGTTGTTTCTTAAGGAACTCTTAAAATTATTTAGCATTATCAACCGGATATTACGATATCTGAATTTCGTTATGTTTATTCTCAAAAAATTATTATAAAAAGTATAAGTACAGCTCTAATTTAAAATGTATACTGGTGTTATTTGACACCATTTGGTGTAATGATCTGTGTATTATTGTTAGTTTTAATTTTTTTAGACTTATGTATTTGAGTGAGCAGGGTCCGCCAAATGAATAAGAAATAAGTCACATTTTCATTAAATATAGATAATATATTTTATACATTAAACATACACAGGAATTATTTGAAACCTAAAAAAATTAAACCAATGACTAAACATTTATAAAAATTTAATAAAACATAAATATTTGTGCCTTTGTTCATTTTTCTATAACTCTGCAACACACTTTTGTTGTTACCGCATACTTTTAAAAGTTTTCTTACCTCTAAAATATGGTCTACTGAATCCTGAAACTCATGTGATGTATGATGAAGTCTGTCAATATCACAAAGCACAGCTTGTTGACGAATATCAGCAACCATTTCTAGTCCTTGCTTTGTGGCCGTGCTTAAATCTTGTGCTTGATGGATCGCAGCATTAGCTAAATGACGTGAGAGGTCACGTGCAGAATTTATACATGCTTGTACTGACTCCTCAACTTCCGGACAATTCGCTGCTTCCTCAAATCCAATTTGTACCTAAAATAGTACACTTATTTAATTTTAAAATAAATTAAGTAACGAAAATATTGAAACTAAAAAAGTTGTATTTCTCATAGAACTAATTATAATACAGTCATCAATATAGAAAAGAGGCAATGAGTTATATTCGAATTTAGTGTCAACAGCTATGCCAAAATATGAACTATCATGAGCAGATCATACGAATTCTTGTCTCTGAAAGTCGGTGTCTTCTCCGAGCATATACTCTTTCGCCTCCTCCTCTTTTTTTCTCTCATTATATTTTGTGAATTATCTAATATATTTGTCATTAATTTTCTGGTTAGATTTATGATGGTAACATAACCTTGTATCCGTTCTTTAAACTTTGATTATAAAGCAACACCTCACCAGCTTAAAATATATTAAAATGAAATATGTTATCTGCCTCTAACGAAGTGCATTTAGATTTAAAAACTCAAAAATTTTATAAGAAATGTAAAAATTCTGCTTTAAGATTGAACATTTTGCAGTTGATTGTAGTCCATCTTGGTGTTCTTTTTTTATGGATATATGCAAAATTTATTTATAAACTGGAAAATTGTGCGAACGTTATGTTCAAAACAATGATACTGAACAATTTATAAATCAGTAAGTTAAGTTGGTTTCATGATGAAGTTCGTGTTTTAAATTAATATATACTGATCCGATTTTATTACAAGAACTAATTAGATGGCATGTTGAAGATGATGCTTAGTTTTAAAATGGAAAATTTTGTGAGAGAACTTTATGAAGAATTCATTTTAAACGAAGCATGTTCCAGATATTTATCTATTTTAGCCGAAGAAGCAAGTAATGGTGTAGATTTACTGTTATATGTAAAATATATTGAACTTGCAAATCTTTGTAAAAAGCATCCGAATTGTGTACTAATTGTTTCAAGACCAAAGTTAATTTATTCATCCATAAAAAAATTTTCATACATAAATTCACATATTGAAGACGATTGTGAATGTTAAAATCATCTAGGAGATGATTTAATTAAAACAGGTTGTTCATCCAATTCAATTATTGATTTGGTACAATATTTCATAATAAAATTAGTTTTTCTTCTCCTTTAATATAAACGAATTCTCCTTTTTCTGTTATATGACAAATTATAAAGAGGGCTATATCCTGTATTCAAATTGATACAGTAATGAAATTTCGTTAACCATTCTACTTGCTTGTACGTTTCTGGTGGAAGCATTTGTAATGGATACGGTGTTTTAAAAATATAATGACTAATTTTATGTCCATCGAACAGTACCAGTTCTTTAAGAATAAACTTGTTGCATTGATCCTTAAATTCTTTCAAATCCAAAATTATTATTATTATTATATTTTTATTTAGCTTATTTTTAAATTAGCAAATGTTGAATCACAAATTGTTTTTTCGAATAATCATCCACAAGATTCTTTAGATATTTATTTTTTTAAATAGTTCTATTTTTCTTCTTGTATTTTGGACATTTCTTTTGATGTGCAACAAACAAAGTTATAGTAACAACTGATCTTATTCGGATAACTTTAATTTTAATAATAACATTTGATGTAGAGGGTAAAGTTAAAATTGTTTAACAATTTTTGTTAACGGATATAGCTAAATACTTTATCATTTATTATACCATTTACAATTATTTTTCGGTCATGCAAATAATATTCAGTAATAATTTCTCTCATCTTATTGGTAGAACCGACTTTTCATTATTTATAATAAATATAATTGTTATAAACAATAAAGAATTAAAAAAGGCGGTATATATCACTCCTGATAAGCTTCTCTTCATGGCCGTAAGGTTTCATCGCAATCAGTTAAGCCGTTTCGAAAATCAGCCCGTACAGATAGACAAAAAGATACAGCCTACATCACTCCTGACAATCTCTTCTTCATATTGTAAAGTTTCATCGAAATCGGTTCAGTCGTTTCAAAGATTAACCTGAGCAGATAGACAGCCATAAAGACAGAAGAAAAGCAACCTATATCACTTCTGACATCCTCCGCTTCTTGTCTGTAAAGTTTCATCGAAATCGCTTCAGCTCTTTCGAAGATTAGCTCGTAAAGACAAAGAGAGAAAGTAAAAATTTTGCCACTTTTTCAGTCAGTTCTTTTACACCGAGTAGTTTTTTAAGAAGGTGTTATTTTTCCTTTGAAACAAGCTGGTTGGATGACTCTTAATAATTTTATATGTAATATTAACCATAAGTAAGTTGTTTATTTGTGTCTCATAATCTGTCTTGTTTATAACTTCTGTTTTATTACTTTTATCAGGCTTCAAAACAATAATCGGAGCATTGTTTTTTAGGCATTTTTTGTTCGATTCAATTTCTATTTTAATTTTTTAGAGACTGTTTTGTGTCTCAATTTTACCATTTGTTATAACATTAGTTATTTCCGCTCTAATTTTGTCATTTCTGTTATCTTATTTATTGCTAATAACGGATTCAACTGACGTTAAATATTATGTTACTGATGAAACTTTTCCTTTTGTAACATCTCAAGAGAGGTTTGAATCATAAAGTAAAACTTCTGTCGGTCTACACGATATGGGGTATTTCATATATATTCACTCCACTGGGACTTGTCCGTGTTTGTTTGGTTATAGGTCTCGTATTTTTTAAATAACTGGTCGAGTTTCTTTGGTGTCTTATTTAAATTTTTTTATGAAATTCCTAAAATTTTTTTGTTTTCTAACTAAAAGTACATCAGTCTAATTTAAATCAAAATATTAAGGAATCAATCACGTTAATAAATATTAATAATTAAATGTCTTCTTGACTGTAGATTTAATGCATGTTTTTTGGTTTTCTTTAGTATATCGTAACTAATAAAAAATGAAATAAAAACGCATTCCATGTATTCTCATAACTTAAATAGAACTGATAAAGGTATCGTATTATTTGCCCTAATTTTGGTTATAGATCGGTTAATAAAGTGTTAAAACCAATAGTGTCTATTAATACTGTTTTCCAAGAGCGGTTTAAGGAATTTCGTTTGTTAACTGATGCTTTAGTGAGGTTAGATCACGTCATATACAAAATATGTTGAGCATAAGGTAAAAGTGATAGCTTTCAAAATCTCATCCAAAGGTATATCAGTGTATTTTTTAATTTCATGCGAATTTTTTGAAATAATTTCTTCTGTCCACTCGACAGGAATATTTGTATAAGGAGGCACTACATCAAGTGAAGTTAGTATGTAATCGTTAGGCAAACTTATATCTTTTATTTTGTTTTTAAAATCCCAAAAATCTTTTATAAATTACTGATTTTTATTGATTGTTTTGTAAGATATTTTTTAAGAATTTCGATAGGTTTTCGAATAGTAACTGCGTGCATGATACAAAGGGTCGTAGTGATATGTCATTTTTATCCAGATTGGGTAAGCTGGAGATTCGGGGCACCGATGAGTTATGAATTTTAAGTTATTTAGCAGTTTGTGGAGTATGTATTAATATATAGACCGTGATATTGTTTATTAACCGACTTGTAAAAGAAGGAGGTTCTCAATTCATCGAGTATGTATGTCTTTTTTATGTATGTACACCGATTACTCCGGAACGGCAGCACCGATTTGAATGAAATCTTTTACGTTATGCCCAGGAAGTTGCTGCGGTGGTCCCATATTTTTTTGGACGAAATTAGTGCAGTAATATCCAAGATGGCGCTGACAATATGGCGGCCAAAAAAATTTATTTTGTCTGATTTTCTCCAAAATTGGTACTGGAGAATTTTTGGTATCGTACACAACAAATCTAAAATTATTTAAAAATACATACATAACTAATCTAAACTTATTTTTAAAAAATTTAATATGGCGGATCTAATATGGAGGACGAAAAAATCGATTTTGTCCGATTTTCTTCAAAATTGGTACAGGGATGTTTTCAGGGTCGCACATAACGAATCTGAAATTATTTTTTAAAAATTCAATATGGCGAATCCAAGATGGCGGATTAAAGATTCTACATCTCCCGATTTTATCTAAAATCAGTATTGGGGTATTTTTGTTAGTATTAATTATGATTTTTAAATATTTTTTGAAAAACTCAATCTGTCAGATTCAATATGGTGTCCTAAAAATTTTAAATTTTTCGATTTTCTCCCAAACTGATATAGGGGGTCCTTGAGGGTGTAGATTATGAATTAAAAAGTATTTTTTCAGAATTCAGTATGGCAAATCCAAGATAACGGACCAAAAATTTTACATTTTTCGATTTTGTTCAGCGAATGTAAGTCTAGAAATTTTAAATATCCGGATTTCACTAAAAATTGGTACTAGGGAGCTCTGAAGGGTTTAGATTTAGATTAGATTAAGACTTAAAATAATTTTTCTGAAATTCAATATAGCGGTTGAAAATTTTATCTTATTCGCATTTTTTCAGATTTGGTATTACAAAGTTTTCGGGGTAGTTTATTAAGAATATGAAATTAATTTTTTACAATTTATAGGTTGATAAGATACAATATAAGGAACAGAGAATTTTACATATTCCGATTTTGTCTAAAACTGATATTGTGGTGTTCTTGTGGTGTATATAAACTCAATAAACAGTATAAAATATATCGAGCTAAAAAATTTACATCTCAGGTTCTTTAAAAATCGATATTGGATGATTTTGGGATCTATATTACCAATCTAAAATTAATTTGAAATTTAGGATAGTGGATTTACTACGACAGACTAAATATTTGTTTGACACCATTTTACTGGTATTTGGAAAAGTCTAAGAACCAAAGAATTTTTAGTGGTTCATTTTAGGGTGATTTACAACTTTGGATAAAATGGGTACTTTTTTGCCACCTTGAAGTCATTGCGAGGTACACTAATCTCGGTTAGTACTTAGTTCAAATAATTTATGGATATCATAATGTATTCTAAAACTAAAAATAGAAATATAAAATTTTTTATAAAAAAATTAAACCGACTGCTAAAAGTGCGCTAAAAAGTGAAAAATACCTATAAATTTTTATATGAAATTGAACTTTTTGAAGTCGGCGCCAAATTATTTGTAAATGAAATAAATAACTACTGATATATACAAATTATGGTAAGAGAGCAATTACAAATAAAATATTTTTAATCTGTTTATGCAAATCACATTTTGCCAGGTATTATTTTGACGCCGAGTTCAAAAATTTGAACTTCATATGAAAATTTATAGTTATTTTTCACTTTTTAGCGCACTTTTAGAAGTCAGTTCAATTTTTTTTATAATCTAAAAAAAAATATTTTCTTACTCCTCCAGGGTATAGTCAGATATTTGTTTGTGCTGCTGACGATAACATTCCGGCATTAAGTACCGTGGGTAATATCTTGCCGATAATTATACAAAACGGGGATTTTAAGTAAATAGTTGTTTTCTGTGCCTTTTGCTCTCGGTTCGTTACAGTTCCGCTAACAAGACCATTAGATGGTCGAAACGAGTATGGAGATAGAATTAGAGTGGAATTCACGGAGAATATACTGTCTGCCATCTTTCTTAACGGTCGTAAGGAGAACAAAATATCTCTTTCTATGTAAATTCATAGTCAATAAAAGCCAATACTATATAAAAGATCCTTGGGATTTTATAAACGAAATTAAAAATATAAGTTTGCCTAACGACTATATACTAATTTCACTTGATCTCGTGTTTCTTTTTCAAATATTGCTGTCGAGTTGGCAAAACAAATTATTCTAAAATGTGGCATGAAATTAAAAATACACTGATATACCTTCGGATGAGTTTTGGGAAGTTCAACAAATTTTGTATATGACAAGACTTTTTAAAAATAAATCGAGGACTCCTCAATGACTGCTGCCATTTCAAGTGTTATCGCACAAATAGTGATGGAAGATCTTGAAGAAACAATTATAAAGCAATTAAGTTTTCCCATTCCATTCTTTTATAGTTATGTCGACGACGGCATAAATACAGTACCTAAAATCGAATATAAAAATATATCTAATCTATTTAATAGCTATAGTAACAAACTACAATTCACAATCAAAATCAAACATCAAAACAAAATTAATTTTTAGACCGAATTCATCACAATAGAAAAAGCAAAATTAGAATGGAATGGTACACAAAGGATACTTGGCCATCAAGACGCCCACATTATGATTCAATGATTCTATGATACGAAAAAAAACTGTGATACTTAGCCTTACCGATCATGCAACTGAATTAACTGATCATAAATTTAGATCAATTGTCACTAAAAAAAGCAAAGGAAGCACTTTTGAAAAACAACTACCCAAATAACCGAATTAATTTTTAAATAGAGAAGAAACAGATTTTATAAGAAGGGTAGTAATTTCATAAAAAGAAACAAAAATAACACTCAAAAGAATCTGATGCTTCCATATATTCCAAAACTTTCGCAAGACATACAAAATATATTTGAACATGAGAACATTACTATATGTTACAAAGCTCGTAACCTATTTGAAAACATTTAACCTTAAAAAAAACGAAAATTTTAAAGGCTAAAAAATGAGAATTGTTCGAGATGAAAAAATTTAAAAAAACAAAAACGGTATAAGCTCAAAAACTGACACGATGCAATTAAGTAAAATATGTAATAATTCATTAAAATAGAAAATACTTGAAAAAAATTATCCTTTTGACGTATAATTTCAATATAAGTTCAATTTTAAAGTGTTTGCTTCGTCCTGTTTCTGTTTATTTGATTATTTTGATGTGGAAGAGTTAAAATTAAATGAGGATTAATTTAATTAATATGCATAAAAACAAGTTATCAAAGTAATATTTTTTTCAGTGTTAGAACGCTAGGGAAGTTTCGGCCGAGACGTTACATTGACATTTGAATATATGCTCTAAATCAAGGAAAACTTTGGTATATTTTTATTATAAAAAAAGGACTGATGATGGTATATATTATATAAAAGTAGTAGAGGATCATTATATCTAAATTTCTAAATTATTTTTGGTTATTCAGAGTAATACGGAAAAGTAGGAGAGCAAGAAATATATTTTTTTTAAATGGGACACCATATATATTTTTTTATTTTTAAATTTTCCACATTATTTTCTATATAATCGTTAAATTAGTTTTAGATTTTTAATTGTCGTTGCCGAATAATAAGAAAAGCCTACTAATTTTCAAAAATTCATGGCGTGATTAAATTTGTAATAATTTCCAACTAACATCAGTGAGAACAAAAATACCTGCATTTGTTATAGATAATGGTTATAGAAAATGTTTATACTCATAATATAATTAGGATTTTTTACATGGTGCGTTTTGCACACATGTCAATTTAACAAAATTAATTTACCAATGTTTTTGAAATGAGACATACCTTATTTATTTTACTTATTCTAGAGATATTTATATTCTCTACAATTTTTATTCAGAAACACTTATTTATTTGATTTCGATGAAAAAAAATTTTGTAGTTTATACTAAGCCGTGACATTGAATAACAAGATATTAGTTTTATATTATATTACTTTGGAAACGCGTATCCCTAAATACCCAAATCAAATTTGTTTATATTAGGTGACATAGGTGGCCCTCATCTTCCAATCCATTGTTGATTGTAGGTTGCATTTAAAACATTACTAATTGGTCCTGTGAAATGGGCGGGAACTCTACTTTGACGGAACCACATAATTCCCGAATTTTATTCGGTATATGGCAATTAACTGCCCCAAATGCTATTGCAAAAATCTGAATAAACCCTACCTGTTACTCTCCCCTCAAAAAAATAGGGTCCAATAAGAAAATGATCTCGGACTCCTCCTTAAACATTTAAGCAATATCTATTGTGTTAATGGGTTCTTATAAAGTGTGGATTGGAAATAACTATATTAATGAAAAGTGTACCTGTTTATATTCTCATTTTTATGAAATATTACCTCGTCACAAAACAACACATAGTTTGAAAACTTCCATTACTCTCTTATTTTATTATCTCTTCTTTCCTAATCTTCATCATTAGATTCTTGTAATAAACGAGTTTGGTATTAGTGAATTTTGTTGGCAGTTAAAATTATTTTTACTTGTGATTGTGCTATATCCATTTGCTGGGAAAGGGGTCGTTGGCCGACATGCGGATCTACAATAACATCTAAAGGGACATTTAATTAATTTAACTTTCTGTGCTTTCCAAATGTTTCTTCAACTTTTTAAATTCCTCTTTATCTGGCTGTCTTCTCCCTGGATACATTTCTTTATAAATTATTGCCTAGTGGTAATAGGCCTAGCGAATTTTTGTCGCTGGCACTTAGAACATAAATCATGTCAACCATTTGAACCTTGGAAAAATCCATTTTAAAGTTCGAAATTGGCAGTAGGAAAGTAAAATTCTGATGTAGAAAAAGAATAACATAATAAATCTGCCAACTTTTTTATTTTTTTTTCTCATGGCCAGCTAGGAAAATGAAATTATTACGTTTTTTTAAAAGGCCTTCAATAAAACTCAAAAAATGACAACACTGATCAAAACTGATATAGGGATGCTTTACTTAAAATTAAAGGTAATCATAATATCTTTATAAGCTAGATAAACATAAGATCTTCTATTTAAAGAGACGAGGTATATTAATTCTTAATTTTGGTAAGTTTACAAAACGTACCCTCTACAAAATACTAATTATTTTATGAGCTTAAACAATTTTTTTAACCTTTATCTGTAACAGTTATGAGCGTTTTTCTTCTCATTGAAATCAGTTGGAAAATTTTATAACGCCATGCTTTTGTTCAAAATTTATTGATTTTTCTCATTAATTTGGCAAAGTTGCACAAAATATGTGAAACTAATTTGAGGATTTTTTAGCGACTTTTGTAGGTATTACACTTACCGAAGAAATAAACAAGAAGATCACACCAAGAGAAAAATCATCCATATGTCCTAAACTTTATGGCTTACCCAAAATACACAAGCCCGGAGCCCCCCTGAGACCAATTGTAAACTCTGTTGGCTCTCCAACTCAGGCCCTAGCAAAACGTCTAGCCACCATTCTCCAACCCTTCGTCAAAAAAAAACCGCCTTCTACGTTAAAAACTCGCAACATTTTTGCGAAATAATCAAAAACATATGTTTACAAGAAAAAGAATGTCTAGTTAGTTTTGACGTAACATCACTTTTCACACAAATAGCCGGTTAAAGAGGTTCTTTCTGCAATAGAAAACAAATACAATCTGCCAAAATATATCATCGAATTAGCTAGACACTGTCTTGATAACACCTATTTTACTTATGAAGGCCGACGATATAAACAAGTCCAGGGAACCCCGATGGGATCGCCGCTATCTCCTGCACTCGCTAACTTATTTATGGAAGACTTTGAATCAAAAGCTTTGGAGACCTCTTCACATAAACCAAGACTGTGGCTACGTTACGTGGATTACACATTCGTTATCTGGCAACATGGGGAAGAAAATCTCAAAAGTTTCCTGGAACACATAAACAGTATACATCCCAAAATTAAATTCACCATGGAGACAGAACAGGAAAGAGAACTACCGTTTCTGGATATCCTACTGAAAAGAAAAGAGGATGGCTTGCTTTCGCACACTGTCTATAGAAAGCCCACTCACACCAACAGGTACCTCAACGCCGATTCACATCACACCCCGCCCAATTATTTGCAGTAGTGAAATCACTTGCATTTCGATCGCAGTCTCTTACAGATCCAGAAAATTATCACAAAGAGATGAACATACTGCAGGAAGCCCTAACAAAGAACGGTTATAAAAAAGAACGTATAGACAAGGCTCTAAAAAACAAACACTTGGCCCCAAAAAATTGCGAAAACCAAGAGAATAGCTCCAAGGCTTTTGTTCCTTATGTAAGAGGTACCACAGACAAGATCGCAAGAATTCTTAGGAGAAACGACATTGAAACCATTTTCACCACAGACCGTAAAGTAAAAGATCTCTTGCCAACACCTAAAGAAAGAATCCCTCTAGAAAACCAGGGAGTGTACGAAATTCCATGCGGGGAGTGCAGCTCATCTTATGTAGGCCAAACCAACCGTAAAATAAGCGCCAGAAGAGACGAACATATAAACGCTGTCAAGCAAAAAACAACTTCTGCTGCTCTGGCCCAACACTGGTTAAACACAGGACATAAGATAAATTTCTCGGCAATAAAAATGCTATCGAGATGTAAAACCTGTCCACAAGAGTTATAAGGGAGGCTATTGAAATTGCAAAGAGGCCCAACAACTTAAATAGCAGAGATGATAGCCAACGTGTGCCTAATACTTGGAAAAATCTGCTTACAAAACATCAACCAGTACCACTTAGTAACGAAAGAGATTACAACTCGGCAACGCAACCACAAACACTGGCAACAGGGCCGATGATGCGCAGCAGATCTCGCTGCCTGATGGTTCGGAACCATTCGGAAAACGAACACGTCCGACGTGCACACGGTACCGACAACACCGGAGTCGCAGGCGTCAGTTCGCTAGTAGACGCCATACAGTGAGCTTTGAAAATGGTGAATGTAACATTCGATTACAAATCACACCCGTGAGAATATCCAACATAACATATATATATATATATATATATATATATATATATATATATATATATATATATATATATATATATATATATATATATATATATATATATATATATATATATATATATAATAAAATAGAATCAAATATTGGCGAAGCGGACGTGAAAATTTGTCAATCTACATGATTCTCGTGTTAAAAAGTGCGGAGCACTCCAAAATATGGAAAAACTCCGGGTCCGACAGATGGCGACAGCGCTGTTTCGTTCTAATATGGGACTCGTCAGGCCACCTCATTCGCCAATACTTGACTCTATTTTATTTTAAATTACACGGACAAAAACTTATCTATATATATATATATATATATATATATATATATATATATATATATATATATATATATATATATTAAATAATATAAACATATTAATTTTCCACAACTTTTATGTAAAATTTTTTTCTTACTTTTATAATAACGTAGCAATTAAATACAATAATTTCTATTTTAAATTGGACTCTTTACTTTTTTACAATGAATTTTTAACTTACACTGTAATTAACTTCTTATACAATTTGATGTGTTATTTGATTTTAAAAATTTGATGTAAAAAAAGTATTGATGAATTTCAGTACACTTACTGAAATGCGTAGAGCAAATTCAGATATTTTTTCTTTTTATGCAATTCACCTATTTCCATTCTATATCAGCATTCCTTAGAAATAAACTAGGAATCGTTCAGCAATTTTTACATTCCTAAAATTGTTAATTGCATTTTTAGTGAAGGCAGCAATTTCAATAAACACCTATATTCGTTACAGATAGTTTTGAGTATAGAGATGGTGGAAGTCGTGGATTAAATTACTGAATGCCGATCCGTATTATTTTTCTGCGCTTCTTACATTTAAAGAATGCACAAACAAATTTTACTGCTACATTCAGGAAAATTACAATATGAGTAAATCATGGGGTATATTGCTTTATTAAGAGTCTATTAATTAAATCATCACGATCTCGAGAGTAATAATCTAACTTGTGTCTCGCAATTTCTAGATTTTGTAGATTTAAATTGCGAATTCTTGAGAATTTTATAATTGAGGCTTCAATATTATTATCTGAATATTTTTGATAACAACTGAAAGGTACTTCAGTTGCGTAAATGCTATTTTGAAAGTTTGACATGTAATCTTAAACTTTGGTAATTTTAATAAAAGGTCAGAATAGAATTTAGATCGATTATTTTCGATATTAGATCAATATTTTTACATTTATTCGTAATTGGAGTCTAATCTGTTACGGTTAGTTACCAAATAATATTACCTATGGGCTACACTTTGTAATCCTGAGCATAAATTAAAATAGTTTGACAATTTTTAGGGATGAATAATTGAGCTTCACAAATAGCATTTAAATCAACTGGATTCAAGTTTATGTATAATCTTATGTTTATAATTACTTCCTAACAATTATTAATATTAGAGACCGGAATGAATAGATCTGAATCATCATTTTTCAAGATAAAGTCTTGAATAGTTTGTAGAATATACTGAAGTTGCATTCGACTCTGGTTTGCCAGAATGGGATATATTTCCCAAATGTAATTTTGTTGAAAATATCATTTAATTTGTTTTTAACAAAAATGTAATATTCCATTAAATGTCGATCAACCCTCATTATTTGTAATTTTAACTCCATTATATTTATCGTTATGAAAAGTTTCTTCATCGATCTGGAATATTTGCAAAGTTTCGTTAAAACTTCTGATTATGAAAATTGTAACAATTATTTGTTTCGTCATAAGATTTTCGAATTCATGTTGGTTCTTTTCTATCTTATTTATATTATAATATTCGCCGTCCAAGTTACGTATTAAAATTTCCAAATATTTCCAGCGGCGTTAATTATTTAGCACTTTTCCTGGGGTCTGTAGAAACATCTAGTCCCACTATTTCGAATTAAGTTTCTATATCTTCGATATTTGGATAAGGAAACGTAAATCAAGGTAAAAAAGTTTCTTCTCTTCAATTTTCCCATTTACAATTGACAAAATACTGTTTAGAATATTATTATTATTGTCACGAATTTTTTGAAATTTGTTGATATCTTTATAGACCACTATAGTTTAAATTTTAGGTTTCGTTACCCTTTGGTAATAGAGTCCAATATTTTTTTCAATTGGTTTTAAGGTATGGAGATACTTCTCTTTTTCTTAGTTTAGCTTTTAACTTTGTCTTAACGTAATTTGCATTATCGCGTTTTCCGAGATATATTCATCGAATCTTTCCAAGACAGTTCATCAAATCTTTCTGAGACAGTTCATCGAAACTTTCTGAGATACGTTCATCAAATATTTGCGCTATTTCTTGCGCGGTCATAATAAAGTAGCATGAAAACTTTCTAAAGAACCATTTAGTTGTGTATGATTTAGGCTAGAGAAAGTTAATTTAATATTTATGTTTATGTTAATTTAAAATTTAATAGAGATTACACAAAATTTGCGTTAATTGCTTTTTAAATTCTCTGTCGAAATAGCAAAGTATTCTTAAAGGTATCACGTAATATCAAAAATACTATAGTAGAATATTTACTATTGATTTTGAAGTTTTTCCCAATAAGAAGTATATTTGGATAAATTTTGTTAGTTCGTCTCCTATGGTGAAAGTATACTTTTTCTCCGGTATTTCTAGTGTATCCAAATCTGTTCTGTCAAAAAGCATTTTTGGATTTTCAGAGATTACTAGACAATTGTTCAAGTTTTCCCTTAAATTTTGCTTTTCTGAAATACTTTTATACACATTTTTATGTAGTTCTAAACATCTTTACTTAGTCCTCTTCAATTTTATTTTCTGTGATTATTCCTATTGTTACATTTGCTCCTCTATGGAACCTTCTTTTTTTTCTGAATGGTGTTCTTCCATTATAATAGGAATTTCCTCTTTTTGAGGATTTGTCACGATATTGAATCGTCTACCTTTAAAATTATTAAAATTTTTAATAGTGTCTACATTGCATATTTGTTTTAAAGTGAATGTGTTGCTAGATAAAATTTTAATTTTTTGCCTAATATGAATTCAAGATATTAATTTTATTATTATTCAATTTAGAGTAGTTTACGTAAAAGTCTATAATTTTGGAATGAAGGTCTAGTAATCTATTTTGCTAAAAAACAACAATTATATTTTTTTGATCCTTGTCTAATACTTGGCTGCTTGAATACCAGATTTTTGAGTGATCAATTAGAGAATTTGTTTGATAAATATTTCCAAATCATCTTCATTCCTTCTCCATCATTTGGGATGACATTAGCGTATTACTACCTTCGCGATTTTCTAAATCTGAGGAATCAGGTCATTTCTGTGAAGTTGAAGATAATTTTTTTATCTTTTTGGTATATGCCTTTTGAATATTAATAATTTTAAGTTGGCTAAACGCATCCGCGTCTTTTTTTATTCTTCCAGGCTTATACAAAATTTTGTTATTAAATTCCTCTAATTTTAATCTCTATCTGGCTAACCTTGAGGATTTTTAATGAAAACAGCCGAATTAATGGTGTATGATCAGCTTTTAGTTTCAATTTTCTTCCATAAAGGAAAGCTTAGAAGTGGTCCATACATTAGCTAATTTTTCTTATTCTATTTCTTCCATTCCATACAATGATGTATTTGTGAATTGATTTCATTGGATTCTTGTCTCAACTGAAAAACACCTCTTTTTTCAACAGGTGTGTTAACGGTTTTGAAGTTTTTGCATAATCTGGTATAAGTCATCGATATTATCCTTAAAATCCAAGAAATGATTTTACCCCTCTGGTGTTCTTTGTAATTGGAAATTATTCTGATAATTTTGTCTAGATGTAGTTTTGCTCCATCTTTTGTTATCAGATGTTCAAGATAAACGAGTTCTTTTCTTAGAAATTCGCATTTATCTGATTAGATTTTTAAATTTTCTTTCCCTACTTTAGAGAGTACTTTTTTAGTATGATCGTATGTTTATGGATGGTTCTAATGTATATATTAATATCTTCCATATATACCGCACATCTTTCTTTTGATGTTCATGAGAATGTTATTCTCTTTAGAATATTGAAGGTGGATTCTTTAATCCCAATGACATTCTGAGGTATTTGTAATGTTCATTTTCAACAACAAAAGTATTATATATTCGGTAATGAATAACTGTCGTCTATGTCTCTCAATTTCTGTTTTCCAGAAGGGTCTTTGGTACAGTTAATACTGATTATGAAGATTGAATTATTTCTTTATGTTACATTTTTTGATCCGGGTTTTAGTTTCCCCTTCATGTACTTGTAGATATAGGTATGACTTTATAAAAATCAGTTTTTTATCTGTAGTTTGTATAGGGTGCCTTATTTCGCTTGTAAACCTTAGTTCATCTCTTTCCAGGAAGAAAATACCGGAAAAGTCTAAGCATATTTGAATAATTATCCCAATTTCTTCATCGATTAAATGTTCCGTAGGCAATTGATTAACTATTTCTTGCTCTTGATCATAACTTGAAGTATTCACTTTATTAAAATTTTGGATTGAAGTATTTTCCATAATAAATCAACTTTAATTATCCCAATTTCTTCATCGATTAAATGTTCCGTAGGCAATTGATTAACTATTTCTTGCTCTTGATCATAACTTGAAGTATTCACTTTATTAAAATTTTGGATTGAAGTATTTTCCATAATGAATCAACTTTATATAAAGATACTATTTTAAAATTGAAATTTGAAATCATGATGACAAATATAACTATATGCAATTTTAAAGATAAAAGAATACCTAATAAAAAGGTACTCCATATTCGAGTCGATAAACCACACCGTTTAAGTGGAAATTACAATTAAAGATTTTATTACCAGTAAAATCAGTTTTCCAAGGAAGCAAAAAATCCAGTTATGCTTAAAGTTTAGTTAAATCTTGCAATTAGATTTTTAAAAGATGATCAGACAATTAAAACAACGAATAACAATATTTTTTTATTTTATTTAAATATATGAAATTTTTAACACCGAATTATCATATTAAAAAAGAAAAAGAATTATCATATATTTTCAAAATGAACTCCATTCATTTCTATACATTTTTCGATAACTTTCAAATCAGAGAACTTCGGAAAAAACGTTGAATTTCAGATTCGAAGGCTTAAAAGTGGTCATTAATTACATCTCTTCAGTTTTGGTGCAAAGGTGTTCAAACATAGCAAAGTTTTCAAGAGTTACTTTACTGCGCCAGTTTGCCAGCTTTAATGTGACGTAAAAATGCGTTTCTTTGCCTTGCAGTTTCCAATACAGCTTTTTGGTTAATCTAAGATATTGGATTAATTAACGACTCTTTGGATCTAGGTCTCATCACTAAATTATGTCATGAACTGACACGGCCAACAATATTTCTTTTGGTTAACTAACGAATAGCAGTGTAAAAAAAAAAGTTCGTGATCGGTGACCATGTTTTTGTACAATTCCTTTAGCAAACAAATACTGAGAGCACTAGATTTTTTATTATTGACGATTGTCACAAAAGAATCGATCACTTCTTGCAAAGCTTTAGAAGAGTCTTGGTAGTAAAAGCAAATTGGTGAAGAATGCAGTGCAATCCCTTCACTTGGGATGGAAGCTATTTACTTTTAGCTGAAAACCAGACTTCAATGCAAGCATGGCTGGCGCTTCATCGCTACACACTCCATACAAGTTTTTCCATTGTAAACTTACTTTCAAAGAATGAGACTCTACTTTGATGTGTTACAAGTAAATATATTTTACGAAAACAAGTAACTGGGAACACGAACTAATATCAGTGGACTCGTCAAATTAAAAGAAAAACACAAAAGATACCTTCATTTCAGATAAAATGTGTTACGTTTTGTGTTTGGACATGTCTGAAATACGTCGGTAAATTTTGTCGTTGTACAAGGATATATTACGCATTTTAATCTCGCTCATGTTTCTAAAAATTAGGACTTTGATAAACAGGATTTAATGAGGGTTTTTGCAATTGTATGAAGTTTTTTTAAACTTAGGAAGCAATTTCATATGATGCCTGAAATAGAGCATGGTTTTGTTTTTGACACGGCACTACAAAATCCAACTTTTGATTCTCCAAGGCAGCCTCATGTCATCTCAGTCTTTCGTAATATGTTCAGAATGCTTTTTTTAAGTGACGTTTGAGCTTTGAGGATTTCATAGATTTAGCACTAAGAACAGCATGCGTAAAACAGACAGTGGCTTCTTTATGCCATTGATAATAACAGTTGAAAATCGAAGAACAGGATGCTATTATTAATAACAGTTGAAAATCCAAATTCTAAGAAGTCGCCCAAATATTTTCTTTTTTCCCTGTGACGGCAATATCTCAAAAATAAACCTTAAAACATTTAAAAATTTTAAATCAAGTAATATTATTTAATCTTTTTACTTACCAAAATGGTAAATTATGTAACAGTATATATTTCTAGGCGTGCCCATCGATTACGAATTGTGACAGGCTATCAATAGTATTACAGCGTTTATCGAATGAAAAAAGACTGATAACGAAGTATTTATTTACAAACGACGAAATAAAACACTTAACACTAGGTAACAAGTTGACCGCGAGTGATAATTTATCTGTCCACTTATATTTATATTCGAAAGTTAAAACTCGCTTGTGAATATCTAAAGACTATCCCCTGCGACTTTACTTGTTGCATATATATGTAGTAATTTCCTGACTATTCTCAGATCGCTGGATCATCAGCCTGTCTGTCTCGAAACTTTACTCTCTTACACGTTTCTTCAAAAGAATGTCGCGATTGTTACGAACTATCCGACTAGCTTGCTCCAGCTGGATTTCATCAGGCATAAGGAGTGGTGCGTACACCGACCGTCCATTAATTACGTCATACATCTTGTGTGTTGTCAAGCATCCATAAATTACAAACATTTTATCACCTACCTTCAAATTTTAAATTTAATTTTGGTTTTTACCATAGATAATCGGCAAGCCCTTAAAAACGCCTTTCTAGAGTATGAAACTATATGTGAGAAACATAAATTTGATATAAAAGAAACGTAAAATTCTGAAATAAGATTATAGTATTTGTTTTAAATGCTAGGTTTTAAAATTCAGTTTACAATCTCTTCAAAAATCTGATAGCCCGACAAAAAGTGGTACAGCATATTTGAATCGGGTGGTAAACTATATTTATAAGAGTAAACCCGTATAGGCTTATTAGGACCACATTTTAATATTATTGTGATGTATGCCGAGTGTTTCACATCAACGTTTTCAGAATTTAAATTAAATGCCCTGTATATTATTGCACATCTGTGGTGTAGACTAAAAAATCCGTTTTCCAAATATTTAGCCATTTTTGAAATCATAGAGCAAAATTAAAGATGATTGTCTGCATTGCATATTCTAACTAGATGTTTTAAGTTGTATAAGTTTTTACAATTTAAGGAAAAATAAAAAATATCTCTAAAAAGTGTACTGTGTTGATAATTTTTTTTTATTTTATTGAGACTCTCTATTTAATATCGAATTTATATTCCAATCTTAACAGCACTTAAAATTGTATTAAGATTCTTTATCTATCTTTCATAGTTTTTAGTAATTTAGCATTTTTAATTTTAGACGTATATTTTTTCAATTTATTTTAAAAATTAAGCATTAACGGAGCAAAATGAGGTAAAACTTTTTGACCATGGTAAATAATTTGCCCATAAAAGAGTTAAATAAAGATTTTAGAACGATGTCTTGGGAACATTCAGATATAGCAGATGCGGCAAAAGGCGTTCCAGCCAAAACCAAATTTTTATACGAATTTCTATTAAATTGAACTTAATTTCATTGTCTACATTTCGCGGTGAAATTAAATTAACACCAAGAACTGCCTGTGCTTGCAGTGACTGCATGTCTACAACTGGACACAATATGGTAAGTAGTTCAATATTGTCAGATATAATAAGAAAAAAAAGTGTTGTGATAATCCGAATTGTCATAATTTAACAAATAATGATTTTTCACAACCTTAACTCAGTGTAAAAATGTTTTTATAGATGACAAAAATATAATAAATCTTATTCGAGGAACTTTTGAAGAATACCTGATGTATTTCCTGACTGTTTCTTAACATATATTCTATATACAGTTCGCTTAAGTAATCGAAACTTATACATAACAAGAAAATAAAAAGTTACTAATTTGTATAATGGAATTAGTTTATTTCTCTCCCAATTTAAAGAAATAAAGCACTTTTTTAAACAAAAGGAAGTATTAACATCTATCTAGGTTTTTGTGCTTATTTTCTGTCAAAATTTTACAAAATCTCTTATTAAATTTAATGATTAGTCGCGGCATGATTCTTCAAAGGCACTGCCTAAGCTGTTTCATCTGTAATATGAAATAACCTGAAATATAGGGCAAAGACGACGATCCATGGAATAAATACTATTCGTAAGATTTATTTGTAGGTATCATTTTATAAGGCATGACTTTAACTGTTTTTGCGCTTCGTGTACTGGAACTGAATTTGGCATCGGGTTTACCTAGATGGGAAGTTTACTTCTTTTTTCCATAAGAAACCTTGCAAATAGCGTATTGTTTACCCAATAGCCAAATTGTATATAATTTAATATGTACAATTTCCAACTTGATATATTAATTGCTGCATACCTACCACGTTTGCGTACAGGCCTAATAGATGATCCATCTCAGCCTTTAATCTTTCGCTGGCCTCTAAAATTGCTTCCCTATGTTCATGGCTAGTATAGGCACTATCAGTGAAATCCTGAGTTCTTTCCAATACCGCTTCTAATGCTGCAGGAAGTGTATCCTGAGAAGAGACATCTAGAAAAAGACAGTACAATTTTACTTGACAAAACAGAACAACCATTTTATTCTAAATTTCTTTTTTTTTAATGGTAATAAGAAATTCAACTTAAAATCAAAGGGGATATCAAAAAGACAGTATTCTAGATATTTCGAGATCTTCAGTATTTTGTATTTGGCAATATTAGGTAAATTAATAAGTTGTACAGCCGATTTAATTGTCTCAAGATCAGGGACGCTGGTTAATGGCGCAATAATTTCCACTTTTCCACAATTGATTGCATAGTACAGGACATAATTAAATAAAAGTAATGGTTTTAAAACATGAGAAAAATGAAACACCCCAAACAATTTGATTTACGCTTGCAAGGCACAAGAAGTCTATTCTTTTCAAGAATAAATATATCAAACCACCCAAGAGAAACAAAATTATTAAAAATTAGCGAATATGGGAATTTAATACTAAGAATTTTTATTAACGATCTTAGTTACTATATGCAATTAGGAAGATTAAAAAACCTAACAATGTTAGAAGAAGCAATGCATTTGGTCTCACAAGAAGAAAACTTTTTATACTAAAAAAATCGCAGTAATCCTTTCAACAAGACATTTTTAACACAAGTTAATTTTAACACAATTAATAAACAAAAAATAACCAGTACACACAGTACATTATAATACCAAAGTATATTGCCTTTTTTGAATAATACACCTATGTATCGATATCATATAAATTCAAATTTTTATAATTAATCAAATCGATTTTTAGGTTATCGAGGATTTCGCAACACCACTACAAATACGAACTCTAATAATTTAGTACCACAAACAAATTTCAATCTTATACCGAATTTTAATTTCTAAGATATACAAAAATTGTCAACATAAATTAAAATATCGTTTAATTAATCAAATGATATTGGTAGTTTAACGTGTAATAATTCAAGAAACATTTAAATTTCAAAAACTTTTAAAATACAAATTTCGAAAATAATAAAACGCCGTAAACTCCAAAGTTCAATATTCTTTACGATTGAAATACATCAAAAAATTACCAGGCAAAAATATACAAATTTCAGAAATACTGAAATAGCAGAATATCTAATTATTTTACTAAAAATGTTAAAGGAGAAATAAGTAAAAGTGTTAAACCAAACCGTGTCAAAATTGACTTTTACACACCACTATGTAATAAAAAATGGATCAAAATAAAATGAGTTTTAAAAATGAACTATAGACACCGACATACTTAGTCAAATTTTACCTAATGTAATAAAATCTTAAACAACTCATAAGATATTAGCCAAGATTTCAATAAAATTTTCAAAAATAGCTCTAAGTAAAAATATTAATCTATAGATCAGCTTCTTACAAAAGTAACAAACTAAAAACCAAAATTAAAATCCTGCAAATATTCAAATTAAACCGCTACCTTGAATTTTAAGAAATTAACCCATAACCCCCAATACCGATGTTTAAAAAACTTAAGACATGTAAATTTTTATTCCGATATATTTTATTATTTTGCGAATTGAGTTTGAAGAAATTAAGTTAGGGTTTGTAATATACATCTCAAGAACACCTCAATATCAATTTTGGACAAAACTGTAAAAAAGTATCTTCAGATTCGTAAACTAGAACCACAAAAATTCCTAATACTAATGAAAAGATGTGAATAACACAAAATTTTCAACTAATCATTGAATTTCAAAAAAAATAATTTTAAACTCTTAATGTAGTCTTGACCTCCACCTTGTAGAACCCACTAATACCAATAATGTATAATTTTTAGATCACCATGTTGCAATTTTTTAAACTAATTTTAAGTTCGTTATTTACACCCTCAGAAGCCCCCCAGTACCAATTCAGAACAAATCGGATTCTGGAGAATATCGGACAAAATTAATTTTTTTCTTCGCAGCAAATTTCTGAACGTAAGGTAAAAATTTTCATTGAAATCTGAGCCACCTTTTCAGACTAATCGACGCACATAAATAAAAAAAAATGGTGGTCGCATTTAGAACCCCCTTTTTTTAGAAGTCGATTAAAAATTAAATATCCTAAAAGACTTTACTGTCGTAACTCATATGCAGGTCCACTGAATTTCTAAATCCCTTCAAATTATTTTATAATATAGCAACAGATGATAAGTATTATAAAATGAGAGTCTAGTTGTTAAGCACTGGAACGGCCCTTGTGCATTTTTTGCCAAATATATCATATCAAAGTTGAAAAAACTATAGTCAGGCTGGTAGACGAAAGACAGAAATAATAGAATGAAAAATTTTTTCATTCTATTATTTCATCATATTTATAAGCTCAATTGTAACAAAGAAATTTTGTATAGGAAAATTATGAATAAAAACACAAAGATATATCTTTGGAAGTTTAAACACAATTTTAAATTTTTTTCGGTTAGGTAATAAAAGAAAATAGTTTTTTTAATTTCAAGGTTTTAAACTTATTTAACTTATTGCTACACTTATGAATTTAATACCTTTAGTTTTAATTTACCATTTTTGAAGTTAAATCAAGTTAGATAATTAGAGGGTTTTAGTTTAATTAAATTATTGAAAATATTTTGACGTTTCTGTCACTTCTAAATATATCAATATACGTTTTTAAACCTCACCTAAAATTCCCAATCCATTGTGTAAAAAAACACTATATCAGTATATGACAGTTTGAAGACAGTTTTCCTTCTGACATGCTGTAATTCTATGGATAAAAAAATGTATCCTAATAAACCTGACAATGAGGGAACCCCATAATTCTCTCATCACTCTAGGAGGAAGAACAAAACAGGTACCTCCCCCGCTTCCCCTCCCGACAGGAATATAAGGAACCATACAGGTACCTTTACCCCTTCCCGACCCCAGTAAAGCAGGAAGAAGCGGAACAGTACCTCCTGTTGGAGGTCCCGCGCAAGGACCTTCAATCAAACCAAAAAGATATAAGGTTTGTGGAACCGAAAAAAAGGAGGAGGGTCTGACTGGGACGGAGGCAAGGAACTGTTCCTCCCGAGATGGGCACATCGCCTCTGAAGAGACTGCATGATTCGTCAGCCGAATCGGGAGGCTCCGAAAAGGTGCTTCCCAAGAAACCTTATGGATACCCAGCAAACAAACGCCAGAGAGTTTCAGCCTCTACACCTAGGACACTCTGAGGGCAAATAAGCGTCTCAGAGCAGAGAGATCCACTGGAATGCATTCCATTTACGGTCCATTGTCTGGAAACGAGTCCTGATGTCTGGTGGTGAGTCGAATGGAGCAATCTGCCGATTTTACCGACACCGAAGCAATAGAATTATCGGATGCCGCAATGGAGGCCATTATGGATACTTCCCATAGCCGCGGTGGGTTGGCCAATTATTGGTCATTGCTCCAGATGAAATGTCTAAGGACTGGTTCGCCGGGGAACTAGTAAGGATTAGACCCTGGGGTGAATAGTTGCTGGCCACCGATATGACCACCTTCAAGTGTCACCTCCATCAAATGTGGGGCGCATTGATATCGCAGCCCAGAAGTGATAAGCGTTCATCCTCGCATTATTTTACTAAGTTCATTACCTCAGATAGCGAATTTTCCCGTTCTATAGGAAAGTATCTTGATGCCATAACGTAACTCTCATCAGATTTAAGTGGTCCAAATAGCGGAAAATACTCCAGTTGTTGTTGAATTATAATACTGGTTCTAGAGTTCTCACAAGAGGTGCAGTATACAACTGTGTTTCCCTCTGATATTACTCTGATTGAGCAACGGTACACATTGTTTTTTCTTAGCTTGGATTATTTCTAAAACTATGAGTTATGACTGGACTAATAAGTATATTTTTAAAGTAACATATAATAATACTACAATAGACCTATAAAAATCGAATTCAGCTAGCTTTAATACAGGAACAATGGCTGAATCATGGCAAGTTCAGAGGCCTAGGTTCTGCGGGAGAAAATGTACTGCACCTCATGTGAGAACTCTAGAACTTGCATTATAATTAAAAAACAACTGGAGTATTTTCCGCTTCTTGAACTCAGTGACAGAGACCTGGTAGTGGTGATAATCTCTCTTAAATCTGGTGAATTATGTTGGCAGTATGAGGCATACTGCATACTTTCCTATGGAACGGGAAAATCCACTATCCAAGATGGTGAGCTTAGCAAAATATTGCGAGGAGGAACGCTTATCACTTCTCTGGGGCTGCAGTGCTAATGCGCACGACATTTTATGGGGGTTCAGAGCTATCAATCATAGGAGCAGGGGGATTTGTTGGACTTCCTCAGTATCCGCCGTAGATCTAAGCATTTGTTCTTCAAATATGTAGAACTTGGTGAAGAACTCGTATTATTCTTATCGAAATACCGTGATGAATAAGATGTTAAGATCGCTACCAAACAAATCAGTGATGTAAATCGAAGTTCATTTAAAGCTAGCTGTCTAATAAGACGATGGCCCATAAATTCCAAGATTTCCTGGGGGAACTCTCAAATTGAGAACCACCGCAAAAATGTTCTAAAGCTCTTTAAAATGGTGTTAAAATGCCGAATTGAAATAAACTGGAAAGAATATATAACTGCCTAGCGAGAATACAAGAAACGAGCTAGGGTCTTACAGAGAAACGTGTGGAAGAAATACTGCGAGAGTATAGAAAGTATTCCCTCAGCATCCTGCCTCTGCCAAATATTATCTAGAAATCCTGATGCACTGGCTTTTTCTGGAGAAAGTGAAACCACGACAGATGAGAGGACCCTAGAAAAGCTACTAAAAGTGCACTTTCCGGGCTCAAATCAATGTGGGAGCGTATCTGATGAACACATCATGATTACAATGTTAGTTAAAACCACAGTGACATATGAAAAGTTTAAATGGTCGATGGAAACCTTTGCTCCACTCAGGTCACTTGGTAAGGATGGTATATTTCCAGCCTTACTTCAAAAGATCTCAGATATTGTAATACGACATGTAGTAAAATTCTGACAAGCGATTAAAGCACAAGAACCCTAACCAATTCTACCTGACCCAATTGCCGTTGGTTAAGGGAAATAAAACTGTTGTTGGAAAGTAAATTTAGTAAATCTTGGAGAGGAACTTATAACCACTAATTGAATGATCCATAAGTGATTTAAAGTGGATTAGGTAGTGATGTTATGTTCCATTCCTTGAATAAGTGCCTGAGTTAGCTAGCTCTTATTGTAGTAGCAATTATAAATGGGCGGGCTTTTATCGCACTTTCTGAAGTTACTTTTAACTCAAGGGACTTTATTAAATTATGAAATTTACTTACTAGTTAGCTGTAGTTAAAAATAACAGAACAGAAACTACATCGATATGTTAGCTGTAGCTCTAAATAATAAAGCAAGAATTTCAAAGATATATTAATTGTAGCTATAAATATTAAAGCAAAAAAAAATACGTCAACGAAAATTACGATTTTCTTTACAACACGATTAAATGTTTCTTTTATTATAAATCAAACAACTCAGCTACTTATTTGGTACTGCTAACGGACTACAGTCACTAAAAGGAGGTCTCGAGCTAATTGAGTACTTGCAAACTGGAATTCTCGGATATTTATATATCCACTTGTGAGTAGTTTAATATTTGTATCGAAACGGGAATTAAACAAGCTCATTCGCCAAGAGAAGCAGTTGGTTTCGAGGAAATATGTAGTATTTTCATTAAAGACAGCAGAGCTTCAAGGACATGGGATAATCCTCGTGTAAAATAAGGAACAAAAGCTGTCATAAAGCTTCAAAAACTTGAATAATAGCTTGCAGAAGTTGAAGTAAAACCTCAAATTACTTTAAAAATTTGTAACTTGCTATGGTACAATTTATTAAGACTCGTATATGATTTAAAACTGCTGATAGGTCTAAAAAGCTGTTTATGATCCAAAACTCTGTTTTATAGTCGAAAAAGGTATTAAGTGGTTGAAAAAGCTGGCCCTTGTAAGAAAAAGAGCAAAAAGGAGTTGAATATTATGGAAATTTTTTATGAGATTAATGACACACGTTACATGGAAATGATGTACTTTATTAAATTCGACGACTATAACTAAAAATATAGAATGTAGTTACCTGATATATATGTAATTTGATCAAAACAAATGTTAATGATCACTGATTTTACTTTTTAAAAAGGCTACCTCTTCTAACTGGACCAGCCACCAAAGGACATGACCGGATTCACAAAAATCAATAGTAAACCTGTAGAAATGCCTATTATAAGAGGTTAAATGCAACAGAAAGGAAATAGGAAAATTACAGATACTTCCAGAATGGCAAGAATTTCTATACAGAAAACCGGGTCGAAAGCATGACTCCACTTAAGACCGATGTAGATAGATGGCGAGAAGCGTACGATTTCTTGCAAAATTACAAATTTAAATAGAACAGGCATACAAGCAAAAAGGAGCCTACTGCAAGCTCCTGGAATGAGGTATGCCAAGGAACATATAATTGGACCTAACGCACGGCTTACTAGGGAGCTTCTCTCCTTAGGAACGAAAAAGCTGCGAATTCTGGTGGGACTGTAGATAGGACATTGTCATCTGAGGGGTCATCTTTAAAAGATAGGTACGCAGATGACCCGATGTGCAGATGGTGTTTGGAGGAGGATGAAACCGTTGATCGTGTCCTTATAGAGTGTCCAGCACTCAACGGACCGAGGCAGAGACATTTCGAAGATACAATTTTGTCACCGGAAGCCGATTGGCAAGTTCAATTAACGAGGCTGCTTATATCTGCAAAGGCCTCGAATAACCTGCAGCAAAAGTGGAATGTAAAGAACCTAACGAGGCCAAGGCATCGATAATCAAGTATCACTACCTTTTGTTCGTTCATTCATATAAAGATATAGGCTTGAGATCGGGAAATAAACAAAATTTTAAACATTTGTCGGTTTCGTAATAAAAGAAAATAATTTTATATTTTGTATTGTGAATTTAACACCTTTATTGTTAATTTATACCAATTTTAAGTTAGATCATGTTAGTAAATTGGGGAGTTTATCGCTTTTAAATATATCAGATGTACTTTTTAAACTCTGTCAGTATATGACAGTTTGAGACCATATCATTTTAACCTCTGATAGGCTATAATTATATCTTAGATTTTCACGCTTTATCCAAATATACCAATTTCTAGTATAAACAGCTAATAATTATAGACTTCCGTTTAAAGTAACTGTGTATTTGATGTAATAATTTTTTCCCCATATTTAGCCAAATTGTTAAAAATACAGTATGGTTTCAATTTATTTGTCCCTAAAATTTTGGTTCAAAAAATGAAAGATGCAGAAGGTCTAATGATCGTTAATTTTGTTACTTAAGAGTAGAGTATCGGGCTTTTATCTTATGCATTCAAAATGAGAAGACCTTTTGTTTTGATATTTGCATGTTTTTTATTCTTTAGGATACCTAATTCAAATATATTTTGAGATTGCCCTAACTTATCTCGTTACTACGCTAACTGATAACAAAGTGGTCATTTTAATTTAAACATATTAGGTATATTTGAGTTAAAGATTCTACGCAAGATTTAAATTATATAATAGTGCTAAATGCAGTTCTTGAGGTATCTGTATCCAAAAAGTGATACTTAATACAAGGATCTTCAAACTGCGGCCCAGGGAACAACACAACCAATGAACACCACTAGTCCGGTCAACGACAGTTTATTTTGATTACATTGTAAAATTTAAATAATGAAATAAAAGATTTTAATTATGATTAATATAATTTGTGTAACTGTAACTTTCCACTTAAAATTGTTAACTGTCTCAGATCAAGTTTACTAGTGGAAATTATCAGCAGCGACGTTAATTTGAATTTGTAAATAATTTTTGTATATTCCATTTTGGAAAATATTTTCGACACAGATAAGTAGTGCCGAAAGCAAAAAAGAAAGCCAAGAACAAATTTATGCAACTAATCAAACTGTGTGAGTGCAAGACTCTTATAAAATTCTAGCAATCATGACTTTAAATATTTTTTCTTTAAAAATAGGACTCCACTGCAAATCTATCATTTCCATTTGTTCTGGGGTAAGAGTGTTGAAAAATCTTGATAACGTTTGCGATTGCATCAAAATCTGGAAAATGAGACTCAAAATTTATTTTTAAAGCTCCTAAAGCTTTTATTGCGAAACCTACCGGAAATGGAGTCTCTGTTTGCTATCTCTGTTTGATTTGTATTAAAATTGAAACAAAATATTTTTTTGTCCAAAGGAATTAATATTAGTGTATTAATCAAGCAGGAGATTATTTTCTCCTTGTAATTTTAAATTGAGGTCATTTATATGTTTGCATAATCACTAATTTTTTTGTAACTTATCCAGAGGACGATTTCCTTCATTCAAAAAAATTCCAGTTATTAATTCGAGCTCAAAAAACGCATTAGAACTTTTTCGCAGCTAAGTCAGCGTGCTGCTGTATATAATCTCTAATATTTTCAATCGCTTCAATAAACTCGCAAAATTGACGATGATTGAGCACATGTGACTTGATATAATTGACGACTGACATGACTGGCTTTAAAACTTCTGACATAACCAAGCATTTTCTACGGCCTTTTATAGGAGAGCAACGGCATCTTTATTTTTTCCACACATGTTTTTGCCTCCATCAGTAGTGATACACTTCAAGTTTTTTCTTAAAGATTGTTTTTCTGAACAGCATTTAACACTTTTAAAAATACCTTCTCTAGTGGTAGTGCCGTGAGTGCTACGAACGTCAAAAAACTATTCATACCCTTCATAGTTTTACCTATACCTCGAATAAAAAATAACACCCGAGCAGTAGCTTGAACAAGTGCTAAATCATTCAGGGTTAGTTTAAGTGACCCCTTAGCACATATGAAAGGATAATATTGTCGATAGAAATATTTGCCCTGGTAAGGATGGTATATTTCCAGTTTTAGTACAGAATCCCTGCGATATTATAATAAGCCATCTGGTAAAGTTATTCCCCTCATATTTGAGCTTGGGGTACATGTCCATGATACGCACAGAAACAAAAGTAGTGTTTAGTCCTAAGGTAGGAAGGATAGACTACAGCAACCTTAAGTCTTATCGCTCTATTGGCATGACCCTTTCCTTATTAAAGACACTGGAAACTTGGTGATCCATACATCAAGGAAGAACTAATGATGCAGTGTTCCTTATATCCTTTACAATTTGCGTCAGGCAGCAAAATGTACAGACACGGTGCTACATCAACTCATCACAAGAGTCGAAAATGCTCAGTCGAATGGTCGATCTATCTTACGTACTTTTATCGATATCGAGGGGGCGTTTGACAACAAATCTCACGATTCGATATGTAATGCTCTACATAAAATGTTAAATCAGAGACTAATATATTCTGAGCTTAACAATGTAACTGTCAAAGCACTGTTAGGTAGGGGCTGAGAAATTTTATCGATCGACCTTAAATGACCTGCAGCTATGGTGGGATCTAAAGAGCCCAGCGAGGCTTAGGCATCGAGGCTTAAGTATCGATGATCAAGTATCACCACTTGTGTTCATTCATTCAAACAAACATGATAAAGTATATGAAGAGTTTTTGACGTTCATAGTATTCACTGCACGACTGGTGAAGATATTTTTAAAGGAGATCTTCTTCAGAAAAACATTCTTCAATGGAAAAATTTTAAGTGTATCGCTACTAATGCTGGCAAAAACACGTGTGGAAAAAATAAGTGTGCCGTTGCTCTTATATCGAAAGCAATAGAAATTGACAATGGTTCAATCCTATTAATCCTACATTGCATCGTTCATCGACAGTCTTTGTGCAGAAAATATTTAGACCCTTCAGAGTAAGACATTCCCATCTATTGATCTAGAAATTTTTTAAAATACTCCATTTAAAAAAAAATAGTTCAGATAAAAATTGTCAAGGATAGAAGGGGTCATTTATCTATACTAATGGCGTTGACCTTGAGGCAATTTTCAATGACCTCTGGAGGTCAAGGTGATTTTTTTAAATAAAAAGCCCACTATTTGTTGCAGAAATTAAACGCGAAAAAAATTTCCTATCCTACAGTAATAATAACATAAGAGGTAAAATCACATCTAGAGGTCATTTGAAGGTCAAATATTCTCATAACTTGAATGAACCAATAATTCGTAAAATAAGAGTGCTGGAGAAAAACTTTTTCTACAAAAGTTTCCGGAAATCACACTGTGTATGTTAAGGTGGCCTTAAATTTAACTTTGACCTTGACGTTGAAGGTCATATATGAGGCTCATGATAATTTTTTAATGGGACATCATACTTTTGACCCCGAAAATGGAGATAGCGGAAAATTTTATGATCGAATATGATCTTGAAATGACCTCAAAGGACAAAGTCAAGGCCATTTTAAAGTTAAATATCAAAAATGCCGAAATAGCAGGATATTAGGAATTGTTCAGAGTTTAGGAAGAAATTAAGGCACTAGGGTTTTGGATGAAAGTGAAAAAAATTAACTTTCGGAAATGATCTTCAGTGACTTTCTCTTGAACCTTTCGGAATATCGACAATGTGAAACTGCGGAAAATCGGCTAAACTAGGAAAGTTGGACGAATTCAAACGATAGGGGAAAATAATTTTTACAATTTCTTTATATAAAAAAATGACCTTCAAAATAGGCTGGAAGATCAAGTTTGTCAAGGTCGTCAAAATTTGTATATTCCATCCAGTATTTGTTGAAGGCACCTTCAACGTTTAATATGTTCCGCTAAAATTAGTCTAAACTATATCTGGGGCTTTTTAGACAGTTCAGCCTTCCCAGAACACAATAGCAAATTTTAAAATATCACTTCTGATGTGAAATTTCTTGTTCTTTTCGAATGCGATATCAAAAATAGGGATTTCCATTAAAATAAATCGAAGTCGCCTGCACTCACTTTGAAAATTTATGCGAAGGTGAAGATGACCCAGGTCGCTCACACCTTTGCATTTTATTCACTTGTTGACAGCACCTTCAACGATTGTTATTCACGGAAAAAATTTTCAATTTCAAATCATTCTTATTTATTTTTCCTTATCGTTTAAATTCTTCCAGCAGTCCTAGTTTAGCAGATTTTTCGCAGTTTCGTATTCTGGATGACACACAAGGTTCAAGAACTAACTTGATCAATCTCCAATATCCTACCATTTCGAGATTTGTTGATATCTGACTTTGAAATGGCTTTAACCTTGATCTTCGAGGTCATTTCAAGGTCATACGGATCGTAAAATTTTCCGCTATTTCCTTTTTTGGGGTTAAAAGTGTGGAGTTCCAATTAAAAAGTTATCATGACCTTGATCTGTCCTTCAAGGTTAAAGTCAAGATCAAAGGCTATAGCGGGATAAAATGGTTAAATCTCCCCCTAAAGCAATTCAATACCGCTACTACCGCGTTCGATAACCAATGTCAAAAGATACCCCTGTGCAAATTTTCAGCCCCCCATAGGCCTTATAATGGTCTAAACAGGTTTTCGACTTCCTTTTTTTTACAGGCGCAACTTGACATCGAAATAATCTGAAAAAATTCACAGTTGCAAACAATCATGATTTTTTCAAAATTTCTCGAGCGAAAATCGAGTCCACGAAATTTTTTTAAATTTTTCAACCCTTTTTAGATTAGGTTCAAAATTTTTGGCCAACTTAAGAATAATGATTTTTTGCGAATTTTTTTTATTTTTTCGAACGTTGTGAAATAACGATTTTTTTGATGGAACACACTTAAAAATTCAAAAAAACTTTTTTTTTTACATTTTTACCAGTTATTTGGGACATAACTTCAAATGCAAATAGCTAAATAGATGCCAATGTGATTAGTTATACTCTAGGACTTATTTCAAAAGGAAAACCATCTTTGAGATTTGAGATTTACGTCACAGAAAATCGCAACGCGCCTTAAGGTATAGGGAAAAATAATGTAGAATTTTAACATCTTTTGGCAAACAGGCAAACATTTGTAAATAATTGGATAACAATCAATCATATTTTTCTCTATTTAAATATACTTCTCAGATAATTACATGTTTTCGTCTAACTAATACATATTAGAGTCTATAAATACTCCTTATATAAGTGGGCAAGGGTCTTACGGCAAAATGAAATCGTACCAAAGAAAGTCATATTCAGGTCAAAAGAAGGCACCTTTATGTAAACCCTTTGCCAATTGCACTACTGGTGGGTTTGTAGTAGATATTCCTGGACACTTTTTAGGTACTAAAAATAATATGAAAGTATCATGAAGAAAGTGATGGAAGATCCTGATGTTATAAGAACTATCATGAGAATAGGTGATGTTTGTATTGTCGATAGAGGTTTCTGGGACATAGTATCTTATTTAAAAAAAACTAGGTTTTAAGGTCCTCATACCTACCTTGAAAGGAAAGAGACCAAACTTACATACGATTGAAGCTAATCAATCTCGTTACGTTATGAAATTAAGATGGGTAGTTGATCCGTCCCTGGAATTCTTGAAAAAAATATAAGCTTCTTCGTCAACAGGTAACTAATAAATTTTTACCAAAGGCTGGTGTTTATTGTAGGATTGCATGTTTTTTAAACAATAGCTTCGAAAAGTGTTTATATAGGAATAAATTTGAAGATGGATTACAAAACGTAATCATAGAAAGAATGTTAAAGTCCAATACAGAGGAAAATATCTTAGCAAAAAGAACTGAAATTTCAAGATGGTCTAGACGGAATACTATAACAATCAAATTAATGTCTCAAGGAATCAGTGATTTTTCCAGAAACGACTGAGAGAGACCGTAAGATGTTTTTTTCAGATACGTTAGGTCAAGCCACTTGTTATTTGGATGAGTTAGTAAACGATTCTAATAATGTCAATTTGGAGTACATTAAAATGAAACCTAATATTAAATGTTTTAATAAGGGTCCATACATATGAACAAAAAAAAACAATAAATGTTACATTGAGTACTTTCTCGATTCTATTGACTCTAGTGGTATTTTACATCATACCTGCGACTGAGCTAATGGACTAAGGACTATCGGCTCTTGTTTCTACATTGCAACAGGCAAATATTATCTTAGTAATACTAAATAGAAATCGAATCTTCTTAGACTAGCTAAAATTTTTACTGACGTATTTTCTACCACGGATATTGATCCAGTAATAGAAGAAAATAGTCACGAAGATCAAAAATATATAGAAAGTTTTCTTATAATATTTATATGATACGATTCTTGAGAACTTTTATTCATATGTATTCAGTGATACATAATCACTTTTTTATTTTGTTAAAGAAACGTATTTATTTGTTCATTTTATATAGTTATTCTAATTCCTATTGAAAGCATTTAACATTTCTTCATGACGCTTCCCTATACCTGAAGCTTTTTAAGACTCGTTGCGATTCTCGGTGACGTAAATATCGATTCTTAAAGACTGTTTTCCCTTAGAAATGAATCCTAGAGCATAACCAAGCATATTTGCATCTATTTAGCTATTTGCATTTGAGGTAATGTCCCAAATAACTGTTGAAAATGCCAAAAAAAAAACGGTTTTTTGAATTTTTGAGGATCTTCCGCCAAAAAAATCATTCCATAAGTGGCATTCAAAAGAATAAAAGAAAATACACCCAAAATAATTATTTTAAAATTGGCCAAGAATTTTCATCCTAACCTAAAAAATGTTGAAAAAATAAAAAATTTTTCCTAGGCTCTATTTTTGCTGGAAAAATGTTTATTTACAACCAAAAAATACGTCTCTGTAAATTTTTTTAGATTTTTTTTGATGCAAAATTGCGGTCGTAAAAAAATAAAATCAAAAATAAGTAAACACAACCTCTTCAGACCGTTAAAGAGCCTATAGGGGGCTGAAAATTTGCACAGAGGCATCTTTTAACACTGTTCATTGAACGCAGTACTGGCCGTAGTGAATCGCTTGGGAGCAGATTTGATCATCTTATCCCGCTATTGCCTTTAAGGTCACCTTCATATAAATGGTTTGATTTCCATAAACTTTTCTAGAAAAAGATTTTCAGCATCACTCTTAGTGGTAGAATTGTTGGTTTATTCACATCAGTTCAAGGTATGAGGACATTTGACTTTTAAATGACCTTTAGATGTGATTTTATCCCTTATGTTATTAATATCGTTAGATAGAAAACTTCCTCCGCGATTCATTTCTGTAATAAAAAAATTAGGGGTTCCATTTAAAAAATCACCTTGACCTTCAAATGTAAATGAAATAAGACCTCGACGTCAAAATCATTAGTACAGATAAATGACACTCTCCGTTCTTAACAAGTTTTATCTGAAACATTTTTTTGTAAATGGAGGTCTTAAAAAAATATTTCAGGCTTTAGATTAAAATGGCTCACCCTGTATACCAGGTCACATGCGCTCAATCATCATTAATTCTGCGAGTGTATTAAATCGATTGGAGAAAGCAACTTACCATATTATACTGCAGTATGCTGGCTTCGTTAAAAAAAAATCTTACTCGTTATTGTGAATCCAAACAATAATCGGAATTTTCTTGAATGAAAGAGTCGTCCTCTAGCTGAGTTATCAAACAATGAGTGGGTATGAAAGTTATCATTTTATACATATCTAACTAAAAATATTAATGATGTCAATTTAAAATAATAAGGAGAAAACTGGCTTCTGCCTGACTTATATACTCATATTAAGTCCGGTCGAAAAAAATTTGTTTTGTTTTGTTCTCAATTGAGCAAAAAATGTTTTACGCATTTAAATACATGTCAGACATTCATCAATCTGAAAATCAATGTCCGGTAGATTCCGCAATTGAAGCTTGAATGTGCTTTAAAAATAAATTTTGAGTTTCGTTTTTCAGATTTTAACGCAACGGAAACAATACCAAGATTCTTTAAAATCGTTTTAATGCCAATATAGAAACCCTTGCCACAGAACCGCAAATATAATTGATAAATTTGCAGTGGAGCGATATTTTTAAAGCAAAATATATAAAGTTATCATTTATGAACAACTCTTGTACTCATACAAATTGATCAGTTGCATAAATTTACTCGTGGCTTTTTTCCGCTTTCAACACTACTTATTTGTGAGAAAAAATATTTTCCAAAATCAAATATACAAAAAATGTTTACAGATCCCAACTAATTCATGAACATTTGAAGTCGCTGCTGATAATTTTTACTAGTAAATTTGATCTACAATTGTAAAAAATTGTCAGTGGTAAGTTACAGCTACATAAATCTTATTAGCCATTATTATAATGATTAATTTCATTCTGTAAATTACCTACGTATGCCATTTATCGTAAGTTTTATAATAAATTTTTTTCCTTAATTATAGTTAAAATGTTCAGTTTCATTACGTACATGATTTATTGTGTTTCTTAATTGATCGCTAAATAAAAACATCTGATTATTATTTTATATGATGCAATTACATTGTAAATTTTAACATGTAATCAAAATAGACTATAACGGATCAGATAGGTGATGCTCGCGAGCAGGTATTGATTTGAAAGCCGTAGTTTGGAGACCTCTGCTGTATAGTAACGAACGTAATTTTGCTCTAAAAGTGGTTCCCTATAAAAAAAACAAGAAATTGATTCGGAAACAAGTAAGCTGAGAATCAATTAGTGTACGTAAAAATTAATTACAATATATTTATTTGAGTATATCATGGTTTAAGTACTTACAGAAGATTCATTATAGAAAAATTAGATAATTTTAAAACACCATAAAATTACACATATCAACTAATAACTGAATTAATATCCTTATTTATGCTTCACCAAAGTTAGTAATCTATACACTTAGAATCCATCTGTAGTGGTTTATATTAATATAACTACAGAAAGTATTTAACAAAATTAATTAACTGATTAAATGAAATAAATAAAAGAAGTAAAAAAAATACATTTCTATCATACAAGATATATTCAATTATTAGGATAATAAGACTTGAAATGTTATCATATGACTTACCCATTGTCATTTTACTATGTTCTAATAATTTCTGCAAATGACGCATACAGGCACAGGCAGTCCCCCGATCGTTTTCGAGCTCCTCCCTTTGTAAATGATGACTTGATTCGCTGTTATTCAAGACACCATCCTTTACAACATAATGAATAAGATCCATAGCCCTTCTCATCTGACAAAAGACCGTGTCTCTGTTTTCTCTTGCTGATGCACTCTCAGGATGTCTAAGGCCTGTCTAGTAAAAACAAAAAAATATATAATAATGCTAATGATAATATAATAATAGTAAGTTTGTAGGGGCTAATATACCAGGGATTAATATGTGCAAGTTACAGAGTCTATTTTTTTAAAACTGGTGTGCGTGGTAAAAAACTATATCAGGCGAGGCTATCGACACAGGACATGAAATTGATCACATCCATGGATGAATCAATCTGCACAACTCTTATAGAGTTACTCAAATAGAATGAGAAGTGATCGGCTATAGACAACAGATATACGCAACATTCTGCAAGGACTTCCCACATATACAACGTTATTCAGGTTAATATCGAGTAATTCTTCAAAATAACCTTATTTCAAAAACACGACTTAACATTTTAAGCATAACCTAACTACTACGTAGGCAGATAAAACATATTTGTACTTACGAATGAAACAGACATCAATAATTGACTATTGCACTCTGAAAGCAGAAATGTCAAGCGAATTCTGTAGAGGGTAAGGCAGGTATCATGAAATAGTCTACATGATTATATTTTGTATAAACACTCTTAACAAAAGCACGCAAATATGATTCTACCAAAATAGCACGGTTCCAATTTCCGTTTTTAATTTTCTCATCAATGCTGAATTTACTCTTACCTTTTTTTTATTCAGATAAATCTCGGTTTTCTTGCCTACTAACATTGGAGGGCATATTTTTGGGTTATAAAGCTTAAAATGCGTTTCTTTAATTTGAAAAAATTAATAAGGATACTTATTGAATTTTTGAGCGGAAAATGCTAATGATTAATGAGTTGGCTTATTGAACAAATTCATTTCAGTAGACTGTTGTTGTTATATTTTTGAATTTTCATTTCTTTCAATCGTGTCAACTGAATGCGCTTAAAAGAAGTAGCGTTTTGCGCAAGCAAGTATTTTTTTATAAATTTCCATTCTTGTTTATTTAAACCATCCTTTGGGATTAGGAACCGAAAATTTGCTTAAATTATCCCAGTAATTGTATTGAGTTATTGAGTAATAGTATCTTTTTTCCTGTTTGGCGTTTTGTGTTATTTTTACCGGGATAAACCTGGAAACAGGTATTTGGGCAATTTTCCAAGTTTTGGCAAAAGAAATTCTGATAGACCTCACCAACATCGGGTAAGATGTATTAATTACAACTTATTAAAACAATCTTTCACTTTGTAATTTAGAGATATTTAAGCTCAAAACTAATTCTCATCACCGAGTAAATGCTTTGCCCAATTTGAATCTAGCAAATGTAATCTCATTTAGACCAGCACTGACGGGATTAGACTATTATTAAGTTTTATATTGGGTTTTTATAGCCGATTGTTGCTTGTTTTTTTTTTATGAATATTGAGTAATTTTCCTTAAATTTTTTTAGACTTTATCAATGTCGTAATTATTTCTATTATATTAGTAAAGACCAAATTTTGAATATAATTTTGCTGTTGATTGTAAATTTGCTACATTTTGTTACATATTTGCTTTCTAAATGTGTCACAATGGATTTGGAGGAAAATTAATCTATTTTATATGTTTTAAAGTATTTCTGAATTGGATTCAATCTCTTAGCCCGATTCTGGGTTTAAAATTGGTGAAATAGAATAAAATAGCATCGTGATATGTCTGTTGATTTCAGTTTGACTCCAGTTTTTTTTTGTGTTCGATTGCAATGTTTGGGGCCAAATTAAGATACAATTCTAAATTTTAGCAGCAGAAGTTTATTTATTTTTTCTTAAAGCTAATGCCAAAATATGTGTCCTCATTGGTCTCAAATCCCCAAATATTCTCTATTTTACTTATTTAATTGATGTATCAATTATTTTGTATAGTGAGTCTTTTGTTTAATCTTCTATTACTTAATTATTGGTGATCACCTGGAGTCAGGCTGGTCTTCTACTGTACGTTTATAGCTTTGTTGACTATTATCTATTTGGAGTTATCAGTTTCTAATTAATTCTTGATAAATGTTTCATTTTCTTTTGCTATTTTAACGTAAAGATCATCTTTGATAATTTCTTTTTCTGAATATGTGGAAAGTTTAAAATTCTAAATGAAATATATCTCGATATTTTGGCGAAAATTAATTTTTATAATTGCCTGAGACACTTCTTTTTTTGTATGGTTTTACGCACGGGCCTTCCCTGCTGGTTATTCTACTTACACCAAATCCTCTCTACGGTTTTGTTTCCTACGAGTTTTACTTACTGGCTATCACTATTAGTACCCGTTTTGCTTATGTTTTGGTTTAATTTATGCGTCTACTCTTTTGAAGTTACACTAGTACCTACTCAGCCAAGCTGAGAGACCACCAAGCTAGCAGTCTTACCATCAGACAGGCAAACTTTTGTGAGTTTTATTTAGTTTTTATGTAAACTGATCAATTTTGAGGATATACTGAGTTTGCGTTGTTTTAGCACAGGTAGGGTGTGCGTTATTTGTAACCTTTATTTGATCTCTTTCGTTAAGTTGTGTAATCATTTAGTACCGAATTTTTATTGAAGCATATTTAGCTTTAAGCTGTTCAAACATTATTAAATTTTAATTATAGATTTTTTTCTTATTACTATTTATATCCAAGTTTTATTTGACCCACATGCTCACTTTCGTTTGCATTTTTATATGTACTGGTTAATCTATAGGAGTAAAGTTGAAAGATAGTTCCTAACGAGATCGTGGAAGATTTCTGCATTCAACCTAGTTACAGATGCAGTGGCACCCTGAATAACCCACTTCTACACTCAGTCATAGGGGTTAGCTCGGCAATTTTTCTCACTGGTGGTGCTACTAGTCTTCAGCTATACTCTGGTGATTTAGCTTCTCACATAACTGTGCGGAAGTGCTTTTATATACCAGTGTAGCAAAGACATAAGAATGAAGAGAATTGATTGATATAGGTAAGCAGTAAGATCAACAAATAATAAATTTAAGATCATATTTCCACCGATTAGCAGACTCTTCCACACTACACCAAGCAATACGCGAGGTAGACGATTCAATATCCCAAGGGTGAGGATATATAAAATGACTAATACTATACAAAATATTAAGAAAAATTTATAGTCTGGCTGGAGAGTCTCCTTTATGAAAAATCCCAAATTAGGCCATGTAGAAAAATGTCGGCAAGTTAACCTTGAACTACTGGTTGGTATAGGAGAATATGTTTCCAGAGGAGAAAGTAACTTCACAGCATGAAGGATCGTTGCAAATATGAATATCAGGCACCAGAGAAAATTTTGTATCTCAGGAGGATGCGAGACATAATTCAGTTTCAAATGTCATCCACCAAGAACTAAAACTTATACAGACTGAAAAAATTTTACTCTAAGAACAACCCAGAATCTATTCTAGATGAGTTTCAACTGTACTGGACTTGAACTGTAATGATGGAACAGATAGTAGCTAATAATAGGCCCATAATTCTATCAATAATTTACCTAATACTATTGACTTTGACTTTTCAAAGCTCACTAATGAGAAATAACTAAGATTGCTTCGACGAATAAGTCAATAATACTCATGTTTTACAAGGAAACTAAACTAGGACAAGAAATGCTGATGCACGTTAAGTTCTATACGAAGTACCCACATGTACATGTATTTTAACAGAACAGCAGATCAATACCGAGGTACGAGTAAAGGTAAGTTTATTTCGCTTCTTAATATTGGAAACATATACTGTGAGATAACCTACTCCAAAAGGTTCTCAAGAACCCGAATTAACATGATGTCCTTGACAATAACAACAATCATAGCTTTCAACCTAAGGCAGAGCGAGAATCCACCTTCGAAGAACAACAAAATGATAATACTCTAAGGGACAACGCTTAATTTTATCATAGAGCAACATTGATTTCTGCCAGAAGTATAACAGAATTAACCGATTTCATAGGCAACCACTGCCAAGAGTTTTACCAGTTTATGTTTCAGAGGCCCATAAGCTACAGCATTTACATACGTTGATCTACTGCACCGCAATTGAAGTAGCTTTAACAATGAAGATAAAAATCACCACAAGACAATGAACAGACTATTAAAACACATGACGTCGGACTCTCGCTGTTTGAGAAGAGAAACGGAAATTGTGACCTCTCCAAGCAATTATTAAACTAACTGGAAGTGGAAAGGATATTTGGCGATGTCCAGAGGAAAACTGCGATTAATCACTAGGATTCTCACAGGGCTTTGCTTGTTAAGAAAACATTTATATAATATAATATGTCGGGGTTGTGAAACAGAAGATTTGTAAAGTATGTCTTATGTCACTGTCCGGCTGTTTCACTAAAAAAAAAAGATCCACGTTAAGTTAGTTCATAAATCGATGTAAGGAAAATGCCGTTTGGTGACGTCATTGCTGACTTTAAACCTGTAAGTTAATTGACAGGTTAAATCAAGCAGACCCGCATAGGAGGATGCACAACGGGTCTCATAAGGCCTAAGTGTTGTGGAACTAACCTTTCCTTCTCACCTTCCAGATTTAGAGAGAAACAAACTTATCAAAACGATCGAAAATCTTCAGAAATACATCAAGTAACTAACGAACTATTTTAGATATGTTAGAAGAAGTGACAAGTAGGAGAAATATTGAGTCGAAGCCAGCAACAATGGAAAATGAAACAATACGCTTTTCAAATGATGAGAAAATATTTTCTTCGTTAAATATCTAATACGACAAATAATAGATAACCAGACAGAATAAATTTGGAAGACAGAATTACTCATTCACCCACTACAACATCAAGGCTAGCAGAATTGCCCATTTCCCTGACCAGTCATTTGAATAAGCTGAGTGAATTCTAACAACAAATAAATACTACCTGAGAAATAACATTATAATATAACATTTCAGTGTTGTTTAAATTAGAAAAAATGTAGTTATGTTCTAAACAATGATTGGCAAAGTTGAGTCTGTTTTCTGTAGCCTATATGATCTGTAGTATTCTACAAAACGAATTTTCAAGCTTTTACCACTTTATCAGATGTACAAGCTATTACACTCGGAGCATTTTAACTTATAAACTCCTGATTTATTAAATTTATTGGTTTTATCTTTAGCATTATAGAGGATATTAGCTAGATTGTATTGCGATGTAAAAGCTACTTTTATGTGGTGTTTTTCGATAGAGTATTGGCTATGCTTTCTGATAAGGAACTACAATATGACAAATACATATAAGAGGAACTATCTTTATCATTTTTTTTTTGGATATATTGAATTAAAGGCTAATTGCTTTTTGTTTTTTTTTAGTTATTGGTTTATTTATAGTTTGTTTGAAAAAATTGTTTGATATTGCAGTCATTTCAATAATATTAAGTTCCTCTTGAAGATCTTCTTTAAAGAGAGGTAAAGAAAATGCTCTATGTATCATTGAATTGTATGCAGCCATTTTGTGTGGTAAGGGGTGAAAAGAGTCATTAGATATATTATTACCTGTAAACGTTGGTTTTCTAAAAATTCCAAAATTAGACTGATTATTTAAGTGAGAAATGGGGAGATCTAGAAAATTTATTTTATGGTTATTTTCGGTTTCAAACAGTTCGCTACGATGATTGACTACCACATGGTAATAACTACCAGCATCAACTTTCTAAAAGAAGAGAGCACAGCTAACCAAGCTATTCTTTTCTTCAGACTAAGTCTTAAGTACCAACTAGCAAGCCGAAACATCTGGTTTAATCAAGGAGGGCTCAGACATAAAGTTTTTCCAAGCAATATAAAAATTAAAAGAAAATCAGCAGCCTCCGACTACGCAATAAAGAAAGCTCAAACCATATGGATAAAACAAGAATGCAAACATTATTTCTCCAAAAGATTTGTTCTACAAATCTATTTTAAGGTATTACATTCTGAATGGACTTATAGACTTCACCCCATTGAATTTGGAATTTTAGACGATAGTATTAGATCTAATATTAGTATAAATATCCACTAATCTATTCAATCTAAAAACTCCACAATTTAAAGTCATGTAATTTTCCACAAATAACTAGCAAAACCGATAGCATAACCAAAATTTTAGTGAGAGTCATGAATCATTCAAACAGAGGTTTTAATTTTAGAGAAATGAATCTAATGTCAAAAGGTCCTATATTGAAAAGTTCGCTCGTAGACGCCATACAGTGAGCTTTCCAAAATGGTGAATGAGATTTCACCGAAACGTCAGCTTTACAGTCCTGAGAGGGACTCAGCACATACACGGGATGCCCGAAAACCTTCGATTATATATATATATATATATATATATATATATATATATATATATATATATATATATATATATATATTAAAACTAGTGTGACTCACCACGTGATATCGACCACATAGGAATTATATTAAAAAATAAATATAAAATACACACTCACAAGACTTTGAAAATAAAATATTTATTACGTGATATATATATATATATATATATATATATATATATATATATATATATATATATATATATATATATATATATCACGTAATAACTATTTTATTTTCTATTTATTTTTTAATATAATTCCTATGTGGTCGATACCACGTGGTGAGTCGCACTAGTTTTAATCGTACCCGTTCGCTTTTCGAAGTGTGGAAGCTGGATGGTTTGTCTTCGATAAACTTTTCTCTAAGGTGAAGAGGTGAATTTACCAGGGATAAGTTGCGCTCAGCTCACGGACTCCGCTTACCTTAGATACGTGTGAAATGTGAAGGACCATATGCAATCTGAGATGCCACTTTTCTCATAAAAACCCACTCAACAGCAGATAAAGAAATGCCTCTATCTAAGAATCTTTAGGGCATATCTGGAGCCGGTACTAATCATGAGAGCATGCAGCTCTTCGGAGGCCCCTACATGTTATACAAGAAACTACAGCCCCATAACATCAACGATACCACAACGCGAAAATATTAACCTACATTTACTCAATTACGACACGACTAATTTTTTGGGTAAGCATTTTCATCTTGAATAAAGTGGAAATTAGTTGAATTATAACTAATTGTAAGTGATAACAAATTTTCGCAAACCATGGCAATATTTTGTACACAATTATTAATTATTAGTAAATTAAATAATATTGACCGTAATTTACTAATAATATTTATAACAAATTTTATTTGATATATAGTGTCTGTGAAATATTAATCATTTTTAGATATACATATAAACTTTTTGGACTTTTTCTTGGAATCTCGAAATAACGAGTTGAGACAAACTGAGGAAATGTAGAAAAATACCCTAAAAAAAACTTTGTTGGAAAATTGAATTTTTCTCGGGATTTTAATCGTTTGTTTCCAAAATACCAAAATATAAGAGGTATTTTTTCGATTCTCGAATATTGTTACTTATATTTAACATCTTACAGTGCTGTTAAGTCAATACGTTATACAAACATTTTTAAGAAGAGAGATTCTCATAATTATGTTAACAATTTTTAAAATGCCAAACTTCTCAATTGCTGTACTTTTTCTTTATAAAATGTATTCCATTAAGACTAATATTTTTTTGGATATTGAGGATCATAATGACTGTAACTTCTTTGGATTAGGTTTCAAAAATTAATACTACTATTCTGTACTTGACGTTTCGCCCAACGTAGTGGGCTTTTTCAAAAGTATAATCTAGAATAAAAATAAGATACAACTAACATGGTCACAAACGCACACTCACAAGACTTTGAATTAACACTCAACGGTACAATATTAATTAAAAATATGAATTTATAAAATAATGTGAAACCAAAATATAAAATTAAAAATTACAAATTAATCCCAAATACGCACCTCAATTTACCTTGGTCATGTTTCTTAGTGAAGTATTTGACGACTCCTTCAGTTACTATCAACTTAATATATTTTTTTTATTTGGAAAACCTTTTTACTCAGTTTTTTCTGGTTTATAAATAAATTTTATCAATATTGACTATACAGTGTGTTGCAAACAATAAGGACTACAATAGGTGGTTTAGTTTGTAAGTTTGTAAGTTCGTTGTTTTATTATTCTGTTTGTGAGTTTTTCGGGGAAATTATTATCACTTAGGATTTGTCTGACTTTCTTTAAAGCTTCTTGACGATATTTCGGAGAAGTTAGAGTTAAAGCTCTGTCAGTCAAACCTATTATTACGCTGATCTTTTGGGATTTCGGATAATGTGATTGATAGTTAAGGTAGCGTCCCGACCATGTATCTTTTGTGTACCACATCGTACATGTATATATATATATATATATATATATATATATATATATATATATATATATATATATATATATATATATATAAATTTTTAACCTACATAAAATTTTCCATACAATGGATCTATCTGACTGAAATTTATTCAGTTTCTCGACAAATTTACAAGATTGGATAAAAGCGGAACGGCATAGAATGTGACTAGATTAGAGAGAAACACGAGACCAAACAAAACCGAAGTAGAGCCATACAGTGCCCTGTGTGATCAGATTTGAACCAGGAAGGATTGTAAAATTTGGCAAAATTGAGGTAGAAATAGACGAATCCACGATGGTCCAATCTAAAAGGAATCGGAGCAAAACCAAGGGAAACCCAAATAGACTCAGGCATTACCAGGTAGCACTAGCAGATGTAATACGACTTAGAAAAGTAGCCTAATGAAATTAAATTAATATAGAAAAATAAACATTTTTTATAAATCTGCAAAGTAGACCAATTAAGAAATGAACTACTTTGTGAACACATTTTTGGTATAATTTGTTTCTCATTTTCTGGTGTCTTTTAATCCTAAATTGTCTTTTTCTGCATACTGTCAACAATTAAATGTCTTTTGCTATCGTTTACTCATTTCATAGAAATTTTGTTCTTTATGAGTAGCATAGGAATTTTATTATATAGAGTAATCTAGTGAATTCATCGCTTTAAAATTATTTCGTATTAATTTCACAATATTTAACAAAGCCATAGTAACTTTTTGTATCCACATATTTTTAATCGGAATTCTTTTAAATACTAGTACAGCAGAGCAGTCCATTCAATTGAAAACCTATTTGATTACTTTAAATAGCACGATTCTTGATCTAATTGTCATTAATTTATTTAAACCTTATATATTTCATTTATTGACACCTTTATTATAAGTTTGATCTTGCCATATAATTCAAAATTAGACTCCTAGTTGTTATTTTACATGTCTTTTTTAAGCTTTAACAGACTACTGAAGACTGTTTCATTCATGATTTATACAGCAAGATCAACAATATGATAAAGCTATTAATAAATAAATGAAAACAATTCGACAAAATTATTATACCTTGCTGGAGGTTAACAACATCATTGTTGATCGTTCTAAGACTTGTCTAGCAGCCGCCATTTGCGCCCTTCTTCTTTCATCCTTTAAGTCATTCTGTCTATCACCAGTCAGATGAGCTAATTCGACCATTTCTGCACCAAATTGGCTAAAAGCTTTTACAAATTCGGTAAAATTGTTTACTGATTCTAATCGATCTAAACTATGAGACACCTGAAAAATTTGATTAAGTTAGATGTGCTATAAATTAAGAGATAGGAAGTTAATAAAATCTTTAATAAGATTAAACATATTTTTCATCAGTTAAACCTATAATATTGTTTTGGCCTCTGTGATGTTGTAGGTTTTATCATTTTAAGTTATACTGATAGTTTTTAAAGTGTAAAAACATTCAAAGTTTCCGCTTCTATTAATACTATACCAGAGTCATCCCATTCGATTCTGTGATCATTATCATTTGCTCTGTTTACAAAGATGTGATTTTTGGTACTTTCTAGGCTTAAAAGTGGATCTTAATAATAACGTTTTTAAAAGTAATTTTTAAAACTTTAAAACAGTATCATTTTTAAGGTATATGTACCTGTAAACAGTGAACCATGAACTATTCATTAGTAAACCAAAGCATTTTTAACACAGCATGTCAAAATTTAATAATAATACATTTATTAAAAAAGTATTTAAGACTTTCCATATACTCCATATAAATGGAAATCTTAACCCTTTCTACTAAAACTGTAAGTTAATGTAATAACTTCCTCGAAATAAAATCAACAAAAAGTCCCTGACCAGCTAGAAGAAAAGTGAGTAAAATACTAATATTACATGATGTATGGATTATTTTATTATTTTTTAAGCTTTAGAATAGATACTTCTATAGATTTTATACGAACCAACAATATGACAGATGTAATTTCACAAAATCTGGTAATGAGATTTAATTTGAAACGGTTAGCTACGAAAGTATACTTAGTTTTACCCAACTAAACAATCAATCTTGAAGAATGGTTATATGGAGTAAATATCGTTTTATTGTTTGTATTTTTTTAAAATATTTGGCTTGGCACACTACCTACTATTAGCGATCATTAAAATCTACTTTTCTAACATATGAATACGTTATTATAGATAGGAAAGTTCATAACACTATAGCAAAATAAGTAATAAAGAAGTACTAATAGAATACTATTATACTATTATTAGGGAAAGCCTTCACATCAATGTGATGCTAAAGTAAATTCTGGAAATAAATATATTAGATTTTTATAACACATACAGGACAGTATTTCAATTATTCTGTAAACCATTTCAATAACACTAAAAATGGAATTGTAAAAAATACTAGTAGATAAAAGTTTGTATACCTGCAAATAGAGTGATATACTCCCAGAACAAATTATGTTAGACTTGACAAGTATAAAAAGATAGAATAGACAACACATAAAAACCCGAAAATTGGTTAGATAAAATATTAGAACAATGTAGAAATATACTAAAACTATGACAGAATAAAGAATGAATACCAATTCTAAATATTCATGATTTTTAAAGTGTTTCCGTAAAAAACAAGTGAATTAAACAATAACACGGTCTCCGCCTAGAATTTGCTTCAATAACTTTTTAAGAAATCACCTCAATGGAACTAAATCAGTGAATTAAAAATTTGAAGAACTATATCTATGAGATTCGACGTGAATGTAATAGTTCCTACATATATTTTAAAAGTGTAGCTTCTTTACGGATAATGTTTAGGAAAGATCCAAGCTTAATATTTTATTATAGTTAAAAAATAACTGCGTTTAACACTACGCAACAAATTTTAGTTTATTTGCTGTATCTTGTATGAAAAGTGCATTTTTTGTTAATTTTAGGGGGCTGAACACAAAAATGACAACGAAATTAAAAACTTAGATGCAATTTTCAAGGACAAGTTTTTTTTATTTTATTTTTAACAAAATAAAAAAAAATACACAATTCTACACTTGTGGAGACACTAAATTTGCTGTCTTTTTGTTTTCCCTTTGAGAATTGTTTCTAGAGCATCTCTAACAAGACTCCAACAGTAGTCGGCAAGCATGGAAACATTCCACATTCCCCGGTACCGTTCTCCATTGTTGATATATCCTGGTGGAAGCGTCCGCCGTGATCCTCAATTAGAACTCCATAGTTGTCAGGAAAAAAGTCCAGATATGAGTGTAGGAAATTGATCCTTAGAGACATATTGCGACCAATTTTTTGATACGATAACAGCATATTTTCAACAAGAGTAAGGTAATTGTCAGATTTTTTATTTCCGAAGAAATTAGTTACCAAGAGGCTAAAGTCATTCCATGCATTTTTTCAATATTTGATAGAGTGCTGTAAAATCTTTGTCTTTCAGAATATTTCGAATCTGTGGCTCAACAAAAATACTGTCTTTAATTTTCGTTTCATTTAGCCTTGGAAATTTCTGACGCAGGTACTGAAAAGCTGTATTCCGTTCCTTAACAAATTTTTTCATTAGGTACAATTTGATATGCACTGGAGGCAATAAAATCTTTTTGAAGTATATATTGTACATTCTTTTCACCTAGCTCTAATGATTTGCGAACGGACCAGTATTTTCTCTTGTAATGAAGTGCCTTTGCCCGACTGTCCCATTCACACAAAAAACAGCAAAACTTGGTGTAGCCTAGCTGCAACCCAAGTAAAAGTGCAATCACCTTTAAGTCGCCACAGATCTGCTATTCGTGCTCATCGTATTTTATATTTGTCAATAGGTACTTCATATTGTCGTATAATTCTTTCATGTGAACTGCATATCCAACAGGAATAAACGGTAAAATATTTCCCTTATGCAATAGTACTGCTTTTAAACTCAATGGAATTGTCTATAAACAATTTCCATTCTTCTGGCTAGTAGTTTATATTTAAAGTCGCCAATAAACCGCTAATATTATAGCAGAAAACCAAGTTCTTTTCCATATAAAAAAAATGGTGCTAGGCCTTTATGGCGTTTACGAAAAACACATACTAAAACATAGTCTTCGAATAAGTTCCACTACTGCAATCTTGATCCCTAGTAACTCTGCTTTACTTTTTGGAAGTTTTAAGCCTCTTACAGGATCATTTAATCCTGATTGAGTTATTTTGTGCGGTTGGCGGTATAACTTGCCGGGCGTGAAATCAGGATCTCTTGATGTTGATGGTATATCTTCTTCTGAAGGACTTGTATCGTTATTATCTGATTCGTAAGTTTATGGGGGTTCTGGAATAGGCAGTTTGTCAGTATGACGCACAGGTCTCATGGCAAATGGTATATTCGGATAGTTGATAACCGACTTTTTCTTCTTGAATGTGTCTTGACCAGTACGAGGTATCATGCAGAAATAGCAATCATTAACGTGATTTGAAGGCTGTCAACAAACAACATAGTTCATTTTTTACTGTTGTGTGAACCAGTTTCTCAGACTTGAAATGCATGCGTTACTACAAATATGTGGAGTCCAGTGTTTGTCTTGATCCCCAATATTACAACCGAAATAAAGCTGATATGTCTTTTTTATCAATTGGTTAATAGTCCGCTTCTGAGACGCAAAAGTCACCTCACCACGAACGTAACAGAAGTGATCTGGATTGTTTACACACTTTCGACACATCTTACAATCTCAACTATTCGATTCGACTCACTAACTTTGACTGACTAACCTCTCCACATTGTAGCTGCTTATATATTTTTAGAGAGTATTCGAAAATTTTCCGTTCAATTTCATAGTATTCGTCATAGTGATGTTTATCATTTGTTTGTGTATAGGCTGTTCAGTACAGGGTGAGTCCACGATTGGATGAAGTAAGTTTGTGCCTTTTCGGTGAAATTTACAAAGAAACTATATTTACTGTTTAATACAGTTTATTTTTACGCAGATTTTAAAAAATATTTAGGACTCTACAGGGTGAGCCAAAAAACTAGGACAGCATAAAGTTGTATTTTTTTAAATAGAACACCCTATATACGAATCGTATTTTCGATTTAGCTAATAATTTTAAATCTTTTTTATTAAAGGTTTACTATAAGAAAACTTTATAGTTTCTGAGATAATTAGGTTTAAAGAAAAAAAGTCACATTTTCAAGCATCAATTCAATCCTAAATAACGTTTTCAATTTTGTGACAAATATATTCAAATTTGGAATTTAGCAAGGCCAAGGACAAGTTAACATAATTTTTACCTAATATTTGCAATAAAAGCTACAGGGTGTTGAACACATCGGCTCAAATTTGAACAAGTTTAAATGAATAAATATCTTTTTTTTTTTAAACGGTGCACCCTGTATATTTTCATGTTATTTAATAGAGTAATAAAAACCCTAAAAGTTTTGTTCAATATATCCTATACCTATTTATAATAGTTTTTGAGATATTTCAGTTTTTCTTATTTTCCATACTTTTTTACAGAAATAGTCTTCATTATCATAGTAGCCATGACAAAAACAATGTAAAAGAACAGTTTTCTGTTTATTAATTTATAACCGTAATCGCTTCTTTTGGTTTTTATGTAGTATAGTTTAGTTTTTTTTGCATTCATCTTATATTGTAAAATGAATTTTCCAAAGAATGAGTTAATAGATATGATTTATACAATAGGAGAGGCTCAAAAAAATGGCCTTCTTGCTCAAAGAATTTACAAAATTAAGTATCCTGATCGACGCCAGCCTAATACCCATACTTTTCAAAACTTAATGCAAAGATTTGATTCTTCTGGTACTGTTGATTATCCAAAACGTAAAGTGGTCAACAAACCAGTAACTAATGAAGAAAGAGAACTACAAGTATTGTTAAATGTTCAGGAAAATCCTTATATTGGTAGCCGTCAGTTAGCAGCATTATGTGAAACATCACAATCCACCGCTAATCGTACTACCAAGAAATATAGGTATCATCCATATCACATGGAATTACACCAAGAATTGCATGGACAGGATTTTGAAAGTCGCGTAAACTTTTGTCGTACAATAAATGCGGAGATTCAATTAAATCCAAATTTATTATGCAAGGTAATGTTTAGTGATGAAGCTACTTTTAGAAGTAACGGTGCCGTAAATAGACGCTACATGCATTATTATGCCACAGAAAACCCATTTTGGATTAGAGAGGTGCAACATCAAAACCACTGGTCATTAAATGTTTGGTGTGGTATTCATCATAATCGAATTATTGGACCCTACTTTTTTAATGAACCACTAAATGGTCATAGTTACCTGAACTTCCTACAAGAAGAACTACCCCAACTGCTTCAAGGTCTCGATAGGGATGAGCTTGACAGTATGTGGTTCCAGCACGATGGTGCGCCTCCGCATTACCATCGTGAAGTTCGTGCGTTTTTGGACCAACGATATCCGCAAAAATGGATTGGACGTGGAGGTTTCATTGAGTGGCCACCAAGGTCTTGCGACATCACCCCATTAGATTTCTTCCTATGGGGTTATATTAAAAATAAGGTGTATGTTAATCCACCAACAACAGTGGAAGATATGCGAAACAGGATTAGGGATACCTGTAGAACAATAACGCCACTAATTTTGTCCAGGGTCCGAGAAAATCTGCAAAAAAGACTAAATTTGTGCATTGCACAAGAGGGTCGTTTATTCGAACACTTATTAAAAAGAAATAATTAATCTCAGTATTTAATAGGTAATTTTTTTGTTTCAATTTAGTATAAAAGTAAATATGTATTTGCCTTGTCGTTATTGTTGTGTTAATTTTTTCACATTATGTTTAATTAAACTATTGCCGTTGTAATATAACGAATAATGTATTTCATCATATTTAACCACATTCTGTTTGTTTCTGTAGTTTCTTTTTATTATTTTACATGGCTACTACGATAATGAAGACTATTTCTGTAAAAAAGTATGGAAAATAAGAAAAACTGAAATATCTCAAAAACTATTATAAATAGGTATAGGATATATTGAAAAAAACTTTTAGGGTTTTTATTACTCTATTAAATAACATGAAAATATACAGGGTGTACCATTTAAAAAAAAATATTTATTCATTTAAACTTGTTCAAATTTGAGCCGATGTGTTCAACACCCTGTAGCTTTTATTGCAAATATTAGGTCAAAATTATGTTAACTTGTCCTTGGCCTTGCTAAATTCCAAATTTGAATATATTTGTCACAAAATTGAAAACGTTATTTAGGATTGAATTGATGCTTGAAAATGTGACTTTTTTTCTTTAAACTTAATTATCTCAGAAACTATAAAGTTTTGTTATAGTAAACCCTTAATAAAAAAGATTTAAAATTATAAGCTAAATCGAAAATACGATTCGTATATAGGGTGTTCTATTTAAAAAAATACAACTTTATGCTCTCCTAGTTTTTTGGCTCACCCTGTAGAGTCCTAAATATTTTCAAAATCTGCGTAAAAATAAACTGTATCAAACAATAGATATAGTTTCTTTGTTAATTTCACCGAAAAGGCACAAACCTACTTCATCCAATCGTTGACTCATCCTGTACAAAGCAGACATAAAATTCGATTTACATCGGTTTAAATTGTTATCTCCCTTATTTTAAGCCCTGGGAGGTTGGGACTTCGTATATGGAGGGGGGGATATCTCTGGAGACTCCTTATACAGTGTTACCAAGTTATGCAAAATTTCCTTAACCTAGGGAAAACATTGTTAATATATAGGGAGACATCACATCACGTATCTCTAAAAATTGAACTAATATTAAGATGATAAGTTTGGTTTGGGTTTTAGCACACCAAAAATGGTAAGATTTAGTCGATTTTATTTTAGATACATTTTGGCTGTTGTCCAGGGTAATTAATAATATAAAATTAATATTCAGTGCAACTTGTATTCTAACTCTATATGCTGCCACGAAAATTGGAGAAATAAAAACTGCACTTAAAAATATGCAACTATAGTCATATTTCGTCAGAATTTATTCAAGAAATCGTATTAAAAGTTTTAAATGACGATAAAAGTGACATTTTATTTCATTAGTTGCAAAAGTGAGTTATTTTTAACACAGCTGTTAATATTCTCCACTCACGAAATAAAATGCAACTTTCTATATTTGTATCATAAATAACTATTAATTATCAAAACTATTAAAAAAATTTTCTCAAAAATATTCGGGTGCATAAAATCTTTCCATTATCATCAAAGATAAATATTTTTTAATCAAGAGAATTAATCATTGGATTAAGTTAAAATGATCCAGAGATACGGAGTATTCAAAAATGATTTCATCATACGGAAAGCCTTGAGAAAGGCAATTTACTAAATAAGAATTTATTAAATAAACATAATGGGTATTTTTGAATATTGGGAAGCTAAGTTTGTAGTCACTCGGCAAGACTATACAAGGTGGATAAAACATATGTCGGAATGGAGACCTAGGTTGTCAAAAAGAAGTATCGGAAGACCCCCAAAAAGATAAATAGACGACATAAAAAGGAAAGCAAGTAGAAATTGGCACTGCATTGCAGAAAATAAGTTGGAATGGAAGAGACTAGAGGAGACCTATGTCCAGAAGTGGACCAAATTGAGCTGCTAGAGAGTGAGAGATTTGTTTGAATTGAAAAACATTTCATTCATCATAACCCCTGTATCTAAATTAAATAGTTCACGTCATATTAACATTCCAAAAATAACAATTTATCCTATTTGGCGGTTAAATAATTCAACTTCAAATTTAATGGTTTGCATTGTTCTCCTTATTTTTTTTGTTACTCAAAGATACTAACTTCATAAAATACCAACGAAGGCCATAAATTTCGGCATTCCAACCACTTTTACGTGAAATCTCCAGCAGATACTTTGATTAGAGAGTTAAACACATCTGGATTAACGATAAAATTAATACTATATACATATGTATATCCTGTAGGAGAGTTTTTTTACTTATTGCCTCGAAAAACAAAAAAGTTGTAAGTTCAGATCGATCAACTACCATAAACAGGTTTAATAGTAGATTAGGAGCGAAGCAGTGTGATCAACAAAATGATAAGTTTAAATATTATGTATGATAAGGAAGAAAAGAAGAGTCAAAAGTGCATAGAAAAATAACTTTACTCACTCTTCTGCCAATTATAAACAAAAATACAATTTTTAAAATAATATATTAATAACTTTACTTTTATTTAATTATGTTAATTTTTTTTTTCCTAAATATAGAGTAGGTTTTGTAGAAACATTTGAAATTACTAACTTATACAAACAGACAAATAGTCGCGATGTCTGTTAAAGTGACAAAAATTGTAAAAAATGGTTTATTTCTTTATTACAAAACACATTAACTTAAATTATACTGAAAATATATTCTATCCTATTTTTAAAAATGTTACAGTTGGTAAATTATTTTAAAAATTTGAATGTTCATTTGCTTAAAAAATCCAGTACAATTCTTTTAAATTTTAGTTAGAATTTTACCAGAAAAAATGTTGAACTATGATTTTAAAAACATCAATTTGTTTTGAGAGAAAGTAATGGACTTTTACTGATTTTATTTTTCATTTTACTTCAAACAAAAATATTTTTAAAGAAACCATCGTTGATTGTAAAATTGATCATAGTATTTATTAAAAAATTTTAATGAAATTCGCTTACATATATATATATATATATATATATATATATATATATATATATATATATATATATATATATATATATATATATGCCATGACTCATCTGCGTTTCCTGTTCGCTATGGCATCGAAAATATTTGATTTACCCGCATTTTTGGGATAAGTTTGATATTATCGAACTGATCTGTGGAAGACCTAAGTTCCTAACCCAGCGAGAAGAATCATTTTAGAAAAAAAGCACGACTAACTCACTACTAGACATTTGGAAATCACTAAAATAGCGGTTCAAATCGCTCGACAATATTATTGGCTTGGGATATTCCGAGGCATTGCCCATTACGTGTGAAGTTGTCATACAACAATTCAAAGTTTGACAGCCGCAATCGCCAAACATGATACAACTATTGAAAAACGTCCATCCTTATCCATTTCCTCAAAGAGAAATAATTACCTGGTTGTTTATGAGATGTTTCATCAAGTAGGTAGAATGCCGTCAGATTCACAAAGCTACCTCAAGAACTGGGCTTAATACACAGAGTAAATTTCCAAGAATCGTCTTAGAGAAATGGGAATAATCCACTACTCAACCCACCGTAAGCTAATCTTAAAGAGTGTACTAATAGAACTGTAAATACTATAATCGCTCAATATGGCGAGTTTAGTAAACGGAAATAGGATGTCACTTCAACTTTTGTTTGCGACAAATACTTCTCGACGTTACTTGAGCAAATTTTATTCTGCTTTATGTTCAAACCATTGAGAATAAAGATGTCCCATTGGTGATAAAGTGTTTAAACAAGATAATCCTCTTTCTTAGACCGCTAGGGATTTTGCCACAAAATTAAGGCAGAAATATTTCAGACCCTTTTTCGTTGGTGGGTTTGAAGGTAAAAGATCAAGTTCATAAATTTCAAAGATCTCTGCTCACGAACTTTAATCAATCTTCCAGATGGCGACCCGGAGATGGATAAAAGTTGCTTTGACGAAAGATTACAAATCAACTACTGTAGAGGGTTTTACTTTTGGATACCATAGATTTTGACTCAATAATCTCGCAAAGTCAAACTAGAGAGAGCGCACATTTCGAGAGAAGACGCGAAAAGAGCCAAAAATGAAGCGGCCCTAAAATTGCATTGGTTGAAAGAGATGGTACAAGCGTATAAAATCCGACTAAACTCCCCACTGCAATTTAGTCACTTCGCGATGGTGTAACCGAAGTCAATCTCGTCTAAGATCAAACTCGATAGCCCGAGAAACCTACTCGCAGAGCCAAACTGGAGAAAGAGTACGTTTCGCGAGAAGATGCGAAACGAGTCAAATAAAAAGCATCCCTACAGGTGCAGACGCTAACTAAACTTCAAACCTCAGTTCAGTCACCTTACCCATGTGCAACCCAAAATTGGTCTAGTGTTCATCCTGGAAAAGGTAAAAGTCAAAACAGTAAAGTCCCTTAAAAATCTAACCGTGTTTCCACTAACAATATAATTTAAATGATTAATCACAATCGGCACTTTTCCATTTCTTTTCAACAATCTGTCAGAATTATAGACTCTTAATCCCTATTCTAGTTATCTTAAATATTTTGGAGATAATTCTATTTTGTAATGCGTGTATGTCTTTTATATATATTCTATTCAATTTTTCTGTGGAGAAATAACACTAATATAGTTTGATAGAAAACGAAACTCAGCGTCAAAAAACGAATTTATATTTGGGAATTAGAAGATGTCGGAATTTTCAATATTTCGAAAGCAATATAATTTTATTTGAAATCCCAGAAGTTGTTTGCACATGGACCACCAAAATATATGTCTACTGACAGTGTCAAAATAACTTAAGTTAATAGCCTATAAATTTTTTAAAACTGTCAAAAACACAAAAAATCTATCTTTACAACTTTTTCAAAATAACTTAAGAAAAATTACGATTATGTTATCAATGGATTAATTTTAACTTTTATATTTTTTCCTTTTCAATATTATGATGAATAAATTATTTATATGTGGATAATGAAACCCTAAAAACTACAGATAAATGATCTAGTTAGGAAGTAATTTTCGGTTTGGAAATATTATAATTTTAAAGCAGATATTATAAAACCCATTTAGTAGTTATCCATTCGTTTGTATTAACATATCAAAAAATAATAACAATTAATTGGTTTTAACTTAATAATTTTTAGAGTTCTTACCTTATCTTTGGCCAAAAGAAGTTGCTTAACCACTACGATATCGGCCAAAAGTAACACCCTTGTAATTGCGGCTAAAAGACATTTGGCAGCTCGAATTAAAAGAGTTCTATCAAACGTTATTTCCTCATTTGATTCTTCACATATGTGTTCAATAGCACCTCCTAAAAATATTTGTACATAAGTTGAATGCTTTTTAAAGAGTTTAAATTATTAACAAGTTGTTATATCACAACAAACTATTGAAATATATCAAATAGCGATAACTGAAAATTTAACCAAAAAAAGTGATAAAAATTATTCAACTGAAATTCTGTAACTATATTCCTAGACATAAAATAGCAGAAAGAATATTTTTATATTTAGTTAATATGATTTGATGTATACTCCAAAATGTTATTTTATTTTTATATTTTCTAGTCGGTTCTCGTGGCATAGTTATTGCACTCCTTTGTTGTGCACTTTTATCGTAAAACCTGTTGATCTTTGCAGATAATTTGAATTCAGTGTTAAGTTCAGATGCATATTTTGTTTAAAGCACCATTATGCGACACCAAGAAGTCAACAACAATTAATGAATCATATTAAAGTACAAATGAAAGAAAAACTATAATTCACTTCCATTGTATTCCCAGAATCACCCAGTATAACTCCTAAAGAGCAGTTTCTAAATATTCAGTTGGATATAAGAAATTAAAAAATCTATTTAATGTGTAGATTACTCATACAAGTTGAAGATAAAGTCCAACATTAAGTTGCTAAAGCTAATATACCTGCAGGATATATTAAAGACGTAACATAGTAAAACAAACATCATAAACGTAAAACAAAATCAAAATTTACAAAACAAAAATTAAACTAATTACAATATATACGACAAAGACAAAACCAAGTACATCAGGAACCAGAAGTGTACTGGAATTTAACTAGATAAGAGTACTAAGACAGATTTACGAAAAAACATTGATTGACAGGAAAATAAGTCATGATATTAAAAAATCATGTATAGTGAAAACTATTAATGAATAGTACGTTTGTTGTCTGAGTACACAAGCAAAAATATGAATGGAATAAAAAGGATTTGTTAAAATTGCACGAGATAAATCATCCAACAACAGACATAGTATGAGTCGACCTAGAAAAAGATGGAGCTACGACCTTTCACAACGATAAAGGGAACGGAAGAAGAATCAAGCTTAAGCCTAGAATAGAAGGAAGAAGAAGACGTATTTTACGTTTTCCAAAAATATTTCAGCGTATCTAAAATATTATGCAAACGGGGGAGTGAGGATGCCATGTATATTCTCCAATATTTGTATTTATTGCCTAAATCAGACAGATTTAATGTAATAAACTCTATCTAGAAGTAGAATAATTTCGAGATATAGTACTTCAGATAAATCGGCAATTGTTGGGAATACATTATTATCTTGATAAAGTGGGAAGGCCTATACGGCCTGTTTTCTGTCCCTTCTCAATATTGGCATAAAAACTGAAATTTTTTTTGTTATATATGTTTAATTACCAATCGATTTTTACCACAAACGGGATCAACTCCAACATCCTCTCAGCCAGGAACAAGGTCAAATTGAGAAAAAGCCGTGCAATAAATCCCCAGTCCACAAAAGAAATATGATCTGGTGCTGGTAACTTAACTGTGATATATATATATATATATATATATATATATATATATATATATATATATATATATATATATATATATAATATCTTCCAGATTCTTGAGCCATAGATTATATCATTTCCTTTTTAGTTTGTCTTTTCTTGGGTTTAGGTTCTTTATTTAACAAAAATCAAAAACAATTTGACGTTTCGGCCTTTACTTAAGGCACCTTCAAATTTTTTTTTTATTTATTGATCTTCCTAAAAATATATTTTTTATATAATTAAAAACATTAATACACAAACATATTTACAATTTTAAAAAACAAACAAACACTTCAAAAACTATTGAAATTTCTAAAAAAGGATTTAATTTTATAACAGTCCATACCTTAACATTTTGTTTATTTATTAATAATGAAACCAAATTTTAACATCGTCTATTTAGGTACTTAAGATACATGAAATGCGAGTGAGTTTTATTTTTTTTTTGGTCCATTGTTCAAATACAAAAAAGAAAAATTTTAAAAAGACACCAAAAAAAATTAAACCAATTATTTAAAAAGCGCGAGATCTATAACGAAATAAACAATGACAGGTGCAAATGGATCGAAAATATATCTGATACCCCATACCGTCTGAAGTTACTGAAGTTTTATCCTATGGTCCAAATTTCTCATTAGACGTTACAAAAGAAAAAGATATCCCAATAACCGAATATATAGCCTCAATTGAATCTGCTATTAGCAATGAACCAGATGACAAGAAGGACACAGTTAAAGCTGAAGTAACTAATGTTATAACTAATCATAAAATCGAAATAAGACACCACACAATAAAAAGTAACAGCCTCCAAAAAAATTAAAAAAAAAATTGAATCGAACAAAAAAATTTATAATAAGACAATCCTCAAATTATTGTTCTAAGGCCGGATAAAAGCAAGCAAAAGGAATTTAGGAAACTTATTTATTATTTATTTCCGAATTTATTTCTTTTTAAAAGTTTTCCAAAATATTGCCAAAATTTAATTAGAAATTTTAATATTTATTTGTTGAGCGCCAGGTAAAAAATAATTATAATAAATTACAATTATTTCTTATCAATTAGAAAAATTTTTTATTTTCAAAATATTCTATATATATATATATATATATATATATATATATATATATATATATATATATATATATATATATATATATATATATATATATATATATATATATATATATGTGTGTTTCTACCTGTTAATTGACTCTTTTCTCAGGTGAGTTCAGTTTTTTTTTCTATAAGATCTCAATCAGATAATCAATATACAGAGTAATTAAGACACAACATATAAATTTTATTTAACAATAAATAAATGGCACAATTTTTCAATAAATCTTAGATGAAATGATATGGTCAATGCTTTTTTATTTCAAACAACAACATTTCTTATCAATATTAGTATTTATTCACTTTTATTTACCATGCTTCGTCTTTTTAACAACCTGTATCACAAATTGAAAACGATTTAGTTTTTAGTTTGGCAATCGTATACTAGATGGCTTTACTGCAATTTAATATGGAAAGCGTTGTTTATTTTACAAAACTGATAATATTTTAAACGAATTATCATGTGCTGTGATATGTGATTCAAGTGGTTAATATAGTTTGACACCTACTATCAATGATCATAAATATTATTTATGTTTTAACAGGTTAGTATTACAAAATATTACTTATCAGTTTAATTATTTTTTCTTACGAAAAATTAGGTTATTATTAAATACTATTTTTTATGTCTACCAACAATTAAAAACTTTCTACTGCCTAGTCTAGTATAAATACCTTATTTTGTTTTCTGATACTTGGTCCCAATATTATAAAACACAATTCCAGTTCTTTTTCAAATTTATTTTCTTCATTAAAAACTTTTAGATGTCCAAAAATTTTATTGTCGCTTCCTATAAAGTAAGGAATTGACAAATATTTATCCCAAGTCTCGTTCTATTATTTTCTTCTTTGAAAAATTCCAATTAAATTTTCTTATATTCTTCCAATCACAATATATCGTATTTGTTGTTGTCTGAGAGTTGAAAATTTACTTCATAGGACAAAATTTGAAAACTTCTTAATTACTTTTATTAAATTATGAAATTGTTTTAATTAACAACAACAAACACATAACCTCTTTTTTAAAATAAAAACAAAATATTTTGCTTTTGTTTTCAGGTAACACATGAAAACTTCCGTTTCCATTTAAAACAATTGAAAATATGAGGTTATGAAACATTTCGGGAGCACGAGAGATGCAGTGCTTTTAACAAAATGACAACTTCCACTCTCTCGAAATTCCTACGCCTCCGCTTTATATATGCGGCCGAAACATATGAAATTTCTGCAATCTGATTGGTCAGATTTTTTGACACCTGGCAACTTGATAAATTTAACTACTTTGAAAAATTGCAATTTATGAAGGCTTTTGAATTTTACCATTTTTTACTGGAATTTTCATGTTTTAATCAATATATGGACCTCAATCGAATCGTTTAGCATTATTTAGCTTGCAATAAATAAACTTTAGAGCTTTCTCGACATTTTGATATATGTTAAAACCCCTTTGGCATATTTTTTTGTATATTAAAATTAATAAAAATTAACACCTTGCACATTGAAATTTATGACTATTTTATTCAAATCTTGTTCGAAAAAACTCTAAAATGTTGATTGTTGCTTCGTATATTATTATCCCATTGTTACACAAAATTTTCTTAACATTTTAGTACTAAATTTGCTTAAAAAACTTAAACCTACCTTATAAACTAAATAAATCTATACTATATTTTACAGTTTTATATACTACACGGTTTTTATTTCTACATAGTTTGTTTAAAAATCCTTAAAACTATAACATTCTTCTTGCATACCGAACACTAATGTTTGTTTTTCACTAATCATAGTGTTTTTGTTCGAATTTCGAACTAATTTTCCACTACACGCACTTTTTGTGTCTTATGAGTGATTATTAAACTTTAGTCTTTATAGAGGAAAATAAGTTATATATTTACAGAAAAAATCAGTTCCAGATTATTTGCTTAGTCAACCATTTTGGAATAAATTGACTTTTTATTAAAAATATAACTAATTATATATTCTATAAATTAAACAATGCATCCTAAACTATGCTTAATTTTAATTTTTATTACAAATTTTTTCTTTCAATCTCAAATAAACTTGAGTCTTATCACTTATTAATACAATATATATATATATATATATATATATATATATATATATATATATATATTGTTTCAAATGGCCTGTCTTTATACACTTGACAAATAATTCAACTAACATCAACGACTTCTGAAAATAAACTCTCCACGGAAGCCAATCTGGAACCTTTATATACCCTTTTTGCGGGTACTAGAAGATTTCCGATCTTCTAGGATTCTCATACTATATGGTGTAATAAAAAATAAAAAAAGGAATAATCTGGTAATTTCTGGACCTTTTGTCGTAGGCGTTCCATGTTAATAAAAAAGGGAATGGAATTTTCTAAAAAATTCTAGATCCTCTTTCATAGACGTCACATGACAAAATTAACAAAGGAAAATCAGTTAAATAAACTATGAGCTAGTAGAAAATAAGCCTAAAACTCTACAAACTACAAACACAAACTTCTATTATGAGTTCGTTATATTGCCCTGTTCCAAGTCTTGATCGTCCCGATCAACCTTCTTGATCTTGATAAAGGGCCAATCTGCCAAGATGCACCAAAACGTTTAGTCAGGTCACTACGTTGTACGGACCTTAGCACGACTTTTGAAGTTTTGGTGAATCCCCTTTGGTTCTTTTCGGATTGTACAACTAAATTTTTTCACGAACCAAGAATCCACCAAGATTGACTTTGAGGTCATAGCGGGTCTGCATTCTGTCGTTTTCTATTTGTAATTTTTGACGAACTTCTTCGTACAAGACCTGAAGCTGCCCACTAAGTTGGTTAGTACAACCTTACCTTCCCAAGTTGCTTCAGTATCGGATCGACGTCCATTAAGTAAATCGACTGAAAGACGTAGTTCTTTTCCAAAAACTATGCTAGCAGATATTTTTTCAGTGGTTTCGTGAACAGTTGTTCTAGTTTTGTGGATTTTTAAAAGCTTGCAAAAGTTCATAAAAACTTTAGATTCAAAGTTTCTACCTTGATCAGAGTGTATTTCTCTTGGCACCCCATATCTACAAATCCACTGTTTAAACAATGTTTCAGCAACGGTGATAGCTTCATGATTCGATATCGTATAGACTTTTGACCATTTTCTGAAGAACTCAATAGCTACCAAAATCTAGCGATTTCCGGATTTACTAATAGGAAATGGTCCTGCTACGATTACTGTAATTCTTTCAAAAGTACTGCTATATTTTACTGCTTCGTTTTACCACAGCTACTGGTATTTGGTCCTTTTCTGGCAGCATAGCCAGTACAGGTTTTGCATCAATCTTTACATCTGCGCGGCTCCCCAGCCAATATAGCCTCTCTTGAACTTTTTCAAGAGTTTAATAGCCCCTAAATGTCCGCCACCTATACCATTATTTAAAGCTTGCAGTACTTCTGGAACTTTTTCAGCGGGTAATAAATTCTGGATTTGTTGTGTTTGCCATCATGTCTCCCAAGCTCTTTTTAATAGACCATCGTCCGTAATCAAGGAATCTCATAAGACCCAGTAACCTTTTACTTTTTAAGAATTTGGTGAGATTTCTTGAAAATGGATTGATTTGATTTATTATTATTTAATTAGATGATGATTTTAAGATCTGGACCTTCTTATTGTTCTCCGGAGATGATTTTGGGATCCCTGTCCAAAGAGCATTGTAGTTGTGTCTTTCGGCAATAGAAATTGTCAGGATTCTCTCGTTGTTCATGACTGCTATAGTACTTATATTCTTCTGGATATGGTCTTCTTGACAAAGCTTGTGTATTTTTGTGGTCCAAGCCCTTTCTATATTCAAATTGAAAATAGTACTCTTGCAAGCGTTGTAATAATCATGCTATTTGACTTTCAGTATTTTTAAATTGTAAAAGTTACTTTAGTAATGCGTGGTCTGTTCACTGAAGAATTTTTGGTCATATAGATATTTACGAAAGTGTTCCAGTGTCTTCATAATGGTGAGTAGTTCTTTTCTTGTTACACAATAATTTCGCTCAGCTTCGCAGAGTACTTTGCTAAAATAAGCAATCACTTTCTCTTGGTCATTTTGTATCTGGGACAAAATTCCATTTATAGAGGAGTTACTGGGGTCACTATCCACAACAAACATCTGACCAGAATCAGGATATGACAATATTTGAGCATTAGAAAGTGCCTTTTTTAGTTCGTTAAAAGCGGTTTCGCAGTCTGTGAACCATTCATAGTTGTCGCTATTTTTAGTCAGTCGATGTAAAGGTCTTGCAATATCGGTCAATATTTTTATAAATCTTCTATAGTAAGTACAGAGACCCAAACACTTCTCAGTTCATGCTTGATTTTTGGTACTGGCCACCTTTGAATGGCTTCCTTCTTCTCTGGATTTCGTACAACAACTTCTGTGATTTTATGCCCCAGGCATTTCACTTCTTTCTGAAAAAATTGACATTTTCCGAATTGAGGTTTAGTTATGCACTTCTCAGTTTTTGAAATAGGTTTTAGACATTTTTCAGGTGATCGTCAAATGTTTTTCCCAGAATTATGATGACATATAAATACTAGGCATGTTTTCCAAGTTAGCCCATGTAATATTCGTTTCATAAAATCTTCAAAAGTGGATAGGGCATTGCATAAACCAAGTGGCATAACATTAAATTGCCTAGCCCCATTCAGTAGAAAATGAGAACTTATTTTGTCCTCTGGATGAAGCTGTACCTGCCAAGAGCCAGATTTTAAGTCCAATATGGAAAACCATTTTAACCCAGTTAACGTGTCTAGCTTTCATCAATATTAGGTAAAGGAAAAGGCTATTTCTTAGTAACGTCATTAACTCTTCTGAAATCGACACAGAAGTTATCTGAACCATCTTTCTTCTTAACTAATACAAATGAGAATGTCCATAGACTTTGAGAAGGTTATATAATGCCTTGATTATACATCTGGTTCACCTCATCACTTTTTGCTTACGGTATTCACCTTGGATGAATCGGAAGACGGCATTACAGTAAATGGTAAACCTATCAATAATATTAGATACGCGGATGACACCGTTCTGTTGGCAGATAGCGCAAATGGTCTCCAAAGAATAATAGATAATGTTGTGGAAGCATGCAGCGAATATGGATTAAAACTAAACTGTAAAAAGACCAAAATAATGATCATTAGTAAGAACATCGACACTAACGCCCAATTTACTGTAAACGATACAACACTAGAAAGAGTAGAGAAAATATCCTACCTGGGATGCAATATCGGTGATACATGGGATCATAGTTACGAAATAAGGACCCGTATTGAAAAAGCCAGAAGCGCTTTTGGTCGCCACAGAAGAGTCCTTTGCAACCTCTCTCTAAATATCAATATACGCATAAGAATTCTCAGATGCTACGTCTTTACCGTTCTCCTCTACGGGGTAGAAAGCTGGAGTCTTACAGAAGCTGCCATCAAACGCTTGGAGGCATTTGAAATGTGGTGCTATCGCCGCATCTTACGAGTGTCATACACACACCACACAACTAACATCACGATTCTCGAGAGGCTCGGAAAAGACAGGGAAATTATCACCACTATAAAGAACAGGAAACTGGCTTACTTCGGCCACATTATGCGTAATGATAAGTATCGATTACTAAGATTAATTCTACAGGGCAAGATCGAGGGCAAGAGAGGCCCTGGACGTAGACGTATATCCTGGCTGGCCAATCTTAGAAAATGGACTGGCCTAACATCAACTGACCTATTCCGAACTGCAGTGAATAGGATAAGATGGGCTAACGTGGTCGCCAACATCATAAGAAGATAGGCACCTTAAGAAGAAGATTCACCTTGGAGCTCATTTAATTGGAGTTGCTTCATCAGTATTTATTAGATGGTCGATTATATTGGTCCTTCCCAAGTCGCTATCAGATAAAGAGAAATATCCTGATTTCTTCTTTCTTTCTAGCCACCTGACTTGATTCAGTAGTGATGTACTAACTGGGTCTTGAAGTAATTTAGGTAGAATAGCAGATAATTTTTCATGTTGCAATGGAATAGTGATAACTATTATGTCAACAGGTTGACAGGTAGCAATCTCGTCACTTTTACTGATCTGTTGAGGATTATCCTTCAAGTTCAACATCTGGACAAATATAGGGCTTCTTTTATTCTAGATCAATATTCTTGCAGGAAAAATTTCTTTTGCACACAACGAGCAATCTTGAATTGTTTCAACCAAAACTCCTTCATCTTCGGAATCATCAAACTTTACTTTTACAAAATATTCTGAACTTAGCGATAACATCGCAAGTTTAAGAAGTACAACTTCCCGAATCGATAATTAACCATTTTTCAGTAGACTCATAGTAATTCCTCCAATTCTACTTCACCATCCACTTTGTAGGCGTGGGTTCGAATTCCACTTCTGATACTATTTGTTCTTGACGGTCTATATTGTTTTATAACCTTTTATTTTCACAATTCTGACAACTTGTCAAACAATTGAAGGTACATCAAAGACTTCTGAAAATAAACTGTCCACGAAAACTGAACCCTCTATATAATATTTTTGCGGATACCAGAAGGTTCCGGATCTTCTAGAAGGATTTTCATACTACACGGTGTAATTAAAAATAAGAAGAAGGAATAATCTGGCAATTTATAGATCTTCGGTCATAGACGTTCAATGTGAAAAATAAGGAAATAAAATTTTCTTTAACAAAGGCAAAATTGACTAAATAAATTATGAACTCGTAGGAAATCAACCTAAAACCCTACAATTTCCAAAAACGAACTAATACTATGAAATGTATAATGTTATAAAGTCCTTTACAATGGATATATATATATATATATATATATAAATATATAATGCTATAAGGTCCTTTACAATGGATATATATTTATACATATATAAGTTTCTGGGGTAGCCGAATCCAATTCTGAGACCAATTTATTGGTATTAGCTCCGGTTCAAAGTCATTTCAAGGTCAAATTGAGAAAAGCATTTGCAATAAAATCCATTCACCGCCAGCGGGTGAGAGAAATCAAAATGTCTGCACAGTCTAGAATAAAAATAAGTCACGTCGAAAAACTATTAGAAGCCTGTGAAATATCTCAAAAATACATGATATGCAGCGAAAACCTGAACAGACTTTCAGTTATAATGCAATCACCAAGAAGAACTTTCGAAAGTATCAACATAGACATTTTCGAATATCCCACGAAAAACCATGCACTTACCATAAGAGACGAGTTAACTAAATTCACACAATATTATCCTATTCAGAATAGGTCAGCCAAGTCAATTGTAAACAATTTCCTGGTGTTTTCCAACACTATGCCACTCCATTAAGGATAGTATATGACCACGAACAAGAATCCAATAATTCCCTTATGAAAAACCTCTGTCACCTTTTTGATATAAAATATGCTTTACGAGCTTTAGCTACCCTTAATCGAATGGGTCGCTGGAAAGATATTTCGCCATACTAACCGAAATGATCAGTGCAAATCTCGCAGAAAATAATGAAGAACGCCCGTTTAATATGTTACTTTATGCTGTTATATGTTATAATAATACGAAAAATAAAACCCGTAGATTCACTTACTTCGAATTATTATTTGAACAATTCGCAATTAGATGCCCCAAGAAAATATAAATCAAAAAAAATTATCTCCAAATGTGCGAGAGATCTTAATAACAGAATGGAACGCTATTATAAAGCTTTAAGGAATAGAACCGAAACACAGAAACAAAAATTAAAAGAAAGATACGATCAAAGAGTCTGAAAAACCCTTACGAATACAAAGTCAGAGACAAGGTGTACGTAAAAGAATCCCAGGTTAAAACTAAATCCGAAAATTTACTTAAAGGTCCACAAAAATTTTCCAAAATCCAGCTACTCTGGTTAATCTGGAAACAAATCAACCTACTCAAATTTGTTGATCGGTTAACATCTTATTCCGAATAAGCGTTACTTCTTTTTGATATTCTGCACGTTGTTCGAAGTTACATCTTCTCAGTACTTCATAACGCCCATACAAAATCCGTTGGCATCTTCTTCCACGATCAAATAACAAATGGACATTTATTTTCTACTAGGAACTACTACCTCTAAAGAAAGCAGTTTTACACAATGATAAAATCTTAAACTCAATGCTAGACATTCTTATTCCACCGGGAATAAAACCACCTAGATTAATAGCCTCTAAAAGAGAGGTACACACCCGCATTAACGTACTCAGACTCCGTTAATCTTAAATATAAAGACGAAATTGCGTTTACCGAAAATTACGCCTACCGGAATAAACGCGTAATAATTAATGGAATCGAAACAATATGGAAAACATTTACCGGTAACCTGGGGCCCTATCCTCGAACGTGAAGTGAACGGTGAAAAGGTGGCGAACGCGTATTCTTGAAATGTTTATCACTCATATCCTCGTTCGCCCGGTGAAAGGCAAGCGAACGGTGAAACATGCGCAAATGAAATGTCAGTCGCTAAATGGCATATTTTACGGACGGATTTCAAAAAATAAAATAGAATTAAAAATTTTTATTTTATTTTAGTTTTTCAAAATTACTCGCATTAAAAAAATAATATGTTGACGAATCGTTTCTTTAAGACATTTTATTTTCTGAATAAACAGTTGAAACCTTAATTAGGTGGTACCCCGATATTTTCAAATTTTTTAATAAAATATTCTTAGAAAGTGGAATATATTTGGCAAATATTAAGCAAATTTGAGATTACAGACATATAAAATTATTACAGGAGATTCTGTTCATAACTCAATTATATGAGCGTGCTATTTAAAAATGTTTTTCTAGGGCCAGTTCTGCTTATGGATTTAACATAAATACTTGTGTCCATAACAGCCGAATATCTTAGTTTTAAACAGTTAAATCTAACATAATTCTTTTCATGACACAACTTATAATAAATTTGAGAAATCACAGTTTGTAAGCTATCTGAAACTTTTATTTAAATAAGTAAAAAATTTTATATTTAAATTATGTTTACTACAGCACTTGACTTAATTAAACTGTGTTAAACACTATACGACACTACAAATAAATAAATATTATGATTATAATTTATCGAGACGTATAAATATGAACCCTACAGACCAACGAATGAGGTCATTCAGCATAAAAACCTTATTTATGGTACATTTGATCTTCAAGTCTCTACAAATCTTCATAAAATAATATATATATATATATATATATATATATATATATATATATATATATATATATATATATATATATATATATATATATTTAAAGTTGAATGTGAGATCTTCTGTCTGGCTTTTGGTTTCGGTCCTTGGTCATAAACAGTTTCACTATCATTGTTCAAGTTTTAGGTTTTCTTTCAAATTTACTTGTCAGGACAGAACATCTTGCAGTAAGAGGCTGGACCCTTTGTGAATTCATAAAATAAATAATTGATTGGATAGTTTCCGTAGTGGATTGGGATGATGGCTTTTAGTCATACTACATAGAGTTGTAATTTCCACCGTTTCAAGGTTTATCAGTGCTAACTTTCTGCAATTACTGTCAGTATATTACTTTGTATATATGATTGCTGCTTTTCTTGATATCCCTTTTTCTTTATATATTAGAATCTTCAAGTACTTGGCTCTTTGTATGCATTTTTATTTAACAGTTCTGGACTGTCAATTTAAGATAAATTTAATCCAGGCAAAGTACAAATATTGTAATGGCAATCAATAACTTCACAAAAATAACAACAACAGCAGTATTTTTTTTTCTTTGGACGATTAATTTAACGTGCCAAAACTACTTTTTGCCTAAAATGGCAACAAAATATACTAAGGACATTTTCGGTCTGACAGGTCAATTCAATCTGTCATCCATTTTATTTTTGAAATTCTCGGGTTTTAGCACGTTCATATCTGGCAACATTGGCTTTCTAAGAATACGGTTTTTACTGTCAAAAAGTTCACATCGCCGTTCCCATCGCCATTCACATTACCTTTCACATTACACGTTCGAGGATAGGGGCCCTGGACGCGTCAAACGGCGAATACTTTAACGATTATATAGAGAAAATCACGCGGGGCGGAGACAAGTGTAAAATTTAATAAAAAATGAATTTTCTGTGACAAATTCAGTAATTAAAATATTTAATTCCACCGTTCAATAATTAAGAATCGACGAAGAAACTTTTAACGACGACGTACGAAACATACAAGCCTCAATAATGAATATATCATATGATCTAGCCTTTGGTAACGCAAAACTAGGTAATTTGGATCTGCACTTCCCTTATGGAGAGCTACTCTTTCATTAAAAATTATACATAGCTCTATTATTACTCCGCTAGATGACCGAGTCTCTACACAAAAACAATGTAGCATTACCGGTTTTTTCATCTAGTCTCGCTAAGCTACTTAGTCGAGCTAGAAGCATAACGGTCGGACTCTAGGGTATTGATAGTCTTGAAAATCTCTAGTTGATCCTGAAACATAGACCGTATATCGCCTTTACACAATCCCAATACCGGATAATTACACATGGTTTCACCATATCATCTCTACCATCTAAAAATACATTGCTAGAGATGATGATTCGGAACTCCAAAGCCTTGAGACTTGTGAAGTACTTAACTTTCATCAGAAAATATGGTCCAAAGTGCTCGCACATCCGATAGACAGTGACTCAATCGGCCAAACCCAAATTCTGAAGCAATCGATCTAACTATTACTAGGAACCTGCCAGTCACTGGAACAACCAGAGTTGATGAGAAACTTCTGATTGATGTGTACCAACACGTCACCTATAAAAATCTACCAATCGAGATTTCATACAAATATTGAGAACATCATTCAAAGAAATCATCTATACCGGATGTCAAACCCTCGAAGTTGAACAAAATTGATACGGATGGCCTGAACATTGCTTAACATAAGCTAAACCAATACTCGAAGCGTTGGGTAAAATCATCTCTCAACCTTTCATAGACAAGCACATACCCTGGTTAACAGTGTTGACAAGGATCGTAATCGTTCAGCTGACGACAGAAAGGTGCCGATGATAACCTCACGCCCCTCCGAACAAACAGGAAAAAATGGCTCTAGCCTTTGCAGTATCATCTCAAGAAGAACGCCCAGCATCCGCTTTGGAACTCCGATGAGAAGATGAAAAATTTGCTACAATAATGTTTTCGCCATGGCAACTCTGACCAAAATAGCAATGTTGCAATAATTAAGGACGTGACTTTTGATTGTGCACACTTGTTGACGCTGTTAAGAGGAAAATACCTTTCTTTTAAAATTGAAGAGTTAGTAATAGTAAACAATTAGATTAATGCTGTTACTCTGCCTATTTAAAAATCGAATAATTTAAAAGATAAGAAGTAAAGAGTGTTACTTTCTCAGTTGAAAATCAAATTATTTAAAGTGTTAATTTTTTTTAAGTATTTTGTGACAAAAGAAATTTATATATACATATATATATATATATATATATATATATATATATATATATATATATATATATATATATATATATATATGTTGTAATGTCGGTTTTCACGGCTGGTGGAATATACACTGGTATTTTTCCGGTTTTCAATCCGTTCATCAATAGAAAAAGCTTTACGACGTTTCGCCAACTAAGATGTTGATGAAACGTCGTGAAGATTTTTCTATTGACGAACGGATTGCAAACCGGAAAAATACCAGTGCATATTTATATATATATATATATATATATATATATATATATATATATATATATATATATTTATATATATATATATATATATATATATATATATATATATATATATATATATATATTCTCATGTGGTTAATTTCTTGGACTGTAGCTTTATATATTTTATTTCGAGGGTTTTCTTGGTAATATTGAAACATCACTCATAAATCTTGATTCCGTCTCGAAGGAAGACATTAGAGCAAAATGTAACAGCATAACCAACTACAGGAATAACTTTAATAAACATAATAACAAAAAACAAAATACTATCAAAATAAAATAAGCAAAACAAAAATTCTTTTAAAACAGCACCCGAATTTTAAAACCTGATAAATCCAACAAAACTGTTGTGATGTACTCCACGAAATATGATAAGAAAACTAAAAACTTACTTGCAGATAATATCACCTAGAAAGAAATGAAAAACGATCCCACTAATATATATCAAAAAAAAATAACGAAATAATCAATCGTTGGGAATATAAAACTTTCGTCTCTCCAAAAACTGTTAAAGAACTTAAAATTCATAACTCTTTGGTACCCAGAATCTATGGCTTACCCAAACTACACAAAAATGACATACCACTATGTCCCATCGTATCATGCATACAGTCACCTTTTGAAAACGTGTTAAAATTTCTAAAAAAACATCTTACAAAACACAGTCAATAAAAACCAATACTATATAAAAGATTCGTGGGATTTTAAAAACAAAATAAAGAATATAAATTGTTCCTAACGACTATATACTAATTTCACTTGATGTAGTGTCTCTTTATACAAATATTTCTGTAGAGTTGGCAAAACAAATTATTTCAAAAAAGTGGGATGAAATTAAAAAATACACCGATATACCGTTGGATGAGTTTTTGAAAGCCTTTACTTTAAACTTAGGCTCAACATATTTTGTATATGACAAAACTTTTTATAGATAAATTGAGAGATGGGCAACAGGTGCTGCCATTTCAAGTGTTATCGCACAAATAGTGATGGAAGACCTCGAAGAAACACTTATAAATCAATTAAACTTTTCTTTTCCATTCTTTTATAGATATGCCGACGACTGCATAACTGCAGTGCCTAAAACCGAATACAAAAACATACTTAATCTATTTAATAGCTAGAATAACAGACTCCAATTCACCATCGAAATAGAACAACATTAAAATTAACTTTTTATACCTCACTTTGTACAATACTAAAAACAAAATTAGAACCGAATGGTACACAAACGAAACTTGGTCTTCAAGATATCTACATTACGACTCGATGCGTCCATAATCCCAAAAAAAGCAATTGAATTAACCGATCCTGAGTTTCGATCAAATGCCATTAAAAAAGCAAAGAAAGCAGTACTGAAAAACAATTACCCAAACAACCTAATTGAGTCAATATTTTTAAAAAAAAAGATAAACAGATTTTATAATAAAAGTAGTCATTTCATAAAAAGAAACAAAAATAATACCCAAAAATATCAAACGCTTCCATACATCCCAAAGCTTTCGCATAATATACAAAACATATTTAAAAAGAAAAATATTACTATATGTCACAAAGCTCATAACTTATTGAAAAATAATTTTTCCAAATTAAAAACAAAAATTACAAATGACAAAAAGAGTAATGTCGTATGTGAAATTGCGCTTTGAAAATGGTGAATGAGATTTCATCAAAACGTCAGCTGCCTTACAGTCCTGAGAAGGACTCAGCATATACATGGATTACCCGAAAACCTTCGATTACACATCACACCCTTGAGAGAATATCCACGTAACATATATATATATATATATATATATATATATATATATATATATATATATATATATATATATATATATATATATATATATATATATATATATTATATATATATTAATATTTTGTTCACGGCAATATTTTCATTGTTGATTTCCTCATAAACGGCTAATCTTCTTGTCTGCCTGTTTTCTCAATTTTTCTAATGTGTGTAAATCTAGTAATGATCTGAATGTTTCTTTATTCCTGATCTTAGATCATATTAATAATACGAATACAATTACTTTATCGTGTGCCGTAAAACCGAATATGAGCATTTTTTTACGTTGTAACATAGTTTAAATTTTTAGACTTATCCTAATAGTAAGAAACTTACGAAATTATGATTCTTGTTAATTACATGATAATATTTGTTCAAGCATGTATTATTATTTTCGAGAATTGTTCTTACAAATGTATTCATTCCCTTGTAACAACTTTTAGATGTTAACTTCTAGTATTTTGACAGTTTCTTTGTACTTTTTTAAATAAGTTTAAGCTTTCTTACAACCACAGCTAATTATTTGCTACCTGATCATGGTTTAAATACCTGACTGTAATATGTCCTGCAGAAAAACTGGTAATTACCTTGATCAATTATAAACTCAGTTAACGTAAATACTACCAAGACAACAAAAACTGTATAATATTCCTAGTCTTTAGTACTGATAACTATTGTGTAATTATTGTAAGAGTTGCTTGACTGAAGACTTACCGTGGTCGATAAAGTTGCCATTATTTTAATAATTTTGCTATTTGGTGTACATAAATCCTTATTCATTCTTGATTTGTGTTATATTATTGGTTAACCTTGACGAGTCGTACATATTTAGTTCATTTATTTTAGTGAAAGCAAAAAATAGACTTGAAAGAATAACAAACATGATAAAATGTAGATATAAACTATTTACTTACCGGCTTGTCGCGCTTCTTTACAAGCTTCGTACATGCCTTGTCGTATTTCCGGGTAATCATCTGCGATTGTCTCCCCAACTGTGACAAATCTTTCCACAGCCAAGTTAACAGCCTGACCAACACGCGCCACTGCCATGGGTCGAAGTGAACCGGCATTGCCATGATCTACTAAGGAAGATATCTGAAAAAATATATATGTGAAAAAATAAGGAAAAAACAGCTAAATTAAGACATTTTATGAAAACGAGTTGAATAACATAAAATTAGTTAGATTTCTGTGAAAAAATTATTGGAAGTATAATTCAAAATCTAATATATACTACTCAAATCAAAATACGACTTTTGAATACAGCGATATGGTTAAATCAATTCAATAATATAAACGAAACATTCTTTACCTAATTTCATCATGTTGAGATGACTAGGTTGGAAAGAATAATTGATCTGATTTTAAAGTTAAAGAATCCCGTACGAATCTAATGGAGAAATATCTCTATACTAAGATCTTTAAAATTCTAATATATTATAGAAGTTAGTTTAGGTTTAAGATAAAGAAAATTGGTGGATATTGGTAAGGAGCTCGATCAACAAATGATAAATTTACATATATATTTCCTCAGGTTAGCTGACTCTTTCACTCTATATCGAGCAATCTGCGAGGCAGACAGTTCAACTTTGAGAGAACGAGATATTGCTCTCCACCACCAAACAGAATCAAAAAAGTCAAAAGCTAGGCTACAGACGGCACTGCATGGATGGTAACCAGAACAATGTCGACAACTCAACCTCAAACTACTCATTGATTTCAATACAGATATTTCCAGAAAAGGAAGACTTTTTGTTAGCTGTCCAATACAAGGCTATTTCAATGAAAAACTATTAGAAGTTCGTCATCAACGATTCTCCAATAGAAAACGACCAATGTAGACATGGTTGTCAAACATCAGAAACCATCCAGCACATAACTGAAGCATGCCAAGAAGATGCCGCAACAGATAAAGACATGATCCAACCGCTAAGATAATTAACTCAGGGTTAGCAGGAAAGTTAAATCTATTGCAGGTAGGAAAAGTGCCTTATTACAAAAACAACTCGGAGCCTATTATTAAGAATAACGAGTTCAAGCTATATTGAGTCCGAACGGTTCTTACAGACCAGACAGTTGTTCACAATAGACCAGACATTATATTAATAGGTAAAACATCTAAGCGAACCACACTAATTGACATTGCAGTACCAAACAACAACAACCTAGGGCCAAAATACAATGAGAATACGGCCAAGTTCCATAAAATTCACATAATTTTGTCAATAACTGGAATGATATTAAAGAACTTTCTGCAGAACATCAAAGGACTGTGCCTTAGTGAGCTTCTGTACAAACCATTTCAAAAAGCTTCTTGCAACCGCCCAGACCGTTCAAAAATTGGTAGGAAATACAGCAGACCACGTCACTTAGGTCCCGATAATATGGAAAGAGTGCCCACAGAGCTCTATCCTTGTAGTATACCTGGGATGAGTCAATATTTCCTGGAGAGAGTGCAAAGCCATTTGACTTAAAAATCTATAATAATAATTGCTTGAATGGATCTATGCATATTGTAAACAAAATAACATCGTAGCAACTCAACAGATAGGATGCACCAGGGGAGCTATGGGATACAAGGAACAATTGTTAAACTCTGTCATATATAACCAAGCCTGTACCAACCGAAGAAACCTCTTTGTCGCTTATGTGAATTATAAGAAGGCCTTCGACTCAGTGCCACATGAATGGCTCACAACTATATTGAGAATATATAGGGTTGATGTTCATTTTGGATCCTATTGCAAATGGCATTTAACGATACTATCGAAACTAATACAATTCCAATACGAAGGGCCTATTCACTAAGCTCGTTAAAATTCTGCCTTGCAATGAACCCACTATGGCACCGTTTAAACTTGACCAGATACGGCTTTCGTATCAGAAATAACAACGAAGGTATAGTAAAATTGAATCATCTTCTAGACATGGATGCGCTTAACCTCATGGCTGCTACCAGAAACCAGCTGGAACAAATGCCTAAAGTTGTAGAAGAGTTCTTCTGGGATATTTTGACCATCGTTTGAGGAAAGATACAACCTAGAGCATTTGAGATGCTGACCGGTGAAACTATAGCTGAAATGAAAGCTAAACAAACATACAAATATCTAGGTATGAAACAGGCTAAAAGAATTGACAATCGCACTGTCACGGCAGATTAAAGTGGGTATTATGAATTAACGTAAATGGCAGAAATTTGTTTAAGACTCTCTATACATATGCATGCTCCGCGCTTAACTACTTTTTTGGAATAGTGGAATGGAGCAGGACTGACATCGAAAACCTGTAAAGAAAAATAAAAACACTCTTAACAAAATCACACAAGCACCATCCTAGGAGTACTATTGAACATAAAATTCTTCCAAGACATCAAGAAGCAAGAAGATTGGTGGATATTGGTAAGCAGCTTGATCAACAAATAATAAATTTACATCAAGCAATATACGAGGCAGACGATTTAACGCCGTTACAGCTAAGGGAACAAGATATTGCTTCTCACCTTCAAACAGACCAAGATATGTTGCAAGCCTGGCTATGGACGCCGCTTCATGGACGGCATTCAAATAAGTTCAATCAGGACAATGTCGTCAACTCAGCATCGAACTACTGGTAGTTTTCAGGACAAATGTCTCCGAAAATGGAGGGCTTTTCTTAGCTATCCAAAACCAGGTTATTCCAACTAAAAATTATCAGAAGTTCATCATCAGGGATCCCTCAATAGAACACGACCACGACTGTCAAACATCAGAGGCAATCCAGCACATAACTAGAGAATGCCAAGCATTTACCGCAATGGAGTATAAGGAAAGATATGACTCAGCCGCTAAAATACTCCTCCAAGAGTTAGCAGATAAGTTAAATCTATTGCAGGTAGGGAAAGTAGTTTACTACAAATACAACTCAGAGCCTATTCATGAGAATAATGAGTTCAACCTATATTGGGACCGAACGGTTCTGACAGATCAGACAGTTACTCATGATAAGCCAGACACAGATAAAATTTCTAGGCGAACTACACTAATTGACATTGCTATACCTAACAACAAACTAAGACCAAAATACAATGAGAAGATCGCGAAATACAGAGATCTGGAGGTGCAAATCAGCAGAGAATAGGCAGCGTCCACACGATACCCACAATTTTATCAACAACTGGTGTGATACCAAAGAACCTTCTGTAGAACATCAAGGGACAAACATCTTTATAAATCGATACAGAAAGCATTTCTACCTGCAACCGCGCGGATCGTTCGAAAGTTTATAGGAAATTCAGCAGATCACGTAGCCTAGGACCTAATAACATGGAAAGGGTTCCCACAGAACTCCTTACTTTTGGTATGTTTGCATACCTGGTATAAGTCAATGTTCCCTAGAGGGGGTGCGAAGCTGTTTAGCTTGAAAATCGTGATAATAATAATAATTAGTTAGTATCTGTATAAATCGATTCAGAAAGCAGTTCTCCTTGCAACCGCGCGGACCGTCCCGAAATGTGTAGGAAATTCAGCAGACCAGGTCACCTAGGACCCAATAACATGGAAAGGGTTCTCATAGAACTCCATACTTTCGGTATCTTTGTATACTTGGTATGAGTCAATGTTCCCTAGAGGGAGTGCAAAGCCGTTTGGCTTATAAATCATAACAATAATAATCCTTCAAAGCCATTCTTGGGTTGACTTATCGATGGGACTTGCATGCTTTGATTATCCTATTATGGATAGTTATGCTGGCGTAATTTAAATACTGATTGGGTCTCCCATGCCGGACAGTTTGGAAGTGAGAAGCTAGACTGAGAGAAGTGCCATAACGGAACATCTGACTAGAAGCAGGAGGCTACAAACGGGAGAATCGAGCTTAATGCCGTAGCGAAGAAAATCGATCTAAGGAAGGACTCCCGATATAAACACACCTTGAAATTTTCATAAGGTGGAGAAACAAACACACGGGAATAATTTAAAATCTTACATTTTAAAGACATAACATGTTGAGGAGGCGGGCTCCTGTGCACAAAAAGGTACAGCCCAACAACAATAACAATTAGTACATTGGCACGGGAGCCAAACACAAAGACCTCCACCCACCGAAAGTACTGCGCAGGAACCTCAACCAGCGCTTACTCAAGTGAGGCGACTAAGATAGCGCATGTAATGAACTGTGACCATGAATGAATCAATAATGCGCATTTTTTACAGGGTGACTCATTTAGAATGAGATATGATCAGTTGCAAACAAGTGTACGCCGAATTCTACAGAAAATAGCCATACATACAACTGTCGCAACAGAGAACTCCCATAAAGGTGACATCATAAAAATAAAAATAGAGCGAGAGATCACAGTCACGGACAACAATCATGAACAAAGCACTGAACATGAGCCACAACATGGACCCGTCCTCACTCAAACGGGATAACCAAAACAGCGTATGAAATTCACTGTGATTATAAATGAATCAATAATGCGCACTTTTTACAGAGTAACTTATTTAGGGCGAGAAACGATCAACTACAGACAACTATACGCTGAATTTTGCAGGGAATAACCGCACAAACAAGAGTCGCAAGAGAGAATAGCAGACCAGTATAGGGTTTTTGTCCGGAATAAACTAATTCCAGAAACGCGACTAAACACCAAAAAATAAATGAACTTCAACCACATCCAGAGCCGGAAGTCGAAGAACAACCAAATAACAACACTCGAGAAGACAATGCTGAACTGTTTCAGAAAATATCCACTGAAATGAACAAAGCAGTGCTGGAACTAACTCATTATGCAGGCCACCGTTGCCAAGAGAAACTCATCTAAAATTCTCGGTATCGTATTAGATATCGTAGTCTTGCCAGTTTATGTTTCAGAAGCGCACTCGCTAGAACATCTACATATGCTGATCTACTGCGCCGCAACTACTCCTGCAAAAACTATCGAGGTTAAGATCACTACGAGGCAGTGAATGGATGAGTGAAACGAGTTAATACAAAGATCGAAAATTTTCGGAAAGAGATAGGACAGCCGACGGAATATATTAGAGGTGTTAGAACAAGAAAACTACAGAGACGAGTACAAGATGTACTGAATCAAGTCCAATACCACTCGCAACATGGCCCAATTAACAGCATTGCTCTCGAGACTAAAACAAAAACTTTCCATGACTGCAGAACAATCAAAGAGGTATAAGACCAGCAACAACCGAAAACGATGCAAAGCCATTTTTGAGCGATCAGAAAAAACCTTTTATCGAAAGTTAAACTACCGAAAATGTAAAACATACCCGAATAAAGAACAAGTAGAAGGGTTCTGAAGAAGTCTAGCTACCACGACTCACTGCAATATCAACGCTAACTGGATCAATGGAGAACATCGACTCTGCCAGGATTACTAGCATCGTCAAGGGACCCCATAATTGGAAAACTTCGGATCCTGATCATGTACAGAATTACTGGCTGTTAAAGTTTTGGAGTATGTACCAACCACTGATTATTCTGATAAATGATGTTTTGCTTAATCCACAGAAAATGCCATTGTTCCTTACACAAATACGTATCTCTTACTAAAGGATCAGGATAATATACAAGACTTAGCCAAATAATTGCCTTTCATCCGCATTTCCATGTTATACAAGGTGATCACATCCTATTTGACATAACATATCCATGCACACTGTGAGCAAAACAACGTCATTGCAATTCAACAAAAAGGATGTGCCCAGGGCGTAATGGGTTGAAAGGAGCAACTTATTATCGATGCGGTCATCTGTAATCAGGCCTATATCAGACGAAGTGGACTACTAAAAAGCATTCGACTCTGTACCATACGACTGGCTGACAGGTATTTTGAGAATTTTGGACGAAATATGAAAATATAACATTTTTAGACCGTCATATTGAATCTGACGTATGAAATTTTCTTAAAATAATTTTAAATCCGCTATTTACACCCTCGAAAACGACCCAGTAACTATTTTGAATAAAATCAAAAAATGTCAAAATTTTTAGTCCATCATATTGGATTTGCCATATTGAATCTTTTAGAAATAATTTTAAATTCATAATTTATACCCACAAGAACGCCCCTATACCAATTTTGGAGGAAATTGAAAGATATAAAATTTTTAGGACACAATTTTGGATCCATAATTTTAAATTCGTAATTAGCATATCCAAAAAACCTCTTTTACCGATTTTGGACAAAATCGAGACATGTAAAATATTTAATCCGCCATATTTAGTTTTTCTTTAAATAATTTCAGATTCGTTATGCGCGACCCCGAAAACTCTCCCATACCAATTTTGGAGAAAATTGGAAAAAATTAATTTTTTATTCGATAAAAGGTAATTTTTTTGTTCCGCATATTGGATCGGCCATATTGAATTTTTAAAAAATAATTTCAGATTCGTTACGTGGGATCCCGAAAATTCCCCCTTACGAATTTTGAAAAAAATCGAAAAAAATTAATTTTTTTTGTCCGCCATACTGAAATTTTTGAAAATATTTTAAATTCATTATGTGCTACATCGAAAACTCCCCCATACCAATTTTGACAAAATTATTGTTTTTGTTCTCCATTTTGGATCTGCCATATTGAAGTTTTTAAAAACACTTCAGATTCGTTATGTGCTACAGGGGCGGATCCAGCCTCTCTCCTTGGGGGGGGGGGGGCGGTGATATCACAAAAGTACAGTATGGCAAAAGAAAGCAAGTTGTCCCCGGGGGGGGGGAGACACCAGCAACATTCCCATTTCTAGTGTAAAAGGCAGGGACGGGACTATTTTTTTGAATTTGAAACTCTTGGAGAGGGGGGGGGGGGCGACCACAAGAAAAAACAAGTTTCCGACAGGGGATGGGAAGATGCGATCAACATACACATTCCTCGTATAAGAGGCAGAATCGGGTCAAAGCTCCTGGGGGGGGTGCTATCGCCAAAAAAACAAGTTGTCAACGGGGAGGGGGTTGCCAGCAGCATACACATTCCTAATATAAAAGGCAGAATCGGTTCTATGTTCCTGAACTCAAAGTCCTTGGGAAGGGGAGGGGCGATCGCAAGCATACACATTCCTATACTCTATTCAAGAACTAGAGAGAGTACTAAAACTGTTACCGAAACCTCCAACGTACCTGCTTCAGTGCCCCCGGTAACTGAGAACTGCCGTAAATCTAATTATATTTAAATATTATAAGCTTTTATAAATTTACTGCAACAATAAAATTTCTGATAATTCAATTTAATTTCTGTCAGTGAGCAAAGTACACCTTACAGTGTGTCCTTAGTGATTTATTTTGTTTGTGCATGTTTTTATATATTATTTGAAATTAGTGAGATATCCAAAAGATGGAGGGCATTTTTTCCTCAACGAAAAACTTATTACGATGAATGTTTATGATGCCTTAAGATATTAATATCAAGATAATAATGTTAAAAGCTCTGTTGAGATGTATTCCAATATAACAGGAATTCGAAAATCTATCATGTACCGAACACTGACGGAGAAAAAAACGACTGGAATTGTTAATAATTCCAAGCTATATTCGATTACAGGCAGACGAAAAACCTCGTTGGAAGAAGAGATGTAAACTGTAATAAAAGGAGTTTTATATACATTTTATTATGAGAAGCAAATCTCAACCGTCGACAAAATTCTAACTAAAATCAATGAAGATCAGGATTTGCCTGAAATTAAAAGAACTGAGCTCTGGAAATTGCTCAGAGACCTTAATTTTTGTTGGGAAAAACCAAATAGGAAATATAGATCGTCCGGAAAATGTCCATTGGTGAAGGAAATATCTCTCTCAAATAAAAGGTAGAGTTGCTGAAAATAACACAACTTACAAAATTAATAATTTAACTGAACTTTTGAAAGATTTTTTTGAATAAAGTTACTACAGATAATTGCGAAAAGTCCATATAATAAAAGATTAAAAGAAAATGTGGAAACTCGATCTCGTGATCGGTGAGAGAGGAATCAATTATAATTAATTTGAGCGAAGATAGCTTCACTGCCTTTGATGATGAATAAGATATGTAATGTTTACCAGCCTTAACACAATTTATTATTTAAATTTTCTGTAACATATACAAATTAATGACATTTGAATCCCTTTTTAGTGTTTAAATTGTAATTCTGCAGATGGTTTAAGAAATAAATAAACTGGAATGTCAAATATCCCAAAAATGTTTTTAATTAATAATAAAATGACCGATAGCCCCAAGAAAATTTTAATATTATATTGACCAATTTATTTTTTTATATATGTTTAACTTCTTGTATTTTTGATAATGGGTATTTTGTAAGTATTTAAATTATAACTTAGAATTTTTTGAGAGAGAAAGGCTACGTTAGTAGTGAACATAACCCGATTCTCTCGATCCCCCCACTCCTCGACCTTGACCTTGACCTTGCCTCACCCCTCTTTGGCCCCGCCCACATGTCCTTGCCATTGACCTTGAAAGTGCACGTGTGCTTTGGCCTTGGCCTTGTGTTCAAGGTTGTGTGTGTGACCTGGACCTTGACCTTGGTCGAGACGACCTTGACTTTGTTGAAGGTCATCTTGGGTGTGTGACCTTGAAGATATGTTACGTGGTTGGGGGTGACCTTGAATGGTTTTATATAAGGTATGGGGCAGTTTCATTCATCAGTTGGCTCCGACTTGTATAGGTAGTACATGTGTTAATATTTGACAAATCATGGCATATGTTTGTGAAAATTGCGGTTCTAAGTTTACTAATATTTATAATATGAGACGTCATAAAAGAGAATCGTGTGCGGCGAGATTTAATGAAGTGCCTGGAGGAAAACGGCTCCGAATTGAAGAGTATACATCGACGATTCCGGTAATTAATTGCGCTACATGTAATGTAGATGTTCCAATAAATCATATGTCAGCGCATAAACGAACACAACAACATAAAAATAATTCATGTTTGCCGGTATGTCATGGTGTGCAACTCGTTCAATGTGCCTTCAAAAGGAGAATTGCAACCTATCGGGTTAGCAGTGATATGGAGCATTCCGATTACGTAATGTTCTTTGCAGACATTAAATCCAAGGTGGTGGAACTTGTTAATAATTTATTGCGTGTGCATCATGCTTTAAAAGTTAACATGACAGCTGTTGGCGAGTACATGCTTCCATCACAAGAAATATTCAGTGAAAAATCCTTCAACACTGCTAATCAAATAATTAGTGTAGAAAGTGATTTGGATGCCGTTTACCATTCTTTCACCGAATTAATAAAAACGCAAGCGACAGAGTTCCAGGAGAAAGATTCAGGTATGGAAAAATCAAAACCCGATATATTAAACTGATTTTTATATATTATTTTTCTTGTTATAGGATGGGCTCTTGTGCGAATTTTATACTTGGAAGTTGGTATCAACAAGTATATGCCTATGGGTGGCTCATCATACATCAAGTTGCCGTGTTCTATTGAAAAGAAAGGAGCTGTCGTCAATGTGATTAACCAGGACGAATTTTGCTTTGCGTGGGCTGTAACATCAGCATTGTTTCCTCCAACAGCAGAGCCTTCACAGAAGACATCCTACCCCCATTTTTCTAGAGTGCTAAATGTAACAGGTATGGATTTTCCAGTAAAATTACGTGACATTAAAAAATTTGAGGAAATGAACAACATATCAATTAACGTATACGGTCTGGAATCTAAATATGAAAATAATGAAGTAATACATGAAGTTATTGGTCCACTGAGGTATGCGTCAAAAAAGTTGGATAGGCATGTAAATTTATTGTTAATTACAAAAGACTGTAGTAGTAAAGATGGCGGTGAACATTTTTGTGATACGACTTGTTCAAAGAGTCATTATTGTTGGATTCGGGATTTATCACGTTTAGTTTCAAGTCAAATTAGTTGTCAACAACATAAAATATATTTCTGTGATGGTTGCCTCATTTATTTTAGTACACCGTCAGCTTTAACTTTACATCAAAGCTACGATTGTAACCACATTTTCACGCAAACACCCTCAGTGGATTTAAAAATCGATAAATTTGGAAAGAGTGTGCCGGAAAATATTTTAAAATTCGAGGGTATAGAAAAGCAAATGCGCGTTCCATTCGTGGTTTATGCAGATTTCGAATCTGTTTTAAAGCCCGTTGAAACGGTACAACCAAACCCACAAAATTCTTACACTGTAAAAAGTTTTAAACATGAACCATATTCTTTTTTCGGGGGAATAACGCAGCTCAAGTCTTTGTGGATCGTATCGAGTGTGATTTAAGGGCTCTATACAACACATATTTAAAAGACATTAAGCCTATGAAACCGTTAACGCCCGAAGAAAATAGGGAGTTTAATGATGCTAAAATATGTGGTATATGTGAAGGCCCTTTTGAAGAGGGTGAGATTAAAGTACGAGACCACTGTCACATAACTGGTGCAAAAAGATTTGGTGCTGCACATTCCGTTTGTAATTTAAATTATAAATTACCCTCTTTTATCCCTATCATATTTCATAACTTAAGCGGCTACGACAGCCATTTATTTATAAAAGAGTTATGTAAATATGGGGATAAAATTGGTGTTTTGGCTCAAAGTAAGGAAAAGTACATATCATTTACCAAAAGCATTTATGTGCACGATTATTTTGATAGTAAATGTGGAAAAGTCAAGAGGAAATATTTAAAGTTGCGATTTATTGATAGTTTTAAATTTCTGTCAACGTCTTTGGAAAATTTAGGCTGCGGTTTAAACGACGACGATTTTATTGAAACGCGGAAACATTTTTCAAATATCAACCAATTTAATTTGATGCGTCAAAAGGGTGTTTTTCCCTATAGCTTTATTGACTCTATAGAAAAAATGGAAAATACATGTCTTCCAAGTAAAGATGAATTTTATGATAATTTACGGGAAGAACATATTAGCGATGAAAGCTATAGAAGAGCAAAAGAAGTATGGCGCTTGTTTGGGTGTAAAACTTTGGGGGACTATTCGGACGTGTATTTAAAATCAGATGTGTTGCTATTGTGTGATGTTTTTGAGCAATTTCGGAATAATTGTTTAAAATTCGATAAACTTGATCCAGCACATTACTATACCCTTCCAAGTTTATCATTTGATTGTATGCTACGTATGACTAAGGTAGAGTTAGAGCTCTTAACTGATATAGACATGATACATTTTTTTAAGAAAGGTATACGCGGCGGCATAAGCCAGTGTACAGAAAGGAAGCACATCGCTAATAATATTTTTTTACCAGACTATGACCCAACAAAACCTTCTTCATTTATAACATACCTTGATGCTACAAATCTATATGGTCATAGTATGTCACAAGCATTACCATATGGTGGTTTTCGATGGTTAAGCGAGCGCGAAATTCTGGATTTAAATATTATGGCTGTTGGCGATGATAGTTTACATGGCTACGTTTTGGAAGTGGATGTGCATTATCCGACTGAGTTGCATGATGCACATTCTGATCTTCCATTTCTAGTAGAAAATATCATACCGCCATTCCTAATTTACAAGATAAAAAAAATACATTGTACACTATAGAACTTTAAAACAAGCCATCGCCAACGGCTTAATGGTAATGCAAACCCATCGAGTATTACAGTTTAAGCAATCAAAATGGCTAAAATCGTATATTGATTTTAATACCAATTTACGTAACAAGGCCACCACAAAATTTGCGAAGGACACTTTTAAATTAAAAAATAACGCGATATTTGGTAAAACTATGGAAAATGTGGAAAATCGAAAGGATATAAAATTAGTAACACATTGGGAGAACAGTGTAGGCAGAAATGGAGCTAGAGCACTAATATCCCGCCCCAATTTCAATAGTAGCTCGATATTTACCGAGAACTTTGTTGCTATACATATGAATAAAGTTAAAATATTGTACAATAAACCAATTTATATCGGTTTTTCCATATTAGATATATCAAAGACTGTAATATACGATTTTTATTATAATTTTATTAAATCCAAGTTTGGTGATGATGCTTCGTTACTTTACACCGATACTGACTCGCTTATATTAAAAGTGTATACGGAAAACTTTTATCAAACTATATCAGAAAACCCCGAAAAATTCGATACATCAAATTACCCCGAAATTAATAATTTCAACATAATTAAAAGTAATTCTGTAGTTGGTAGAATGAAAGATGAGTTTCCTGGTGATCCGATAATAAGTTTTTATGGTACCGGCGCGAAGGCTTATTATGTAAAGTCCATTAATAATGAATTAAAAAAAGCCAAAGGTATCAAAAAATGTGTTATCGAGAAAGACCTTCATCAGGAAGACTACCAAAGAATTGTTGAACGGGGTGGTTTGATATTAAGAAAGATGAAGACATTTAGAAGTGAATTACATAACATTTATACCAACATAATAAATAAAGTAGCATTGTCACATAGCGATGATAAACGTTATGTAATTCCCAGTTCAACCAAAACTCTACCTTGGGGGCATGCAGACATAGATTTTTACAAAACAGGCCCGGAAGAAAACTTAGCAAATTTAGTCAGCGTGTTGGAATCATTTCTAAGTCAGGACAGCACGTAATCTGGAAAATCCATATTTCATTATTTGTATTGTTTTTATTATTTCTATTAAACATACAACATTAATATGTAACGATAGTATTGTAATTTTTTTTTTTTAAATAAAAAACATGTATTCATTACTTGATTGCTTTTTTATTGAACCTTTATTTTAAAATTATAAATATAATGAAGTGTCGACAAATAACAAACTGTAAAAGTTATTGTTGAAAAATTTGTCTAATAGTAAATTAAACGCACAGGTCTACGAGTAAATGTTTAATGTGAAACAGGTTTGCTGACAAGATCCTCCATAGTCTTTTCAATTTTCAACATTCTAGAGTTAAGTTCATCACGCAGTTCGTCTTGCCTAAGTTCATATATTGCAATAACAGTATCATCAATGTATCCTCTAAGTTCTTGACCGGTTTCAATTAATTTCTTGCGTACGTAACCTTCAAGTTGGTTTCTGAATATATCTTTAATAATAATTGTTGAGTCATGTAAAGTTTCTGCGTATCTTGCACACACTGAGCAAGGTTATTATCAACATAATTTCGTGTGGTCGCATCGTCTCCTTCAAGAGGTTCTGCTAAATAGCACAATCTTTTGCTTCCCATGTCGTAATCTCCATTAGGTGTAAGTTTAAAACCTATTCCTGAAGGACCTCGCATAAAGTTAAAATCCTTAAATTTTCTTTTGCGACCGAACTTATCAATAGTGTTTACTTCTGACATTGTTATGTGAGACTGATTTGAAACCATTAGATTTCACCCTAATATATGGTTCTATTCCATTAATAAACGGACTCTGCAGAAAAATATGGATTGCAAAACGTATTTTAGGTGATGTTTAATAAATACATGTACAGATTCATTTTACTATTGTTTTATTGAAAAAAAAAATTCAAATATAACAAAAGATTGAGTTTACTTTTTATTATTAAAAAAAATAAAAAATATAACAAACAAAAAAATTAAAAATTAAGAAATAAAATACATGTTAATTTCTTCTGTACAGGTAAGCTTCTTCTATGACCCAATTTCTTCTCTGGATGGCACGTTCATTAATGTCCTTGAACTGGTAGTAAACTAGTCCACAAAAGCCGCATTGTACAAATTTAACCCTGAAAAGGTCAATGTAGTTGAAGTCGTACGTAAGATCATTTCGCCAGCAGATACCTAGTCTTTTACAATGATGACAAGCTAAATAAAAATCTTTTGGTATATGACTGTATCTTTTGGCTGCTTCACTAGGTTGTTCATCAGTTGGCAACATGATGTTTGAATATGTTGTACTTTTCAATCGCGGTACTCTAATTATGTATTACTTTTTAAAATAACCTTGACAGGACCAAAAAAAAATCCTTGAAAATTACAACCTCGAAAACGACCCTGACATTGACGGGTACTTTGACCTTGGCCTTGGCCTCGCATCTAACAAGTTTAGTACTATATTTATATGCTTCTTTAAAATAACCTTGACAGGGACAAAAAAAAAATCCATGAAAATTACAACCTTGAAAACGACCCTGGTATTGCCGGTTACGTCGGCCTTGGCCTTGGCCTTGCATCTGACAAGTTTAAATATTATACTTAATGCATCGAACAAAAGGAATAAAGGTGGTGTAGTGGGGAAATGGGCATAAAAGCAGACTTGCTGGCTCGAGCTCTTCACAGTTCGTCAGAACAGCAAACAGTACAGTGCTAAGAAAAAGTTAATTGTGTGAGTTTGAATATCGAAAATGTCGAGTGTACGGTCTCTTTTAGATGCTCTTGACGTGAGCTGCGGTTCACAGCAAGGCATGCTGGATAACATGAGTGGTTTGGAAGTGTTAAGTCCGGGGGTGTTCGAGAACTGGAATGGCGTGGAGCATGAAGATGCCGAAGACCGAGCCCTCAACGATGGTCGCGACGAGGAGTTAGTTCAGTCGGCAGCGCAATTCCTGGAATGCTGGACGGAGGAGAAGGAGCCAAAAATAAATGTGATTAGTGATGTGGTTGTGCGAAAAGCATCGCGGCCTAGGGAATCTTCTCCGAAAGCTTCGAAACTGAAAAAGCTTTTGACTATGCGGAAGTCGGAAATCGCCGATAAAAAAACATTTTATTCGGCGATTAAAGGTGTGGGACAAGGGAAGAAGAAAAAGTTTAACTTTAAGCGTCCCTCCACCCCTGTTCCATTACCCGACTTCCTAAAAACAGCACCAAAAGAGCCATTGTCAGTAGAAGTGGAAGTCATAGAAGGCCCCGATGGACCAACACCACCAATGCCACCAACACCGGCCAGCGTAGAGAATGAAATAGTGTCGGAGGTGAAGTCTTCCCCAGCGCCAGCGCCACTGTCGCCGATATTGGGGTGCCGGAAACCCATGAAGAAGCGGTTTAAGCGGTGTTTTGAAGGCGATGAAGTTTCCGCTGCTTCGTCGTCGTCGTCGTCGTCGTCATCGTCATCGTCTTCACCAAATAAAACCGCTTCTTCTTCGTTAATATATTCGGAGCCATCACAACCGGAGTGGGTCGAAGACTTCACCAACTCTCAGAAGACCAAATTGACCGACATTTATGCCATGAAAAAACGCTTAGTGAAAGAAGTGAACGAGTGTGCCAGTGACATTATAGAACTTGAAAGACAATTAGAGATAAAAAAGGTGAAATCTGCGCGGTTAAAAAGACAATTAGAGGACTTTAATAAATTATGTAGTAGGTGTTAGGTAGTTGTAGAGATTAGCTTTTAATTTATAGTATTAAGTTTGTAAATATATATATATATATATATATATATATATATATATATATATATATATATATATATATATATATATATATATATATATATATATATATATTGTAGTTAATAAAAAAGTGATCAAATTTTTTATATTTTATAATGAGAATAAAAATGACTTGAAAATTTATTTTTGTGTGTTATTTCATATAGGCCCTGTCCCACATAATATTAGGTAATAAAAAAAAGAGTGAATAATCCACTAAAACTACGCAATAGCAATAGTTGTAAATATTTTCTGATAATATTTACAAGTATGCTAAAACATGGTTCGGTTTATGAAGTTAAGGTTCTGTCGCCAGAACTTCTAATACTTTGTATCTCAATATTGTATGTTTTTATGAAAAAAACATAAAATATTGGTTACAAAGTATTATAACCAACTAAAACTACGATCAAATTATTTTGTGGTCCTGAAAAGGACCGTTTGGTTGTAAAACATGCGACTCTTTTATTGTGTTGTGGAGTCGCACGGCCCGTCATCATCAGCGGGGGTGGCGGTGCTGTCCTCTGTATATTCGATGATGAACCGCCAAAGTTCATCCCATCTAGGATCGTTCGACTCCCACTCCAAACAATTCTCTGTGGTAGAATCTACCACAGGGCATTGGATGGGTTGTTGTTGTTGTTGTTGAGTCGCAGACATGTTGAACTAAAATGATTGCAATAAGTATTGGTGGTCGTATATATAGAGACAAATTAATGGTGGGGGGTGAAAACAAATGTCGTATTACGTATTGAGACCAAAAGTAGTTTGTGGTCTCAAATACGAACGAACGATTTAGCTGGGTTCCACCAGCACTTAAAGTTTTAATACTTTGTATCTAATATTGTATATTCTATACATACAATATTAGTAACAAAGTACTAATATGTACTAAAACTACGATCAAAGTATTTTGTGGTCCTGAAAAGGACCGTTGTTGTGTGCCCTTAAAAAGGGCCAGGGAGAGTGTGGGGCTTATGGTGCCCCATCCTCGCTGGTCGACCACCAGCTTGACGAATCGCAGGGGCCTTGTGGGTCGTCGGGTGTTGGTGATGCTGGAATTTCCAGCACCGCATCTTCCGTCGAGTCCGGCTCTGGCTGCGGCGACGGAGTTTCGAGTCTTTGTAAGACCCAATCACCCGCATCGTCTAATTCCACTAGACCCGGATCATGGTCATATACTAGCGGAATCGGCTCATCCAAGTCGTCCCAACGTAGGACGTCAATTTCAAAATCCACCTCGTCGTCGTCGTCGAAGACTTGCAGGTCTCCAACGTTGTCGGCTACGGTGTCATCACTAAAGATGGATGAGCCTCGGCTGGCGGGTCTTTCTTCCTCCATGTTCATCGTATGAGGGTTGATGAATATATGACTGTGTAACTGACCCAGTCTCATATATATAGAACTACCCCCACCCCACCAACGGATTCTAAATGTTATGTATTGGTGAGAGCTTATAGAATTATTGATTTTTTCAAAAAACTTTAAATAAGGAATTAGATTTGTTTAGACAATAAGACTTATTCTTAATATTTTGTGAATACATTACAAAAAAAAATAATAGAAACCTTGTTTGAACTGTTAACATTTTCATAGGTTCTCAAGCATATAACTTGGCACTTAAGCTACGAGACAAATCGTCGTTAAACGAATATCTCGCCCCATAAGTGACGATTACTAAACTACGATCAAAATATAATGTGGTCCTGAAAAGGACCGTTTTTGTGGCCCTAAAAGGGCCTGGGGGGAGGGTGGGGTGCCTACCGTGGAGTAATACCCAACGATATTAACACCGACCTAGGTGCAGCCCTTGGTCTTCTCATTGGCGGCACCGTCGTCGTCGCTGGTGGTGTCGGCGTTGCAGGCGATGCCGAAGGTGCCGCTCCTGGTGCGGTACCCCCGCACTCCTCACACTTGCATATTTTGCCGGGCACAAATGGCCTGACAATGCCAATGATCCTTTTTGGTATATCTTCCATCTTGCCGATCGAATGTGTAATGATGAAATAATTCTAATACCGGCCTCTATATACATTCAAAAAGTTGGAGGGGGTAAGGTGGAGTGCATATATGCATTATATAAGTTTGAGAATAATATGATTTTATAACTCACCGTATCTCTGTTATGGACACAAACTACCCCCCTCCACTTTTCTAGCATATAGTACTAGACTTTCTCTACATTTTTTTCAAATAAATTTTTTTGATATTTCTAACCATTACTTTGCTACATATTTACAAAAAATGCAAATTATGCATATATTTTAATTATTTTCAGGCAAGGTAAGGAAAATTTTGAAAATGTTTTGACGGAATCGTAATAAGGAAGAGTTGAAGTATATCACACTATTTTTCCCGATTCGCTAATATAAAAAAAATTTTTTCATCGCATTTTGGATGGGCTCTGGCGTCGTAACGGTTGACGATAAAAAATTGGAAAAATACATATATTGTGGGAAATTTTCTCTAGAATCCAAAAAAAAAAATTTCCGAACTTCTGTCACCGCAAATAAAAAAATCGATACCTCAAAAATTGCGAGAAAATGGTGAAGGAGCCGCGCAATCGCTCTGAAACCATCAAAAATCGATTTTTTTTTCCCTCCGCGGGTGGGAGGGTGTGGGAGGTAGTGGTGGACTTAGAAAAAAAAAAAAAAAAAAAAAAACCTCCCCTACAACTTCCACATACTCCCGTTCGGCGGCCCTAGCCTCCTAACTCAAGAATTTCAATTTTTTCGTCTAAATTTTTTGTCATTTTTAAGATTTTCCAAATTTTTTTTTCACCATTGTATTCTACTCAAAATTCTAGGTAATTAAAGTGCTTTTATTTTTTCTCTATCTTGAACGGTTCCCGAGCTACAGCGCTTTAAAGAATTCAAATTACTAACTTTCTATAACCCTTTTTTTCAAATTTCATTTTTTCGAATTTTCAAAAATACTACAATATGTAGAAAAAAGTTCTCTCTTTAATTTCTCAATACCGTTTTTCTCTAAATCTTCAACTTTAGCGCGTATTCAGCATTTTCAAAAAAAAAAAAAAATTATAATTTTTTTTACACCATCGCATTCTCCTCAAAATTTTGGGCTATCAAAGTGCTTTTATTTTTTTTCTATCTTGAACGGTTCCCGAGCTACAGCGCTTTAAAAAATCCAAATTACTAACTTACTATAACCCTTTTCTTAAAATTTCATCTTTCCGAATTTTGAAAAGTACTACCATATGTAGAAAAAAATTCTCTTTCTAATTTCCTAATATCATTTTGCTCCAAAACTTCAACTTTGGCGCGCATTCACCATTTTTCAATTTTTTTTGAAAAAATTTTTTTTTACGTTTTTACTATCGAGAAAAATGCTTGCTTATAGTACTCGATTTCCTCTATAATTTTTTCTTATAACTTTTTTCCCTATTCCTAACCGTTACTTTCCTACAAATTTTCTAAATCGTTGTTTTTATATTTTGCCTTAAAAATTTTTTCTTGTGTTATTTAAGCTCTTTTTCCACTTAATAAACCACCATTTTCTAAATTCCCGTACTCTTTTCTTAAAGAGCGGGCTTTTCCGCCAGCTTTTTTTTTTTGGTTGGGTTTCAAATAAATATAAAACTACTACTTCACTCATTACAAATTTATTGATTCAAGAACATTATTTTGTGTTACATATAATAGATACATTAAAATATAGATTTATTGGTCACCGAACCGTTTAATACATTATAACTAAAAAATGAGTCGTGAATAACTAATGCGTACACTTTAGTGTCTTTGGGGAATTTATTCTTTCTCGTTTGGAACTCCAATTTTACATCCACTGTCGATGAGTTAATCGCCTCTGGTTGATGACTGCAATTGATAATAAAAACGGGGTTTTTCATATATTCCGCGAACGTTATCATCGGATCGTTTATCTCGCGCCCGTAGTAGCTGCTTTGGAAGTTTTCGTAATTGTAATAGGCTGCTGCGTACAGTTTCTTGGCGAAATCTAAATTCCATCTTTCGTAGGGATAAACGGTTGAATTCAGATACAGTCTAATGTCGCATACGTCGGCGTGGGTAAACTGGGTTGCGTTTTTTTCTTTCTTGTCGCAATTATTGCTGTCTTGAAACCCGACGATTATATAGCGCGGTCTTTCCAGACTTGTACTCGTTCTCAAGGCCCACACGTCGGAAGATGTTTGCCTTAAAGCCGGTAATTCGTACAGATCCCATTTACGATATGCCATTTGAATACTGGCATTGTTTCCTCCTTTATTAATGCGAGACAGTATTTTCAATTTTTGCTTGTCGTCTGGAATGATGTGACGAATTTTCCATTCGATTTTGTCGATACTAATTTCTGCCTCTACTTCGCCGACGTAACAATTGGTAAAAGTGCGAGCTATAATCATAATAAGCTCTTGTTTTACGTTGAAAACACCTTTTGCGTAATCTTCGGCGAATCCCATAAGATATTTTAATGGTAATTTCCCGGAGAATACGTTACTTGCCGTGTCTACGATATCTTGGTTTGCTTCGTCGAGACCCCATCCGCACGTCATGAGAGATCTTTGTTGCAAACTTCCGAATGAAACCATGGTTTTTAATGTCGTCGTAACTCCAGGTTTACGAACCACGGCGACCTGTTCACCTCCCATCTCGTAGCGAATTTCATCGAACAAAAATGCGAGGGCATTATTTGATAAAAAACATCTTTTCGTTGCGTCTATGGGTTTAAATTTTCCTTCGATATATATGTAACTTTCGGCGATATCCAGTATAATATCTTGAAAATTAATGGGGATACGGACTTCATCCGAATTGTTGAATGATGGAGATCCGTATGGTTTATACGTATGCTCTTCTAGACTAATAATGGAATTGTCCAAGATGGGTTCGGAGAAAACCTCTATTTTATCGCTGGTGGTGGAAATCATTTTCGCACTTTAAGACCGATTGATTTTAAAAATTTATAGTCTTCGGCAGATAACTGTTGAGATGTTTGTGATCTAACGTCTGGACGACGACTAACCTTGACGTTAACTCTTCTTTTACTTTTATTATGTTTCGGCGGTTCCCCCATCTTAGTCGACAGCACACACAATTGACGATTGAAGCAAAAACCCATTTCTATGAAAGTTTCTTCAGTTCCAATTTCACGATTATTTTCTCGCCTTGAAAATTGATTAGATCACCGCTATCGTCCAAGATGCGAAGAGTAATGTTGTCGATAAACTGACGTCCTGCCGGCATTAACGGCATATAAATATTATTTTGTGGTTCTTTACTGATTTTGTAACCGGGCTCCACGTCGATATCGAATTCGAACAAGGTATGACCTTCCACCGAATTCATATATGCTCCGGAAATTATATTACAATCTACGCGTATGATGCGTACTTTCATTATTTCCACCATCTCGGTTGATTCGTGCTTTTTGTCTCTTTTTAACACTGTATGATTAAATCCTAACATTTTACCGATACTCGCCTCTCCCCGGAAATCTATAGTATATTGGGATTTCACTTCACATTTCAGCGTATTATTATTAGCGACCAAGTAAAAGATTCCATCGTTCTTTTCTTCAGTTGAAATCCTCAAAGCCTCCAACATAGCTTTACCTATCTCATCTATTTCATAGGCCCCAGGTGGAATCTGCAATTGTATCGGCTCGGTGGTGTAACCCTCCTTCATGTAGGCAAACTTATTGTTGCTTTCGTCCACATTAAAAATTGAATTGTATGTGTAAAATCCCAGCAATGCCAGACCATATTTGTTTTCTCTATTTAATTCGACTGGTGGATAAAAATCGGCGCTTAAGACGCTCGAGTGTCCTGTTAGTGTGAACGTATAAGACATGACTAACCATTAAAACATCACACATCTCGGTTTTTATTCTTAGCGGCAACATTTAAAAAGATTCATTTTCACACCTTTTCTCACTGCATTAGATAGTGATGTTTTTATGCTATTTTCTGCTTTTATGCGCACATCGCTGATTTTGCAATAACAACAAAATATTTTTCTAGCCGTAAGATCCTCATCAGTCATAACCTCGTTTAAATTGCTGCTGCTGCTGAAATAATGTTTGCAACCGCACTGATATTTTAATATATCGATATCGCTTTTAAGGTGCTCGGGCAACTTTTCCCAAACGAATGGAATTTCATTTGGGGCTAATGCAATCATTACTTCCTTGGGCATGTTTTCTAACTGTTTCACGGTCATTTTCCTTAATCCACCGGCTAGATGAAATGATTTCAGTGATTGCAACATTTTAGTATAGTTATTGCGATCCATTTGCGGTGTTAATGGTGACGATGATGATGATGACATCTTTTACGCTGATGATTCGACAAGAAACTTTAAGCACAAATGTCCACACCAGACTGTTCCAAAATCCTGCTGACGATCGTATGTATAGTAAATAATTTTTGATGGTTCCGATCCCGTTTGTAGATATCGTACCAATTCGATCGGTGGGGGTAAATCGCCGAAGCTGTCATAATATGTTACTTTAGAATTATTTTTTCTATAAGCTACCCAATGAGTCCCTGCACCACGCGTACTATCCAAATTCACTATTGCTGCTTCGTAACGTCGAGGACCTTGTCTAGGTAATAAATCCCTCATATAAACGCCTCGAAAGTGTCCTATTCTTTTTTTTTGGCATATTTTTCTATATCGATGTTAGATAGTGGTCTTCGAGGTAGGGATTCAATTAGTTTTTTGATCTACGATTTAAAAATAATCCCATACCTTTACGATATGGCTTTAGAAACAAACCATTTCCTTTCGATTTTAAATACAGGCCGGCACCGGTTTTATCTTCGCTGCTTTTTTTTACAGCTTTTATGGCGCGCACAATTCCCGCTGCCCCACCGGCTAATGAACCCAAAGCTGATAACCCGGCAAAAATTGGTATTAATGGTAATATTCCACCAGTTTTAGGAATCGGTATTATTCTCGGTGTACGAACCTTCCTTTTGCCACCTGCCGCTTTTACCGATCTACGTGCTGCCGACAGAGCTATTTTAGATGCATTCATGACATTTTTTTCCAACATATTTTTACTTCCGGCTTTTAAAAATTCCCTTCGAACTGCTTGTCGAATAGCTGTTCCGAAACTGGCTTTCCGAACATGTCGATTTTTATTAACACCTTTCCTTTTTGTATGACGCGTGCCTTTACTAGATGTTTTTTTTGTTGATAATGATGATGGTACACCCATACCAAAACGTTGTTTTCCTTTCATAATGTTTGTAACTAACCAAGCTGCTGTTTTTTCACCTAAACTGGAATCTTTCGATTTTACTCTATTCCAAGCACTTTGTTCGAGCTCGTAATCCGCTCGATGTCTCGCACTTATGTTGTCTTTATTATGTAAATAGGCTAAATCGTGTTTTTTGCATGCGGCATCCAAAGGATTAATGCCTGGATCACCTCTTGTTACACGTTTTATTACTTTTGTTCCGGGTCCGCAATATTGATAACCAGGAATGTGTACCTCGAATGGTAATTTATTTATTAACGAATTCACAATACTGTATCCAGTTTTGTTGGAAACGTGAGACTGTCCACTTCGTTTGACGCTCGGCATCTGAATGACAGTTTTTGTGAAAAATTGCCTATAAAATATCAAATTTTCCTAAGATGCGCGTTATCGATCTTAAACAAAAACTTCCTATTGACAATCTCGATGAAAAAGTCGGACTTGGATTTGAAAAGAAGATAATGAAGAGACACGGTCCTCTACTTCCTTCCTCTATTCGCGGCCTGTTAATTGGTCCATCCAATTGTGGAAAAACTAATGTCATGATTTCGCTGCTTACACACCCCCTTGGGCTACGTTTCGAAAATGTCTATATTTACTCGAAATCTCTGTATCAACCGAAATATGAGTATTTAAGGAAAATTTTAGCGCCCATCAAAGGTTTAGGCTACTATGCCTTTAGTGATTCCAGTAATATTGTGGAACCGTCCGATGCAAAACCAAACTCTATATTTATCTTTGATGATGTTATATGTGAAAAACAAGATGTTATAAGATCGTACTTTAGCATGGGACGTCATAAAAATATCGACTCCTTTTACCTAGCGCAAACATATTCGCGAGTGCCTAAACAGCTTGTGCGAGACAACGCCAATTTTATTATTATGTTTAAACAAGATGAGTTGAATATGAAACACATATTTTCCGACCACGTTTCACCGGATCTAACTTTTACTCAATTTCAAGAAATGTGCTCAAAATGTTGGGATAATAAGTATGGATTTTTAGTAATTGATAAAGACAGTGATGTGAAATCGGGAAGATACCGCAAAGGATTTGATAGCTATATATTACTGTAATAATAAGAGAAAACGCTCATTTGATTGTTGAAACGTCCTTTGTTAACATCATGAATAACGCGATCGACTTAAAACGTAAACTAGTGGAAGCTACCAATGCCGTCAGAAAAAAATTTAAACAAATTAAAGCGGCTAAAGAGTTTAATGTTGTGGAATTGGAAAAGTTTTACGAACCCATTTCTAAGCCGTTGACAACTATATCTGATGCGGTTAAGCAACGTCAGCAGCAGCAGCAACAACAACATCAACAACAACAACTACAACAGCAACAACATTATCCAGCTACAAAGCCACATAGTCTCAGTACATCAGTGCAGTCGACTCAAATATCAGGTTTTCCCCAACCTACACATTCCTTTCAAACCTCCACACCTATTCAGCAGCAGCAGCAGCATCGCATTTCAAAAGAAGATATTAGCCAATCGGTGTTTGATACACCCTCGACATCAACTAATACATCTCTCGCATCCGCTGACACCACAACTTCCGATACTTTAAACGCACACCTGAAAGGATTACGTTCGAAACCATCTCTATACGATACTGTATATGGTGTACGTTTTGGTTCAAAAACAGATCATAACAAAAATTTTATTGGTAATTTAGAGGTGCGTTTTCGAAATGGAAATATTGTCTTATACAAAAAAGGGAAAAATATTGCAGAATATGGTGGATCACCGGCACTTTATGATTTGTTATTTCTTAAAACACCCCCAAGTGTAGGCAAGGAACAACAACAATTAAGTGATAATGTACTTTCAACGTACAAGGAAATTTTGGAATCAACGAGTGCTGTCTACAACAATTTTAAAAAAAGTGATGGTTTACGGGAGACCAGATGGAACAAATATTTACGAATTATTAAACCTCTGATAATGGGCACAAAATTAGGTGGTACTATTACAAGAAAAAATCTCTCGGAAAAACTACAGTTACCCACAAAAAAGAAATTATCTTCGAAAAAATTTCAATATGTCTACTGGAACAAAGCTAAAGAGTTGGTGGATCGTTTACGTTTGTTGTGGAGTTCCAAAATGGCCGGTCACACTGGACACGAAAATGAAATTATGTCAATCATAGAGGAATTACGAGAAGAAGATATAATATATTAAGCTCAATACTTAATGATATTATTCAGTTCTTCCTTCGATCTGAAACCTTTAGTATTACTAATAATATGGAGCCCAGTTTAGAAAAAATCAAGATTGTTAATGAACTACATAGAACGGCTAGAAAAAATTTTGTAAGACGGCGCACGATAATAAAAGGATACAGAGATTTGTGGCAAATTGATTTGGCTGAAATGCAACAGTATGCTGATGAAAACGATGGTTATCGTTATATTTTGGTCTGTATAAATTGTTACTCGAAATTTGTCTATACCAAAGCCATAAAAAACAAGACTGGTATAGAAGTTACTAATGCGATGAAAAGCATCATTGAAGAGGCATCATATACACCAACAAATCTGCAAAGTGATCAAGGAAAGGAGTTCTATAATACAAACTTTCAAGCCCTGATGAAAAAATATAATATAAATCATTATTCCACTTACAGCACAAAGAAAGCTGCAATTGTTGAGCGAGTCATAAGGACTTTAAAAAATAATTTATATAAACAATTCTCGACAAGAGGATCTTACAAATGGATACATATATTATCGGCAGTAACAAAAACCTATAACCATTCGAAACATCGCACCATTGGAATGAAACCTGCAGACGTGCAAGAAAAAACACATATTAAAGCATATGATTATTTAAAAATTGTACCTAAAAAATTTAAGTTTTCCATGGGTGACATTGTGCGTATTAGCAAGTACAAAAGCTTATTCGAGAAAGGATATACGCCCTCTTGGTCAACCGAATTGTTTAAAGTTGTAAAAGTTAACGTTACAAATCCACCTACTTACTTGTTGGAATCGTTAGAAGGTCAGCCTATAAGAGGGTGTTTTTACGAATCAGAACTACAAAAAACAAGCAGTCCTGACGTTTATCTAGTAGAAAAGGTCCTTAGACAACGCAAGAAAAATCACATCGAACAATTATTTGTCAAATGGCTAGGATTTCCCAACCACTTCAACTCTTGGATAGATAAAGCTAATATTGTTTAAATAACATATTGTATGACTATATTTTTTATTTAAAATGTAAAATAAATAAACAATATATTGTAAAATTAAGTTTTTTATTTCAATCTTCATTATTAAAAACAATGACAATAAAACATCATACACATAAATAACATTTCAATATTCTTGGAGGGAAGGTCCAATTCACCGACGACTACGACGTTATCTTCAAGGCTATGCCACTCGGAGTGCGTTCTCCTATTCTTTAACCTGCTTTTTTTAGATTTTTTTTGAAGTCGAGTCGTACGACAGTGCGCTTAATGAGTCATTTAAAGGCTGATGATAGAGTATTTTCTGCATAACTTCAATTTTTGTTTTAAGCTCACTATTATTTTTGTATATCATGGGGAGGACATCCTTGTTAAATATGTCACATATTACAACTGCAAAATTGTAAAACTTTCTATTAACAAAGTGTTTTGTCACAGCATCGTCATCATCTTTAGGTTCGCCTAAGTTGGTTATGATTTTTCCACCCATATCATACTGCCCATCCGCTGTAAGTTTAAAACCAATCCCTTGTGGCCCAGATAATATATGATATTTTTCATTATATTTCTGACGACCAAATTTATCAATTGTGTTGTTTCCTCGACTCATTTTCAATCTTTACTAAACTATTTTATTTTTATTTGCCCTACTTATATTAAATATTTCAGCTGAGAAAAAGAAACACTGACTATGATCTACTGGGTTGGTATGTTTATAAAAGAAATAAAATAAAACTGTGATTGTAATAGATATTTATTTACAGTTATTTAATTGCACAAATACAAAAATTATAAAAAATTAATTTTCCATGTCTTCGTTTTCGTTGCTCAAAATTCTATCCCATCCGACACTATTTCGATCGTCAACGTCTTGGGCTGTTGCTGTTGCAGAAACCAATTCATATTTTGCAGCAAGCTCACCTGGTAAATGTGGAATATTGACGAGGTATTCTTTTAATTCTTCTTCAACCATTTCAGCACAAAATGTATCCATGTCTATGGAACCATATAAAAATTTGTCGCACAAGTGTGCCCCAGCCATAAAATTGATTGTATCCCTGATCTCGTTCTTATATTGATCTTTGGTTACATCAATATGCGACCAATCATTTACGCTATCTAACATATCGTGAGCCCTATTTCTTAATTCTCTCCCCAACCAAAATATGTATCTATCTACACATTCGTTGGCGGTCGTCGTCGTCGTCGTCGCATCAGCAGACATCTTTAACAGAAATAATGAACACGCGTAAGTATTCTGACATGTGCAACTATATTTTAAATTTAATTACATCCTTTTTTTCAAACAATTTACATACAATTTACTCCAATGAGCCAAAACGTAATAATGTTCGAGTATTGTTTCCAAAAACTCTAGTGCCCTGCCCCAAATAAGTTAGAGTGTATTTATCTTTAGTTTTAGTCATAATATCTACAATATCGTCAGATAGTGTTTCGGCCACACGTTTTGGTAAAAAAGTCTCAAATGTGCTATTATCACCGTCATCGTGTAAAGCCACTAAAAGAGTTTTACCAAATCGTGTAGTCATTGAAACCATCTTTACAATTTTATACACTTTGCCTACAATCATTTCGGTAACCTTTTTTCTCTCTAAAACCTCGAAATCTTTGCTAAACATTTCATTAATTTCATCTAGAGTTTCTTTTGCAATACTCATTATTGAAAAAAATGGTATATAAATCCAAAAATTACCGTGAATATAAAAGCACTTTCAGAACACTACACGAACACAATATTTGATGTTTATGCCACTGATATCTGCGACTGTTTGAAGTCACTTCTTTTCCCACGAACCTTTATAGCGAGGTTTCAAGGTCGAATTGTAACAATGGTGGGGGTAGCTTAACGATAGAAATAGTGGGAGGAGTATTCAAGGTCAAATGACGTCACACATTTAAATTGGTATAAGGATAACTTCAAGGACAAAATATAATGAAACAAATAACTACATTTTATGTACTTTATTCATTGATTTTTTTCTGCCATTCTTCTATTCGTTTAACATTATCACCTAAACCTAATTTCCTTAATTTATTCAATAATAATTGTTTGTTTTTATATCTAAGAAAATTCTTACAAACTATACTAGCTAAAAGACACACTTCGGCATGGTCCATATACTTAAAAAATACACTAAAGTCCTGAGCCTCCGAATCTTGCATTTCATATGCGTAAAATTCCGAACAGGCTGCAGAAATTAGAAATTCCTCGTACATTTCTCGCACTAAACTTTCCATATTAACTACTACTACGTTAAACTTAAGTCCTACACTCTAATTTCATCTAACACAACCGGATCTGCAATGAACCTAATCAGTTTTTCCAAACAGTCACTAAACCCCAACTTTTTTATTTCACGAACAAAGTCTTGTAAATTTATTGTTTTGCTGCAATATTTACGACATGCATTCGCAGCCTTTTCATATTCATAAGCCAAATCACAATAGCGCGACGCCCATTCTGCTCGACTTTTCATTACATCATTGAAATAATTATTAGCCGTTTCAGTGAACTCATCACCCAATTTTTTTACTGTCTCTTGCAAAGCACTATTCATATTATTCACTCATTTTTTACATTCACGACACTTTTTTATTGCTGGTGGTGGCCCATCTATATAATGACGATATATTTGTTCATAGTGAATGTAACAGGGTAAGCTTAACTGTAGTTCCTTGTTACACTGATATGACGCTGGCAGCTTATCCCAAATTTGCCGTAAACTCAGCGTATCAACGCAAGTTTTTAAATATTCGAGTGGAAAAAATGCTAGATCCTTCTCTTCAAAATCACACAAACTTTTTAAATTACTCTGATATAAACAAATTACTCTGCCGACTTGCTCTATAATTTTTTCTTTAGATAGTTCCGTATCTGACATTTCACACTGAATGAATGCAAGTAGACTCACACAATTTATAGAACAATTTGCAAGGTCAAAATCATTTCAAGATCATCCCACACTATTACAATGCACAAATAACTACTTCAAGGTCACACACCCAAGATGACCTTCAACAAAGTCAAGGTCGTCTCGACCAAGGTCAAGGTCAAGGTCACACACACAACCTTGAACACAAGGCCAAGGCCAAAGCACACGTGCACTTTCAAGGTCAATGACAAGGACATGTGGGCGGGGCCAAAGAGGGGTGAAGCAAGGTCAAGGTCAAGGTCGAGGAGTGGGGGGATTGAGAGAATCGGGTTATGTTCACTACTTACGTTTTAGTCTGAATGTGCCTAAAACGGTTTCTATGCCAAAATTAAAAATAATAAATCTACAGTTGTGATTTGTGTTAAATATGTCAAAATTATCTATATTTTCTAATATATGTGAATTATTAAAAAATCATAAGAAATAAAATAATATTATAAAAACTTTTTATTTTAAGTTTATTACTGAAATAATGCCATAAATATTTAGTGATAAAATAGACCTCCTTTTGACGCCTTCAGATGCCTATGACAAGGATTAAAATCTTTTTTAACACTTCACACATCCAAATATCTATTGCTATCCAACCCAAATAGTCCATTATTATAGACCAGTATTTTTGATTATAAAATTTCTAACCCATTCTTATGAAAAATATATTTGTCTAACAGATTTTGCCAAAGACACTGGACTAAAGAACACAGGTAGTTTGCGAAGAAAAAAAAGGTAAAAATTGAAAAACTCTCCCTAGTTCTTGAATAAACTATAGTATAAGAGGCAAAATCGGGTCTATTTTCCTGAACTCCAAGCTCTTGGGGGGGGGGGGCGATCGCCCCCACCGCCCCCACCGCCCCCCCCCCTTGGATCCGCGCCTGATGTGCTACCACGAAAGCTTCCCTATACCAATTTTGGAGAAAATCAGAAAAAATTTTTTTTTGTTCACCATATTGGATCCGCCATATTGAATTTTTAAAAATAATTTAAGATTCGTTATATGCAACCTAGAAAACTCACCCATACTAATTTTGGAGAAAATCGAGCAAAATTTATTTCTCTTGTCCGCCATATTACCAGCGCCATCTGCAATATAGGACCACCGCAGCAATTTCCTAAACTTAACGTAAAAAAATCATTCCATCGGTATCGCCGTTCCGGAGTAATCGATGTAGATACGTAAAAAAATATGTAGCGGTGGAATTGAGATCCCCCTTCTTTTAGAAGTCAATTAAAAATTAAACACAAAAGAATGTCCTAAATAAGTATTTCTTATATTTTTATCTTATGAGGCGAAAAACAATTGATATTTACTCATCTCTGTTTTCTTCACATAATTTTTATATTACATCATAAAAGTGAATAAATTAATTTTTTTCCTACGTACTTGCTAGTATGCGGGCATCTCAGCAGATGGCGCAGAACTTGGTCACAGAAATTAGTATTGAATAGCCTATCTATCCCTACATTATTTAACTCTTTTTTTTTCGCTGTATTCAGCGATTTTTGTAAATTTATAAAAACTTGCATATCTATCCAGTACCGTACAAATAAGCTACTCAACTAATAATATCAAACTATATGCGTCAAGGGTAGCGAAAAATTCAAAATTTTACACAGGTAGCTAGGCAGTTTGAACACAAGAAAATTATGAAGGAATTTAAAGCTATTTACACCAAAAAATATTAAGCTCTAACTGTCTATTTATATAAGACTACATAGCTGGTTGTACACTTTTCAGGTTCATAAAACTGGATTCAATAATTAGCACTAACCATGGTGCAAGTTAAGAGATAATTCTACGAATTTACCGGTAACACTCAAAAATTAAATTGTTAATTTTAAATCCATATCTCGAGTTCCATGATTACTTGAATATAGTCAAAATTTGCAGCTCAACCTGAAAGCAATTGAAAATTATGTCGAAATTGAGGTTATATTTGATCACATTTTACGACATAACTTGAAGAAGCCTGCGAGCTTAATTTTTAACCTCGAAGTGCGCACAGAGAAACTATAAAAACTACATTTTATATTTACACATGGTGTTCAAAATAACATTAAAAATATATTCTCCGAAAATCCTAATCTGGGTATAAATAAAAGAGGCAGTTTAATGGGAATTAACTCCTTTTTAACCGACTTCTAAAAGAAGGAGGTTCTCAAATCGTCGCGTAGATATTTTTTTATGTATATATACCGATTACTCCGGAACGGCGGCACCGATTTGAATGAAATTTTTTACGTTATATTCAGAAAGTTTCTGCGGTGGTCCCATATTTTTTTGGACGAAATTGGTGCAGTAAAATCCAAGATGGTGCGACAATATGGCGACCAAAAAAATTAATTTTGTCCTATTTTTTCGAAAATTGGTATGGGGGAATTTTCGGGGTCGTACACACCGAATCTAAAATTATTTTTAAAAAATTCAATATGGCGGATCCAATATGGTGATCAAAAAAATTTAATTTTGACCGATTTTCGCCAAAATTGATGTGGGGAAGTTTTCGGGATCGCACATAACGAAATCAAAATATTTTTAAAAATTTCAATATGGCTATTTAATATGGCGGACAAAAATTCAATTATGTCCAATTTTCTTCAAAATTGGTACGGGGCAGTTTTTGGGGTCACACATAACGAATCACAAATTATTTTTTAAAAATTCAATATGGTGTATTCAATATAGAGGATGAAAAATTAATTTTGTCCGATTTTTTTTCAAAATTGATATGCGGGAGTTTTTGGGGTCACACATTACGTATTTGAAATTATTGAAAAAAAATTAAATATGGCGGATCCAAGATAGCGGATTAACATCTACATCTCTCGATTTTGTCTAAAATCAGTATTGGGGGATTTTTGTTAGTGTTCGTTTCGAATTTAAATTATTTTTTGAACACTCACTCTGGCGGATTCAATATGGCATCCTAAACATTATTCATTTTTCGATTTTCTCCAAATTTTACATTTTTTTATTTTGTTCAAAGGTGGGACTGAATCGTGTTTGAGGATGTAAATAGCGAATATAAAACTATTTTAAGAAAATCTAATGTCAGATGCAATAAGATGGTCTAAAAATTTTTAATTTCCTGATTTCATTCAAAATTGGTACTAGGGGGCTCTAAAGGGTTTAGATTTAGATTAAATTAAGACGTTAAAATTATTTTTTTTAAAATTTAATATGCCGGATCCAATATGGCGGGTTGAAAATTTTACCATATTCCCATTTTTTTAGATTTGGTATTAGGGGGTTTTCGGGGTCGTATATGACGAATAGGAAGTTAATTTTTTACAACTATTAGGTTGATAAGATACAATATGAGGGACTGAAAATTTTATATTTTCCGATTTTGCCTAAAATTGATATTGCGGGGTTTTTGGGGCGTATACAAACTCAATATGCAGTACAAAATATATCGGACTAAGAAATTTACGTCTCAAGTTCCTTAAATATCGATATTGGAAGGTTCTGGGTCTATATTATCAATCTAAAATTAATTTGAAATTTAAGATAGTGGGTTTACTATGACAGACTAAATATTTGTTTTACACAATTTCACTGGTATTTGGAGAACTCTAAGAATCAAATAATTTTTAGTGGTTCATTTGAGGGTGATTTACAATTTTGGATAAAATAGATAATTTTTTGTCACCTTGAAGTCATTGCGAGGTAATCTCGATTAGTATTTAGTTCAAATAATTTATGGATATTATAATGAATTTAAAACTAAAAATGGAAAAATAATATTTTTTGAACCGACTTCTAAAAATTTTTATATGAAATTGAAATTTTTGAATTCGGCGCCAAATTATTTCTATATGAAATAAATAACTACCGATATATACAAATTATGGTAAGAAAGCAATTACAAATAAAGTATTCTTAATCTGTTTATGCAAATCACATTTTGTCAGGTATTAGTTTGGCGCCGTGCACATCAGATAGATTGTGGCCTGGCAAACCACCAACTGATAAAGATACTATAGAATGCCTTTAATATCCGGCAAAAAATATATCACCAACTCACAACAAACCTATTCCAATAACAGCAAATAACATTGTACACAAAGCAAAAATTGTTTTTTGAATACTATTTTGTCATTGTCTTGTGTTGTCATTAAACAAATAGTAAGTGTTTGTGTTAAGTTTAAAAATAAGTATACTCAAAACGGTGTATATCTTTAAAAATTTAGTAATTGTAACGGTTTTTAGTTGCCATACATCAAAAAAAAATGTTCCTCATAAATATAACTAGGGTCGTTCATTTCGATTTTCTGTCTTCCTCTCGGAGTAGAGAAAAATAAGTTATTTTTACAATTGAAACAACATTTATATTTATTTCATAATTTTTAACATGTTTTATTATCTAAAATTTAATAATTCTACTAAATATCCTATTAATATTTTTATAAAAATATGAACGTTAAGACGCTTACCTACTCCGTATCTACTCCAGACACAACAGAAATCGGAAAATACTGATGATTTTCCCTCCTTGTTTCTCTTAATAATAATGAAAGAGATAAAAGATATCCACAGGTCAGGAGCAAGGAACACAAAAGAAAGCCGCTGTTATTTACATAACCCTGCCTCAGACTAACTGTGTCTTTATTTTGTCCTTCTATAATAACGGCAAAAAATATTATTAAAGGCATTTTTGTCGACAACGTTGCGATATTTTTATTATATTACAATATAAAATAGTTTAGACACTTTGTGCCGCTATTTAATATTGTAGTGTTTAGTGTTTGTGACTTTAAACACTTGATAGCCTATAAATTTTAGACTATCATTATTATAATAAAAACACTTTATTAGTGCTTGTTTTTATTGGATTTATTTAGGTTTTCTAACTGGGTATGGATGTACATATAGAAAATTTTAATCAGCTTGATATACCGGTAAGTAACTAATAAAGAGGTTTTTTCTTGTAGTATCTCTTTCGAAAACGTTAAGCAACATTCTGTCGAGCTTTATGAAAATACACAGTATTTCAAACTCATGTGTACACTATGATTAGTTAATACAGCTTGTACAGAATGTAATTAGAAATATTTAAAATATTATTACAAAGAATAATACAATAGCTGAAAACAAGGGAAACTGTTCCTTGAAACATATGCCTGAAATGCTTAATTTTGGAAGAAAAAAATAAGATGAACAAAATAGTACACATGCACAAATTTTTTAGTTATTTTTACAGGGGAGGGAGATTTCTAGGTATTTATTGGATTTAGTAAAGATTTAGGAGATTATTAGAGTACTTTAAGGTAGTTTTGGAAAAGAAAACAAAATCGTAGCTCCATTCTTAGTATAATGTACTCTCTGTATACAGGACCCTATCATTTTTCCAACCTATAATCTATATGAAAGAGGCCACTTTTAGTGACTTACATTTGTGTTTTAGGATATGGAGAATCACCCTTCTTCTTCAGGTATGCAGAGTCCTAAATTCCGCCACATAAGAAGCTGTCCTAAAGCCCAAGATTGGATTAAATTTACTTACGATTATGTTAAAAGGAAGCTGCCTAATTGTAATCCTATAGAGGTAAATTTGGGTTATGCTTATTTTTATACCTAACTGTTATTAGTGGCACTTTTTAAAAATTGAATTGTTGATTTTAAAAACAACATAGTTGACTCCAGCCCTACTGGTATTTATTTTCTACTACATAACATTTTTTTGTCATATTTGTTTCTAACTTTTGTTTTTTAAGTGATTCAGAAAGTGTTTAAAATGTTTGTCAGTTTTAGTAAAACATACTTCTGACTACAAAGGAACAATAACCTGAAAATAAAGTGTGAAACCTTAGTGACTGCATGGTTGTCAATAAAATTATGTCAATATACACATATAAAAATATTAGTAAATTTGTTCACCCAGAACTTCCCTCATCATTAATTTGATGTGCTTTAATTGCTCAGTTGAACTCGTATAACAATTTTTTTAAGCCAAATCACTATTTTTGATTTTAACTAAAATTTCCACCCATGTGCCGACTTCTTATTCTGATATAATTATACATATCATTCAGTTGATATGATTTTTAAATTCTGGTACCCAAGAATCGTGAAAACGTATGACAGTGTAAATTCAAAATTAAACTTCTCCATCTACCAACAACCTCTTGTTCGTAAAATATTAAATGCTATAATTCAGGTAAGCAAGTACCATTAAAATATTTTGAAAATACGGATAAATCTCAAGGAATATATTAACTTCCATTCTTTTCACTTTGTCTTGTTACAGGATTGTTTCATCTAATTAGTTTTTGTTTACTTTTCGTTTCCGGAATATATATTTTGAAGCTCTTAATTTATATTTTAGCCCCAACATTTTTCAAAATTTTATATAGCTGGTATAATTTTCAATAAGAGAAAAATAACTTTTATAATTCTTAAGTTTAAATCTAGTTTATGTGCCCCCTAATCATTTATCCAAAAATCATTTTAAAAATATTTGTTTATAGTATGAAATATGTACATTTAAAAAATTTTCCTTACAGGCTAATTTACTAATTAAAACAAGTAGCAAGGGAAGATCTGGGTAATCAACTTTATGAATTTTTAAAATTCAAATTAGAAACCAATGCTTATACTTATCCCATACAACTGTGGGAACTTTCCTAAATGCCCCAATAACGACAATAAAGGAAACAAGAAAAAGGAAGAGACCAAAAACTGAAGATATGCCGGAAGCAACAAAATTACAAATTAGAGATGAAATATATATGATGTATGCTGAGGGTAAGTATTTCTAAAAAATTTTATATATTATATTTTATTCTAACTTGTTTTGTTTACATTTTCTAACCCGTCAAGGTGTATGTATAATGAAAATATAAGTTTCAAAAATAAAAAAACCCAAAAAAATATTTGTAATGAATACAAAAAATAAACATAATTTTACTAAATTAAATAGAATATTAAGATTTCGTCATTTCTTCATAACAATTTTTTATTTGTGAAGGTACCTCAATAACAGTCTCAATATTGTTGGAACGATTAAAGGCAAAAGAAATATACCATGGAGCAAGGACAAGTCTAGGCATATTACTAAAGCAAATAGGATTTACCTACAGGTAAACGATCATTTACATACAGCAAATAAATGTTAGATACAAATATAAAGCAGTTGAAATTGGGCCAAAATAATGACTGTTAGATACTGTGAGATGAAAACTTAATTTAAATATTTTTATATCGGTAAATGTAAAATATAAAGCGTTTAATTTTTTTGTGTTTTTTATGGGACTTCTTGAGGGAGCAGAATTTTTCACAGGAGACCTGTGTAATTTATTTTTGGAGGATACACATTTCATTTTTATTAATATATTTATATAGGAAGGATGACCCACGTAGAGCTTTAATGGAGAAACCACAAATTCAGAAAATGAGAAGAGACTTTCTTGAACAGTACTTAAAGAACGAAGAAAAAGGGAAAAATATATTTGAGCCAGTCTTTATAGACGAGACATGGATTTTTCAAAATGGCACCCACAGACGATCATGGCAGGACGAAGCATTCAATCAGTACGAAAAATATCTGGGGAGGGATTTAGGCAATATATCAGTTATTTGCACTTACACAATTTGAATTTTTTTCATCTATAACAGGTTGCAAAAAGCTTTATTTAAATAATCCTTGGATCATTTCCTATTAGCAGGATGTTAAATATTAAATTTTTACTTTAATACTTTATTTCCTGGGGAGATTGAGAAATTTCTTACTTTAATTGCTGTATGTTTTATCAAACAAGTTTGAACTTTTTTAGGAAAAATTTTTACTTAATATGATAAAAATTTTTACTTAATATGATAAAAATGTTTCCTTAATAAATGAAAGTTAACCAAATAATTTAATTTACATTTTACAAAATAATAATGATCATCTTACTTTGATACAGGCTTTCCAGAAATCCAAAAAAAAACTTGTAGTGATTTCTTAAGCAGTTTTATAAAGGAATTTGATATAAACATATATCTAAAATATTTCGTTTTCAAAATACAGGACGTTAAAAATTATGAAAAAAAAATATACTATCAAAATATAAAAACTGCTTACAGGTATTTTGCTGAAACGTGAAGTAAATCTGTATCGCGTAGAATCTAATTTGTTTCGGTTTAAGGAAACACAACTAATATTTTTATATTAAAATATGGTACGTCAGTGTTCTTGCCCGAGTTCTCAGACGAGTCAATGCTTCGTCAATCGAAACTGCTGAAATGGTATCATGTTTTATTGTACTAAAAAAAGCCGATTTGAAATAAGTATTATAATTATTTAATTGCACACTGCTCACCTATAATTTGTACAACATAAAGGTGCTTAAAAATAAACCAAAAATGGGTATAATACAGTATATTTTTAACAATGCATCATATTTCTAAAAAATAAACAGATGAAATAAATTTTCCATTTTCAAGGCATTAATGACATAAAAATTGAGAAAAATAAATTAATTTTGATATTATCCTTTAACTAAGACCATCAACACATGCAATGTTCCTTGTTCTAATTACGTGAAATGAAGATCCCTAAAGATGTTTCGAGCAATCTAGGTAAAAAGTTGCATAACAATTCAAATTTGACTTGGTCTAAACTCAAGAACCACTATTTCTCAATTGACCAAAACCATGAAAGCTTCCGTTGGTTAAGACCAATTTGTGTTTCTGCAAAATATTTCAAATAATTTGTACTGCCACATATTACTCTACTTTTTTTCAAGTACATAGTACTGAATGCAGGAAATGAAAATGGATTCGTTGATGATGTAATGCTGATTTTTAAATCAAAGTCAAAAACTGGAGATTACCATGGAGAAATGAATTCGGAAAACTTTGAAGCTTGGTTAAAAGATATTTTGCCAAAACTGGAAACACCTTCTTTAATTGTTTTAGATAATGCTCCTTATCATAGTAGGCAACTTCAAAAATGGCCAACAAAGGGTTGGAGCAAGGATGCTATGAAAGCGTGGCTGAAAGAAAAATATATCAACTTTGGAGAAGATGCTACAAAAGATACTTTGTGGTCTTTGATATCTCGGTACCAAAGTCTGCAAAATGCTTTGTAGTAGATCAGCTAATAGAATCTTCTGGACATAAAGTTTTACGCTTGCCTCCATACCATTGCCTTTTTGACCCAATTGAAATGGTATGGAGTCAGGCAAAGAGAAATTATGACCAACTGATTCTACAAGTTAAAGAACTAATAGAGGCTTGGAAAAAGGCGTTAGGAACAGTGACAAAACAGAATTGGGCTAACTATGTTGAACACACAAATAATATTATTAAAAACCAGTGGGAAATTGAAAAAAAAATTCGAGTTCCTTTACAGCCACTTATTATTAATGTTGGTGAGAGTGATGGCGATTTGTCAGAATAAGAGAAGTCATTTTGATACTTAATCCTCTTTTCAGTTTTTGATAATATGTGGATGTACAGACATTTTTAATAATTTTCATTTGTGTTTTTTTTTTAATCTCTTTTGGCATTTTCATACATAAAAATTTCACCACTTCTAAAGTATTCTCATAAAATTCTTTTTTACATATTTTCTAAATTTTAAACTTAAATTTTTTATTGGCACTTTTTAAGCACTTCTTTTCTTGTTCCATTTCTATATGGGATATTTTTTTCTTTTGCCCATAGCATTATATAAAACAAGAAAGAGTATGATACCATTTTTTTTATATTTATTATACATAAATAATCAATCTTAATTGTAATTAGTTCATTTACGATTTCTATTTTTTTATGGCAGTATTATTTTCATATATGTGTTACTCTGTTTCAGTGAACTTAATGCAACATAGGGGCCCTAGATTTTGCCTCAGATCTAGATGCCCCAACCGAGCCCCTTTCATTATTTTACATGTTTATATGCTTATACATTTATGTGTGAGGATGTTGCATGTGGAATCTTGAAATGAGGTCAATAAAAGACTCAGAGCCATGAGTCGTGCGATGTATTAAATCTTACCTTTTGGGGCACCCATTTTTTTTAATTTCTGTATTTATTTTTTAAAAAAACTAGCTATTTAATGAAGAAGAAACTAATTAATTATTTATATTTTTATTCAATATTTTTGTAGCTTGAATACCTTAGTTTTTACAGTCAAAGATCATAAAGTTACAATAATTTAATATAAAATACTTATCATTTCTAGGATATTGTATATATACCTATAATTTTTGAAAATAGTGTTAGGTATATAAATAAATAATTAATCTTAATTGTAATTAGTTCACTTACGATTTCTATTGATCCATGTCTGTATTATTTTTTATACATGTATTACTCTATTTCAGTGAACCTGATGCAATATTGGGGCCTTAGATCTGGATGCCCTGGACCGAACCCCTTTCATTATTTTACACATTTATATGTTTATAAATTTATTTGTGAGGATATGGCATGAGGAATCTTGAAATGTGGTCAGTAAAAGACTCGGAGCCATGAGTCGTGCGTTGTGTTAACTTTTATCTGTTGAAGCATACATTTTTTTAAATTTATGTATTTATTTTTTAGAAAACTAGGCTATTTGCTGAAGATGATTAATTATTTATCTTTTTTTTTTTAATATTTTTGCAGCTTAACTACTTCATTTATTGCAGTCAGAAGTCATAAAGTTACAGTCATTAAGTATAAAACACTGAATAATTTCTAGAATATTGTATACTTAACCACTGTTTCTAAGAATACTGTTTTTTAGTTCCGATTCTATTAGAATAGTCAATTTATTTTTAGTTTTCAGTTAGACTACCCTAATATTGTTATACCTAACTGGAGTATTATAATAAAAATAGAACTTTATCAACAAATTGCGTATAATTTTTTCTATTACCGAAATGGTTACCAATAATTTAGAATATAAACGATTTACTTTATAAAATAAATAAATAAAGTTTTATTGTCATAAATTTCATAGGAGAAACATTACAACAACATAGGTTCACTTATAAAAGTGAACATACACGTAAGCACTCACACTTATACCTTCAGACATCACCCTACTAATCCCAAAATTAAAAAGACTGTGTTTAAAATTTTTAGTACAATAGTTTCTACAATTTCAAAATTATCAGCTAACAACATATTAAAAAGGCAATGCTTATTAAAGAATGTACTAATACGTAAAGAAAATTATTTTTAGCAGTAGTACATCTCTTAGTGTAATAATATAAAACAACTTTTGAATTTTAGCCTGTACCTTCAAAAGAGAAGAAGATTTTTAAGTTCTGCTTTTTTTTTTTTAATTTCCTTAAAAACAGCTTGTGGATGCTACATTAGTTTTGTTTGATAAGCTTAATATTTAACGAGAAAACCCATAAGTATCAGAGAATTTCCATAATTACGTGAAAAATGTGCAGTATACAAAGAATCTTCTATATTCTAATATAAGTATGTTGTAGTAGGAAATGTAGCAGATCACAATATCGCGAAAGTGCTGTGAACATGGAAAGGGCCTGTACAGGGCCCAATCCACTACTGTTTCCGTAGACTTTAGCAAAGTAACACCTTATCATAGAAATCTATTGTTATGAAGATTAATATCGTCTTAATCAGATAGATATGATAAACAAAGTAAAAACCGGCAGAAGAGATGCCCTTGAATGACGATAGACTTAAAAATGACTCGAAGTAACTCAAATCCACGACTTTTAATAGTGCCGATACTGTCAAAAAACTTCGAAAATATCAACTGCCACCAAAGATTAAAAAAAAATGTTATTATAATTTTCATTATCAGCATCTGCATTTATTTGTAAAGATGATGTAAAGCAATTATAGCATTCTAATTACTATTCCGCCTTTTTTACAAGATGAAGACATCAAATTTTGAGTCTAACAGTTTGTCGTGTTGCCATTATTATTATGTCAGTTTTTAATATTCGAACTCCATTTTTTTACAAAGACTTTAAATTTTATACTTCGTACTTCAACAGAATACAAAGAAGAGAAAGATAATTACAAAATAAAATATATCCTAAGTATAAAACAAACATAATATATTTATAATCTCTCTGTCAGTTTATTAGTCACACATGATTGTAGATAAACATTTTTAAAATAAATAGTATTAAAATAGCAAAATCATTAATTATTTTATGAGTTCAAATACACTTTTATTCCAAAGCGCCATATAATAAATAATTTTAAATTTTCCATAAAATTTTAGGTATGTTTAATATTTATCACTGTTTATCAAGAACCAAATCCCAAATATTTTCAAAAATATTCGAAATTGTCCAAATTTGTCAAACAAATATTACCTACATTTCTCGGAAAAAAAAAACAATAGTACACTTAATTATTAATCTTTTATTAGTAAGAGAATTCCTTATATAGTTCAGGTGAAGCAAGCTATGTATATATGATTTATATATAAATTAACGCGACAATAATTTTCCAAAAATCGAACTTATTGTTTTCTTCAATTTAATCGACTATTTGTGTAGCAGGCGAGCAATTGTTTTTACTCGTTTCGTTTAAATTTAAGTTTATAATTTCTTAGTTTTTACCGGTAGTACATTTTTGTGGAAGATTGTTTCATTTGTGACCCCTAAAAATTTGAAAAATGAATCAACCAAGAAATTGAAAATACACGAGCCAGTACAAGCATCAACTTCTTTATATATAATACAAGAGCGAACTATTGGTTATTGATAATAATGTTTTCCTAGACAATACGCTTTAAGAAACTACACTGCTTCAATGATAAGAAACAAACTGGAAGCTGATTAAGAAAATAGCGAGATCTCACGTGCAGATAATTCTACATCCTTCTTAATACCTTGATTTACAAATCTTTGTAAGTCTTCACACGTTCATAAAATAATTAACTTGACTATTATGCAGGCCTAGAATATGACAGCTACTACTTATGAGCAACAAAGATTATGTATTGGACATGGACATCATAGAGTTAGGTCAATACACCATTGTTACATATAACTAGTAGCTATGACTTTCTTATCCCACTTAACAGTCAAGTTACTTAATATTATTTTACTTAATTATACGAATGCCACGAATTGACCTTTTATGAAATCTCACTAATTTGTATGACCAAATAATTATGAAACTAGGCACCGTTTTTACAGATTTTTATTGTCAAAAACAGTTTATTTTTTATCTTTGTTGCCTTTAAGTTGCCAGGATTTTGGCAAACACTTTATTTAACTTATTACGTGTAATTATTAAGTTTTCAAAATATAACAAATATAAAAACATGAATTAACTTTAAAGAATTAATATTAAGGAAAGCATCCATGCCATTAGCTATTAAAACTGTCACATCCATTTCCTTCTGAAATAATTGGATTTAGCCATGCTCTTTGGATTTTACGGCTTCCTAAAGGTCAAGGCATATTACATCGTATTTTTAGATTAAAAATGGTTACCCTAATTTTATAAAGGCCTGGCGTTTTAACTTATTTTTGTACAGAACTGATCATACGAGAACTGATCAAAATTGATGAATTGGCTGACTAAATCTGTGTTAAGCTTTTTATGGAAAATGACAACCAGCAAACTGACAGTGTATATAATAACTTAATATACAGAGTGTCCAAATTTAGTTACTATATGGAACAAACTTTAAATACGAACTCAGTTTCAATATTTTGATTTTTATATAGGTTCCTGCGTAGGTAGAGAGTAGAGTTGAGGAAGGGAAACTTATTTGTTTAAAAGTACATAATCGGAATTCATCAAAAAATTTACTAAAAATAATACATATTACCTCACATATGCCGTTAACAATTGATATGCAATTTATTCTTTAGGTGTTATACAATTTTGAACATACTAGCTCAGTAACACCTATAATTGAAGGACAAAGCGCTGAAATGAAATTTTTTACATCCGAAATTTGCAGCCGTTCGCTTAAATTCAGATTAATATATCATTCATTCAGATTAAAATATAGGCGAAAAATAATTCTACAGTCGTATTTTCTTGATATGCTTGCTTCTTACTAACTTTTGTTATAAACGGTAAAAAAAGTTTCTTAAAAGAGAACGACGATATAAAATTATAGCTCCATTTCATATTTTTTAAGCAATAATATTATCCTTTGAGCTGGACAACCATAATTCATGCTTTATTATTAGATTTTGAATTAAAATAAAAAAACGACAATAATTATTTCTCAGACAGGCGAAACGACAAACTGGAATGTTATAGATAAACAACTGTTTGGATTCATACTATCCCACGTTTCTTAGACTGCGGTTTGATATTATTATTTTTTGTATTTGCTCAAAAATCTCTAGACATTACCAGTTTAAATAATATTTTAAATAATTTGAAGATGTCGCATAGATGCTGTCGACACATTTGTAAAAGAAATTACCTAAATGTTCCGACGGTGTTATTGTTTCGTTTTCCAAGCAATGACGAGAGCTGATTAAAGTAACAGAAATATTACATCGTAAAACTTTTATGTCCATTTTACTAAAAAAAGTTTTATTTAGCATATATCCCAACAGGACTTCAAAACCACCATGAATACAGCATACAAAGTAAATTTCTTCATGATCCAGAATACTTAACAAAAACTCTTACGCATTCAAAAAGCAGATATAAAAAGCTTAAAGAAAATAAAAAAATGTCGAAATTTTTAACACAGGAAGAGTTTATAAATTATGATATTTTTAAAGGATTTAGTGTAGAGTTGAGACTATTGATTGTTCAGTAAATATTATATTTGAGTTTGAGAGCTCGTCGATGCAACCTGATTTATTTTGTCAAGTGTCAAAAGTGAAGTTGTCAATAAAATGCTTCTGAAATAATAGAGTGTGTTCAATAATACACTTTGTTTGAAAAACAGCCGTCTAGAACAAATTGGCGTCGAAAGTAGACCAAATCCAGAAGAGGTTAGTTCAGGTTATAAAATCAAAAAAAAGTAAACTGAAATAGTATGCCAGTGGAAATTAGAAAAAAAAACGAAAATTTAAGAACAATTTCAAACTAGTTTAAACCAGATACTGATGATGATACAAGACACCAAAACAAGCCAAGAAGAGATGAAACAAAAATTGAAAGAAGATATGACGAAAAATCAAGATGATGCGAAACAAGAATTGATGACATTAAAAAAAAAAACAGGATGATGTGAAACAGGAGTTGACGACGCTGAAAACAAGCCACGAAAACATGAACCAAGAATTAAAAGGGGACATTATAATCAAGAAAGCATGAAACAATAACTAAAAACAAGCCTGGATGACATGAAACAGGAACTTAAGACAAATCAAGAAGATATGAAACAAGAAATGAAAGAAGACATGACGCGCAGAGAAACAAGAAATGTAACAAAAATTAGGGTAAATATACATGGCGAAGTACAACATAAAGCGACAGATATCCAGGAACAGATGCAACAGTTACATTTGCAAATTAAAAAAGACATATATTGCGAACTACAACATAAGGTGACGGGAATCCAGAAACAGGTGCAACAATTACATTTCCAAATCGAGGAGGTAGTCAGTACAGGTATAATAAAGGTAGATGGTGTTCCTGCAACTAGTATAATGAAGTCACCATTTCAAACAGACCACACCTGTAGTAGCCAGTTGGTCTAGTAATAATAGCTCAGCTTATCTTCAGGGAGAAATGAAGCAAAGAGCGTGAGAAACCTAATAATGTTGTGGGTACTTCAAGTGAACCTGCAGCACAGTAAGATTGCCTCTGCTGCTTTATGTAAGTGAGAGCCTTAACATCATCATCAGTCAGGAGCCTTGACTTGACAGAAGACGTTGGCTAGGCTAAGAAAAATCAAGGCAAGTTAATTTACGATTCACTCTTTAATAATATCAGAGCCTTTATTTTAATCAGGAATGAACTACGTGCACTATAATTTCTATTCTAGGGTCAAGCGGTTATTAGGCTTAATTATCAGGTGGCAGGAACTCAAAAGGTCGTCATTACAACCTCAGTGGCAAGAAAATTGACATAACCTTGGCGACTTTGGGTATAAGCTCACAGATAACTCAGTGGCACGTTTCATCGGAGCTGCCTCTCCTAGAATACAGAAATGTTCAATGCGGACAAACAAATGTCGGTGTATTGAATTCCGAAGTGCATGAACTGGGAGAAATATAAAGACTTGCTAAATATAAACATGTAAAATGTCAAAAAAAATAATAGGGTGGATATCGGTTATATGGTTAACTTCTGTTCAACTACAGAAAGAAATTTTAACTGCCCTTCTACGATGACAGCTTTTAACAACAACGTTAGCTGATGGAATAATGATGACACAGTGTCAAGGATAAAAAAACGCGCAAACTATTCAATAATGAAAGAGAACTTGTAAGTGGACAGAATACTTTAAGACATGCACTGATTACAACAAAGAAAATAACAGAGGCCAAAAAATCGTAAAAAAGTAATAACCCCAAACAGCATATTATGGGCTATAGAATCATTTGAGAGCTACAAGGTATCTGATCACTCTCCACTTTAGCGCTGCTAAAGCAGGGCAAAGAACTCATCACTCCTAGCTACAGAGTATTTACCCACAACCTGGAAAATATCTAAAATCATTTTAATAACGAATCCTAGAAGAGATTACTCTCATGCAAAAACTTCTAGACAAATTAATCAATTTTCCTGTTAAAGTTGACAGATAAACTAGTTGAAAGGGAAATATGACAAACCTCTTTAAAAGAGAGGCCACTATACACCAACCAACATGCCTTTCAATCACAAAAATCATGAGTCAACTTCTTATCCAGTAGTGTTAATATAATATCCATTACAAACAAATTTTCTCCTTTAAAAGTCATATATAACGATGTTTCTTGTAAAGTAGTATATATCTGTTAGACTTCTGTTGTCTTTATGTTTGTTGAAAATCACGACGTTTCTGCTAGTAGTTACCTCTAGCCGTTTTCAAGTAAAAATGAACAAATTCTTAAGCTACGCAAATATTTATACTAAAAGTAAATGCAGTGGAATGTGATCGAGCTAAGTAGAGTCATGCGTGCTATGCTAAGTTCTCAGATTTTTCTATTACTGATACCGCCAACCAGGCCTGGACTTAAACGCAACATAAATACGTAGCACACATAACCACAGTCATCTCGGTCACACTCTATTACATTTACTTTCAATATAAATAGCTGTGTAGCTCCAGAATTTGTTCAGTTTTACTTATAAACGGCTAGAGGTAACTACTAGCCGAGACGTAATTTTCGACAAAAATAAAGACAATGAAGTCAAACAGATATCTACTACTTAGCAAGTATAAATTTTATATTATTTGATTTTGATATTAAATGTCCAGATTATTTTCCTAATGTACAACATATTTCGTAAATAAAATATTTTATGAATAACACTTATTTATTGAGTGGTTGATTGTTGATTGTATGACACAGCGGACCAAGGTTGAGAGGCCCTTACACTGGAGTCTTTAGACTCATTCTGTTGCTTTTTATGTTGATTCTCGGCGAACAGTTTAGTTAACTTGATCAGGTTTAGCAGCCTGCTCACTAATTTATCCTTTGGGGATAAGCCTTCTGGATAGATTGATCCCTGAAAGTGTCTCCAGTAGGCCAAACCTTCGCACTCGAAAGTATGAGGCCGCCTCGTCCTCTTCATTACATAGTCTACATAGTGGTTCTTCATTAAAGGTGCCCAATGTATGTAGATGTTTTCTCAAGCTGCAGTGGCCAGTTATAAGTCCTGTCATCAGGCTGACTCGTTGTCTGCGTAGACGAAGAATTTCACGGCTTAGTTTGCCAGATGATCTGTTCAGAAAAAGTTTGCTGTGTCTGTGGCCCACAATGTAGTTCCAGTGGGTCTGATGTTGTTGATTTTTCCATCAGAATAGCCACCCATGAATAGCAGCCGTTGTAATTCCATATACTGGCTCTGATCTAATAAATGGAGTAGCAGATCCCTCTCTTGCAAGTTGGTCCGCTTTTTCATTGCCCGGGACGCCCTTGTACCCTGGCACTCACGGAAGAAGGATCCTGTTATGTTTTGCTAGAACGATAAGGCTTTGAAGACAGTCTTATACTTGTTTTAATGTTATCTGAGCTAGAGCCTTAAGCGCTTCCTGAATGTCAGAAAAGATGAGGATGGTCTTGCCCCTGTAAGCCTTTCTCAAGTTCTCCTGAAGACAGACGTGAGTTTCTGCGTAAAATACTGTGGTATACTGCTCCAGTGCTACACTTATATTAAGTCTGGATGTATCTCCCTATATTCCGGCGCCTGTACCATGGTCAGTTTTGGACCCGTCCGTGTAGTAATGAGTTCGTTACCACGCCTTTGATGTTAGTGTGTCCGAGGGCTGGTCCGGTCCACCAGACATTCAATTGAATGATAATAAATTAGTAAAATAAATTATACAAAATTGTTAATTTCCATTCTTTGATAACTCCACAATGCCTGAATCAGCTAGATCTTATTGCCATATGATTTAATGACACACTTCAAAACAGTACTTCCTGAAGTTACTCCTACCTAAATTGATGACGCCATTTGAAGCTTAAAATTGATAAAATGATAATTCCGGGAAGGCTTAGACTCTACAGATATACTCTTGCTTCATGTTATCCAAATAATACTCAAGATACGCTTATTCAACTACAAAAATTAATTTAATAATAATAATAAAAAAAGGTACTTGCAACAAAAATATAATAAAGCAAAAGTGACATTATTTGTCAACGAAAATTATAATTTCCTTTAGAGTATATTGGTATTACGTTCTTTTTTACAAATTAAAAGAATTCAGCTACTTATCTGTTTGTAAGTTTTCGTTAGCGGCTACAGTCACTAAAGAATGGTCCTGGGCAAAAGGAATAAACTATAAAACAGCACAATACATTGGGCGTTTTAATATTTTTATGAACCCTTCTTAGAATCTTGCAGTTGTTTTCTATGTAGTTGGTAGACGTGGTCAAAAGATAAACAATCGCACCACAATCTCCTGCATACGTAGTTAATATCGGAGAGGTATATAGTATTTCTATTAAGGGTGGATCTACTATACTTAGAAAAAGGTAACTACTCCATTAGATTAATCATATAGCTACTACTTTGAAGAAAATGCTAAACTTTGAGGATAAAATAAGTCTTGAAGGAAAACTGATAAATCTTGAAGAAAAATTGATAGAGGTTCAAAAAAATGGAATAAAACTGGACTTTAATACAAAAAGAAATATCTTACACTTTTGGAGAATATGGCGTGCATAAAATGGCAATAATTTAATTTATTGGATTGCAATGTACCGATACGAAAATTGATAAAGGATACTGATAGGAAAAACCATAAAATCAAGAATCCAGTTAAGATCAATGCCGATAGATGATAAGATGCATACTTCTGCGAAATTTCAAATTTGAATAAAACAGGCGTAAAAGTAAAAAACGACTATTACACTGCCCACCTCCCACATGGAAGAAATTTAAAAAATATATTTTGCGCTGAAAACAAAATATTGTTTCGAAATGGTATTATAGGCATTCTAAAAGTTAAAAACAATAATTTAATTATTAAAAAAATTTTACTATGCACCACAAGACCTAATTAACTATGTCCAACTAAAAAATTCACGGATAAGATAGAAAGAATGTGTGTGCACTAAAAAACAACTGAGAACAAATATTGTCAAGGAAATACTAAAAGGAGTATATAATCAAAAGTTATAACTTAAATATTGAAAAAGTTATAATGTTTTAACACAAAACTCTGGTGATATTGTCCAACTTATCTAACCGCGACCCCGACTGACAGAAACGGCTCTGACAAACGACTGGCGAGACGCCATAAATTTATTTCCAACTATGTTCACAAAATTGATCTTTGGCAAATTCGAACCAGCAATAATCAAAATTATTATAAGGTTTTCCTAGAACAATACTCCAAAAACAGATTTCCTTTTAGGAATACTCACAAATAATTTAAAAATCCCCTTCAATCATTAGTCATACAGACTCCTAACGACAAGAACACCGTCAAACAAACAAACAGAGCAAGGGTTAAAACCGAAAATATTTGAAGGTTAAATAAAAAAAAAAGGTAAAAGGGAAATTTCGGCTTCAGCCAAGGTTTTGGCCAGAGCCAAAAAAATTAGATACTCCGTATTTACACGCTGACGACAATCCTCCGGCCAGTGATAGAGGTGAACTTGCCTGATATCCAGGTCAGTGCACCAACCATGGTGTTACACACAGTCCAACACACTGTGGCCCTCTGCGAGGCTTCCTTCGCCACTACTTGTTTACTAAAAAACTCACTGATTGAAACATGCTGACACCTATCCAGACTTGACCTGTTCAAAAATTTTTCTAAATTAAAACGTGCTCAAAGCATTTCCGTACTTAAATCCACTCAGATTGAGAACGAAATGTGGGTTTTAAATTTTACAAATACTTGCTATTGTGGAATTCCTGACAAAAAATTAAAAAATGGCTATGCTTTAGCAAAAGGTCAGTAAGGCTACTATAAAACATTGGATTCTTGAAAAGATTATAAAAATAAACTACACAGACATATTATCGCAATGAGGAAATTAAAATGAAAAATTACTAAATACATTATATGTGTATTTCAAAAAATTAAATTAGGATACTTTGCCAAACTTCAACTTATGTAATGAATCTAAATTTTTTTTATTAACTATCATTAGATAACCTAAACGTCAAATATACATTCTGCAAATGATTTTAAATGGTCATTTTTTACTCACTTCTGTTTACAACCTGAACTCAGCGAGGTTACTAAAAAGTGTAGTCACTTCTCCATGCGTAGCATTAAGCAAAATTTCCAACGATGTCCAAGCCAACCATACCTGAGGCTACGTCTAAGTGACTATTTAACTTGAAATTGTCGTTGTTAGATCTAATTATATAGATATCAGATAAGAATAATTTAGGAAATAGATGATATTGATTTAATTCTAAACTTATTATAACTGTATGTATGTACAACTACTAATATTAACTCGAGTTATAACTAAGGACATAATTATGAAACTAAATAAATCGATGTGACTACACACTCGATTGTAATAGACTAATTTATAATCTACAAATCTCAAAATAGATTAAATAGAATACAATCTGGATCATTCTACTAAACTAAGTTAATCTATTCTTAATCTTATTCTTAATCTTCTAAACGGTATACTATATATCCCACTAAAAGAGTTACTAATCCAAAAACAAACCAAAAATTCGCTAGGAATCAAAATTAAGTTAACATATGAGATCTAAAACATAATTACCCAAAAACGTCATACTTATGACAAGAAGAACCTAAATTATCACGTAATATCATACATAAGTCCAAAATAAACAAATTATTCTTATTCACCACGGTCTCAAAAATAACGCATAATGGCAATCAAAATTATGTGTTTGAACACTTAAACAACCTGAGAAAATGAAGAAACTGAAACTTTCATAACTAAAGCAAAATTAAGGCACAGTTAAGAAGGAGGTAGACCCTCGATAGGACTTTAACTTAGACACGTGCCAAACTTCAGCATCAGTGCGATCAAAGTTATCTAGTTCATATAAAATATTCGATCATTTTTCTCACTCTACACAAAACATGGCGATCTACCAATTTGGCTGAAAAGTCATTAGCTGCACTAGACAAAACAAAATTCCTTTTCCCAATCTTATCACCAACTTGGTAAACATGATCACACCTTCTAAGATTATATTTATAACGATTTTTCTCATAAGCCTCGTCAAGTATTTTTTGAACTTGTTTATAAAGCGGTGAAAATGTTTCTGGCTCTTTAATATACGTTTCTCTAACAGAAGAGTTTAAGTCATTATAGCCTGCATTCATATTCTCATAGAAATCACTGGACATAGGTATTTTTTTACGAAAAACTATATAATTAAGGAAATATTTGGTAACTTCGCTTATGAGTGATAACGCAATTTCTTAAATATGAAGGTCCCAATCTCTATGAGATTATTTAATATAAGAGCGTAAAGCTGTTCCAATAGTGATATTTATTCTCTCCACAGGATTTACTTGAGGATGGTAGTGGCAATTATACTATACATTTTTAACTTTATATTTTTGAAATAAATTTTTAACAACTTTACCAGTATGCACTGGTGCATTATCAAGTACTAAAATACATTAAGAAAATATCCTCTAAAAATATTACTAAAGCTTGTGCAATAGCTTGACATAATGGTTTAATAATGCTATATTTGGAAAAGCAATCTCCAACAACGATTATAAATGCATTTTGTCTGGAACTACTCAGAAATGGACGCATAACGTCTATTGAAAGTAACTCGAAAGGAAACGCAACTTTTTTCTGTGCACCCATAAGACCAAAACGAGAAAAATTAGTCATTTTCTGGTTATGATAAATATCACAATGACGAACGTACTTCAAAACGTATACTCTTAAATGTGGCCAGTAATATCTTTCCTGCATTATTTTTAAGGTTTTAAAATATACCAAATGATTACCAGGGGTTTGCCATGATAAGAATATTTTTCCTTTCAGATTGTGAAACAACCACTTTATATCCTGTAACGTTGTTCTTCAACAGAAGTTTACCAGTGATATGCTTATAAATATACTCGTCTTTAATTGTCCAATGTGAGTAATTATTCGGATTCTGTAAAACTTTATCTCGAAGACTGACATACCAATTATCTATATTTTCTAATGATATATTTGAAAAAGATTTATTTTGGAAAATGATGTATGTTTAAAAAATTCCCAACTTTAATCTTCCAGACTCTAGGGCTAAACATCACAAGAACAGATATTGGTATAACCGTTACAGGTCAAGTGCCAACACCGGCCACGGATATTTTGGGTAAAACAGCAAACAGTTGGTATGACATTAGGAATCGCATATTATGCGCCTGGTTTTAAATATGGAACAACTTTAAATAAAAAAGATGCATTCACTTTTAAACATTTACATGTCCAATCATTTTCATCACTTTCATCGATGGATATTTGAAATCTTTTTATTCTGTAATATAATGAAGTCATACGAGACCTGACTGATGTACAAAACTTGTTCATTTCTAGAAATATTTATTTCTAAGACTGTCAATGTATGATTAATGAAAGCCGTTTGATATTGCAAATTATAATCTTCATCCTTTATTTTACTAAAATTCCTGATAAAGTCACTCCCTTAACTGATATCTTTTTCAAAGATCTAGTAGATAGATTTACTTTACGATTCTCAAGCTCATAATCCAGCTCAATTTTAGTTAAAAGAATAGGATTAATTTCACTGTCCAAGTCCCACATCTTAATAAACAATTATACGGAGTGACTCACTAAAATTCAGTTGCATTCAATAATACTGTTAAAACACTAGACAAATGTCAAAACAAATCATAAAATTCAACGAAGTTTCAAACTAACTTTCCAAATACAATAACTGAATAATACCTTAAAATTTTAAAGCTCTAAAATTATGGAAATATTTTTAAGCATAGGATATTGAGTCAGTAAAAATAGTATAAAATTAAAAATTACATGATTCAAGCAATTAAATCCCTATAAAGAAAATTTAAAAATTATTTCAAAAATAGACTTATTTTGATAAACTGATTTACTCTTGAAGCAAGCTTAAAAAAATCAAGAAAAATTCAGCTCCACGTTATTGGATCACTATAAACTTACTTATTTATTGAATGATAATAAGTTAGTAAAGTGGATTATGCAAAGTTGTTAATTTCCATTCTTTAAAAAATCCATGGCAATGATAAATGGACGTGGTTTAATGACACACTTGCTGCAAAATGTAAAACAGTACTTCCTGAAGTTACTCCTACCGAAAGATCAAATTGAAGGCACCATCTGTAGCTTAAAATTGATAAAATAACTCCGGGTAGCCTTAGTCTCTACAGATAGACTCCAGCTTCAGGTTTTCCAAACAATATTTAAAGATACGTTTTCCCAACTACGAAGTTTAAGTTGTAGTGAAAAATTGTCATTAATTTATCCCACAAAAAATAAAACAAGAAATTCAAAACCATTAGTTATGTAGGTAATACGTCCAATAAAATTAACAATATATTGAGAAGACAGAATATTAATACTGCTTTCAAAACGAATAATAAACTTAGAAAATAGGTTAAAAATAATTAAGATAAGACCTGCAACTCGTAAGATCAAAAATGAATCCAGACGTAACAAGAAACGATGAGGGAACCTAAAAGGGACCCTCTCCCCTTACTCTCGGAGGAGGAACCGAACAGGTACCTCCCCCACATCCACTACCCTCTTCCCCGTTAGGGTTGCAAGGAACCGTACAGGTACCTTCAGCCCTTCCTGACCTTCCCGGTCCCGGTAATGCAGAAGGAACTGGAACAGTACCTTCTGTTGAAGGTCCTGCACAAGGACCTACGAATAAACCTAAAAGGCCCAACGTCTGTGGGGCCGAAAGAAAAAGAAGGAGGAGGGCTCGATTGGAGCGGGGACAAGAGACTGTCTCCTCCCAGAAGGGTACTTCTCTTTTAAAGAGACAGCAAGGGTCGTCGGCCGAGTCAGGAGGCTCTGAAAAGGTGCTTCAAAATAAACCTGGTGGCGACCCAGCAAATAAACGTCAAAGGGTTCCGGGCTCAACGCCTCAGGACACCGTGAGGGCGAATAAGCGTCCCAGAAGGGAGAAATCCACTGGAATGCATGCCACTTATACCCAGGTGTCCGGAGACGAGTCCTTATGCCTGGTGGTAAGTCGAGCGGAGCAATCTGCCGACTTTACCGACATCCAGGAATTGGAATTCTCTGATGCAGTAATGGATACTCCCTTTAGCAGCAGTGCTCTAACTCCTCATTTTTTGTCGACGAGACTGTGGAGAGACCAATTATTGGTCACTGCTGCGGGTCACTGGCTCGCCGGGGAACTAGCGAGGATCAGGCCCTGGGGAGATGAATTGGTGGTCACCGATATGGCCACCTTCAAGTTGCGCAGGGCCATTCTTTGGATACCTGGCATTAAGAACCCGCCCAACCAAGAGGCCTTGAGGCGTCTGAAAAGGGCCAATCCTGGACTCTCTTGCTCCAAATGGAGGATCTGGGAGCGAAAAGAGGAACCTAAGGGACTTCGGCTCGTTCTCGGGATTGATGAGAGTTCAGGGAGGGTCCTGGAAGGACTAGAATGCAAGCCATTTTATGGTGCAACAAGAGTAATGGTTACCTTTAAAAGGCAACTATTGAAAAGCGACAAGGAAAGAACCGGAAAACCAGGATCTTCTGAGAAAAAGGATGAGGATGGAGCAGGCGAAGGGAGGCCCCTACCAGTCCCAAGCCTGTGGTAGGTGACAGCAACTAAGAGCTGTCCCTTTAATCAGAAGAGGATCGAACAACTTCCTCAGGCAAGTCCATATTGCTTCTTTATTGACTTGGGTTATTTTTCTTTTTAAAAAACTCTGGGTTAGGACTGAGTTGGTGGGGATATTCCTAAAAATAGCATTTAACCTTTATACGCAACATGCCAATAAAAATCATACAGGCCAACCTACAACATGGGAAAGCACTATCTGCTGTCCTATGTAAAAAATTCAATGAATTGCGAATTCAGCTTGCTCTAATACAGGAGCCATGGCTGAATCGTAGCAAGATTAGGGGTCTGGGTTCTGCGGGGGGAGTGCTAGTCTATTGCACTTCCTGTGAAAACCCTAGGACCTGTATTATTATTCAACAACAGCTAGAGTACTTCCCTCTACTAGGACTCAGTAGTAGAGATCTGGTAGTGGTGAGAGTCTCTCTTAAATCTGGTGAGAGTTATGTTGTGGCATCAGCATACTTTCCCGCGGAATGAGAGAGTCCCCTACGTGAGGTGGTGGACTTAGTTAAATATTGCGAGGAGGAACACCTACCACTTCTGTTGGACTGCGATTCCAATGCACATCACATTTTATAGGGGTGCAGGGATATCGATTCCAGGGGAGGGGAATTACTGGACTTCCTCACTATCAACAACCTGAAATTCATTAACAGAGGGAACACGCCTACTTTTATTACAAGAAAAGGAGAGTCCGCCATAGATCTGACTATTTGTTCTTCAAATATGCAGAACTTGGTGAAGAAGTGGGAAGTTGGTTTGGAGGTCTCGTTGTCAGATCACCGACACATCCTATTTGAAATTGACGTTGAACAAGACGCAGCAGTATCGGAATACCGAAACCCTAGAACTACAAACTGGGACCTCTTTCGGGAAGAACTGGGGAGCAGAGGCACAGGGTTCTTATCGAGATACCGTGATGAAGCTGATTTGGGTGTACTTCGGGGTTCATTTGAGGCTAGCTGTCAAATAAGACGAAGGCCTATAAACTCCAAAATATCCTGGTGGAACTCTCAAATCGAGAACCACCGGAAAAATGTTCGAAAGCTTTTTAAAAAAAGCGCTGAAATACCGAACTGAAATATGCTGGGAAGAATATAAAACTGCCCAGAGAGAATACAAGAAGCAAATAAGGGACTCACAGAGAAAAGTGTGGAAGAAATATTGCGAGAGCATAGAAAGCATGCTCTCAGCATCTCGCCTCTGCAAAATACTAACTTGAGATCCTGGTGCCCGGATTGAAGCACTGGCTCTTCCTGAAAGAGGTCAAACTACGACGGAAGAGGGGACCCTAGGGGAGCTACTAAGAGTGCACTTTCCGGACTCAAATCGATATAAGGGCGAATCTAAAGAACGAAGACTCACCTTAGCACACCATGACTACAAGTTAGTTAAAACAATAGTGACATATGAAAGAGTGAAATGGTCAATGGAAACTTTTGCCCCTTTCAAGTCACCTGGTAAGGATGGTATATTTCCAGCTTTATTACAAAATTCCTCCGATAGTATAATAAGCTACCTGGTGAAACTATTCCGCTCATATTTGAGCTTGGGATACATACCGATGGCGTGGAGGAAAACAAAAGTAGTTTTTATTCCCAAGGTAGGAAGAACAGACTACACAAATCCTAAGTCTTTCCACCCTATCAGCCTGACCAGTTTCTTATTAAAAACACTGGAAAGGTTGGTGGATCGACACATTAAGGAAGGAATAATGGTGCAACATCCCTTACATCCTTTGCAATTTGCCTACCAGGCAGGAAAATCCACAGATGCGGCGCTACACCGACTCGTCACAAGAGTCGAAAGCGCGCTGTTGGGTGGACGATCTGCCTTAGGTACCTTTATCGATATCGAGGGGGCATTAGACAACACGTCTCACGATTCGATATGCAATGCTCTACAACGGCGAGGCTGTGAACCGACAGTAGTCGCATGGGTCAGAGCAATCTTAACTAAGAGAATAATATATGCTGAGCTTAACAATGTAACTGTTAAAGCATTGTCAAGTAGGGGCTGTCCACAGGGAGGAGTTCTGTCGCCCTTGCTGTGGAGCCTTGTAGTGGACAGCCTGTTGAGTGAACTGAATGATGCCGGTTTGTATACACAGGCCTATGCTGATGACCTGGTCATTTTGTGCCCTGGTCGTCATGTCTGGGACCTGGACGGACCAATGATGCGGGCCCTCCGGAACGATGGTGCCGTAGGGAGGGGCTCGGAATAAATCCGGACAAGGCCGATCTAGTACTCTTTACAAAAAAGAGGAAAATGGGGAGACTTCCCACAATTACATTGATGGGAAGAACTCTTCAACTTAAGGGGACAGTTAAATACCTGGGAGTAATTCTGGACTCACGACTGAGCTGGAATAATCATATTGAGGCTCGAACCAAGAAAGCCATATGTGCTTTCTGGGCTAGTAAACGAGCCTTTGGGTGTACATGGGGACTGACACCTAAAGTGCTATTTTGGATATACACTATGGTGATCCGCCCCATGATCACTTACGCCGCTATTGTATGGTGGCGTAGTACAACAAAGCGCTAACATATTCTTCGACTTGACAAAGTTCAGAGAATGGCTTGTGTGGGAATATTGAGTGCGATGAGGACTGCTCTCATCAGGGCTCTGGAAGTCCTGGTGAACCTGCCTCCTCTTCACTTATATATAGAGAACGAGGCCCTGAAGACTGTTTATCGTCTCAGTTGCCTGGGACATCTTGGAATTGAGACTGGCGGCGACTCAGTTGTCTGGGAAAGCGTGGTGGAAAGGTGTCCATCACTCCCCATGCGGACAGACTACATGACACCGTTTTTAAAACCCAACCTCTCCCTGGAGATACTTATGCCAAGTAGAGAGGATTGGGAGGGAGAACAAAATCTTCCGAAAAATGGATCCTGGTGGTATACTGATGGATCTCGACCAGATGAAAGAGCTGGAGCCGGAGTATTCGGCAAGACCACAGGAGTCAGAGAGTACTACACTCTCGGACAATGTGCGACAATTTTCACAGCGGAAATTTATGCTATTCTGCAATGTACCCATCTCTGTGAGAGGGACATAGACAGGAATAGAGTAATAAATATATGCTGATACAGTAAGGCTGCGATATTGGCACTGAAGTCAAGTGTCGTGACTTCGCAACTGGTGTCTGAGTGCAAGGATGTACTAAATGATATGATAAGGAAAGGCTGCACAGTCAGACTCGTATGAGTCCCGGGTCACTCGAGCATACGCGGGAATGAGGAAGCAGACCGTCTGGCAAAGTTGGGTTCGGCGATTGAACCGTATGGACCCCAACCAGTATTACCTGTTCCAATTGCTATGGGCAAAAGGGAATTGAAATTGTTGCTGGAAAGCAAATTTATTGAATCATGGAGGGGAGCTCCTGGAATGAGGTGTGCTAAGGAACATATAACGGGGCCTGGCGCACGGCATACTAAGAAGCTTCTCTCCTTGGGAAGGAATGAGCTGCGAATTGTGGTGGGATTATTGACAAGTCATTGTCACCTCCGGGGCCATCTTCATAGAATCGGTATCGAGGGCGACCCGATGTGCAGATGGTGTTTGGAGGAGGATGAAACTGTTGACCATGATCTCAGAAGGTGCCCAGCACTGAACGGACTGAGACAGAGATATTTCGGAGACATAGTTTTGTTACCGGAAGCAGTTAGGCAAGTTCAAATAACGAGGCTGCTTGGATTCGCAAAGGCGATCGACCTCGAATAACCTGCAGATATGGTGGGATGTAAAGGGCCCAATGGAGGCATAGGCATCGATGATCTAGTATCACCACCCCTTTTTCATTCATTCATTCAAGACCTGCAAAGAGCAAAAATGCGGAGTTTATAGATTAAATTGTGGTTCATGCCAAAAAAGTTACGTTTGTCAAACATTCCGCAACTTTAATAATAGAATTAAAGAGCACAAAAGAAATTACATACACAAAAAACACAATTCATGATACGCAATATATCTTTTATTTCACAACCACAGCTTCAATGAAATCTTCAAAACACTACATACTGAAAATTAAAACAAAAAATTGACTTTATTGGAATTATTAGAGATTAATAAACTTAAGAATACACATAACATTTTGAATGAAAAATTGGATGTTAATAATTCACCATTGTTAAATTTATTTAATAATACAAATTTGTCAACCTTGAATTTTTAAACAGGTACTTGAACACTTTTATTATTATTTATTTCCTAACTTTGTTTCTTACTGATAATTTTAACATCTGATGAAGTAGCAGTGGTACGAGACATGGGTGTATAAAATGCTCAAAGGCATATATTTATACGCCATTTGGATACAAATTAACAAAGTTATGATTGTTTAAACTTTCTAACTTTCCAGAAATATGCTTTTGTTAGGCGCATTTGTTCCTTTAATTATCAGTGCTATGAAAACAGTCCTATTACGAAAATTATTGATTAATAAATTAAATTTTCATGTAACTCATAAAAAAACATTTTGTTATTAATCTTAATAAGAATTCGAAATTAATGCAAAAGACTATTTTTCTTAGAGATGGGCGGTTTTTTGCAAAAAGTTTTAATAAGACATGCATTGTCTAATTATTATTCATAAATTTTATACTGGAATCTTAGTCAGTTACGAAGAAATTTACATTTTTCGAGCGACGCGCACGGATGAAAGATGCCTAGCGCGCCGAACACAGATCTACCGGGTAATACGCTCGACGAACAGTTGACTGTAATGAAATGAATGTTTGATAGTTTATAATGTAAAAGGATATACTCTGGAAATTTAGTAGAGGAAATTCCCAAATTATAGACAATGAGTATATGAATCCTTTATGGTTCCCACTTGTAATTTTGTTAATAAAATATCCAGTATTTTGCAAAGCGATAACTTTTTTTATTACTTATTCTACTTTATTTGCAGTACCTGATGAAATATTCACCATTTTGTTTTGATATTTAAGACGTGCAAAGAGTGTAGTCAAATGTTTCTCGGAAAGGTCGCTTTTTATACTTGTATGGCTTTCTTGTAATTCTTTTGAGTTATAACCCCATTCAATTTCCAAAAGTTTATGATTTTTATCTAAATATTTATGAAAAAATGGGCCTGATTTATTTCCGAAGCATAAAGTGTGCCCTTCTTGCAGAATACGAATTTCGATATCGAAAATTACAAATAAAAGTAAGTTACACTTTATTTACTGCAAATTATTTATTACTATTTAATAGGCCTTATATAAAGTATACAACAATTTGTATACTTTAAATAGCAGAAAATGACATTTCTTCTGGAGACAACTCCTGTGATATTGAACTCGAGATTCAGATATTTTATTATTTAGCAATTTTTCGAAAGATAATATAATATTGCATTTGTTTATTATTTAAAAATAATATAATAATTCCTAAATATTTTTCAAGTAAATAAAATATTCAATTTACTAAAATAAGTTAAAATACTTAATCTGTTTTGATTAATTTTATGATGACTTTACACTAGAGAATATAGTTTCTAAAAAAATGCAAATTTTTACCCTTTTTCTCACTTCAATGGAGGGTTAGCAAAATAGTAAGAATCATGGGTACATCTCGACATTATGTTTAAAAAGCAGCCTAACACGCGGTAGGTCAGTACTCGGTGCGATAGGAATTTTTCGTCCATGTGCGTCGCTCGAAAAAAATAAATATCTTCCTAACTAATAAAATTTCCACTATAAAATTTATAGATTATTTTTGATAATTAAACAATGCATGTTATGTTACTAATATTTAAAAAACAAATGTTTTTTACAACTTACACGGAAATTTAAATTTAATAATCAATAATTTTCGTATTAGAACTGTTCGTAGCACTAATAATTGAGGAGAAATGCACTTAAAAATTACATGTTTTTGTGAATTCAGAACGTTTAAACAATCATAACTTTGTTAATTTTCTTCCAAACGAAGTATAAAAAAAACGTATATATATTATATATATATATATATATATATATATATATATATATATATATATATATATATATATATACGTTATTTGTAAGTAAGTAACTAAAGAGAATTAGGCAAAACTATGCAGAGTAAGAGTCATTATTGTAGATATGACAAATACTTGATTTTTTCCATAAATGTCAAGCTAAAATTTATGTCTATAGATGAACCAACCAATCAATATCTTACCAAGACTTGTATGTTTCGATTAGAATACATATTTTACGACTCATCTGAAAATCTTAATTCTGCATTTCTCACTGTTGTATAAAATAATGCACCTATGGCTCATTAGTCGGCCAAAATTTTAATTGTTAAAACTTAATATGTTAAAAGAAAAGTTATGCAAAAAAAAATATTAGTATTTAAACAAATGGTCATTTTTTAATTTAAACTATATTAAAAAATATAATTATAACTTAATCTATAATATTTAAATAATTTAATTAGGATGAATTTTACTTACCTTGCCATTTATAGCTCTACTTGACAAACAGGACCTTGACAAGCTCATATTTGTTAATTATATACCCTATCACAACCGATTTCTAACAGGAACGTATATATAGGTGTTCACATACCATAAAATGTTTTAATTTTAATATAAAACACACAATTAGAGCATTACAAATTTCATGTTAAGTCTTAATGGATATTATTAAGATTAGCTGCTAATTTATGATATGCTTTTACTACTTTAAAGTATTTGTTTTAAATATCACAAATATTAGGTACGTATAGTAGACCAATTAGTGACTATTTGAAAATTTCATAAACTTATTCACTCTATTTTTAGACTTTTTAATACTGCTACGTCTTATTAGAAAATTAATTTCTTAATTTGCTTTAGGATATAACAATTATTGTACGGATTTATTGTTAACTGGTAATGGTTTAACAGGTGCTTAAACGTGCTGTGATGACAGTGAACTTATACAGACTTTTTAAACAGCAATAAATACGCACCTACAACAAAATTGTTATGTGAATGATTATTTTTTTCTTAACATTTAAAAATATTTAAAAAATATTGTCTTTAAACATTGAATTAGTGGAAGAACGAATGTGATGTAACCCGCTAGACAGCGCGGATCCGGGAAGACTATATCTCTCTGCAATGCACTCGAGTCCAGGACTCCGGAGGGCTATTGATCACGATAATTTCGCGCCAAGAAGTGACGCTTGCGTGTACCGTGTCATTTTTTCCTTGAATTTGTCCATTACTAAACGATTTATTTTTTAAAGAAATTTGTTTGTTTCAGTATAAAGTTTTTGGAACATTTGACAGAAATTATTGAATATAAACATTTGAAAGTAGATATTCTAATTTTTGAGTTATATCCATGTCAATATAATAAAATGTAATAAGGTAACAATTTTTGTTAAGTATTCTTACTACACAGGAATTGAAATATTAGGTACTGATATCAGTTTATTTAATCCGGATTAACTTGATTCCTAATTTGTGGAGCTTCCAAGTACTAGATAGTATTTGTATGAATAGTGAAAGTTATCGAATGTCATGTCAGTGGAGCAAAGCTAACTCCTAGATTACGAGAGAAGTCAACATAAAAATGAAACTGAGCTAGGAAAATATATTATCTTATGGTTAGTTATAACACACGTTGCACGATAGGTTTAATATTTAGTATTTATTTTTCAATGATACTTGGTTGTTACATATAAGTATTTCATGATTATAAAGATAGCGTATAATTTTGTGTTTAATTACAATAGAATGACTAGTTGCCGTGGTTATTGACTTCCTGAATTTCATTCAAACAATCATCTTTTGAATTCAGGATAGATAACTGATCTTGGTTGACGGTTAATTTATTTGTTGGCTGATTTCAGTAATTGGATATGCCAATAAGACATTTAGTTTTTGGCCATTACCCGTTTAAATGCAAAAATTAATAAATATTAAAATTCAGTCGGTCTCTAAAATTAATGTGTTATGTTGTAATTAACCACAGATTAATAACTCCCGAGCAACAAGAAACGCACGATCTTGTATATTAAAAAGACTTCAGAGAAATTAAGATGGATTGCTATGACAAGAAAATAGCCTTCAAGTCAGAAAATATTCTCAAGCTCCTTTAACAAAAGCACAACTTAAAAGCAAAGATAAAAAGAGGATGTATTTACGAAGTTCCATGTGATCGTTGTGAATTGTCTATTGAAAAAACCCAATGTTCACTAGGGTTAGAATTAAAGAGCTTAAAATTCATATACAAAAAGAGGCAACTTTGAGGTTTAGTTCTGCACGCTCCTGGAATAAATACAACATCTAAAATTACCTGAAGCTGTATATATATATATATATATATATAAATATATATATATATATATATATATATATATATATATATATATATATATATATATATATATATATGTATGTTTATACGGCTTTCACGGATTCCTCCGTGCGAGTTGCAATAGCAGTGGATACATCCACATTATGCCGTTGTAGTGCTGAAATCACATTCAGCAAACGTACAACTATATGCAACTCCGTGTATGAGTGAAGTAAAATGTAAACAGTAAATGCAAACTTCATTCCATCATATCCTTTCCGTGTTAGAGGTTGCACAGTTTGAATAGATTGCTACAGAACACAATCCACCAATTCCACCACCATCGAGATGATGGCCTACCTGTACCACCATACCGAGAAGAAAGTCAAAACTTACCCTCCCCGCCACAGTGATACGGCAGAGGCACATGTTTCGTCTCTACTAGACTCATCAGGGTACCGACATGCACCTGGTTGTGCAAAGGACAGATCGGAAAAAAGCATGCAAATACTGAACGCGGTTTTGCCGACCTCCCGTCGGATGGCGTATATATGTTTATACGGCTTTCACGGATTCCTCCGTGCGAGTTGCAATAGCAGTGGATACATCCATAATGTGGATGTATCCACTGCTATTGCAACTCGCACGGAGGAATCCGTGAAAGCCGTATAAACATATATACGCCATCCGACGGGAGGTCGGCAAAACCGCGTTCAGTATTTGCATGCTTTTTTCCGATCTGTCCTTTGCACAACCAGGTGCATGTCGGTACCCTGATGAGTCTAGTAGAGACGAAACATGTGCCTCTGCCGTATCACTGTGGCGGGGAGGGTAAGTTTTGACTTTCTTCTCGGTATGGTGGTACAGGTAGGCCATCATCTCGATGGTGGTGGAATTGGTGGATTGTGTTCTGTAGCAATCTATTCAAACTGTGCAACCTCTAACACGGAAAGGATATGATGGAATGAAGTTTGCATTTACTGTTTACATTTTACTTCACATATATATATATATATATATATATATATATATATATATATATATATATATATATATATATATATATACACTTATATATATATATATATGTATATATATATATATATATATATATATATATATATATATATATATATATATATATATATATATATATATATGTCTACGCGTCTATACGATGTCTACCGCGACCATGAATTGTGCATTTTTCACTGCTTTCTCACATATATATATATATATATATATATATATATATATATATATATATATATATATGTCTACGCGTCTATACGATGTCTACCGCGACCATGAATTGTGCATTTTTCACTGCTTACTCTCTCTCTCTCTCTCTCATCTGAAGGTCACAGAGATTTTCAGCGTATTGTCTGCAGATTTTTAAAATCTGAACCCGTACAGGATTATAAATTAAGCACTGTCGCGTATAGTGTTTCTTCCTCTCCTTTTCAAGCTATTAGACCGATTGTTCAATTCGCTCGTGATAATCAAAGTCAATTCTCTCGAGTTGCTAAAATCTTAGAAAATGAAATATATGTAGATAATGTACTTTCAGGAATAGATACTGTCGAATCCGCGCTTATACTGCAAAAGGAAGTGATTGACCTTTTTGTACTAGGAGGTTTTGAACTCAGAAAGTGGGCGAGTCATCACCCTCTTCTCCTCTCTTCCTTAAATGATTCTCTTTCTTAAATGATTCTCTTTCTTCATCTAATTCTCTCTCTCTCTCTCTCTCTCTTGATAAAGAAAACGAATCTACTATAAAAATTTTGGGCTTGCAATGGAGTCCATCTGGTGATACTTTACCTACAAAATTAACTCGCGCCGTGTACAGTGCACCAAACGTAATGTATTCTCTAATCTAGTTTGAATCTTGGATCCACCGGGTTTTTTTTAACTCCAAGCACAGTGTGGATTAAACTACTTCTACAAGAATTTTTGGTATTCGGATCTCGACTGGGATAAACCCGCTCCAAAATTCATAACTTACACCTGGTCATCGTTCCACGATGATCTCTTTTCCTTGTTATTGCTCACCTTGCCTCGAAAAGTTGTTCTTTAATATGTGAAATTCTGTAATAACTTTGAAATTGTATATACTGCAAGTATCTATCTCACTGTAATTTCAAATCGTGGTAAATATTTCTTTTCTATGTGCTAAATCTCGAGCTGCATCTTTTAACGGGATATCTATACATCTACTTGAACTGTATGCAGCGATCTTACTCTCCGATCTTACCTCAGCTCTTAATCGTGCAAATAAAAATGTTATAAATATCAACTCCTCTCCTCATAAATGGACTACGTTTGTAAGTAACTGCGAAACTTATATACAGGAAAGGTTATCTCCGAGTCAGTAGTCTCACATAATTTCTGAAGAAAGTCCAGTAGATCGAAGTATTCTCTCGCCAGAATTAATCCGGCTGAAGAAATGGTGGGCGGGATCTTCTTTTTTAACTTTTTATTTTCAACCTCAGTGCAATAAGCACTTAAAATTTATTGTTGTAACTCTGAAAAAACCACAAACTTCTCTTACTGTAATTTCTCTTTTCCATTTTTGGAATACACTCATTAAACGGTTTTCCTTTTTTTAAAAAATAAGTCGTAATTTTGTTAATGTTCTAAGATTTATTTTAAATACTTAGAAACGCCCTCTTTCGTTAGAAGAACTAGATAAGGCTTTTCTAATTCTAGTTAAGCATATTCAATCTGTCTCTTTATCGAAAAAAAAATAAGGCAATTTCTATTTCAAATTTAAAATCACTCTCAAAATATTCTAAAAACTTAAATCTTCTTAAGTTTCTTAATCAGGATGGTCTTCTCAGGGCGGGCGCACTTCTCACTCATTTTACATTCTTTTATTACTGTAAATGCCCTTGCTTATTACCAAATGAGCATCGATTGACCCATCTTATTATAGAATATAGTCACACGGACTGACTTACGAAGAGTTTTTGACAGTTTTAGTCTCTAATCAGGCCATTTTAAACTCGTTACCATTATGCTCATTGAGTACTTACACTCTTGCATTTGCATAAACTTAACTAAGGGTCGAGGTGGTATGATCCCTCTGTTAATATACAAATTGATACCTTAGTGGTACTTAAAGACGAACTATCTCCTGCATTAACGTGGCATTTTGGACGTGTTGTAGAATCGTACCCGGGCGCAGATGGTATTACGCGAGTAGTGACTGTCAAGACTCAGAAGGGTACCTTTAAACGCTCCGTTTCTAAAATCTGCCCTTTGCCAGACTATTAGTTAGTTAAAGTATATTAATTTATCTTTCTAGAAGTTATTTTTATTTTTTTCTCTCTTCTCGGGTAAAATGTTTACCATTTTAGGTGAGCGGTATGTTCCGTCTTTCCAAATTATTAATTTAAGTTAAAATTTTCTTTGCAGTTTATTAATCTTGAATTTTATCACCTACACGAGTTATGATGAATGCAATGTACAAGAATACTCTGAGTGGAGTAACAATTAGGGTAAATTTTCTGTGTTTTTACGAAAGCAGTAGCACACATCCGCAGTGATAAATGGCGCGCGTGCATAGGCATTGCTGTGAAGAACTCGTATGAGTACGTATCCTACCACCATCTACGTCGATCGTAGAACGCTGCACTTAACTAAGGCTCTTAAATCAGAAACTGACAAGACATACTGAAATCCAGCGTATCAGTTGCGCTATGTACTAATCTCCCTAAAATATTTTTTTGGGGACCCTAGAGAAAGCAATCAAAGTCAAGAGCCGTTAAGTTACTGTTGTTAAATGACATATAGATAAACCTTTACATGTATTTTTTTTTTCAAAACTTAAAGAAATGAGACTTATTTGAAACATTAATTTTCGTTTTTTTGGAGTCGAATTAGCTGAGGTTACTGAGGCTTTGTTGTCTCTTGAAACCAAAAGGTAGGTTTCAAATGCCAATTGTAGAGCCTGTCACCTTTATCAGAGACATTAATTCATTAGTTGCCATAGTTAGCAGTGGACTGCATTTTATAGAATAACAATTCAAATCTTCGAAAAATGGTAAAACTTTCCAAACACTTAAAATTTCTTGGGTACAAACATTAAGTATTTCTGTCCAATACTGTTCAAATGGGCGTGTTCATAAACAAATTTGAGAAAAAAAATGTAATACAAATTGCAACATATAAAAATAAAGAAAATAAAAACATTTCTTAATATTGCCACCCGCCAAAATACCTCTGTGTATTTTAAATAAAATAAAAATAATAGATTTTGTTCAAATGTTTACAAAAAAATATTAATGTAGTTTATTGACCAAGTAACGTTCCGTTAGATGTTTTTGAGAGTAACTACTTGGCAAACATCATCAGATCTTGGGTATGATTTAATTCTGTTCTATTCAATTCCATTTCAAAGGTAGAGTCTATTCATCTTTAAGAACCACCAGCATATCAGTTATTGGAGGATTTGATAAATCACTCCATTTGTCTATTTGTGTTAAGATGTGTAGAAGGTATTCATCGCGCCACCCTTTCCAAAAGTCTTGATTCGATCGATCTAATAATTGCCAATGCATAAAGTGACTTAATTTACAACTTGTTATATCAAAATCCAACAATATAGTAACTAGTTTCAAAATTAAAAAACATCCTGACCTTAACGCAGAAAATACATGAGGATGTGAACTAAGTAGTTCCGAATTTAACATACTTTCAATTTGAATAATTTAATTAATTTCTTCATGAGCCAAAATTTCATCGCCAATGAATCGGCTTAAATATGTTTTAGCAGATTTTATGTCTGCCTCTGATAACCTATTAAGGTGGAGAGCAGCAGAGACTAAAACTCCAAGAGATTTTATTGGTCCCAAACGCTGATTCCATTATCTCTTTTAGATATTTACTACTAGCAACAAAATCAAGATGCAATGCGGTGCTACAACATACAAATTAACAAAGATGCGCCTTCAATGTACTCCATACTATTACTCCGACTACAGTATAAAGATACTAAAAAGATACTAAGAAAGATCCACCCATCTCAACACCAACAAGAGAGAAACACTCACGCAAATTCACGCAAAAGACAGGGAGATGAACCATCTTAAGTATTATATGGATAGGATTAAATCTAAAACAGCTATCACATTTACCAATAACAGCCTTAATATTATGTGTAGGATTAAAAATTCTGAAGGATTAGGAAATGAGTTGTTTGAAATTCTAGATGAAAATTATCGGAATGAATCTTCTCAATAACTAATTGCGTCAAACCACCTTGACTAGGAAGTAAAATTGGATATTTAGTATTTTATGGAAACTCCGAATGCTTGTCTCTTAAAATGTCTAAATACAGACGTTTTAGATGTTTTTGTACAAACAAAAAAGCTATATAGGATTTCAAAAGTATCTAAAAAACGAAAATATATAACAGCAGCAAAGCTCTTTTCACTACTATAACTAAAACCATGAATCTCAGCTGAAGTATACTGATTTATGATCAGTGTACAAGGAATATTCATTTCCTTTAACTTTGTCAATTCTGACTGGAACTGAGCCCAACAACTTGCCACTTTCTTAGAAACAGCTCGATCCCAATCGATGACAAGCATCAATTAATATTATATAAGAGGTTTGCAAAAAAGGAAACGGGAGCCATAGATCTAAAAAAATGGAATATCATAAGAAGTTCAGACAAATTAAACGTTTGGTACATGATTTATTTCTAAAGACACAAGAATAAGAAGAAATATCCAAAGTAGGTAACCACATTAAATCCAAAATTTTAACCACAGAATGATTGAATAAGATCTGTCCGTAGACGTAAAGCTGATTATATTTATCCGAACCTGAAATTTAATCACCGTCAAAGCTATCCGTGCTCAAAACTTCCGAATCACATTCATCGTCAGCCAACTGAATGCTAGAGCGCAATGATAAAAATGGAGAATAAAAGGTATAGTTTTAACAACCGTAAGTCGTTCCCTGCTAAGTGGGGTTATCAAATATTGAAGTTTTTCCACATTAAAAAGATCTCAGTTATCACGTGCAAGAACATTATTCGTTAACATTTCTAACGAAATACATTCTTTATAAACTTCTCCGAGTAACTTAATACATCCTGTCTTATGGCATTGTATAAAGACTCTCTGCTACTGGCGAACAGGAACAACAAAAACAAAAAGGCATTTGAAGAAATTTGAAAATATCATAAAATACCAACTTAAACAAGAGAACAAGCCCAACAAAAATAACACTTTTTAACATATCAAAAGAGCCTTAAGTAAAGGTTTCAGCTACGCCATAGCTGCAAAAAAGATTGTACAGATCGAGTCGACTCTTTTTTCTAAAGACAACTACGAGGCAGAGCAAATACGGAAAAATTTGTCAATAATTCACAGAGCATCGAAATTTCCGAAGCAGAATCTGAGCATAGCAGAATTTACAGCCTTAAAAGACCTGGACAAAAATGAAAACATCATAATGTTACCAACAGATAAAGGCAATGCAACCGTCATCATGGATACCGAAGATTATACCACAAAAATGAAAGATATCTTGAAAGACCCTACAAATCCATGTCAAGGTATACTACCACATATCTTCTAAAAATAATCAAGATTAAAATCATAGACTCACCCATAGAACCGAATGTCAAACGAAAACTATTACTACGGGAAAAATTTAGCAAGCGCCCAAAACTCTACAGACTTCCAAAGATTCATAAACGAAATGCTCCTCGTGTTAGCGCTTAAAATTTTCATACTCGAAAACTAGATAAATACCTTGCTGGCCTCACGCAACCACGTATGAAGAAAGCTGCATCTTACGCAAGAGAATCGGAGTAGTTCTTAACAATTCTACAATCTATGAGAATTGATTAGGATGACATCATTCCAAGCTTCGATGTGAAATCCCTGGCCATTTATACAGACAGGTAGATGGCGATGCCATGGGCTCATCAATGTCTCCGGCAACGGCAAATTTATTCATGATCTCTTTCAAAACTAAAGCTCTTAAAGATTTCCATCTCAAACCCAAACTCTGGTGTCGCTACGTGGACGATTTATTTATGATATGGCCTTATGGCAAACAACAGCTCAACCGCTTGCATGACTATCTTAACTTCGTCCACCAGCAGTTACTATATCAAAAACCAGCCAATAAAGGCAGATATCTTAATGCTGATTCTCACCATCACCCCTCACAAATGCAGGGTGTAGCAAACACCCTAATATCTACATCCCTTCGTTTCACCGACAATCAAGGAAAAGAACACGAACTGTCACACATAAAAAGTGCCCTAAAGGAAAATAACTACAAAACACCAACCATAAATAAAGCAATAAAATTACAATAAATACCAATGCAGGAAATAAAACCAACTGCTGAAAATAAAAAAGAAAAGGAACTGTCACACATAAAAAGTACCCTGAAAGAAAATGACTACAAAACACCAACCATACATAAAGCAATAAAAACGCAGGAAATAAAACCACCTATTGAAAATAAAGAAATCACCATACTTCCTTACATAAAAGGCACAACAGATAGAATTGGTAGATTGTTCCAGAATCATAATATATTTACAGCTTACAAACCGCACAAAACAATAGGCTCATCTCTAAAAAATCCAAAGAACAAAATCTAGTTACACATAGGCCAGACCAACAAAAGAATATCGGCAATATTAGAAGAACATAAACTCAGCATAAGGAATAAACAAACGACATCGGCCCTCTTGTAATATCAACTTGAGAGAGGACACAAAATTGATTTTGATAACTGTCAGCAAATCGCCAACTTAGAACACTACGAGGCAAAATTGATTCGCGAGTTCATCGAAATTGAGAAGAACGGCACTCTAAATAAGAGTAGGTACGATCTACAACGCGCAATACATTCATTTCTTTCAGTTAATCACATCCAGCAAGTACAGAAGATGCTAAGTGGGATTTTGGCGAAACGTCTACAAAAAACCAACAAATGGATGTATACCCTGATATATATATATATATATATATATATATATATATATATATATATATATATATATATATATATCATTTTTCTTTATTTTGTCTTTTCTTGGGTTTAGGTTCTATATTTAACAAAAAATGCAAAAGAATTGACGTTTCGCCCTTTATTCAAGGAATTATCAAAATTTTTTCCTCCTAAAAATATTTTTGTATAATTAAAATACACCACATAAAAAACATATCTTTAATTTCAAAAAACCAACAAAACATTTAAAAGCAGTATTTAAATTTTTAAAAATATTTAATTTTACCGGTACACACCATGACATTTTTCTACTCTATTTCTAAATAAAATTCAAACTTTACATCGTCTACTGAGGATACATAGAATACGAATGTGTTTTATTTTTTTTATATTTTACAATGCATAAAAAAACAAATAAGGTATATGTTTAGTTTTATGTTTAAGAGGATATTCAATTTTTTGATTCTTATTTGACAAGATCGAATACTTAATATTTTTGTTTAAATTAGGCTTGTGTAAATGTGGCTCAAATTTCCCATATCTGTTATGTCGTTAACAGCGTTTTTATCTTTTTTAATTTCAATCATTTCCTTTTTTTGTAATTTTTAGTAATTCGTATCTTTGTTTTTTATTATGGTACTGTTATAATCAAAAGTATATTTTTCGTCCTGTGTATGTTTGTTTAACGCTGTTGAGGCAATTTTCGTATATTTATGGCCATTTAATCTGTTCTTCAGCAATTGGCTCGTCATACCTATATATTTTTTGGGACAATTTGTGCAAGGGATCGAATATATTACATTTGATTTATTCATGAGAGGAGTTTTACTTTTTAAATTTGTGAACAATGTATTTAATTTATTATGTGACCTGTGGCATACGATAATATCATGCTTCTTTAAAATGTATTTTATTTTTTCTGACAGCTCACTAGTGTAAGGTAATGCTACATATTTTTGCTGTTTATGTTCTATGTTTTTTGTTTTTACGTTATTATAAAACTTATATGTTCGTTTATCAATTATTTTGGTGATAGTCTTTTCGTCGAAACTATTATTTATTAGTGTCTTTTTCAGTTTTTGCAGTATTTTTCGTCGGAATTCTGGAGACGTTAGGGGATAGCACGATCAGACAGACCGATTATAAAACTATTTTTTTGGAGTTTTTGAATGATTAGAGAAACAGTTTAGATATCTGCCTGACCAAGTTGGTTTGGTGTACCATTCAGTTAAAATTTTGTTTTTTCTGCATGTAAGTGTCATATCTAGAAAATTTATTTTATTATTATTCTCTGTTTCGGATGTGAACTGGAATTTTTCGTTGAAACTGTTAAACTCTTGGAGAATTTCATTTATTTTATTTTGTGGTACGGCTGCTATGTAATCATCGACAAAACGTTTGAAAAATATTATATTAAAATTTAATTTTTCTAAGACTTTTTCCTCTAAATATTCCATTACTAGCTGAGCAATGGTAGATGAAATTGGTGATCCCATAGCACATCCATCGAGTTTTTTGTAAAATGTGTTTTCGTACTGAAAGTAATTTGTATTTAGAACGAGGGCAACAGAATCCATAAAATTATTTTTTGATAGCGATGTATGTTTTTTTAAAATTTCCCATTGTTCTGCTAAAATAGTGTGGACAAGTTGATTTGGTATGTTTGTATACAAAGATATAACATCTAGCGAAATGAGTCTGTAATTTTCAGGTAGGTTTATTGTATCAATAAATCTCTTAAAAGCGAATGAATCTTTAATAAAAAAAAATCGTTTTGCCTGTAATATTTGAAATGCAATCCGATAATAATTTTGATAAACTATAGAATGGCGATTGTATACAAGAAACAATAGGTCTTAGTGGTATATTTTGTTTATGTAATTTTGGTAGGCCGTATATTTTTGGTGGAATGGCATTGTGAATGGTTAGCCTTTTTGCGTCTTTTTCAGTTAATTCTTTTACATTGAGCAATTTTTTTATGAAGATATTATTTTTCTTTTGATATAAGTTCGTTGGATCACTTTTAATATTTTTATATGTATTTTCGTCCTTTAGAAAGTTGTTAATTTTTGTCTCGTAATCTGGCTTGTTCATTACTACTGTTTTATTGCTTTTATCAGCCCTTAGAACAATGATTTGAGGATTGTCTTTTATAAATTTTTTTATTCGATTCAATTTCTTTTTAAATTTTTTTGGAGGCTGTTACTTTTTGTTTTTTGGTGTCTTATTTTGATTTTATGATTAGTTAAAACTTTAGGTACTTCAGCTCTAATTGTGTCCGTCTTGTCGTCTGACTCATTGCTAATAACAGATTCAATTGAGTCAATATATTCGGTTATTGGGATATATTTTTCTTTTGTAACATCTAATGAGAAATTTGGACCATATGATAAAACTTCATTAACTTCAGACGGTATCGGGATATCAGATATATTTTCGATCCATTTGGACCTATCGCTGTTTGTTTCCTTACAGGTCTCACGATTTTAAAATAATTGTTTTAATTTTTTTTGGGGTCTTTTTTTAATTTTTCTATGCAATTCCTCAAACTTTTTATTTTGTAATAATAAGAACCCATCTAATATATTATTTGTTAAGTTTGGTTACTATGGTATTAGCTAATGGAGCACCATTTTCTTCAATAACTTAGAATTCTAGATATAATTCGCTTTCAAAAGGTACAGGATATTTTCGCGTTTGTTGTTACGCGATTCTGATTTCGTCATTTGATCCAAGTTTTGTGAAATTGAAAGGATCAAAATGAAGTATAGTAAAAACGCTGTATATCTTTAAAAATTTAGTAATTATAACGGTTTTTAGTTGCTATACATCCAAAAAAAATGTCCCTCGTAAATATAATTAGGGTTATTCATTTCGATTTTCTGTCTTCCTCTCGGAGTACATAAAAATAAGTTATTTCTAAAATTAAACCAACATTTATACTTGTTTTATAATTTTTCACATATTTTGTTATCTGCAATTTAATAATTCCACAAAATATCCCGTTTACATTTGTATAAAAATATGAAGGTTATCATGCTTACCTACTCCAGATCACGAACTTTTCGTGCCCCAGATGCAGTAGGGATCGTAAAATACTAAAACATTTAGCAGTTTTCTCTCCTTATTTTTATCCATAATAATGAAAGAGATAACGAATACCTTATAGGGCCGCAATAAAAAAGAAACCCAAAAACAACTGTTTTGCTTGTTTTGGCTTTGCTGCAGGGCAATTGCCAGGACAAATGTTTTCTTTGACAACTATTTTAAACATAACCTCTAATGGCGTATTTACTTCGTCGTTCTGTAGTAACTGCTATAAAATACTATTAAACACATTTGAACTTTGTCAACAACGTTGTGATATTCTTATTATATTAAGATATGAAATAGTTCAGACACTTTGTGCCGCTATTTAATATTGTAGTGTTAAGTGTTTGTGGCTTTTAACCTGGATACGCTGAAGGTTTTAGACTATTCTAATAAAAAACACTTTATAGTACTTGTTTTATAGGATTTATTTAAGTTTTTTAACTGGACCTTAATTTGGATACATATGGAAAATTTTTAATCAGCTTGAAGATATATCGGTAAGTAACTAATAAGACGTTATTTCTTGTGTTACACTGCAGTCTCTTTCGAAAACGTTAAACAACATTCTGTCGAGCTTTATAGAAATACACAGTATTTCAGACTCATTTAAGTGGACACTATGTTAATACAGCTTGTACAGAATGTGATTAGAAATATTTATTATTAGCTGAAAACAAGGGAAACTTGTTCCTTGAAACATATTTCTGAAATGCTTATTTTGGAAGAAAAAAATAACAAGATGAGCAAAATAACACTCACACAATTTTTTTGGTAATTTTTAGGGGAATGTTTTAGATTTTTGGGTAATTATTAGATTTAATCATAGAACACGATTTTGTGTTTATATTTTCAGAATTTTTTCTTCTTTTTCTAGAAAACACAGAGAAACACTTTCACTTTTGGTTTCATTTGTTTTACTAAATTGTTATTACTTTATTACAGCCACAGATTTTACGCTTATGGAAACCTGTATGTTTTATAAAATTTTATAAGTTTGCACTTTTTTAACCAGAAAATTAAAAAAAAACTACTAAAAAACTTTGAAAACAAAACTCCTGAGTATATCTGCTTGAAATATAAAATTTGCGCTGATGCTATAGCATAAATATGATTTATGTAAAATTTCTGTGGATCTTTGGTACAATAACATTTTTTAATCAATATGTCTAGGTTAGTTTCAGTCAACTCAAGTTTGTTTGGTAATTTAGCTTTTTTCTGTGTTTTCTAGAAAAAGTATGGAAAACTGTGAAAAACTAAAATTTGAATCGTGTTCTATGTCCTAGAAATAGCGGGTAAGTAAACTTTTTTTTTTAAGAAATACGTCATATTCTTCGATTTCCACTAAACCCAATAATTACTGATTTTTGCATTGCACACATTTTATTTTGTTCATAGTTAGAATGAATTCAAAATTTGGCAACACTATTAACAAATTCGAAATTTTGGCTTTAGTTTTCTAAAAAATTAAGGCATATCCGGCAAACTTTGTTGAAATTTACTATGAAATAAGTATAATTTAGAGTTTCAAAAAAACTTATAACCTAATGACAATAAGAAGTGGGTGAAAATCAACTTGAAATATTTGCTTGCATACTTAGTTATATGCAAGTCCAACTATATATTATTAAAGCAAGTAGGATTTACCTACAGGCAAACAATAATTCACATACAACAAATAAATGTTAGACACAAATACAAAGCAGTTGCCATTGAGCCAAAATAATGACTGTAAGATACTGGGAGATGAAAACTTAATTTAAATATTTTTATATCAGTAAATGTAAAATGTAAAGTGTTTAATCCCTTTGTGTTTTTTAAACGACTTCTTCAGGAAGCAGTATTGTTCACAGGAGACCATTTTTATTTATATATTTATATAAGAAGGATGACTCACATAAAGGACTTCTTCAGGAAGCAGGATTGTTCACAGGAGACCATTTTTATTTATATATTTATATAAGAAGGATGACTCACATAGAGCTTTAATGGAGACACTACAAATCCAGAAAATGAGAAGAGACTTTTTTTGAACAGTACTTGAAGAATGAAGAAAAAGGGGAAAAAAAATTAAGCCAGTTTTTATAGATGAGACATGGATTTTTCACAATAGCACCCACAGACAATCATGACAAGACAATGACACTCAATCAGTACGAGGAGGGATTTAGGTAATATATCAGTTATTTGCACTTACACAATTTGAATTTATTTCATCATTTATAACAGGTTGCAAAAAACTTTATTTAAATAATCTTTAGATCATTTCCCCTTAGCAGCATTTTAAATATTAAATTTTTACTTTAATACTTTATTTATTGGGAAGATTGAATTAGCTAACTAAATTCCTTACTCTAATTTCTGTATAAGTTTTTTTGAGCAAGTTTGAGATCTGTAACAGGTAGAATCTAATTTCTTTTAGTTTAAGGAAACACGAGTAATATTTTTATATAAAAACATTATACGCCACTGTTTTTGCCAAAGTTCTTAAACGTGTTATGCTTTGCCAATCGAATCGGCTAAAATGGTATTATGTTTTATTGTGCTAAAAAAAGCCGATTTAAAATAAGTATTATAATTATTTAATTGCACACTCCTCACCCATAATTTGTAAAACCTAAAGATGATTAAAAATAAACTAAAAATGGGTATAAAATAGTATATTTTTAACAATGCATCATATTTTAAAAAAATAAACACATGAAATAAATTTTCCAATTTCAACGTATTAATGACAAAAAAACTAAGAAAAATAAATTAATTTTGATATTATCACTTAACTAAGACCATCAACACATGCAATGTCCAGTATTCTAATTGCGTGAAATAAAGATCCCTGAAGCTGTCTCGTGCAATCTAGGCGAAACGTCGCATAACAATTCAAATTTGACTTTGTCTAAACTCAAGAACCACTATTTCAATTGACCAAAACCTTGAAAGCTTCCGTTCTTTAAGACCAATTTGTATTTCTGCAAACAGTTGAAAATATTTCAAATAGTTTGTACTGCCACATATTATTCTACTTTTTTTTCAGATACATAGTACTGAATGCAGGAAATGAAAATGGATGCTGATTTTTAAATGGAAATCAATTACTGGAGATTACCATGGAAAACTTTGAAGCTTGGTTACAAGATTTTTTGCCAAAGCTGGAAACACCTTCTTTAATTATTTTAGATAATGCTCCCTATCATAGTCGACAACTTCAAAAATGGCCAACGAAGGGTTGGAGCAAGGATGCTATGAAAGGGTGGCTGAAAGAAAAAGATATCAACTTTATAGAATATACTACAAAAGATACCTTGTGGCCTTTAATATCTTAGGAACCAAAGCCTGCAAAATGCTTTGTAGTAGATCAACTAATAGAATCTTCTGGATAAAGTTTTACGCTTGCCTCCATACCATTGCCAATTTAATCCAATTGAAATGGTATGGAGTTAGGCAAAGAGAAATTATGATAAACTGATTCTACAAGTTAAAGAACCAATAGTGGCTTTGAAAAAGGCGTTAGGAACGGTGACAAAACAGAATTGGGCTAACTATATCGAACACATGAATAATATTAAAAAGCAATGGGGAATTGAAAAGAAAATTCAAATTTTTTTACAACCACTTATTATTAATGTTGATGAGAGTGATAGCAATTCCTCAGAATAAGAGAAGTTGTTTTTTAATTCTCTTTCCAGTTATTGATAATATGTGGGTGAACAGAGATTTTTAATAATTTTCATTTGTTTTCTTTTTAAATCTTTTTTGGCGTGACATAAAAATGTCACAAGTTACCAACTTCAAAAGTATTCTCATACAATTCTTTTTTACATATTTTCTAAATTTTTAACTTAAATTTTTTATTGGCATTTTTTAAGTACTTTTTTTTCTTTTTCCATTTCTATATAGAATTTTTTTTTTGCCTATGGCATTAGTAGTGTAAAACAAGAAAGAATATGTTCCCTTTTTTTATATCTATTATATATATAAATATATATATATATATATATATATATATATATATATATATATATATATATATATATATATATATATATATATATATAAATTAATAATTAATCTTAATTGTAATTAGTTCATTTACGATAACTATTTTTTTATGGCATTATTATTTTTTATGTATTTGTTACTTTGTTTCAGTGAACCTGATGCAATATGGGAACCCAAGATTTTGTGTCAGATCTGGATGCCCCCAACCGTATCCCTTTTATTATTCTACATGTTTATATGCTTATACATTTATGTGTGAGGATGTTGCATGTAGAATCTTGAAATGGGGTCAATAAAAGACTCGGAGCAATGAGTCGTGCGCTGTGTTAAATTTTTCCTTTTGGGGCAACCATTTATTTTTTATTTCTGTATTTATATTGTCTACTTACCCATTTTCTGAGAATATTATTTTTTTAGTTCCGATTCTATTAGAATAGTCAATTTATTTTTAATTTTCAATTAGACTACCCTAATATTGTTCTACCTAATTGAAGAATTATAATAAAAAAAACTTTATAAACAAATTGCGTATAATTTTTTTTTTACCGAAATAGTTACCAATAATTTAGAATATAAACGATTTACTTTATAAAATAAATAAATAAAGCTTTTATTGTCATAGATTTCATAGGTAAATCATTACAATATCATAGGTTCAGTTATAAAAGTAAACATACACACATATACATACACACAAGCACGCACACTTGTACCTTCAAGCATCACCCTACTAATTCCAATAATAAAAAGAGTGTATCTAAAATTTTTAGAACAATAGTTTCGACAATTTCAAAATTATTAGCAAAAAACAACATATTAAAAAGGCAACGCTTATTAAAGAATGTACGTAAAGTAAATTATTTTTGTCAGTAGTACATCTCTCAGAGTAGAAATATAAAAGAGGAAATGAAGCTCATTCTACTCCATTAGTTTGTCAAAAAGCTCTAATTCAGTTCTGACAAAGTTCTGTAAGTATTTCGAAAGTACAAGTTTTTAATCACCAGCAGTAAAATATCAAATTACAGACCAATAAAATAAAGTCTTAGAGTAGCAAAACAACAAAAGTAATAAATGAAAAAGAAACTCATGTAAATCGAATTAGTAGTTTTCGAACCTTACAAAATGTAGAGATATATTAATTAAATATTTTATAATTTGATCAGTAAAAATATTAATTACCCGTTGTTTCTTTTTCTTATATATACGTAGGTAAAACCGCGGTTAACTGCTAGAAAAAAAAAACAGGCTAGAATCTGGTCAGACAATGAATTAGAAAAAATCATTATTTTTCGTCATATCGATTCTACGTGATGTTCAGTTTAGTTTTTGTTGATTATTTTAATTCGCTTTTAAAATTTAATTTAAAATACCGAACCCATTATAAATACTTAAACTCCTCATTAAATAACCCTATATAAACGGGATATAAAATTATCGATATGTCTATACAGAGGGTGGAACTTCGATTTTAAAATTTTTGTGTAGAACATTTTTCTTTCTTCATGTTATTTACTTTGTGAAACTTACTTATAAACGATTCGACAAATTTTTTCTTAAATAACCGAAAAAGGAAATAGTAGAATAAGCCACTCCGATCCTGTTACAGTAACCAAAAAAAAATGTCACCAGTTTGATGCATTTGTCAAATTTTGACGGAAAGATATACACCGTTTTGAGTATACTTGCCAATTTAATATGGAATCATCTTCAAGAATATTTTCTTTATTATTTAAAAATTCCATTTTACTTAAGTTTGAAACCCTAACTTTCTTTTATCCCGAAAGGTCATACGAATATCTGTATTAGCAAGTATTATTATTTCAATAAATATGAACAAAGCCTATCCATTTACAGGGTGAGTCAACGATTGGATGAAGTAAGTTTGTGCCTTTTCGGTGAAGTTTACAAAGAAACTATGTTTATTGTTTGATACAGTTTATTTTTACGCAGATTTTAAAAATATTTAGGACTCTACAGGGTGAGCCAAAAAACTAGGACAGCATAAAGTTGTATTTTTTTAAATAGAACTCCCTATATACGAATCGTATTTTCGATTTAGCTTATAATTTTAAATCTTTTTTATTAAGGGTTTACTATAACAAAACTTTATAGTTTCTGAGATAATTAAGTTTAAAGAAAAAAAGTCACATTTTCAAGCATCAATTCAATCCTAAATAACGTTTTCAATTTTGTGACAAATATATTCAAATTGGGAATTTAGCAAGGCCAAGGACAAGTTAACATAATTTTTACCTAATATTTGCAATAAAAGCTACAGGGTGTTGAACACATCGGCTCAAATTTGAACAAGTTTAAATGAATAAATATCTTTTTTTTTTAAATGGTACACCCTGTATATTTTCATGTTATTTAATAGAGTAATAAAAACCCTAAAAGTTTTGTTCAATATATCCTATACCTATTTATAATAGTTTTTGAGATATTTCAGTTTTTCTTATTTTCCATACTTTTTTACAGAAATAGTCTTCATTATCATAGTAGCCATGGCAAAAACAATGTAAAAGAACATTTTTCTGTGTGTCAAATTTATAACCGCAATCGCTTCTTTTGGTTTTTATGTAGTGTAGTTTGGTTTTTTTTTGCATTCATCTTATATTGTAAAATGAATTTTCCAAAGAATGAGTTAATAGATATGATTTATACAATAGGAGAGGCTCAAAAAAATTACCTTCTTGCTCAAAGAATTTACAAAATGAAGTATCCTGATCGACGCCAGCCTAATACCCATACTTTCCAAAACTTAATGCAAATATTTGATCCTTCTGGTACTGTTGATTATCCAAAACGTAAAGTGGTCAACAAACCAGTAACTAATGAAGAAAAAGAACTACAAGTATTGTTAAATGTTCAGGAAAATCCTTATATTGGTAGCCGTCAGTTAGCAGCATTAAGTGAAACATCACAATCCACCGCTAATCGTACTACCAAGAAATATAGGTGTCATCCATATCACATGGAATTATACCAAGAATTGCATGGACAGGATTTTGAAAGTCGTGTAAACTTTTGTCGTACAATAAATGCGGAGATTCAATTAAATCCAAATTTATTATGCAAGGTAATGTTTAGTGATGAAGCTACTTTTAGAAGTAACGGTGCCGTAAATAGACGCAACATTCTTTATTATGCCACAGAAAACCCATTTTGGATTAGAGAGGTGCAACATCAAAACCACTGGTCATTAAATGTTTGGTGTGGTATTCATCATAATCGAATTATTGGACCCCACTTTTTGAATTAACCACTAAATGGCCATAGTTACCTGAACTTTCTACAAGAAGAACTACCCCAACTGCTTCAAGGTCTCAATAGGGATGAGCTCGACAGTATGTGGTTCCAGCACGATGGTGCGCCTCCGCATTACCATCGTGAAGTTCGTGCGTTTTTGGACCAACGATATCCGCATAAATGGATTGGACGTGGGGGTTTCATTGAGTGGCCACCAAGGTCTTGCGACATCACCCCATTAGATTTCTTCCTATGGGGTTATATTAAAAATAAGGTGTATGTTAATCCACCAACAACAGTAGAAGATATGCGAAACAGGATTAGGGATACCTGTAGAAAAATAACGCCACTAATTTTGTCCAGGGTCCGAGAAAATCTGCAAAAAAGACTAAATTTGTGCATTGCATAAGAGGGTCGTTTATTCGAACACTTATTAAAAAGAAATAATTAATCTCAGTATTTAATAGGTAATTTTTTTGTTTCAATTTAGTATGAAAGTAAATATGTATTTGCCTTGTCGTTATTGTTGTGTTAATTTTTTCACATTATGTTTAATTAAACTATTGCCGTTGTAATATAACGAATAATGTATTTCATCATATTTAACCACATTCTGTTTGTTTCTGTAGTTTCTTTTTATTATTTTACATAGCTACTATGATAATGATGACTATTTCTGTAAAAAAGTATGGAAAATAAGAAAAACTGAAATATCTCAAAAACTATTATAAATAGGTATAGGATAAATTGAACAAAACTTTTAGGATTTTTATTACTCTATTAAATAACATGAAAATATACAGGGTGTACCATTTAAAAAAAAAGATATTTATTCATTTAAACTTGTTCAAATTTGAGCCGATGTGTTCAACACCCTGTAGCTTTTATTGCAAATATTAGGTAAAAATTATGTTAACTTGTCCTTGGCATTGCTAAATTCCAAATTTGAATATATTTGTCACAAAATTGAAAACGTTATTTAGGATTGAATTGATGCTTGAAAATGTGACTTTTTTTCTTTAAACTTAATTATCTCAGAAACTATAAAGTTTTGTTATAATAAACCCTTAATAAAAAAGATTTAAAATTATAAGCTAAATCGAAAATACGATTCGTATATAGGGTGTTCTATTTAAAAAAATAAAACTTTATACTGTCCTAGTTTTTTGACTCACCCTGTAGAGTCCTAAATATTTTTAAAATCTGCGTAAAAATAAACTGTATCAAACAATAAATATAGTTTCTTTGTTAATTTCACCGAAAAGGCACAAACCTACTTCATCCAATCGTTGACTCACCCTGTATATTGAAGGATGAATATTAACTGATAAACTAGTGCCAAAATTACTACAAATAACAAAACGGTATGGCATATCTCATTAAAATTTTTGAGCAAAATGGATTAAGATTAGTTCTCACACATTATTATTAAGAAATTTGAGCCATAATGCACCAAAATTTGTTTTCTTAAATAATCCATAATGGTTGTAGTTATATTTCACAATACTTTTATTATTATCGTTGTAAAAATATTTAGTTAATTCGGTGAGTGGTCGCAAATTACGATTACCATTAAAGTATAATATGTGTTTTTCTTTTTTATGTAGGCAGTCCAGTAATTTCCATCACCACTAGGATAATCGAGATTAACAATACCACTTTCATTCATCTTATTTTTTTTTATAATATATCATTCATGAAAATATATCAAAATTTGTGAACTTGAAGAATCTTAATATATTTAACTAAATCATTATTTGTAAACAGTTTTCGTGGTATATGTTTTAACAGCTTTATAAATAAGGTTCTAGATCTATCCATGTCCATTTTGTATGGTTTCAAAGAAAGATCACCTTATTGTTCGGTATAATGCAAAAATCTGTTGTTGGTAAAAATATGAAGGTCGAAGAAATTTCCTTTACAGGCATGCCAAGTTTATCTGAATTATTATTTAAAAAAGAACCTATAGGTTACAGAGAACAAGATTGGAAAAATTGTATCAATATTTTAAAGAAAATCAATGCTTACTGTAGGATTATGATCCATGGACTTTACTTATACAACAGAAAAATTACAAAAACTAAAACTGTGAATCCTGAATCTCATGAAATAATTCAAGAATTTATTATTAGACGCAAAGCTCCATATAGAAAAGCTCGAATAATTCGAAAAAAACAGGATCCGGTATAACTTTAAAAGTCAGTAAACCCAACAGTGATTATGTATATTAGAATACTGAAAATAAACTTGTTGATCGATTTTGACTATTTGTAGCGTCTATAAAAGCTAATCATAAAGGACAGAGCAATGAAAATGTTTCTGTTATAGAAGAATTGAAAAAAGTCAACATAGTTATATAAAAGAATGTAGTATATGTTAATACTGAAAATTAAATATTGAAGAATTTGAAAAGTGAGAACAAATATAATGGAAATAAAATTCTTCAAAATTTTGACACTATGGTAAAAATGATTTTATATATTTAAAAAAAGAGTTACCGAAAATTATGAAATTGTTCAAATTATTTAAAAGATTTAAAAAGTTGATGCTGGCAGCCGTTACTATGTGATAGTTAATCATCTTCGGGAAATGTTTAAAAGGAACTACTATGTTTTATACCACTAAATTTATTAAGAAAACAGTGACTGCAGTTTCAACTCACAGAGTCCTTTTCTAACTGAATTACAAAGTTAGACTAGGTATTCAATACAGAAACATGAGAAAATTTAACAATAAATAAAAACTACCTGAGATATTTCATTATTACAAAGGGGAGGTACTAAATTTTGGGAACTAATTATTATTTAGCGACAACAAATAACGGGAAAAACCCAAGTTCTGTCTGGTCATTAAGCAAATTTACATTTTTATTTCTACTATGTTTATATATTTCTAAAGATTCAATAATATTTAATTTTTGGCCCTTTGTTGAAGAATGTAATATGTCAGTGTTTCCCAAATCAGGAAAACTGTGGCTGTGTTCTAAGCAATGGTTGGCAAAGCTCGAGTCTGTTTTTTGTAGTCTATATGATCGGTGGTGTTCTGAAAAAGCGAGTTTTAAAGCTTCTACCACTTTGTCCAATATACAAGCTATCACACTCTGAACATTTTAACTTATAAACTCCTGATTTATCAAATTTATTAATTTTATCTTTAGCATTGTAAAGGATAGTGGATAGATTGTGTTGAGATTTAAATGCTACTTTTATGTTATGTTTGGAAAGAGTATTAGCTATGTTTTCTGATAGGGCACCACAGTATGACAAAGATATATAAGAAGAACTATCTTTATCATTTTTTATTTTAGGGTATATTGAATTAAAAGCTAGTTGTTTTTGTTTTTTAGTTATTAATTTCTTCATGGTTTGTTGGGAGAAATTGTTTGATACTGCAATCCTTTCAATGATATTTAGTTCCTCTTGAAGATCTTCTTCAGAGAGAGGCAAAGAGAATGCTCTATGTATCATTGAATTGTATGCAGCCATTTTGTGTTTTAAGGGGTGAAAAGAATCATTAGATATAGTATTATCTGTAAACGTTGGTTTTCTAAAAATTTTAAATTTACACTGATTATTGAGGTGAGATGTGGTGAGATCAAGAAAATTTATTTTATGGTTATTTTCAGTTTCCAGAGTAAATTGAATTTTTGGATGGCAATTATTAATGAATTGTAAGAATTTTTGAAGCTGTCTAGTAGTGCCTTTAAAACATGCTAGAACATCATCTACATATCTGTACCAAAATTGAACATGGTTTTTGCTTAAAGGGGAATTAAGAATTTTGTTTTCTGAGTTTGACATGAAAATGTCTGCTAGGAGAGGGCTAAGAGGAGAATCCATTGGTAGGCCTGAATTTTGTAAATAAAATTTGTTATTAAACTGGAAATAGGTTTGTGATAGGCAAAGTTCGAAAGAGGACAAGATTTCAGAAGTAACTATTGGATTTATATTTCGTTCCTGTAAGATTTCTTGGATAAGTATAAAACATTCATCTGTTGGAATATTAGAAAACATGCTTTTTATGTCAAAAGAAACTAGTATGGAATTATCTGGGATTTTTATGTTTTTTAGTTTTTGGACGAGATCTACTGAATTATTTAAACTGTGACTTGGTTTAAAGTTGCTTATTTGTTTGAAGAATGAATTTAGTTTCATACTGAGTTCTCTCGTGGGGCTATTTATGTATGAAACGACTGGGCGAATAGGAATTCCTGGTTTGTGATTTTTTATAAGGCCATAGAGTTTTGGTGCTTGTGGGTTCATATTGATTATTCTTTTTTTATCGAATTCTGAAAAAATGGTTGTTATGTTTGACAGGGTTTGTTTCAAATTTGTTTGAAAAACTTTTGTAGGATCGTTTTTAATTTCTGTAATATTTTTGGATTGAATAAATGCTTCTATTTTATTGACATATTCAACTTTTGGTAAAATAACTGTTGCATTTGATTTATCTGGTTTTGTTATTATTAGATCATTATCTTTTACTTTCTCTCTTATACTTTTTACTGTGTCTAAAGCTGTATTATTGGATTTTAAATTAGTGGATTTTATATGTTTTTTAATTGTTCCAGTAGTTAAGTCAATATTATTGGTGTGTTCTATTTTCTTTTGAGCTAGAGTACTTTCAGATATGATGGAATCGATAATATTTTTATTGTTTATGTGAGGTGTAAATTTAGGGTCTTTTGACATTAGATCTATTTCTTTACTATTAAAACCTACGTTTGACAGATTTATGACTCATTCACTAAAATTTTGATTGGACTGTGATGTTTTGTTAGTTGTTTGGGAAAATTTACATGACTTTAAATGGTTAAGTTTTTTAGATGGAGTTTCAAATTTTTTGTGGATAATTATGCTAATTTTTGATCTAATACTATCGTCTAAAATATCGAATTCAATTCGGAGAAGTTTATAAATCAATTCAGAATGTAATACCTTAATATAGTTTTGTAGAACAAATCTTCTGGAGAAATGGTGTTTGCATTCTTGTTTCATCCATATGGTTTGGGCTTTCCTTATTGCGTAGTCGGAGGATGCTGATTTTCTTCTAATTTTAATATTCACGTACTTGGGAAAAACTTTGTGTCTGAGGCATTCTTGATTAAACCAGATGTTTTGGCTTGCTAGTCTGTATTTAAGACTTAGTCTGAAGAAAAGAGTGGCTTGGTTAGCTGTACTGGTTTCTTTTAAAAAGCTGATGTTGGTAGCCGTTACTATGTGGTAGTTAATCGTCTTCGGGAAATGTTTAAAAGGAACTACTATGTTTTATACCACTAAATTTATTAAGAAAACAGTGACTGCAGTTTCAACTCACAGAGTCATTTTCAAACTGAATTACAAAGTTAGACTAAGTATTCAATACAGAAACATGAGAAAATTTAACAATAAATAAAAACTACCTGAGATATTTCATTATTACAAAGGGGAGGTACTAAATTTTGGGAACTAATTATTATTTGGCGACAACAAATAACGAGAAAAACCCAAGTTCTGTCTGGTTTTAGACGATAGTATTAGATCAAAAATTAGCATAATTATCCACAAAAAATTTGAAACTCAATCTGAAAAACTTAACCATTTAAATTCATGTAAATTTTCCCAAACAACTAACAAAACACCACAGTCCAATCAAAATTTTAGTGGAAGAGTCATAAATCTGTCCAACGTAGGTTTTAGTAGTAAAGAAATAGATCTAATTTCAAAAGGCCCTAAATTTACACCTCACATAAACAATAAAAACATTATCAATTCCATCATATCTGAAAGTACTCTAGCTCTAAACGAAATAGAACACACCAGTAGGGGCTTTATGAGAGTTCAGGGGCCGCCCCAGAGGCAGCCCCAGGGTAGACGCATACGTGGCCTATGCTATTTTTTAAATTAATTAACGAAAATCGACCTAACCTGACCCCGTTTTTTCCCTTAAAACAATGGGTTAAAGGGTTATTTCTATTGTTTTTAATTAATTACTCTATATTAATTAAATAATTATAATAAATCCTATTAAAAAATAAGGATCTCCGCCTGGGTTGAACTGAGGTGGATCTTTTGGGTGACGTCATACAAGCTGTCGATCGCCAGGTGCATCACCACCTTTACCGAGGCAAGGGGTTCTATTGTATTTCCGGAGCTTATTGTTCCTGCTTTTGACGACCCGGCAAATGTTTGCCTTTGAATTATATTAAAAGTATTGTTAGAATTTTAAAAGAAATCAAGTATTTGTAATGACTTTGGGTTCTATATATTCCTTTATTGAATTCTTTTTGTTCTATTTTTATTTAAAGTATTATTTCGAATAATGTGGATATTAAGTTTAGAATTTAACAAAACCGGTAATGTTAAAACTGCTTTATTCACATTAGCCATACCTTGCATTTAAAATAGTCTTTTGTATTCGAATTTCCGGATGAACCAAGACCTGCGGTCCTTTACCGAGGCGAGGGGTTTTATTATATTTTGGGACCCTATTGTACCTGCTTTTGATCGCCCGACTGATGCCTACCTTTTGAATTAGGTCACCAGTATTGCTAGAATTTTAAAAGAGATAAAACATACCTATTATGATCGCTTTTAAGTTTGGGTTCTATTGTCGTTTTAAGTGATATTTTGAATAATGAACGTTTTGACCAAAATATGTCTTTACGGAGTTTCGCAATATATATATATATATATATATATATATATATATATATATATATATATATATATATATATGTATGTATGTATGTTATATCCAAATTTACCCAATATTATTAAAATATTCTAAGTTATTGTTTATCACATAACTCCTGACATTGCGGGTCCAGTTAATGAATACTGTAATCTAATATGTTATTTATCCAAACGGATGCAGGTGTTTTATAAAGACGCTGAATTTACTAAAAAGGCACTAATAGTTTCAACTATCATAAACAAGCTTAGACGCTGAATTTACTAAAAAGGCAATAATAGTTTCAGATATCATAAACAAGCCTAGATACTGAATTAACTAAATAAACAATAAAGAATAGTATCATATTTCATCAACAAGTCTAGACTATGAATAAAGCCTTATGGTTTCTATTCCTCGAAAACAGACAAAGAAACCAGTGCATCATGGGAAAAGTCCATGATAATATAAATACCTGCACTCGCCCTGCGCTCATTAGTCAGTCAAGCCTAAAAGTAGTAGAGTATAAGTCAGAAGTCCGTTAAGCATAAGAGTATATTGTACATTATTCTCTTAGTTTAAAGTCCAAATTAAATAAAATTATTGTTAGTCGTGTGACTGCAAAATAAAGTGTTTTTTAAAAACCCTTACCACTCGACCACGACCTAACAATTGGCGCAGTCGGTAGGATGTTTTGACGTGAAGAAAAATCACGGGGAATTCTAATTCTCTGAAAAACAAAAAAATCCAGTGCTCCAAAAGAAAAAAGAAAATTCATCAAAGTGCTCCAAGAAGCAAACCATTAATTCACATTCAAGGGACAACGAGCCCACATCAAGAGTCAAAAGAACTCACATTTAAGGGACAAAACGAGCCCACTTCAAGAGTCAAGGAACTTGCATAACAGGGACAAAAAGAGCCCACAACAAAACAAAGAAGCAACCAATCGCGGCACTTCGTAGAACAAGTGGCCTGCGGGCAAGATCTAACTCCCAGTGTCGACGATTCAACCCCTCATCAGCAACTGTACGTGGAAGCTGAAGTGGAAGCAACAAATCTCCGTGTGGATTAGGAATACCAAGTAAAACCCCTGGCACGAAGAGCTAGCCACAACGCCGTGTGGATTAGGAACACCAAGTGAAACCCCTGGCACGTCGCAGCTACCACAACCCATGTGAATTAGGAACACCAAGTGAAACCCCTGGCACGTCGTAGCAGTTGTTCAACCCCCATCCCCTCAACGCTTCAATCAACTTCAAGGAACTTCAAGAACTTCACAAAGATGTTCTTCAACTTAGCGTAAGTCATTCATTGTAAATAATTATTAGTCTTAAGTAATTCATTCATAAATTGCACTGAATCAACTCGAAACAATTAAAATTAATTTAATTTAAATCAAATTAATTCAAATTTCAAATACTTGGCAAATAAATAAATAAATAAAGCTCACTCACTTACTCGCTTGCTGACTCAAACCAACTCAAAACAACATCTTAAAAATTTTTGATTTCCCTACAACAGCAATGGTAAATGAAAATCCCAATAATAATGTTAATGTTGACCGATACAAATTGTCAGAAATTTTCTCTCTCGTACCTGAGTACGATGGCGATCAAATTTCTCTCAATACCTTTTTAAACGCTTGTAATAAAGCTCATCAAATGTGTACAGATGACCAACAAGGTTTACTAACAATTAAAATTAAAAATCAATTGAAAGGAAAAGCGGCACAATTGATTAATTCCAGAAATATTGATACATGGAACGAAATATCTCAATTATTAACGGTCCATTTCGGTGATCCTAGCGATTTAACCTCATTAATTCAAGACTTACAACGTATGCATCAATTAACAAATGAGAGTCCTCTAACCTTTGCTACTAGACTACAAACGCACAATGCTAAAATGTATTCTGCTATAACAAAACAAACATTAAATCAAGACCAAAAGAATGCTCAAACAATTTTAATTGACAACATGTGTCTAAATACTTTACTAACAGGCCTAGAACCAAAATTAGGGCAGATAATAAGAGCAGGTAACCCTTTAACAATGCTTGACGCAGTCAACCGAATAAAACGAGAAATACAACTTTCATATTTCGAAAATCAAAAATTCCAACGTACAAATAACTTCAAAACCGATTCAAAAATTTTGTAACTTTTGTAAAAAGAATGGGCACACCATTATTGAATGTAAAACAAGACAAATGCAAATGCAAAGACAAAATTACCCTCCAACAAATCAAAATTTTCAGCCTAGATTTCAAACATACCAAACAAGACCACAAAATTTCAAACCCAATCAAAATCAAAATATAAATAGGGCACAGCCTTTAAATCAAAATCAATCAAATCAAAAAATTCAGGTACAATCACTAAATAATCAAAGACCAAATACGTATTTTCAAAAATCAAAAACTCATCACTTAAACCAAAATGAGTATGATTACCCTAACAACCAAAATGAAAATTTTGATAATTCAAACCCTGATTATGACAACCCTGATTATAATAATCAGCCTTATTTTGAAAATAATTATCCAATGAATTACAATGAAAATGAACCAAGTTGTTCATATCAGCCTATAAATAATTATGAAAATTATAATCAAAATTTTTTACAAAATACTGATGAATATTTTTCTCAGTCTAACGAAAATTTTCAAGTAAATGCCTCGGAAATTTTAGAACTATCGGACCAAATACAAACAATGCATATCAACCAACAACAAGTCAACAACGAATCATATTTCAAAAATTTAATTTAAACACAGTAAGTTCCCAAAATCTTTTTTATATTTACGATACGACAAAAACCTTTAAATATTTAATTGACACAGGTGCAGGAATATCTATTTTTAAACCGACAGCTTGCGAAAATTTTAAACAAAGGTTCTCTGAAAACTTAGCGATAAAAGGAATAACAAATGAAAATATTTTGATAACAGAGTCTGTATTAATCCTTTTTAAATAAAATGATCCGCATAAAGTTTATATTTGTAATCTTGATATAGAATTTGATGGAATCTTAGGTGTCGATTTCATGCAACACTATCGCTGCATTGTTGATATCTTTAATAAAAAATTAATTACGTATTTTAAGACGATTCCATTATTTAAAGCCGAATCTTACAGTAATGAGATAAATAAACTTGATGATTCTGAACGTCAATGCTTTGATATACAAAATATAATTAATATACCACCGAGAATTGAAAAAATTTATAAATTTAAAACTAATCAATTAAAAAATACTGAAGCAATACTATTATCACAATCAATTGATAAAGTACATATTCCTAATGCTATAGTTAATATAAATGAAAATGGTGAACTTCTAACGTCCGTAATAAATATAAATTCGATTCCTAAAATAGTAAAATTTGATAATTTAAAATTTGAACCACTTATTAAGACAAACACTTCGATACAAAATTTTAATAAGGCGAATACTTCAACATATAGTAGAGAAGAAGAGATAGTTGACCAATTACGAACGGAACACTTAAACAACGAAGAATTAAATATGATTGTTCAAATTTGTCTAGATTTATCTGATATTTTCTACTTAGAAGGAGACAAACTTACATTTACAAGTGAAATAAAACACTCTATTCCGACTAGAGATACAAGACCAATTTACACAAAGTCCTATAGATATCCCCAAGTACATAAAGAAGAAGTTAAAACTCAAATTAATAAAATGTTAGACCAAGGAATTATTCAACCTTCAGTCTCTCCATGGTCAAGTCCAGTATGGATCGTACCAAGCAAAGTAGATGCTTTTGGAAAACAAAAATGGAAAATGTGTATTGACTTTAGGAAGCTCAATGAACTTTGCCTCGATGAAAAACTACCATTACCAAATATATCTGACATACTTGATCAACTAGGACACAGCCAGTATTTTACAACATTAAATCTTTCAACAGGATTCAATCAAATTGAAATCAATCCAAAAGACGTACTAAAAACTGCTTTTTCTGTAGAAAATGGACATTACGAATATCTTAGAATGCCATTTGGATTAAAAAATACACCATCAACATTCCATAGAGTGATGGACAACATTCTTATGGGTATACAAAATGAAAGATGTGCAGTATACATGGATGATATCATAATATATAGCAGGACTATCCATGAACACATGAGTATATTAAAAGATGTATTCTCCAGACTAAGGAAAGCTAATTTAAAAATCCAACCAGACAAATGTGAATTTCTTAGAAAAGAAGTTGCATATTTAGGACATTTAATTACAAAGGACGGAGTAAAATCGAATCCCAACAAAACTAAAGCAATTCAGGAATTTCCAGTTCCAAAAAATACAAAAGGAGTGAAATCATTCCTAGGATTATTAGGATATTATAGAAGATTTATCCCAGACTATGCAAAAATATCAAAACCTCTAACGGAACTATTAAAAAAACATGTTACTTTTAATTTTGACAAACAATGTCATGAAGCTTTCAATAAACTAAAGGAAAAACTCACTACTGAACCAATTTTAATATATCCAAACTTTGAAGAACCATTTATTTTCACCACAGACGCATCATTATATGCAATAGGAGGAATTTTATCTCAAGGGCCAATAGGAAAAGACCTTCCAATAGCTTATGCATCTCGAACGCTATGTCCAGCAGAAACAAAATATAGCGTAATAGAAAGAGAACTCTTAGCAATTGTATGGACAGTCAAACACTTCAGACCTTACTTATTTGGCAGAAAATTCAAACTAATCACAGATCAGGCTTCAGATTATCAAGATGGAGACTTAAATTAGAAGAATATGACTACGAAATAATCTACAAACCAGGAAAAATCAACAAGAATGCAGATGCTCTTAGCAGAATTAAAATAAATAATATTCAAAGAGCTTGTACCTTTAACCAAAAACTAAATATCGACCAAAAATCTGATGAAACAGATCCAGAAAATCATGAAGACGAAAATATACTAATGTCACCTCAGACGATGGAAAGTGAATGGAAAAGATTCACAGACCTTTATCAAACAACTAGCTTGATTGATTATTCAAAAATCCGATACACAAATGATCAATTACTAGATAAAAACCATAAAAATTTAATTGTCATATTTCAAGAAGACAGATTGCAAGATCTTCACTACAAAATAATTGAAGACTTTCACGAAGAACACTCACCATTTGATGATGACAAAATTAACATTTTGAACTCAAAAACAGTAAAAAAACGAAAATATTACCTAACTACACTACCCTTCCAAAGTGAAGATGCACTTCCAACTTTATTTAAAATATTAATCAACTCAAGACATATACTTGATGATTCAAAAATCTACTATGTGGAAAATAACATACACTTACCAATAATAGAAATGATATGTTTTATTTTTGCAGAAAAAGATCTAAAATTAGTAATTTGTCAAAATATTGTAACTAATCCTCAAAAAGACGAAATTCCAATCATAATACAAGAATATCATTCAGGAAAAAGAAACTTCCATAGAGGAGTAAATGAAACAATTCGAAGAATCAAAGAAAAGCATAATTGGACAGGATTAAGTAAAGATGTCGAAAACTATATTCAAAGATGTGAAATTTGTCAAAAGAATAAAATTCTGAGAAAAAACTTATATAACCCTCTAGTAATTACCGAAACTCCAAAAACATCGTTTGAAAGAATAAATATTGATATACTAGAAATCCCAAATAAAAATTATATCCTAACCATAAGGGATGAATTGACTAAATTTATCCAAGCATATCCCTTAATGGATAAAAGTTCAAAATCCGTAGTAAATACACTACTTCTATATTTCCAACACTATGGAACACCATTGAGAATCCGTTGTGATTTCGGAAGAGAATTTAACAACCAATTAATGAAAGACCTATGTAATCTTTACAATATTAAAATTACTTTTTCCAGTGTAAATCACCCTCAATCAAACGGCTCTCTTGAAAGATTTAATGCTACTCTACTCGAAATGATAAGAGTTATGAAAACCGAAGACCCTAGAGAACACCCCTGTCAGTTATTACCATATGCCTGTATATGTTATAATAATTCGTTAAATAAAACAACAGGATTTACCCCCTATGAATTAATATTTGGACACACATCAGCTAGACCACCAGAAACCCTGTATAATGAAAAAGAATTAATTTCAAAATACATTCGAGATTTAAATGCAAGAATCAAACACTATTACGAATCAGCTAGAAGTAATACTCAGAAATCAAAACAAAAAGCTAAAGAACGATTTGACGAGCATATTCCAGAAAAACGAGATAACGCAAACTACAAAATTGGAGATAAAGTTTACGTGAAAGAATCACAAATTAAAGGGAAACTCGCACAGAAATTCAACGGTCCATTCGAAATCAAAGAGATTCACTTGAACTCAGCGACTCTAGAAAATCTTGAAACCAAACAGTTAACCAAAGTCAATTTTGACAGATTTAAACCCTATGTAGACGATATTATTATTATCCTAGACGATAAAAACGCTTATAAAACTGAATTAGAATGCGATTAATCTGATAATGATTGACTATTTTTATTTTCAGGTTAACACTTTTGCTATGCACGAACTTAAGAGAAACTACACCCTTAATTCAAGGAAACCAGAAATATTTATATACTCTTAAAACAATAGAGAATAATATTGGACTCTATTTCCAAAGGGAAATGAAACTTAAAGTATCCAACGATAAATGGACTTTACTAGTATACAAAGACATCTATAAACTTCGAGAAACTTATAATAATAACAATAATATTTTAAACAGTCTCTTATCAACCATAACAAGAAAAACCGATAAAATGAAAATTTTTAATTTCGACTTGCTAACACACATAAGCCTACTTAAACAAATATCGAAAGATTTAGAAACCAAATTTGAAGAAGTAGAGCTAGATGTTTCCATTAACCCTCGAAAGAAACGCGGTTTAATTAACGCTGCAGGAAGTATTTGGAAGTTCATAACTGGTAATTTAGACGCTTCAGACGGCGAATATTATAATAACTGCATTAATAAAATTGAAAAAGATGAACATGAATTAGAAAACCTGATGAAAAAACAAATAATGGTTACAACATCGGTAATCCAAAACTTTAATGAAACTCTACAGAAGTTTAAAATAGATGAACAGACTTTTAATGAAGATATAAAAATAATAGATGATAAAATTCATAAAATAAACGACAACTTAGAACTTTTGGAATTGAAAATACAGATAATGGGAGTTTGTCAACATCTTATGGAATCATACTCTTTTATTGAAAATGAAGTAAATAACATATTAAATGCAATTACATTTGCAAAACTCAAAATAATTCATACGTCAATTCTTACACCAAAAGATCTTATAGCTGCTTTACAAACAATATCTCAGAATCTCCAAAAGAGTAATTTACCTCTATCAATTAGAGAAGCTAAAATAGCTACGTATTTAGATATTATCGAATTATCAGCTTTTCAAACAATTGATAAATTAATTTTTGTACTAGATATACCACTGGTAGAACCAGAAATGTATACAATATATCAATTATATCCAATTCCTATAAAGGACAATCGAACCAAACTTCATTATATTTTGCCAACTATTCAAAAATATATCGCGAAAAGTGATGATTCAGATCAATTTATTCTATTGACAAATATTAATAATTGTAAAGAAGTTATGTTAAACATAAAACTTTGTAAAAATTTGTATTCATATCCTATAGATTCTAACGCAATATGTGAAGCACAGTTATTAAAAACTCCTCAACTAAATATTCCCAAAAATTGTCAAACTATTTCAGTGTACGCACAAGAATATAAAATACAACTTTTAAGTAATAATATATGGTTATTAGTTGTAACGGATCAAACTCCGATTACTATTAAATGTAAAAATATTGATCCAGTATAAAAAATTATCGATACTAATACAATTATGACATTACAACCAGAATGCATTGCATTTATCGGAACTACTAAAGTTCAAGCCACAATGTCAAAAATGTCAGAATGGCACTATAGCTATTCAAATGTTGTGAAAATACCTTATAATTGTTGTTAAAACTATCCAGACAATACTATGGACAATTTAAATTTAAAACCTCTAAAAATGAGTGATTTAAATCCAGAAAACCTAGAAATTGCAAAACACAAATTGGATCAATATTCCAAAGACCTTGATGACTTAATTAATGAACCTTTAATTAAAAAGTACACTCCTTGGTTCACTTATGTTTCTATAACTCTAATAGTAGCAATTATATTTGTCTACATATTCTTTAAATGTAAAAAACGTAGGAAAATGATTAGGATAGGAATTGAATCCTCTAACCTTCCACCGCCACCTCCAAAGCCTGAATTACCCTTATTAGGAGGGAAATTTTCAAAAATTCTACCTCGTAGAAAACCGAGTTTACATATTAGTGAACCTATTGAAGAAACCGAAATGTTCGAATTTACTGATAATAAAAATTTTAATAAAAATTATGTTTAAAATTGTAAACTCTAATTAAAAAAGTTACAGCAAAAAATGCAGCTAACTTTTTAATAAGAGGGGGAGTTGTTATATCCAAATTTACCCAATATTATTAAAATATTCTAAGATATTGTTTATCACGTAACTGCTGACATTGCAGGTCCAGTTAATGAATACTGTAATCTAATATGTTATTTATCCAAACGGATGCAGGTGTTTTATAAAGACGCTGAATTTACTAAAAAGGCACCAATAGTTTCAAATATCATAAACAAGCTTAGACGCTGAATTTACTAAAAAGGCAATAATAGTTTCAGACATCATAAACAAGCCTAGACACTGAATTAACTAAATAAACAATAAAGAATAGTATCATATTTCATCAACAAGTCTAGACTATGAATAAAGCCTTATTGTTTCTATTGCTCGAAAACAGACAAAGAAACCAGTGCATCATGGGAAAAGTTCATGATAATATGAATACCTGCACTCGCCCTGCGCTCATTAGTCAGTCAAGCCTAACAGTAGTAGAGGATAAGTCAGAAGTCCGCTAAGCATAAGAGTATATTGTACATTATTCTCTTAGTTTAAAGTCCAAATTAAATAAAATTATTGTTAGTCGTGTGACTGCAAAATAAAGTGTTTTTTAAAAACCCTTACCACTCGACCACGACCTAACATGTATATATATATATATATATATATATATATATATATATATATATATATATATATATATTATTTTACATCCATTTTAAATGCTCGTTTGAAATCATTTCTACGAAATCAGAATCCCGGATGCATCTTTACCTGGACTCGACCGTGCCTGTGTATTATCACTCCTGGTTAGGTAAAAATGCGTTGTTAGAATTTGAAAGGAGGTAAAGTATGTGAATAGGATTAATGGCTTACATTAATAGGATTAATGACACATTTTTGCTGTATCAATTTTATTACCTGATTTCAAGTAATATTTCGAGGATTGTGGATTCAAAGAGATTAAGTTTAGAGTTTAACAACTACACTTAATGTTAAAATAGCTTTACTCACATAACTTAGATCTTGCATTTATTTGATCTGTATTAGTTAAGTAATCATAAGAAAGGAAGAAAACGGGATTCTGACAACATGGTTTTTGGGTGGACTTTTTAGACCACCCCATACATATATGCTATCGATCACCAGAGACACGTTTTTTATCAGGCGTAAAGAATGGCTAGAATTTTAATAGACATAAAGCACTAATGGAGTGTAGTTACATTATCAGAAATAATAGGTGAACGCATATAAATTATATCATTGATATCTAAATCACTACTTTTGTCGGGATTTCAGCTCTAGGTGTTGATATCACCGATCTATATACCCTCTCTAATGACGCCTTTTCGGTGTTTCTATTTCTTTTAATTTAAATTAGTATTTGAAGTATTGAGGGTAGAGTGAACAAAACAGATTAAGTTTACAGTTTAACGGATTCTATAAAATCTTTGTATATATACATCTATTTGAATGGTATTAATGTTGGGTGTTTTCCAATGCTTTGTATCTCATTTTATGTGACTTTTCGAACAATACGTGTTTTGTAAGTCAAAACAGAGTAATTTTTAGAACCATTTCGAATGATCTTTCGTCATCTACACCAAATCGGGTTCTTGGATGTATCTTTTTTTTCTAGAAACACATCAATTATTTATAAAGGGACGAAGCTTCGCGTATAGATACAAAAAAAATTGGGTTGAGCGTAAATGTTTGGATATATGTGTATGTATATATGTATATGAGTGGGCATATGAACGTATATACATGGATGTGAGTATATGGGTGTATGTATGTTAACGAACACCAATTTTTAAAATTGCTATAGCTAATTTCTGTTATGATTTTTTGCATTTCGTTTCAGAGAACCATTTTTAGAATGCTTCTTGTGTACCACAGTACTATTTAATTTTATATTGAATTGTATATACTTCCATAATTAGGGTGTGATGGATGATGAACCAAATCTTCTCATCCATAATGAAGTATGTATGCAAATAAAACTACATCTTGTTTATTATTATATCCATTTATGTTTATTAATAGATATTACTGTTTACTGAATGCTTTTTTTTAATACCATTCCTCTTTTTCAATGCATAAAACCAAGTTGAACATGTTTACAGTGTATCTGATTCTAATTATAAACTCAATTCAGATCGAGTATTCTCCCTGATTTTCAATTATAATAGTTCCAACTACGATTCTGGGGAGGATGATACATCCTTCAAAGCCGAGGCCAAAGTCATAAATATAGTGGTAAAATATGGCAACAGGAGTGCTAATGACACCATTGAGACTACTTATAATGGAAGATGACGATGTTATCCTTATGAACGATATCAATGCCAGTATCATTTAGTGATTGAGATCCGATGACTCGATATTTTTAAGGAATGCGAGGTTCTATTAGAATTTTTTAAATAAATTTATTTTGGTGGAAATAAGATTTGAGATAATATCGGTATATATTTTTGCTCGAATTAGTTCTTTTATTTCGGTTAAAGTCTCTTCTATGTGCATTAGTAAGTACTAAAATATCCTTATAGTTTTCTAAATAACTGCCGAAATAATGATCAAAACATGCCTTTGTTAGCAGATCCAATTAACCATCAGCTTAAGTACAACACATTTCCAACTACAAGAATAGTATCCTTCAATTTAATTTGATATATCACCCAGAATTTGACATCTCACCTAGAATTCTAAGTCCGATTATATTTTTTTGATTGATCCAAAAGCTACAATTTGATTTTACAGCTAACTATCTTAACACTTTACAAATCTGTTTTACTGATCACATGTTATTTATGGTCCTATATATTCATAGAAACATGATAGTAACGTAACTTATATATTAACTAGAATTTGTAAGATTTAACTATTACATAGGCTTTATGCGATATTATAATGAATATTAATACCATAACCCCCACTCACTCAAATGATTGGGAGATATTTATCAATCGAGAGTATTGAAGGAATTTTTATGTTATGTGAGTATATTTCTCTCTTGAGTGTAGCTAAAAAGACTATTTTTGTTCTAGTACTACACCTGCTGGTATAGGTCAATAAGGTTTTTCCTGTATCAAATGAAATAGAGTTGAAAAACATATTTTGATGTGTGCATTTAACAAGAATCACTAACAAAAGTTTTTAAAATTTAGACAAATGAGGATCTAATCTTCCTGTATACTAATAAATGTCTTAATATGGCTAGAAAAAAAATAAGATAAAAAGTATTGCAAAGAATTTTAGAAAGACGAGGATTGGAGAGGTGGTAACGAAAACGAGGACATTGAAGCCTATAGTTTAATAGAGGGAAATTATGTAGATTTTAATTAAGTTTGTTATACTATTTCAATTGTATGAATGTTATATTACCTACTAAAGACATTTAAATGAAAATATGATTCCAATGAATTGTATTCTGCTGGAAGACATAAAAATACACCACAAAAATTTAATATATACAGCAAACTTATCTAAATAGGTTTCCCAATTGTATGTATACTCAAGACTATTACGAATAACTTGTATACACATATATCAAGTCTACATACGTCAATCAATCTCCGCGCTGTGCATTCTGTTGCTTGATATTCGTGAAATCTATCAGACATATTAATTTCACATACTCAAACTAGAAATTTCTATAAGGATATGTGTGAGAATTTACATAAATTCTATACTTCTAATTACTCTAAGAACAACCATCACGGTATACTTGTAAACAAATCTAGCGAAAATTTATCCTCAGATGTCAGCTTTTCAGTTAAACTTATACGATATACATGTCAAAGTTAAAAAAATAAAGCAGCTTTATCACATGCGGGAGATAAACCCTATTTTATACCTATAATCGAACACACACTTGAAGGTACCATAATTTGACCTTGTTAGAAAGATTTTATGACAATTAAAACATGTAACTAACCTGTTCGCATAAAGCAAACAATACAGCCTTCAAGTTGCAGTACAAGAACTTCCCTAACCCAATGGGCTATATAACTCATTCAATCAGATAAGGACTATCCTTATAAAATATGTTTTATTTATTCATAGGGTTGCAGCATTAACCTAAGTTACATTTTCATTTATTCTAATGATTTTACAACCTTTTACATACTTAATATACCCTGATGTCTTATATATAAACTTACATATATTTACATACATTTACACTTTATATCTATATTTATTTTATTATATTAGTCTTATTTATATGTATAGTTGGATCATATAGCTACTTCTTTATTATTACAGTAGTAACAAGAAATTTTTCTAGGTGTAGGAATATCTATAACATCACCTTCTTAATTATTGTAATGCTCAGTACAGAACAAATATTTTTTTATTTCAGAGTCTTGTTGTAGTGCTTTTGGGAGTTTACGATAAACTAAAACTATTTCATCACTACAGGCGACAATTATTTCTTTAGATAATCCAACAAGTTCTTCTCTAGTCATATCTTTTAAACATTTTTTCCTAGCAAAGGCTTTCACTGAATTTCAAATCCCGTCCATATTTTCAGCATATATAACTACTATTTTTTCACGTCCAAATTTTAGACATATACAACCGCAAAAAATTAAATTAAATTTCTATTATTTTTAAAAGATTTTCAAATTTTACAAGTCTTCATAAATTTCAGAAAAAAAAACAGTGAACAACCTAAGATCTTGACTTTATTCTTGATTTTTCGTCATGGGTAAACTAAAAATTTAAATGTTTAGTCTTGTAAAAGACTTGCTGTAACAAGCTGAGGCCTATTTCTTTTTACTTTCGAGGCCTATATCTCGTATTCTTTCACATATCCTAGACTGTTAGGTTTTTCCCTACAAGAAATATCATTGGTTTTTAATACAAATGAAGCAAATCACCCCTTATTGTGTGCGACTACGTAGTAGACACATCTATGTGAACTTGGAAAACATATGTCTTTTTGTAATATTTTTGAAAGAGGATTTGAACGGGTATATCTATAAATTTGAGCACCTAACAAGAGCTACAGTTATACAAAATTTAAGTATCCTCATAAACATCAGAAAAACTAACAATGAACTACCTAAGATTTTTGCATTATATATATGATTTTTCCATAATGCGTAGACTAAAAAATTAAATGTTTAGCCTTGTAAAAGAATTGCTGTAACAAGTTGAGTCCTAGTTCTCTTTGCTTCATAGGATTATAAATTACATTTATTCAAATATCGTAGACCTATAGATTTTTCTCTACAAGAAATATCATTAGTCTTTTATTGCAAATGAAGCTACCTATCCCTCATTGTGTGCGAATACATAGCGGACACATCTCTGTAAATTTGAAAAACACATGTTCTTTTATCGGAAGAGGATATGAATGAATATATATCTATATATTAGAACGCTTAACGGATTTTGCAGTTAATAAAATGTATATATGAATTTTTGATGCTATAAATCTCGATTCTTTTGGTGATAGTAATTCTTCACCTGAAGAAAACTCCGAGTTTTCTAACAGCATATATCCAACACCTATGATTACATATAACATTTTAAAATAGTCTTTCGTAATCCTTAAGTCCATAAATGTCTGTAAAAAAGTTATTTCCGATCATATCTTTGTCTAGACTCGTCACTAACCATATATTATCGCCCTACAGGTATAAAGAATTGTTAGAATTTTAAAAACCATAAAACATATCCATTGTGCTGGCTATTAAGTTTGAGCTCTATTACAAGAACTATTAACATTATTCGTACTCATTTAATCCACTAACCACATGCTATTAGTGAGCTTATATATTCATAGAAATATAGTGATGTAACTTATATTAAGTAAAATTTGTAAGATCTAACTATTGTAAAGCTTTTATAAAATATTATAATAATGTGTTTAATATCAACATCATAATTCATACCCATTCAAAAGATGGTAGACACTTATCAATCGAGAATACTGAAGACATTTTTTATATTATGTGTGTACGCTAAGCTTTCTCACAGTACAAATCTAATATCCACGGTTGCATTTGAAATTGGTAAAAGTCTTGATCTTCAGGACATTTAAACAAACAAAATGAAACTTGGCCTAAAATGTTTAATTAGTGATAGTATCCATATATAGTTTAAATGTTATGAAGATTACTTATCTCATGATATATGTAACCTCTATTGCAATCTTTATATATTTGAAGAAGAGATCTTTGCTATTACACTATAGTTCTGTAACTCGTCTGCGACAACAAACATGTAGCGATTCAAAGACTTCTGATATATCAAAACAGTTGAGTGAACCCCATGATATTTATATAGAAACTATCCCAATATCCAAGCAGTTCGAGTGTCGAAAGTATTTTATTTAATTATATAAAATAAGCAACTTATATAAAAATGACTGTTGAAAATGAAGTTTCAACATCAAACTCTGAACCATTTCCAACAAAATGGGGATTCTCAGGTTACATGGATAATGTACATTCGAGTTATGAACAAACAATGGCTAGAAAAATACTGAATTAATGAAGTTTCACTCACCGTGGAAGATATACTAATTAAATTACCCAAAAAGAATCAATCCTACCCGAGATTTTGCTGTACACATATAGATTTGAAATGATAAAAAAAGATTAAGGAGTCGTATAACTAAAACTGGGTACTTTTTAGATTCAGTTACAAGCTTGGTACTGTATAACTATTCTCATCACACCCACATAAACTAATTGGCTTTTCTTCGTTTGGTTTTGGCTACCGAAGGAAATATTATGACAAAAAGTGAGGTGTCCTATAATGCGGTGGATGCAGTAACAAAATTTAATCAATCACTCAACTTGCCTGTAAGTTTTTAAGTAATGGTTAACTTCATACATCCATCAAAAATTAGTAGTTCTTTAGAGATAAACTCACCATACTCACCTAGGTACACATATCCCAAAAATTAGTCATATTTTTAAACAGATTAATTTTTAATAATGAATACCCTCTTATACTTCTGTACACCCCATTGTTCTCAATATCTTTTTGCACGGGGGTGAAGAACTGTATTACTACAATTTGCATTACTAGAATAAACATTTAAAAGCTATTTAGATGCAAAAACAATAAAAGTGTAATATAATAAGGCTATCTAGACAAGTTTTCAATGCTGGATATATAAGGCTGATATGTGTGACTTTCGGAATGCATATATTAAGTCTAATATAACAACCATACAATCTCGTCTTACATACTCAAACTTAAAATTTCTATAATAAGGCTTGCGAAAACGTACACAAATTTAATGATCTACTTTTAAAAATGTGAATTACTAACCGCATGCTATTAGTGGTCTTACATATTTATACGAACATAAACTAAACCAACCCACACCAACCCGAACTAAACTACTATTGCTAGGTTTAATTTGTTATTGCTAAAATATTTGATAGAAATAGGTATTTACACGAGTTCATATAGGAAAAGAATATATATATATATATATATATATATATATATATATATATATATATATATATATGCAATATTCGCATATAGGTGTATATAACTAAATAAAATAACTTTTCCTAATCGTTTGTAATCTTTATACACTTGAGGCTATCATGATTTGGACTTGTAAAGAGAACTGTATGATAATTAAGGCATGCAACTAACCTGTTGACACAGAGCAGATATAACAGACAACACAAAAAATCTTCAGACCACAATGTAACTGCTATATCTGCTCTATGGCAACAGCTTAGTTGCATACCTTAATTATCATACAGTTCTCTTTACAAGTTCAAATCATGATAGCCTCAAGTGTATAAAGATTGCAAACGATTAGGAAAAGTTATTTTATTTAGTTATATACATCTACATGCGAATATTGCATATGTATATATATATATATATATATATATATATATATATATATATATATATTCTTTTCCTATATGAACTCGTGTAAATACCTATTTCTATCAAATATTTTAGCAATAACAAATTAAACCAAGCAATAGTGGTTTAGTTCGGGTTGGTGTGGGTTTTTTTAGTTTATGTTCGTATAAATATGTAAGACCACTAATAGCATGCGGTTAGTAATTCACATTTTTAAAAGTAGATCATCAAATTTGTGTAAGTTTTCGCAAGCCTTATTATAGAAATTTTAAGTTTGAGTATGTAAGACGAGATTGTATGGTTGTTATATTAGATTTAATATATGCATTCCGAAAGTCACACATATCAGCCTTATATATCCAACATTGAAAACTTGTCTAGATAGCCTTATTATATTACACTTTTATTGTTTTTGCATCTAAATAGCTTTTAAATGTTTATTCTAGTAATGCAAATTGTAGTAATACAGTTCTTCACCCCCGTGCAAAAAGATATTGAGAACAATGGGGTGTACAGAAGTATAAGACGGTATTCATTATTAAAAGTTAATCTGTTTAAAAATATGACTAATTTTAGGATATGTGTACCTAGGTGAGTATGGTGAGTTTATCTCTAAAGAACTAGTAATTTTTGATGGATGTATGAAGTTAACCATTACTTAAAAACTTACAGGCAAGTTGAGTGATTGATTAAATTTTGTTACTGCATCCACAGCATTATAGGACACCTCACTTTTTGTCATAATATTTCCTTCGGTAGCCAAAACCAAACGAAGAAAAGCCAATTAGTTTATGTGGGTGTGATGAGAATAGTTATACAGTACCAAGCTTGTAACTGAATCTAAAAAGTACCCAGTTTTAGTTATACGACTCCTTAATCTTTTTTATCATTTCAAATCTATATGTGTACAGCAAAATCTCGGGTAGGATTGATTCTTGTGGGTAATTTAATTAGTATATCTTCCACGGTGAGTGGAACTTCATTAATTCAGTATTTTTCTAGCCATTGTTTGTTCATAACTCGAATGTACATTATCCATGTAACCTGAGAATCCCCATTTTGTTGGAAATGGTTCAGAGTTTGATGTTGAAACTTCATTTTCAACAGTCATTTTTATATAAGTTGCTTATTTTATATAATTAAATAAAATACTTTCGGCACTCGAACTGCTTGGATATTGGGATAGTTTCTATATAAATACCATGGGGTTCACTCAACTGTTTTGATATATTAGAAGTCTTTGAATCACTACATGTTTGTTGTCGCAGACGAGTTACAGAACTATAGTGTAATAGCAAAGATCTCTTCTTCAAATATATAAAGATTGCAATAGGGGTTACATATATCATGAGATAAGTAATCTTCATAACATTCAAACTATAAATGGATACTATCACTAATTAAACATTTTAGGCCAAGTTTCATTTTGTTTGTTTAAATGTCCTGAAGATCAAGACTTTTACCAATTTCAAATGCAACCGTGGATATTAGATTTGTACTGTGAGAAGGCTCAGCGTACACACATAATATAAAAAATGTCTTCAGTATCCTCGATTGATAAGTGTCTACCATCTTTTGAATGGGTATGAATTATGATGTTGATATTAAACACATTATTATAATATTGTATAAAAGCTTTACAATAGTTAGATCTTACAAATTTTACTTAATATAAGTTACATCACTATATTTCTATGAATATATAAGCTCACTAATAGCATGTGGTTAGTGGATTAAATGAGTACGAATAATGTTAATAGTTCTTGTAATAGAGCTCAAACTTAATAGCCAGCACAATGGATATGTTTTATGGTTTTTAAAATTCTAACAATTCTTTATATCTGTAGGGCGATAATATATGGTTAGTGACGAGTCTAGACAAAGATGTGATCGGAAATAACTTTTTTACAGACATTTATGGACTTAAGGATTACGAAAGACTATTTTAAATTGTTATATGTAATCATAGGTGTTGGATCTATGCTGTTAGAAAACTCGGAGTTTTCTTCAGGTGAAGAATTACTATCACCAAAAGAATCGAGATTTATAGCATCAAAAATTCATATATACATTTTATTAACTGCAAAATCCGTTAAGCGTTCTAATATATAGATATATATTCATTCATATCCTCTTCCGATAAAAGAACATGTGTTTTTCAAACTTACAGAGATGTGTCCGCTATGTATTCGCACACAATGAGGGATAGGTAGCTTCATTTGCAATAAAAGACTAATGATATTTCTTGTAGAGAAAAATCTAAAGGTCTACGATATTTGAATAAATGTAATTTATAATCCTATGAAGCAAAGAGAACTAGGACTCAACTTGTTACAGCAATTCTTTTACAAGGCTAAACATTTAATTTTTTAGTCTACGCATTATGGAAAAATCATATATATAATGCAAAAATTTTAGGTAGTTCATTGTTAGTTTTTCTGATGTTTATGAGGATACTTAAATTTTGTATAACTGTAGCTCTTGTTAGGTGCTCAAATTTATAGATATACCCATTCAAATCCTCTTTCAAAAAGATTACAAAAAGACATATGTTTTCCAAGTTCACATAGATGTGTCTACTACGTAGTCGCACACAATAAGGGGTGATTTGCTTCATTTGTATTAAAAACCAATGATATTTCTTGTAGGGAAAAACCTAACAGTCTAGGATATGTGAAAGAATACGAGATATAAGCCTCGAAAGTAAAAAGAAATAGGCCTCAGCTTGTTACAGCAAGTCTTTTACAAGACTAAACATTTAAATTTTTAGTTTACGCATGACGAAAAATCAAATATAAAGTCAAGATCTTAGGTTGTTCGCTGTTAGTTTTTTTTCTTCTGAAATTTATGAAGACTTGTAAAATTTGAAAATCTTTTAAAAATAATAGAAATTTAATTTAATGGTTTGCGGTTGTATATGTCTAAAATTTGGAAGTGAAAAAAATAGTAGTTATATATGCTGAAAATATGGACGGGATTTTAAATTCAGTGAAAGCCTTTGCTAGGAAAAAATGTTTAAAAGATATGACTAGAGAAGAACTTGTTGGATTATCTAAAGAAATAATTGTCGCCTGTAGTGATGAAATAGTTTTGGTTTATCATAAACTCCCAAAAGCACTACAACGAGACTCTGAAATAAAAAAATATTTGTTCTGTACTGAGCATTACAATAATCAAGAAGGTGATGGTATAGATGGTCCTACACCTAGAAAAATTTCTTGTTACTACTGTAATAATAAAAAAGTAGCTATGTGGTCCAACTATGCATATAAATAAGACTAATATAATAAAATAAATATAGATATAAAGTGTAAAAGTATGTAAATATATGTAAGTTTATATATAAGACATTAGGGTATATTAAGTATGTAAAAGGTTGTAAAATCATTAGAATAAATGAAAATGTAACTTAGGTTAATGCTGCAACCCTATGAATAAATAAAACATATTTTATAAGGATAGTCCTTATCTGATTGAATGAGTTATATAGCCCATTGGGTTAGGGAAGTTCTTGTACTGCAACTTGAAGGTTGTATTGTTTGCTTTATGCGAACAGGTTAGTTACATGATTTAATTGTCATAAAATCTTTCTAACAAGGTCAAATTATGGTACCTTCAAGTGTGTGTTCGATTATAGGTATAAAATAGGGTTTATCTCCCGCATGTGATAGAGCTGCTTTATTTTTTTAACTTTGACATGTATATCGTATAAGTTTAACTGAAAAGCTGACATCTGAGGATAAATTTTCGCTAGATTTGTTTACAAGTATATCGTGATGGATGTTCTTAGAGTAATTAGAAGTATAGAACTTATGTAAATTCTCACACATATCCTTATAGAAATTTCTAGTTTGAGTATGTGAAATTAATATGTCTGATAGATTTTACGAATATCAAGCAACAGAATGCATAGCGCGGAGATTGATTGACATATGTAGACTTGATATATGGGTATACAATTTATTCGTAATAGTCTTGAGTATACATACAATTGGGAAACCTATTTAGATAAGTTTGCTGTATATATTAAATTTTTGTGGTGTATTTTTATGTCTTCCAGCAGAATAGAATTCATTGGAATCATATTTTCATTTAAATGTCTTTAGTAGGTAATGTAACATTCATACAATTGAAATCGTATAACAAACTTAATTAAAATCTACATAATTTCCCTCTATTAAACCATAGGCTTCAATGTCCTCGTTTTCGTCACCACCTCTCCAATCCTCGTCTTTCTAAAATTCTTTGCAATACTTTTTATCTTATTTTTTTTTTCTAGCCATATTAAGACATTTATTAGTATACAGGAAGATTAGAACCTCATTTGTCTAAATTTTAAAAACTTTTGTTAGTGATTCTTGTTAAATGCACACATCAAAATATGTTTTTCAACTTTATTTCATTTGATATAGGAAAAACCTTATTGACCTATACCAGCAGGTGTAGTACTAGAACAAAAATAGTCTTTGTAGGTACACTCAAGAGAGAAATATACTCACATAACATAAAAATCCCTTCAATACTCTCGATTGATAAATATCTCCCAATCATTTGAGTGAGTGGGGGTTATGGTATTAATATTCATTATAATATCGCATAAAGCCTATGTAATAGTTAAATCTTACAAATTCTAGTTAATATATAAGTTACGTTACTATCATCTTTCTATGAATATATAGGACCACAAATAACATGTGATCAGTAAAACATCCATATATATACGTTCATATGCCCACTCATATACATATATACTTACACATATATCCATACATTTACGCTCATATGCCCATTCATATACATATACACATACACATGTATACACCCATATGCTCACACAACTTACACGTATACATTATACGTACATATATCCGCTCATATACATATTCATATACATATATACACAAACACACTTGTGAACACGCGTATACTCACATATGCAATTATACACATACATAAGTATACATACCTACATACATACACATATATCCATACATATACAAATATACACACATATATATATATATATATATATATATATATATATATATATATATATCCATATGCATACATACATATATATGCATACATGCGAGCGAGATGCTATAAGTGATAAGCTCAACCCAATTTTTTTTGTATCTATACGCGAAGCTTCGTCCCTTTAGAAATAATTGATGTGTTTCTAGAAAAAAAAAGATACATCCAAGAATCCAATTTGGTGTAGATGACGAAAGATCATTCGAAATGGTTCTAAAAATTACTCTGTTTTGACTTACAAAACCCGTATTGTTCGAAAAGTCACATAAAATGAGTTACAAAGCATTGGAAAACACCCAACATTAATACTATTCAAATAGATGTATATATATAAAGATTTTATAGAATCCATTAAACTGTAAACTTAATCTGTTTTGTTCACTCTACCCTCAATATTTCAAATATTAATTTAAATTAGAAGAAATAGAAACACCGAAAAGGCGTCATTAGAGAGGGTATATAGATCGGTGATATCAACACCTAGAGCTGAAATCCCGACAAAAGTAGTGATTTAGATATCAATGATATAATTTATATGCGTTCACCTATTATTTCTGATAATGTAACTACACTCCATTAGTGCTTTATGTCTATTAAAATTCTAGCCATTCTTTACGCCTGATAAAAAACGTGTCTCTGGTGATCGATAGCATATATGTATGGCGTGGTCTAAAAAGTCCACCGAAAAACCATGTTGTCGGATTCCCGTTTTCTTCCTTTCTTATGATTACTTAACTAATACAGATCAAATAAATGCAAGGTCTAAGTTATGTGAGTAAAGCTATTTTAACATTAAGTGTAGTTGTTAAACTCTAAACTTAATCTCTTTGAATCCACAATCCTCGAAATATTACTTGAAATCAGGTAATAAAATTGATACAGCAAAAATGTGTCATTAATTCTATTAATGTAAGCCATTAATCCTATTCACATATTTTACCTCCTTTCAAATTCTAACAACGCATTTTTACCTAACCAGGAGTGATAATACACAGGCACGGTCGAGTCCAGGTAAAGATGCATCCGGGATTCTGATTTCGTAGAAATGATTTCAAACGATCATTTAAAACGGATGTAAAATAATAGGTATATATATATATATATATATATATATATATATATATATATATATATATATATATATTGCGAAACTCCGTAAAGACATATTTTGGTCAAAACGTTCATTATTCAAAATATCACTTAAAACGACAATAGAACCCAAACTTAAAAGCGAACATAATAGGTATGTTTTATCTGTTTTAAAATTATAGCAATACTTGTGACCTAATTCAAAAGGTAGGCATCTGTCGGGCGGTCAAAAGCAGGGACAATAAGGTCCGAAAATATAATAGAACCCCTCGCCTCGGTAAAGGATGGCAGGTCTTGGTTCATCCGGAAATTCGAATACAAAAGACTATTTTAAATGCAAGGTATGGCTAATGTGAATAAAGCAGTTTTAACATTACCTGTTTTGTTAAATTCTAAACTTAATATCCACAATATTCGAAATAATACTTTAAATAAAAATAGAACAAAAAGAATTCAATAAAGGAATATATAGAACCCAAAGGCATTACAAATACTTTATTTCTTTTAAAATTCTAACAATACTTTTAATATAATTCAAAGGCAAACATTTGCCGGGTCGTCAAAAGCAGGGACAATAAGCTCTGGAAATACAATAGAACCCTTCGCCTCGGTAAAGGACGGCAGGTGGTGATGCACCTGGCCATCGATAGCTTGTATAACGTCACCCAAAAGATCCACCTCAGTTCCACCCAGGCGGAGATCCTTATTTTTTAATAGGATTTATTATAATTATTTAATTAATATAGAGTAATTAATTAAAAACAATAGAAACAACACTTTAACCCATTGTTTTAAGGGAAAAAACGGGATCAAGTTAGGTCGATTTTCGTTAATTAATTAAAAAAATAGCATAGGCCACGTATGCGGCACCCTGGGGCTGCCTCTGGGGCGGCCTCTGAACTCTCATAAAGCCTCTACTCACACCAATAATATTGACTTAACTACTGGAACAATTAAAAAACATATAAAATCCACTAATTTAAAATCCAATAATACAGTTTTAGACACAGTAAAAAGTATAAGAGAGAAAGTAAGAGATAATGATCTAATAATAACAAAACCAGATAAATCAAATGCAACAGTTATTTTATCAAAAGTTGAATATGTCAATAAAATAGAAGCATTTATTCAATCCGAAAATATTACAGAAATGAAAAACGATCCTACAAAAGTTTTTCAAACAAATTTGAAACAAACCCTGTCAAACATAACAACCATTTTTTCAGAATTCGATAAAAAAAGAATAATCAATATGAACCCACAAGCACCAAAACTCTATGGCCTTATAAAAAATCACAAACCAGGAATTCCCATTCGCCCAGTCGTTTCATACATAAATAGCCCCACGAGAGAACTCAGTATGAAACTAAATTCATTCTTCAAACAAATAAGCAACTTTAAACTAAGTCACAGTTTAAATAATTCAGTAGATCTCGTCCAAAAACTAAAAAACATAAAAATCACAGATAATTCCATACTAGTTTCTTTTGACATAAAAAGCATGTTTTCTAATATTCCAACAGATGAATGTTTTATACTTATCCAAGAAATCTTACAGGAACGAAATATAAATCCAATAGTTACTTCTGAAATCTTGTCCTCTTTCGAACTTTGCCTATCACAAACCTATTTCCAGTTTAATAACAAATTTTATTTACAAAATTCAGGCCTACCAATGGGTTCTCCTCTTAGCCCTCTCCTAGCAGACATTTTCATGTCAAACTCAGAAAACAAAATTCTTAATTCCCCTTTAAGCAAAAACCATGTTCAATTTTGGTACAGATATGTAGATGATGTTCTAGCATGTTTTAAAGACACTACTAGACAGCTTCAAAAATTCTTACAATTCATTAATAATTGCCATCCAAAAATTCAATTTACTCTAGAAACTGAAAATAACCATAAAATAAATTTTCTTGATATCACCATATCTCACCTCAATAATCAGTGTAAATTTAAAAATTTTAGAGAACCAACGTTTACAGATAATACTATATCTAATGATTCTTTTCACCCCTTACAACACAAAATGGCTGCATACAATTCAATGATACATAGAGCATTCTCTTTGCCTCTCTCTGAAGAAGATCTTCAAGGGGAACTAAATATCATTGAGAGGATTGCAGTATCAAACAATTTCTCCCAACAAACAATAAAGAAATTAATAACTAAAAAACAAAAACAACTAGCTTTTAATTCAATATATCCTAAAATAAAAAATGATAAAGATAGTTCATCTTATATATCTTTGTCATACTGTGGTGCCCTATCAGAAAACATAGCTAATACTCTTTCCAAACATAACATAAAAGTAGCATTTAAATCTCAACACAATCTATCCACTATCCTTTACAATGCTAAAGATAAAATTAATAAATTTAATAAATCAGGAGTTTATAAGTTAAAATGTTCAGAGTGTGATAGCTTGTATATTGGACAAAGTGGTAGAAGCTTTAAACCTCGCTTTTCAGAACACCACCGATCATATAGACTACAAAAAACAGACTCGAGCTTTGCCAACCATTGCTTAGAACGCAGCCACAGTTTTCCTGATTTGGACAACACTGACATATTACATTCTTCAACAAAGGGCCAAAAATTAAATATTCTTGAATCTTTAGAAATATATAAACATAGTAGAAATAAAAATGTAAATTTGCTTAATGACCAGACAGAAATTGGGTTTTTCCCGTTATTTGTTGTCGCCAAATAATAATTAGTTCCCAAAATTTAGTACCTCCCCTTTGTAATAATGAAATATCTCAGGTAGTTTTTATTTATTGTTAAATTTTCTCATGTTTCTGTATTGAATACTTAGTCTAACTTTGTAATTCAGTTTGAAAATGACTCTGTGAGTTGAAACTGCAGTCACTGTTTTCTTAATAAATTTAGTGGAATAAAACATAGTAGTTCCTTTTAAACATTTCCCGAAGATTATTTAAAAGTGATGGGAAGAAAACGTTGTGTTGTAGTATGATGCAATATATTAAATTTAAAAAACACCATTAAAGACAATAATGAATTGATACAAATTTTATTCCAAAAATATGTGAAGAGAATTTTAAAACAATATAAATGGCGTGTGACGCAATAACGAGTTTTGAAAACAACATAAAAATGCAATAGCATTGGTCAAATTAAAAATAAGCTGTACTTATTCAATAGATAATATTAAACCAGTTATTGTAAAAGATATGAAATTCAACTTTCAAGAATCTGCAAACTAACTTGTTTGTAATGTTTGAGAAAAAAATAGAGAATTTTCAGAAAATTCATGATAATGTGAATAAAAACACGTAAAATTTTAAGAGATCTATAAACACACATTTTCTAACTCATAAAAAATATAGTGACAATGGTAATGAGATAAACCTGAAATTTAATTTGTTTAATCTATTGTATAATGAAAAAATCAAGGAGATATTTTAAGAATTGATTAATAAAAAAAAAACAGAATCTGAAACCACTATTAACAATGTAAATTTTAAAACTACTGTAGGTGAAAGATTAGAAACAGAATTAGGATCTTTATCAGAAATAGAAAATTGAAACCGCCAAAAAGAAGTTAAAAATCGCAATTACAAATAACAGTTTAAAAATTGAGGAACTTTCGTCACAATTAAAAGAAATTGGAAATTCTTGTTGGAAAATCGATTTTATATTAAAACCATTTTAATGGCATATACAATCATTAATAACCGGATTCACCGATCTAGTTGCCATGGAAGTTAAATCTTCTACTTGGCCAGTTTTGTCTTGTTTATGATATTGTCATAATTTATAATACATATGTCAGCAAATAAACGCTTATATAGGGATGTTAAGAATAAAAACCAAGCCATAAAGCCTTAAAATATGTAAAGCAAATATTGTCTTCAAAATAAATAAAATTCTCAATTTGCATTTGTTCAATAATAAAAAAAAAACAATTTTTTATGCTTGTATTTTTAAGGTTCAACACTTGCTTGAATTAGTATTACTTTTGTCAGTTTAAATTCTCTATAGTCAACCTAGACCTTAGTGCAAAAATACAGTAATATTGTATATAAGGCTACCGAATAAAACATTCTTGAAGTTCATAAAAGAAATAAGAAAATCATATTGATAAATTCATTTACTTATAAAAAAACGTTAAAGTGTATTAAAAAGAAAGGTTTTGTTTCAAAATAAAGAGAAGTTTTTGAAAAAGGATCTACTCCAAATTGGCCAATAAAAATTTTTCAAATACGAAAGATTTATTTAACAAATCCGACAACTTATTTATTTAAAGCTACATGGTCTCTATGAAGAAGAATTAAATAATGTAAAACATTCAGACGTATCTTTGGCTGAAAAAAATTGGAGAGGGAAAGGAAAATAAGTTTTTATTGAATGGTTAGGGCTTAATACATCAGAAAATTCCTGTATCCTTAAATAGCTGTATTGCAATATATTTTTTTAAAAATCAATATGTGTTATTTTTTTTAAATAAACAATTTCTACAAATTATAAAAATATTTTTATTTAGATCTTATAACTAATCTGTGTACAATAAAGATTAATATTAAATATACGCTACGTTTTATATAGAAAATATTGTTAAGAATTCTTACACATTGTTGAATTTTTCTTTCAAATCTAAATCTATCAAGATAAGAACTTTGATATTTACTTTTTTGGGTTTGTCTAAACACACAGTCCCATTTCACTACTAATACACTTTATTTTTATTCCCACTAATAGTCACTGATTTCTATTATAATTGACCTGTTTTCTCAGCTTGTTCTATAATTCCCTTTATATAGAATTAACATTTCTGAAATATTTCTTAGACTCTCACCATTTAAATTCTGGCTATTATCTAAATCACTGTAAATATGGGAAAATAATTCTCCTTACTGATAATTATAGTGATGAAACAAATTAAAATATTCGGGAAATTCCCGATTTTTTATTATTTGAATTGTATAGTACAGAAGTTCATCTACTTCAACCAGTTTATCCATTGATTCTTTGCCAAGCATTACACAATCGCCCTGCTTTTGAATACTTATAACAGAACTGATTTATTTTTTCAAAAAATGCTATGCTTTTTCCAATTTTTAGTGGATATGTGTGTATGCTTGAGAAGAATAAAATTAATTTAATAGCACTTCTTGATTTTTTATAATTTTTTCCATTCTTCTTTATTCGTAATAATATGAAATCCATTTTGACTTCCAATTGGAATTTTTGTTGTAAAATCGTTTATTCCAAGTCCAATACAAACCAAATGGGTTAAGGAATTGTGAAGGTAATAAATTTTATAATATGATAATTTTTCATTATATTGACTAATTTTATCATTTAACTAAAACCCTACCATTAAAATGATGTTTTAATGCTAACCGAAAACTGATTTGCTATGTCTAAATTTATCTTATTCCTCCCTATCCCTTTATAAGAATCAAAGGTTAATTTTAGAAGGATCAATAAACTTTTATGCTCTATCACAATAATATAATTCTGTCAGGAACGAATAGAATAAAAAAAAATTATTGACAATATTATATTAATAATAAATAAATTTAAGCATTTTTTATCCCTCTCCTCCTCATTTTTAAGTTGAATACAGTTAAAAATCTTTCCAATTTTTTCAATCCAGTTGATGTCAAAGAAGTATTATTTGAATAATAAAAGAAAGTCTTCAAAAAGTTGCAATTATTCTCACCTTTATTCATTTGCAAAGAATCAGCAGCAGAATTATTATCAATATTTAAAGCTTTGATATAGTTACTGATTCAGGTTTAATAGGAGTGTTTGTATTATTTTCCAAACATACTATTCCATTCCATTATTTAAAACTAATTAATTGCAAATGAATATAGTTAATTAAGATGCCATTCAGATATTTTTAAATTTTTTATATCTATTAAACAATAAGAGGTATTTTTGAAGAATCATGTAGAAACAATGAAGAAATCTTACCGTTTTTTATATTTTTCTACCATTTAAAAGCGTTTTAATAAAGTTATTTAACTGCTTGACAAATTATGAATATAAATATGGTAATTAAAATTGTTAATACAGTCAATTATGTTTACACTCATTCTTCTACTTTAACAGGTTAATTTTTTTTCATAATGCCCAAACACTCAATTAACTCACTGGTTCTTCAGTGACGACAGTGTTCCCCAATTGGACAAACATCATTTCTCCAATCGCCATTGTAAAAACATTTATAAACGCCATGGACAGGTGAATAATTAAACGCTGAACCAGGTAATACTTCAGGATTTAATTTTCCCCATAATTTGTTTTCAATTTATTTTTCAAAATGTTCCAAACACATATTTACTCTGAACTAGCGACGAGGTAATTTATAATGATATGAGTTTGAATTTTAATACATTCTTAAATTCTTATGTTTAAGTCTTGAATAGAAAAAAAATGAACTTTTAACCTTGAATAGAAATTTTTTTAAAATCATTTTCATTTTCCATAAATCATTGAAAAAGAGGAATATCTTGGTGACCTCACGTTAATGTTTTATTATGGCTTGATATTTTTACATATTTTATCGTCATTAGGAGAAATAGCAATTTTGTTTACTATTTCGGAATAAATATTGTAAAAATAACTATACAAATACATAGGACAGAATGCTTTTGATTTTTTTTTTCTATCACATCTTCATATTGTATCATAACTGCTGGAAATTTTATATCTTTTGTTATCATTAGATGCAAGAACTAATTTATTCACTAATTCTGCATAAATATTATCTAGACGAGATCTAGACAAATATATGGTACACATATGTTTTGAATTGAATTGATTTTTAATGCTACTTTTCTTAATACCTTTTGCTTTTTTAAGTAAAGTATTTTCCGATTTCACTCAGTACGCTTTGGCTTCGGTATCATAAAAGTTTTTTATTGGTTTACTAGCATATTCATCATTAAATTTTCCAAAAACAAACTTCGTGTTTGGTAATTCATGAATACTATTAACAGAATAATTCGAAATGTAAAATTATTCAACGCGAATCATAATAGCATCATAAAGATTATCTGTCAAAATTTCCAAAACAAAGGAACCTGTCTGTATCTTTATATAAGAATTTAATATTTTTATTAAATATAGGTTTAAGAAAAACAAAAAAAGTCGTACATTACAGTCTTAAAATAATGGTTTTGCAATTAAATTTTCTGCGGTCTTTTGGCCATTGAATAACAAAACGTATTTTGATCTTGTTTCAACCTTTTCCATAGTTTTAATGTAAATATTGTTTTTAGCTAATTTATAAGAACTTTTATTAAATTAATTTGTAGATTAATTTCTTAATTTTGTATTTAGATAAATATGTTTTTTAGCCAAGGGGATTGTGTAAAGGGTATTACCCTAGGTGTTTTGTTTAATTTCATTCCATATTTAATACATTATTGTAATGTATAGTGAATTGTTTAAATTTGAAATTAATTTAAAGGTTTTATAATTCAGAGTTCGTAATTTTTAAGACAGAATAGATGTTTATTGTCTAAATTTTCAAGATATTCAAATTTAATTTCTAAAAACAACCATTTATCTTAGTACTAGAAATATTCATTGTGTGCTAATTTTGAATTTGTTAATTTGATAATCAAACAAATTCGTTTCCTGGAAGAACACACAAGTGCTGATTTCTCCTCTATCCACTATTTTAAAAAAATTTAATTTATCAGTTAATAATTCCAACTCGACTCCACTATAGCTTAAACAAGGATTAAAACTTAAACATGAAAATGAATATTAATCAACTAGATCTAGTATATAAGTTTCTGTACAAGTTTTTCTGGAATTTAGAAAAACATTTGCTAAGAAAAATACATAAGATTTAGACAAATATCGGAATATTGCCCAATTAATTGTCACAATTAAAGAAATTCTAAAGGAAAATGGAAGGTGGCCTACCTTTTGACAAATATATTTAAATTTTTCTTTCCCATTAAAATACTTAAGTACTTCTTCACATTAATCAAGAATTAAAGTAAAATTTGACAAGAAATATGATAGGAACTGAAGTGAGTTTATAAACTTAAGATGTAAAAATTTTGATTTTTCAAATGAAATATATATTTTTTTATGCTGAGAAATCACAGATAATTGTTAATGATTTGGCTATACATTTTTAATAGATATATTTGAATGATAATTACCAAATTACGTAATATTACAGGAATAAAATTTGATAACTTATAATTTGAATTACAAATTGAATGTGGTGGACCTCTGTAGGAATTTGTTAAATGACAATAATCGTTAACACTTGTCTCAGGATTTAGGATAATAATAGGATAATATGACATAACTTTTAAAATCTCTCTTAACTTTACAAAAAGAAAGCAAAAATTATAAATTTTACTTTGCGAACTCGAGCGCAGCGTATATAAAAATGATCTTCCAACGTAGTTTTATAAGAACAATTTGGCATTGAAGGTCCGAATGACCCGATATTTTTAAACATTAAATAAGTTCAGATTTTTCGATGAGACAGCAACATATATAATGGAACTGTTGTTAATGTAGTTTGTTTAAAATTTGGCGAGCTTTGCACGTGTAAAAAAAAACAAAATATTTATTTACCAAGCAATAAGTTTTGGTATGTAGAACAAGATGTATTTTTTGGTTAAAAATCGGTGAGGTTTCAGCGCGTAAAAAAAAAACTTAAATCTATATTCTACTCTGGGGTACTAGAGGTAATAGCCTCGTTTTAGGAAGTTCCCGGGAGGGTGAAGTCCCTCTTGATCAAAGGGGCTCAGTGGAGGCTGAGGATTCCCTAACCACTTCCCTCCCTCTACAAGCTAGGTTTTCTATAGCTACAAGCAAAATTTGGCCTTGACTTACTTTCACAAAAACAGTTTTATTTCTAAACTTTTTCCAATTCGAAACGGCAACAGAATTATTATTAGAGGCGGTAACTCTTTAATATCAATTGAGAACCTTTATATAAGTTCAACAACGGACCTGGAAGAAAAGAGGGTGGACCATCTAAAAACCCAACACATCACCCCTGAATAGAATCAACGAAGTGAGTATTTTATTCTAGATGTCCTCAATTTTCTATTTTAAATATTACCATTAACTGTTTTTTTTTTTTGTTTTTGTGGCTATAGACTGCAAAACGGCTCTGTGAATGTATAAATAGTGTATAAATACTAACTAACCTGGACTATGATAGGGAAAATGTTAAACTGAACTATTTTTGGTGATCAAATGAACTTTAAAAAAAATAGTAACTTGCGCTAGTTACTTGTTAAAAACAAAGCTAAAGTAAATTTTTTTTTGATTTTTTTTTTAATTTTAAAAACATTTAGAATAATTCAGAAGTAGATATTTTTAATTTTGAAAAATCTAGTTACTATTATTTTGCAAGTTGCAAATAAATTAATTTCAAATTTATTGAAGAAAAATTTTCAGTATTTTTAAAACATTCCAAAATTTTTTAAAAGCTATTTCAATGGTGGTTTATTAAAGATAATATTTATTATTTTTAAAGTTAACTTAGAAAATATTTTAATCTGTTAATTTCAAATTTACAAAACAACAATATTCAAAATAAACATTCAAATTTTGTGAACTCTTTATACAGGGTGGTTTATTTAAGGTAACCTTTAATTATTTTTTTAAATATCCTAAGCAAAGTTCTAAAATTTATTTACAGGATGATTAATTGAAAATTACTTATTTAGGCTTAAGAATAACTTTTTTTAGTCTTTTTCATTTATAACTAATAATTTAATTTTATATTCACTTATTTTAAGTACAAATACAATAAATAAAGTTCATTCCCTCTTTTGTTTTTTCTTATCTCTAAAGTTCATATATAATAATCCAAAAGTTGATCAATATAGTTTTAAAGGCTCTATTCACCTCCTTTCAAAAACTTAACGGACGTGGAAATTTTTAACTCTTTTTAAAATGCACAATTTATTAGCTGCCCCCGTACTAAATATACCTGTACTGAGAGACCTATAAATATTGGTTTTACGATTCGACTCAGTTTGACGTACAAATTTATTCCTTTTCGTCTACAATTTTCACTGATATTCATGCTATTGCAGTAGCTATTTTTGAACCTTAATAAAAATTTTTATCTCTAACTCAAAATAATTATATAAGATTGGGTTGTCTCGTAGTAGATCCAAGACAAATTTTTATATGTGTTTTAGGTTATTGGTTATTTTCTTCTTCTTCTTCCTAGAAGGTTTTAAATCACCCTTACCAAAAAGCTGTTTCGTTGACATTATACTACGTACTTCAATAATGTTTTACAGAATTTCTATCATTGCACAATATATACCCAAATTATTCCATCTTTTTCTTTTTAATCTCTCTATATCTTTATTTATTCTCCTTAAAACTTTTACATTTGTGAACTTTTGTCTCCATGATATCTAGAGTATTTATTAATAGACGCACATTTCAAAGCCTCCGAGCAAATCGTCTCTGTTCTGCTTCTACTCTATATATAAGAAGACGCTTAATACATAACAGCGGGGAAATCAGATTCATAGTGATAATTTTAGATCTCGACAGGTTAAACTTTCACTTTCACTTTAATAAAGTTTTTTCTTGCGTTTTCAATCTTGCGTCTGATTTCCTGCGTTTTATCTCATTAATCGTTATCATACCACCTAAGTTACTTAAATTTATTGACCCTTGCTATAATGTTAGTTATTATTCTTAAGTCACCGATCATACGCTCTCAGCATTCTCTTAAGATTAAGTGGCAATCCTGAGAGCACTAATGCTTTCATTTACTACTCTTGTTGAAAATTCTTATAAATCATCGAAATTAGTAGGTAGCAAAACCGTATCGTCAGCATATAAAAGATTATTTATAGGTATGCCATCCACCATAATTCTTTCGGTTCTCTGCGAAAGAGCAGCTTTCGCAATACCTGCTGCTCCTCCTCCAAGAGCACCTAAAGCGGACACACCAGCAAATAAAGGAAAAAGAGGTAGAAATCCACCAGTTTTTGGAATTGGTATGATTCTATTTTTTAATGATAATATTCTACTATCTCCTATAGATCTAAGTGCGGTTTGAATAATATCAGTCAAACTTTTAAATTGTTTTCCGTTTAGTGCTTGTCTTGCTTTTGAAATAGCTTGAGATAAAGTTATTCCTCGTCCTAGACGGGTTTTTCGACTTCTGTTTATTCTTCTTTTTTTTAATCCTATACCAAATTTCCTTTTCATTTTCATTGCACCTCTTATTCCAAGTGCAGCAGTTTTTTCTCCAAAAGTGGCGTCTTTTGCTCTGAACCTTTCGGCAGCTTTGTCACCTAATAATTTATCAGCAGCGTGTCGGCTTTTTATATCATTGGATTGTGCATAGGCAATATCATGCTCTTTAAAAGCTTCATCCAATAAATTTATACCTTTATCGCCTCTCGCTAGTCTCTTTTCTAGTTTGGTTACAGGTCCACAAGAATTATACCCAAGTAGATGTAATTCAAAAGGTAACTTATTTATTAGAGTATTAATTAAACCACTACATCTTTTTCTGACCCTTCTTTTATAAATGGATTGTTGCTTATATGAGATTGGCATTATATAATTGAAATCTTGGAACAAACTGACTAGTTTTAAATTAGAACTTACCCTTTATATATCCCCTTATATATGAAAATTGTTAAACAACCTTATTCAATTATTATTAAAGACCGTGAGACTTCAAGAAATAATTTTAGAAAATATGGAAAATTGTTTGAAGGCTCTAGTAAAAGGAGGTTAATTATAGGTCCATCAGGGTGTGGTAAAACTAATATCATTATAAGTTTAATTAAAGATCCTAATGGTATACGGTTTGAAAATTTATATATTTATTCAAAGTCTCTATATCAACCAAAATATGAATATTTGAGATTACTTTTTAAACCATTGAGAGAAATTGGATATTATGAATCCGAAAATGAAAAAAATATTGTTTCTCCACAAGAAACAAAACCAAATTCCATAATATTATTTGATGATATAGTGTGTTGCAATCAGAATGTTGTTTCGGAAGACATAAAAATACTGATTGTTTTTATTTGTGTCAAACGTATTCTTCGATTCCCAAGCAATTAATTCGTGACAATGCGAATTTGATTGTTATTTTTCAACAAGACAAAACAAACTTAAAACATATTTATGATTATCATGTTAATGTTGATATGTCATTTAATCAATTTAATGAGTTATGTTTGATGTGTTGGAAAGATAAATTTGGATTTTTGGTAATAGACAAGGATTCGAATTTAAAATCCGGTCGATATCGAAAAGGATTTGATTCATATATTTTCTTATAAAAATAAAAGTTTTGTGAAAAATTTAACTAATCATGAATGAACGTTTAGCAAGAGAGCTTGTTAAGTCAAGGAAAGCTGTTAAACAAAAATATCAAAGTTTAAAAAATGCTGAATTTGAAGCACAATCCAAATTGGAGGAAACCTATATACCAATAACTCAATCCCTACAACAATTAATTTCAACAATTGGTAAAATTGAATCGGCTGAGGTAAAGGAAGAGCTACAAACACCCATTAAAAGAATTATGAAATACCAGAAAAAAGATTGTTTCCAACACTAACACCAAGAAAAAAACTACAGTATGGAACATCAGCACCAGAAAAAAGAAAGACAGGGAAAACTCCAATTCTTCCTACCCAAATACCAACAATTATTGACTGGGAAACGAGTATAGCTTCACTTAGTCAGATGCCATCTTTACAACAAACAAGTGTCATAGCAGAAACCACCCCTTCTTCAAGTTCACAATCTACGGTGGGAAATCTTTCAGATATATTAGAACAAACACGCCAAACAATTCAAACATTTGTCAGTACACCTTTATATCAAGAATATTTATCAGGATTTCATGAATTACCTCGTCAGTATATTGACGGAGGTGTAAAAGATGTGGAACATAAGTTTGATCACCTCTATGGAATAGTACATGATTTTGAAACTGAGAAATTCTTTTTGGGTTTAACACAAAGACCTGTAGAAATTATCGGTAAAAATATAAAAGTTGAAGGTATAACTTATACAGGTACACCAGGTTTATATGAATTATTATTTAAAAAGGAACCAGTAGGTTATAAAAAACAAGATTTGGAAAATTATATGGATATTTTAAAGAGAACCAATGCATACCGTAGAAACTATGATCCAAATGAGCAGGTACAGAGAAATGGATCACAAAAATATATTTCTATAATAGGGTCTTATTTACAAAATAAAGGAATTACAAAAACTAAAACCATATATCCCGAAACGCATAATATAGTTAAAGGATTTTTTGAAAGATGAAAAGCTCCAAACAGAGAAACTCGAATATGTTCGAAAAGAACAGGATCCGGTATAACTTTAAAAGTTAATAAACCTTATACCGATTACGTATATTGGGATAACGTAAATGAACTTGTTGATAGACTTCGACTGTTGGTAGCATCTATGATGGCTGGGAATACAGGACATAACAACGAAATTATTTCTATTATAGAAGAATTGAAAGAAGCTAATATAATTGTATAAATGAATGTAGCAAATATTGTTACATAACATTGTTAAAATGACCATTGATAAATTTGGACTTCATATTTCTAAAAAGTATACAGTAGATATACCTAAAATAAATAACTAGCCAATGTTGAAAATAAAATATTAAAAAATTTTAAAAGTGATGATAAATATATTGAAAATAAAATTGTTCAAAGATTTGGACCCGTGTTAAAAAATGATATTGTAACTTTAAAAAGGAGAGTTAGTGAAAATGATGAAAATGTGGAAACTATTTCAAAAAAAATTAAGTTATTTGAAGAAAATGTTGTGTCAAAGTGTGATAACAGGATATTAAATTTAAAAAATATTGTCAAAGACAATGATGAACTATTAAAAAGTTTTTCTCAAAAAACATCGAAGTGTGAAGATGATTTTAAAACAATAAAACAGAAATATGATGAAGTAAAGAGTTTTGAAAATAACATAAAAAATAAAATAACATTGGTTAAATCAAAAATAAATGATCCTTCTGCAATAGAAAATGTTAAACAAATTATTATAAAAGATATGGTATCAAAGTTCCAAGAATTTACGAACAAACCTAATAATAGGGTTTCTGAAGAAATAGGTAATTTTCAAAACGTTCATGATGGTATGAATAAAAACACACAACAAATAGAGAGAGAGCTATGAATACACACTTTATAGTTCATAAAAAAGATAGCGATAAATCAGAAAATTAATTTAATTGAAAATAATTCTGAAACAATTCTATTAAGCTTAAAAAATTTGGGAAAGAAATTAAACACAGATTTACAAAATGTAGATGAAAAAATTGAAAATAAATTTAAAAATGAAATTTTAAAAAATAGTGAACAAATCAAGGAGATAATCTCACAATTAAACAATCTAAAAACAGAATTAAACACCACTGTTGACGATGAATATTTTCAAAAGATGTTGAATAAAAGATTAGAAAAAGAATTAGAATCTTTAGCAGAACTAATACAAGCTATGATTAACACCTCTATCCATGATTTAAAAAAAGGACTTGCACAACACAGTTCAAAAATTGAAGAAATTTCAACAAGGTTAAATGATTATGAAAAATCTTTGAACGATGTAAGAATTGAATTGAAAGAGATTTTAGATATAAAGAAAATAGTAAAAAAATTGGTAGAAATAAAATTAAATTTAACAAATGTAGAATTTCAATTAGGAAAAGATATAAAAAATCTAGAAGGTAAATTGGTAAAAGAAATAAAATCATTAAATGAATTAGTTCAAAGAGCAGCCGAAGTTTCTAGGAAAGAGTTTAATGACACAATGGCATATGCTAGAGAAGAATTAAACGCAACAGTAAGAGAAATGAGAAATGAAAGCATAAAATCACTTATTCTTTTTGAAACTAAAATTAATGTAAGAATCAGCAACATTGAAGATGAAATCAAAAAAGTCAAAGATTCGAATAATGCATCTTTTAAAATTTTGGAATATAAAATCGAAGATTTGCTAAAAAAAGATAACAAACAAATAAAATAAGTTATTTAAAGAAGGTATCAAGAAATTTTATTCTAGTACTATGAGTAAAAATATTAAAGAAACAGTTGTAGATGAATTACATAAACCGGCAAGAAGAAGATATAGAAGAAGACGAACTATTGTTAAAAGCCTAAATGACTTATGGCAAGCTGTTCTGCTAGAGATGCAACCCTATTCCAAATTTAATAAAGGTTATAGATATATTTTGGTGGTGATAAATGCGTTCTCAAAGTATGTTTGGACTCAACCACTTAAAAGTGAAAAAAGGAAAAGATGTAACTGAAGCTATGAAAAAAATTTTAGAAAAAACAAATAAACCGCAAAATTTGCAGACAGAATTGGGAAAAGAATTTTTCAATAAAGATTTTAAAGATCTTATGAATTATTACAAAATTAATCATTATAATACTTACTCTAATCTCAAAGCGAGTATTGTAGAACGCGTAAATCGAACTTTAAAAAATTTAATGTGGAAATATTTTAGTAATAGAGGGAATTACCAATGGTACTCTATTTTACCCACTATTATTGAAAAATATAATAATAGTATTCATAGAACTACCGGACATAGACCTGTTGAGGTTAACAAAAAAAAAATGAGAAAACTATACTGCAAGATTCTTTTACTTAAAAAAAAAAACATTTGATTTAAAGCGCACAAAATTTAAAGAAAATGATTTTGTTAGAATTTCCAAACAAAGAGAAGTTTTTGAAAAAGAATATACTCCAAATTGGTCGACTGAAAATTTTCAAATTAGAAAGGTTCAGTTAACAAATCCACCCACCTATTTATTAAAAGATAGTAAAAATGAATATATTGAAGGAGGTTTCTACAAAGAAGAGTTACAAAAAGTTAAATATCCAGATGTATTTTTGGTTGAAAAAATTTTAAGGAAGAAAGGGAACCAAGTTTTTGTTAAATGGTTAGGATTCGATAAATCACATAATTCATGGATTCTTAAAAAAGATGGACTGTAATTAATTTTAAGTAGTATTATATATCAAATTTTTTAAATAAAAGACCTATTTATATAACATATTTTTTTTTATTTACGATAATCCTTTTTTAGAACAAATACTAACAATATAATTTTAGGATGTTTACAACTGAGATTACCAGTATAAATTTATATTTTTACATTAAATCTTTCAATATATATTTTTTTTCTATGATCTACATCAAAAATACTTTCACATTGTTCAACTCGTTTTTCAAATCTTAGTCTGTCAAAATAAAATTTCTGATATTCACTTTTTCGAGCTTGTCTAAATACAAAGTCCCATGTCACTAATATATAAACTTTATTATTGTTCTCACTGATTGTCACTGATTTCTTCATATTTCTTGTAATGCACCGGACTTTCTTAACTTGTTTTCTAATTCCTGTTTATGTAGACATAACATTTCTAAAACAGTTCCGACATTCTCACTGTTTAAATTCTGACTTGGATCCAAAACATTATAAATACGAGACAACACATCTCCTGACTGATAATTATAGTGATGAAACAAATTAAAATATTGGGAAAAATTCTTTCTTTTTAATTATATGAATTCTGTAGTCAACAAGTTCGTCGATTTCAACTAATTTATCTATTGATTCTTTTCCCAGAATCACATAATGTTCATCCTTTTGAATTCTGATAACAGGAGAATGATTTATTTTTTCAAAAAACGCTGTGATTTTTTCAATTTTTATTGGGTATGCATATGCTTGAGAATAATAAAAATAATTCACCAACACTTCTTGATTTTTTTGAAGTTCTTTCCATTCTTCTTCATTCAAGTAAATGTGAAATCCATTTTGACCTCCAATTAGAACTTTTGGTGTAAAATCATTAATACCAATTCCAACACAAACCAATTTTGATAAGGAATTGTTAAGATAGTAGATTTTTGAATTTAATAATTTTTCACTACACTAATTTTATCATTGGTTTCACTAGAACTGGATTTATATCCATTAAAATTGCTACTATTAAACATGATGTCTTGATGCTAACTGAAAACTAAAATACTGGGTCTGAATATATCTTATCCACCCCACTTCTCTAAAAATTTCAAGGTCAAGCAAGTTTATTAAACTTTTATGACCTATCTTGATAAAACAAAATTGTCAAGCACGACAAAAGTGAAAAACTACCTATTGAAAAAATTATATTGAAGATAAATAGAATTAAACGGTTTTTACCTTCCTCATCATTTTTAACATGAGCACAGCTAGAAATGGTTTTTTATTTTTCTCAATCCAATTAGTGTCAAAAATTGTATTATTTGGATAATGAAAGTAAATTTTGAAAAAATTACTATTAGATTGACTATTATTCATATTATATGCGAAAGCAGTTGAATAATTATTAATATTCATAGCTTTCATATAATTACATATTTCAGGTTTAATAGTAGAGGTTTCGTTTTCAAAACACACCATTCCATGTAAAACCCTTGGAGGACAAAGTACATATAAAGTATTATTTAAAATTGAATGCAAAACAATGTAGTTGTTAAGGGATGCCATTAAAACACTTTTCAATTTTAATTGTCTATTAACAAAACAATAAGAGATTGAAATAAGACTGAACAGTTTTAATTAATTTTCTACAATATATAGACATTTTTTTCAAAATATTAAATAATTTATTTACGAATTAGAGACACAAGCATGGGTATTAAAACTATTAAAAAAAATGAAAGATGTTGACATATTTTCTTTCACTTTAAGGACAACAGGTTCACATTTTTTATTTTTTTTTAATAACCACAAACACTCGATTAAGTCACAGTTCTTCCAGTGACGATAATGTTCCTCAATTGGACAATCATCAATTTTCCAGGCAAATATTTCTGCACCACAGTACAAACATTTACAAATATCATGAATAGCTAAATAATAAAACCCTGATTGAGCTAACACTTTAGGATTTAATTTTCCATTACAGAATTTAAATGAGGAAAGTCTTTTTTCATATGTTCTATATAATTTGTTATCAATTTCTTTTTCAAAAGATTCTAAACACATATTTATTCAAGAGGTGGTATATTTTATACTGATATATTTTTAAAATTTACCATGTTCTTAAATACTTCAATTTTAACCTTGAAGAGTAAAACTTTTAATCTTAAAAGAATTTTTTATAATTCATTTTCATGGTCTATTAACCACTGAAAAAATGGAATATCTTGGTGACCCCATGCTAATGTATCATAACTATTGGGAAATTTAAATCTTTTATCATCATTAGAAGTGAGAGTTAATTTATTAACTAATTCTGTATAAATATTGTGAAGTCGAGATCTAAACAAATACATTGTACAGAAAGCTTTTGAATTTTGTTCTACAACATCTTTATAATGTGTTAATTCTAATTGTTTTTTAATGCTACTTTTCTTTATCCCCTTAGCTTTTTTAAGCAACCCATTTTCTGACTTAACACAATAAGCTTTGGCCCCTGTGCCATAAAAGCTTTCTATTGGTTCACCAGCATATTCATCCTTAAACTTTCCAACAACAGATTTAGTTATTGGTATTTCATGAATATTATTAACATCATAATTTGAAGTATCGAATTTATCAATATTAACCCTAATGTCTTCATAAACATTACTTGTCTCAATTTCCAAAATAAAGGAATCTGAATCTGTGTACAGAAGTTTAATATTATTCTTATATAAAGGTTTTAAAAACCCATAAAAAAAGTCATACATCACCGTTTTTGATATATCTAAAATACTAAATTCTATATAGACAGGTTTATCATATTGCACTAACACTTTACGCATTTGCACAGCTACTAAATTCTCTGAAAATATTGTTACATCTTTAAAGGATGGTTTAGCAATTAAATTTTCTGCCCCATCTTTTCTATGATCTTTTGCCCATTGTGTAACCAACCGTATATCTGTCCTTTTATCCACATTTTCCATTGTTTTACCGTAGATGCTATTATTTGCCATTTTATAAGAATTTTTCTGAAATTGATTTTTAGATTGATTTCTTAATTTTGTATTTAGATCAATAAATTTTTTTAATCATTGAGATTGTGTAAACTCTACAACCCTATGAATTTTAGTTAGTTTAATTCCATATTGGATACATTGTTTTAATAAATTCATATTTTTCTTTATTTTTTAAATTTGGAATTAATTTAAAAGTTTTAGAATTTTGAGGCTTACAATTTTCTGGACAGAATGGAAATTCATTATGTAAATTGTGTAAATTTTCAGGATATTCTAAATCAACCTCTAGCACATAACCCTTGTTATTAGTCTCAGATATATTCATTATATCTAAATTTTGAATTTGTTGATTTGACAACCAAACAAAATCTTTTTCGGGTAGATATTGAGATATCGCATATCCGTAAAGATTAGTTGCATCAAAATACATAATATATTTAGATGGTTGTAATGGATCATAATTTGAAAGAAATGAATTGTTTGCTATAGATTTCCTACATACACAGGTACTGATTCCTCCTCTTACACTACCTTTAAAAAAATTTAACATATCTGGGTCTGTTATTAACTCCAATTCGACTCCAGTATATCTTAAACAAGTGTCAAAACTTAAACCTGGAAAAGTATAATAATTTGCAGGGTCAAGTTTGTAAGTTTCCATACAAGTTTTTCTAAAATTTTGAAAAACATCTGCCGAAAGTAATACATCAGATTTAAAATATAACTCGGAATATTCACCGATTGTTTTACATTCAAATAAATTCCAAACATTTTTAGCCCTCTCATATTCTTCATCAGTAATGTGTTGATCCGTGAGGTCGTTATAAATTTTTTTTATCTGGTAACTTCGTTTCATTTAATTTGGCGATATTATCAATATATTTATAAGGGAAAACGCCTTTTTGACGGATATACTTAAATTTTTCTTTTTCATTAAAATATTTGAACACATCTTTGCATTGTTCATCATTAAGAATGGAAACTAAATTTGACAAAGAATATGGTAAGAACTGAAATGAATCAATAAACTTAAGATATAGAAATTTTGACTTGGTGAAACCAGTTTTTTATTTAAATATTGATCTACTTCAATAGATTTTTGAAATGAAATGTATTTCTCTTTATTCTGGGCTATGACAAATAATTGTTCATGATTTGAACATAAATTTTTTATAAACAGATGAGAATCATAATTACGCAAATTGTGTAAAACTACTGGAATGGAATTAGATAATTTATAATTTAAGTTGCATATAGAGTGTGACGGACCTCTATGGGAACCTGTTAAATGACAATGATCAGCAACCTTATCCGAAATTATAGGTTTATCACATATATGACAATCATTCGTATATTCAAAATGTAATTGTTCCAACACATTTAATTTTTTCATTGGTATTAACTTTTTCATATATTTATTGTAAATATTAAGAACGTCTCTTTCTAAGTAAGTTATAAAAATTTGTGCACAATTGAGACCCATATAATTTTGAAATTTGGAAATTGAATCATCAAATGAACACTTTATATAATAAGCAAACGAATATGGAATATGTTGACATTTTTTTTCAGTATATGGAGAACTTGGATCTACATCATTAATTTCATTATTTATAGGCTTAAGAATGCATTCAAAATCTGCATATATAACAAATGGAACTTTAATTTGTTTTCGTATATTCTGAAATTTTAAAATATTTTCGGGAATAATATTTCCAAATCTATCTATTTTGGTTTCAGTTGAAGGTAGATTTATTCTTACAAAATCACAATCATATGTGTTATCCCTGACTAATAATTCTTCAGTAGTAAAATATTGTAAACAACCGTCGCATAAAAAATTTTTCCCATGATGTTTAGATAATTATTTAGAAATTAATCTAGATAAATCCGAAATATAACAGTAATGGAAATTTCCATTATCATCTCCAATTAATAATAAATTAAAGTGACGTTCTCGCTTATTTTTTGTATAATGTAAAGGTCCTATAATTTCGAATTGAGTTTTAAAATTATTCTTGATTTTTTCTAATCCATAAACATTAACCGAAATATTGTTTAAATTTTCAAATTTACTTATGTCTTTTAAAGTTAAAGGAAAATTGATACCTTTAAAGTTTAAAATAGTGGTGAAATGTGGATATGACTCCACTTTTTCAATTGGTCCGTTAGGTGAATGAAGAGCTGCAACCACAGACCAGGCGAAACAACATTCATCATTGTTTTGAACGTTGACTACAGCATTTTTCAACTTGATCTCTGACGGTAGTGGTATATATGAAGAAGCTTTTAAGGGGTTGTACTTGTTGATGTTGAGCTCAACGTGTAATATTTTTATTAAAATCCATCCTGAAATTAAAGAAGAATAATTAACAACAAATTTATTTTTGGTTTAAGTTTAGTTACTAAATATTTAATAAAAAATAATTTACCCGAATCTTTTTCTGCCAGTTCATCAGCTTTCCGGTCAATAATTTTAATAATATCTTCTAGTTCTTGCGTTAATTCTGAACTATTACATAAAATCCGAAATGGGGTATTGAAAGACTTAACTCCATGACTTTCATTGGAAGGATTTAAGTAAAGACCAAATAGCTCCATGTTGAGTTTGACGCAGGTGTGTCTTTGGATTTCATAACTGATTACCTTAATTATTTTTTGTAATATTTCGGAGAAAAAATCATAAATGTTGTTTTGGTATTGAGTTAATGATATTTTATATGAAATAATTCTTTCCTTAAATGCCGATTTTATTACAGACACATTTTCATCCCTAACCACCATTGAATTGGTTTTGTGTTTATTTGTTCTCAAATGACAGAACCATAATAAATTTTTTATAAATATTTTGCAGAATTGACAATATCTTCTTTCACCTAAAATTTAATAACTTATTTATTAAATTTGCCTCTAATTCATCAAATTAATAACTAATTATTAAACTGAAACAAAATTTCTATTTAAAATTAAACTTACAGCTCTTCTTCTTCTGTTCTAACTGGGGGCCATTGTTGGAGTGAATTATCTTCTTGCGGCGATTCAAATTGTCTTTTCGAGTAAAAATTTTGAAGCACTCTTCACATTTAAAATCCATTTTTCTAAAATGAATCTCTTATTGTGAAGCCCAAGTCGATTTTAACACACTGAAGGTAACACGGTCAGGTATGAATTTAAATGGAGGAAAAGAAGTAGGAGGGGAGTTAAGGAATGGGATGGAAAAAACTAAGAGTAGCTTTATAAAGTTCTATCGCCCTTTCCCACATCTTCCTTTTCTCCTGAGCTGTTTCATTAGGATCACAATTTAAAATAGAATCCAAAACAAATCCTAATGATCTTTGATAAGACAAATATTTATTTTTAATTTTGAAATTTGGTTTAGAATGAAAGCTTAGTTTCGGATAATCATTTTCGAAGGGGATTGACCCTTCCGTTTGTGTTAAAACAGAATTTTGAACTGTCTCATCTATTTGTGTGGAAACAGAATTTAAAATTTCATCGAAATTTGGTGGCGAGTTTTCAAAAATGATTAGAGAATTTGGAATATTAAATTGCCAGTATGTATTTTGGCCTCACGGAATTGAATTTTGACTAAAATCTTCAATTTTTTTAGATGGTTTACTTATTATTGGAAGAATTTCTTGGGAACCACCAACACTACTAAACAATGCTCCCAAATCTTCACTACAATATAAATTTTTGTTACTTTCCGGTGAACCATCCTCCTCCCCCAAAACATCAACCCTCCTATTTCCACTACTAGTCGATTCCGAAATTTTATTTTTTTTTTGATTACTTGAAATTTTGAAGAGATTGAGGCGAAAATGAAGAATTACCCGGTATTGCTCCAAAATTGTTTTGACATTCCAAAGTTCCTAATTGGGGTTCTTTTTTTGGTTCTAAATTTCTAGTTTTCAACATTCCAAAAAAATTTTGTGATTTATTTTAACCCGAATCATTGTCACTGTCACTGTCACTGTTACTCTCATAATTAGTTCAATTTTTATTAATTTTGGGATTCCCAATTAGCTTTTAAAAATTGTCGATATTGTCTAAATCTTGAGTTAATATGTCGGGAGTATTTGTAATGGGAGTGCCCGTTGTTAAATCTAAGTCTTGAGTTAAAAAATTTGGGGTTTCCGGCGTTAAAATATTATTAAAATCTAAATTTTGTGATAAAATTGAATTTTGAAAGTCAAAATCTGTCTCCGAAATATTCTCTAGTTCAGGCAAATATTCCAAATTTTCTAAAAATTTTATGTTCGTTTCTGAACAACTTTTAAGTAATTTGTTTTCTAAATTTTTTTCTTGCATCGTATTAAAATTTTGGGTTCTCTGACTTAAATTTTGGTTGTCACTTTTCTTTTCATTTTTCAAAAAAGCAGGCTGAATTATTATATCTGAAATTATATTAATTTTGTTCACCACTCCTAACTGTTCAGTGGAAGTTGAGGCAAAAGGAAAAGACATAACTTTAAAATTTGAGTACACTTGACAACAACAAACTAAAACAAACTAAAAGAAACTAAAATTGGAGACTTTAAATTTAAAGCGTGGTAAACTCGTTAAGCTTGCTATAAACTGATCCTCGACCGTTTTATATGAAAGCAGACCACGATTTGTCCTCGTAAGTATAGTGACCTCAATAAAGGTCAATGACCTCAATTCTGCGCGTCACACCCCGCGGCCCCCCCCCAAAGTCCCCTCCCCATTCCCCCTTTCCCCGCAAAGCCCCCTTCCCCCGCTGAGCCCCCACTGAGCCCCCCAGCTGAGTCCCTCCGCTGAGCTGCTTAGGGAGCTACGTCTCCTATAACTCTCAGTGAGACGTCCTAAAATGTGCTGTAACTATAAAAACTCGAGAAATTTGCGGGCGTATAAAAAACACAAAGTTTTTTTCAGGGCATTTTGCCTGCTGGGGGGGTCCAGGGGGGGGCGCACAGTCTCCCTTGGTCAGGGGGGGGGGTGCTCAGCGGGAGGCGGAAACCGGTTTGAGGCCCTCTCCGCGATTTAAAAATCGAAATTTGACCTTGACCAACTTTCATAAAATGACTGTTTTGCGAGGTGACTTTTTCATTTTTGGTTCATCACCATTAGTGTTCAGATAAATTTTAATTTTTTTTTTGTTTTATTTTTTAAAATGTTCAGAAACAGAAATTTACAAATTCAGGAAATAGAATTATAATAAAAAGAATCAATGTTCATCCTCCAATACAAGTACCATCCATAACCTCATCAACCAACCCTGAGAAAAATGTGGAACCTCAAGTGAAACCTCAAATAAATCCGGAGGAACCAGTGCAGTGTGACGAAATAGATTCCCCTACAAAGTAAGTAGCTTAAATTAAATGTTTTAATTTATTATTAGTCTTCCTAATATCAAAATACTAATTGATATTTTTTGCAGTTGACAGAGAGACAAACAATTGACCAAGTTTAGGGACAGTGTTAAGTGAAACTATTTTTAGGTTAAGTTAAAGTGTTTAAGTGGTAGTGAATAGTAACTGAGACGATTTAAGGTAATGTAAATTTTATTTAATTGATCTAATTATAAAGGAGTAGGAAGATAACTGTACCTAAATTTCTTATAATATTTTTTCTTTCATATTTATAAACTTATTAATTTTAGATTTAAAACTCTCTAAAATAAGAAAGAAAGAATTTTTGAACAGGGTGGTTAATTTAAAATATTTTTTCAATCTATTATGACTAATCAAAACTTTTGTATTGAGTTGTTATGTTTGTTCGTTATTCTTATAAATAAAACATTTTTTTTTCGAAATTGTTCAATTCTTTATTCCAATAAGATAAGAATAAATGGATAAATTAAATACAAACAATAATAATTTTAAAATAATAAAAATTAAATAATAATACATTTTAAAATAAATATTCTAGGATTATAATTTCTTCATTTTCACATTTATGAAGTGATTTGCAACACAGAAATATTAAATAATACATTCTAATCTAAATATTCTAGGACTACAGTTTCTTCATTTTCACATTTAATTACGCATAGTTCATTGCGACAGATTGGACATGTTTTATTAATTAACATCCACATTCCTAAACAAGGGATGCAAAATCTATGATTACAAGGTTCTGGTGACATCATTTTATTAAATAGTATATCTTCAAGACATATAGGACATTCTTCGGTTTTATTTTCAATTATTTCGTTAACAACTTTTTTTTTACCCTTCGCGACTTCCTACCGTTTTTATATATTGGTTTTTTACCAGGCATTATAATTATTTTTTATATTGGCACCACTGGAACATTTGAGTCCCAATCTAAATCAATATTTTTAACACTACTATTGCAAATTAAACAAACTTTGGGGGTAATTATTTGATACAACTGTCTTGAACATATATCACAATATAAATCATCAGTTAAGCGTTTTAATTTTCACTTATTATGAGTATTTACGTGTTTATGAGCACCTGCCCTTTGATAATATTGTATAATTTAATAGCATGCGTGACAAAGAGTTTTTTCTTGATTTTCCGTCACTAAAAACATTGTGATATAACTCTGAGTAATACAGAACACAACTTCTTTGGGATCAGTGTACTTATGTTTCAGTAAACAAAATTTAGCACTAGCACTTTCTTCTTCACTATCTTCTTCAATATCGGAGTCACCAGGTTCAGCTTCAATTTGTTCGAAATATTCAAACAATTTCGGAAGTTCTTCTGAAATTTTTTTTCGTTAAGATATATGTTGTAATCCAATACTCCAATTAATTCATCTAGATCTGGACCTTCTTCAATATTATTATCCATAAATTTTTGAATGAATTTTTTTAATATTTACTTTGCAATATTTACTATTAAATATAAAATTATTTACTTATTATTTGTTGGTATTTAATTTATCATCTTTTTTTGCTCCACGTATCTATTTTATAAATTTACTAAAGTGAAAAGTCATTGGTGGTAGGACTTTATATCGACTTCATGGTCAAATAAGGTTATCCACCTCAAGGTCAAACATAAGGTTAGATCTCCTACTATGATCGGATTCGATGGAAGGTTAGCCATGTTGTTAACTTTAAGATTAAACTCAAGGTGATGTATACGAGGCTTTTTGAAACGTTTACTATTAAATATAAAATTATTTACTTATTATTTGTTGGTATTTAATTTATCATCTTTTGTTGCTCAACGTATCTATTTTATAAATTTATTAAAGTGAAAAGTCATTGGTGGTAGGACTTTATATCGACTTCATGGTCAAATAAGGTTATCCACCTCAAGGTCAAACATAAGGTTAGATCTCCTACTATGATCGGATTCGATGGAAGGTTAGCCATGTTGTTAACTTTAAGATTGAACTCAACGTAATGTATACAAGGCTTTTTGAAACGTATAATGAGAGAACACAAGAGGAAAAGGATGAAAAGTGTTGATGATACGAGGTTTTTTGAAAAGTATAATGAGAGAAGAAAAGAGGAGGAGGATGAAAAGTGTTGATGATTTACTCTTCTTATTCCTCCTCCTCTTTCCTTCTCTCATATATACACTACTTGTAAGTCAACAGAAGATTTTTCAGTAGCAAAATTTTTGTTGCGAAGTAGTAGGTATCTGTTGGACTTCCATTGTCTTTATTTTTGTTGAATATCACGACGTTTCGGCTAGTAGTTATCTCTAGCCGTTTTCAAGTGAAACTAAATAAATTCCTAAGCTACATGACTATTTATACTAAAAGTAAATGCAGTGGTGTGTGACTAAGATGGCTGCAGTCATGCCTGCTACGGCAAAATCCCATTTTTTTTATGCTGCATTTAGTTTTAGTTTACAATTATTAAGAAGTGGTTTCCACACTTCTCTTATATCTAAAGATGGTTTACTAAAACAACTCGGGTGCTGATGTATAACCGCGGCTTCTTTGAATTTCTGTTTTCTCCAATGTTGTTCTCGATGTAGTATTTTAGCTTCATACCATTTTATGTGGTGTCCATGAGTCCCAGGCATGATTGGCGGCACCAGATTTTTCTGTTTCTCCTCGAGATGTGCATTTTTGGTGTTCTTTGATCCTTACGTCAAGAGGTCTCTTTGTTTCGCCAATGTAGGAACTGCCACATTCACATGGTATCTGATATACACAGTTCTTCATGTCTCTTTGAGTTGTTGATTTGACCCTAGTGAGTCGACTTTTCAGAGAGTTATTTGGATTGAAAACAACATTGATTTTATATCGTTTTCCTATCTTTCCAACTTTTTCTGAAATGCCTTTAACATAGGGGATGTTCATTACTGGTTTTCGTTCTTCATTCGTTGTCGATATTGTCCTATTTCTGCGTTGTTCAAGAAATTTATCCACTAGATATACTGGGTATCTGTTAGCTGTCAGATCATTTTTAATATAATCTATCTCTTTCATCAAGTTCTCGTTGGAGTTGCAGAGAGCGCCTTAACTCTCTGCAACTCCAGTAATGAACATCCCCTATATGAAAGGCATTTCAGAAAAAGTTAGAAGGATAGGAAAACGATATAAAATCAACGTTGTTTTCAATTCAAATAACTCTCTGAGAAGTCGACTCACTAGAGTCAAACCAACAACTCAAAGAGACATGAAAAACTGTATATATCAGATACCATGTGAATGTGGCAGTTCCTACATTGGCGAAACAAAGAGCCTTCTTGACGTAAGGATCAAAGAACACCAAAAATGCACATCTCGAGGAGAAACAAAAAAATTTGGTGCCGCCAATCATGCCTGGACTCATGGACACCACATAAAATGGTTTGAAGTTAAAATACTACACCGAGAACAACATTGGAGAAAGCGGAAATTCAAAGAAGCCGCGGTTATATATCAGAACTCGAGTTGTTTTAGTAAACCATCTTTAGATATAAGAGAAACGTGGAAACCACTTCTTAATAATTGTAAACTAAAACTAAATGCAGCATAAAAAAAAATGGGATTTTGCCGTAGCAGGCATGACTGCACCCATCTCAGTAATACACCACTGCATTTACTTTTAGTATAAATAGTCATGTAGCTTAGGAATTTATTTAGTTTCACTTGAAAACGGCTAGAGATAACTACTAGCCGAAATTTCGTGATATTCAACAAAAATAAAGACAATGGAAGTCCAACAGATACCTACTACTTCGCAAGAAACATCATTGTCTATGACCTTCAAACAAACACTAAAATTTTTGTTTCTGTCTATAACAGGTAACATCTAGATCACTAGAAAATATATTTTTAATAAACTATTTGAAAACCAAATATTATCATTGGTATGGTTATGTTATAAGCAGATTATTCATGACATTGCGAATACTGATTAAGGGTAAAGTTAAAATATTATTTGAGGTTAAGCTGTCAAAACCAATATAAAAGTTATGACGTGGAAAAAAAATTAGAACTAGTTATCAACTACTATTTTTTTATTATATATATATATATATATATATATATATATATATATATATATATATATATATATATATATATATATATATATATATATATATATATAAATTAATGTAGGTAAAGCGGAAATACAACAACAAGAAGATTGAAATCATCATCACAAATTAATAGTAAATTAATGGAACGATCTGGCTTACGCAATTTATAATGCAATGATCTAACCATATGATATTTATATTAAAATTATTTGCGGAACATACTCAATTATTACACGATGGTAGGGTAATATTTGGGGAAGTGACAACACTAGCGTTGTTAGGCGCCATCTGACGTATTCATTGTAAAGTCTGACATTTTGGACAGTATACGTACTCAGAACGTTTTGACATGCGGGCGCTATCTTTATTGTTTACAGCAGTGGGTCACCGCTCTGGATGACCAGTGTCCATCCGCAGAGGTCGTGATCGGTAACGAATCGACAAAAGAAGCGGGTAAAGAACAAAAGAAGTGACAAAATAATACCTGACAGGTGTAAAAAGTCCATATGTATGTATATGTGGTAGGTAAAGAGTACGAAGAAGTGTCAAAGAAGTAATCGTCAATGATGTCGCAGATCCAGTGGCTGTTGAAGTAGTTACAGGGTGTGATAAATGTGTAGTAACAAAAAGTGAAAATGTATGTAAATGAATGGACTAGTATTGTATATGTGTGTGTGTGCCGCCGCCGCCGCCCCCTGTATGTGCAAGGTAGAATAAAGAGAGTAATTAGCAGTAGTAACACCTGACGTTAGAGGTGTATATTTGTTATATAGGATGTATCAAAAAAGCCAAAAATATATTTTGTATTGATTTTGTTTGTAAGCCCAGCAACAGCCGCAGCAGCCCAGAGTCTACGGCAAAGCCAAAGCTTTGCCTCCCTCTGTATACTGTGTGTGTGTGTGTGTGTTGGACAAGAATAATTGTGTATGAGAGAGAGAGATGTATATAGTTTGATTTTGTTGTATATATTTATCTCACTCATATGTATTAAATATATGTGAGAGAGAATTTTAGGTTATTTTACTTATATTTTTGTATCTTTTTACTCGTAAATAGTAAAAGATTTAAAATATATATGTACGATTTACGTTTTTGGTCAAGAGAGAACTTAAATTTTATTTTAATTATTTAAATAAATTGTGATGTCACGTTATAAGAGAAAAGAGGTGAAATTCAAGTAGACAGGCTAATAAAATTTTGCATGTGAAACATCAGAAATTGATACTGTTTTAATATTATTCCAAATCATACTTTAATATAGACTGAGGCAGCCGGTTTGCTTCTGTCAAGCTAAGATGTCTCTTTTATATACTTTTATCGCAAAGATGTTACTTTCTTGCCTGCATTTACCTGTATAAACCTGTCTGAACGAGTGTATTATTCCTATTTATTTTTATTCCTAACTACAAAAATTTAATTTAATAAAAAATCGAAAATACATTTTATATGAGGTCAGCAATTTATGACGCGAAAGGTCAAATTAGCAGAGAAGACTTAATAGTGTTTACCATGTAAATGTTCGAAATTGATAGTGTTTTCAAATTATTTATATTATTAATATTTTAAAACAAACAGTTTTTTTTTCTTTCATACACGAGTACAATAGAGTAGATAGCTAGGGTGGATAGGTAAAAAAGCTACCTACTCTACTACCGTACCTAGGTAATTAAAAAGATCTAATACATTTAATAAATAGCTTTTATTTTCTCAAAAACCATTTTTTTTCCTATTGGGATGAGGAAAATACGGGTGATTAGAAATAAAAAGCAACAATTCCTCTATATTATTTTGAACTAATTTTCTAAACCAACATATTTTGTCATTGCCTTTTACAAAAATAGTTTCATTACCGACAATATTTTTTTATATAATTAGATATATTTTCATATGTTATATAATTAAAATTAGATTGATTCCATTAGAGACCATGAATGTTGTCCGTGAGCCATTCGAAACGTTTCTGAATTTCCTCATTGAACCATTTCATTTCGTGGGGCAAGTTGACTAGAGTACAGTATATTTGTCCACTTTGAGTATTAATTATAGATATTTCTTTATAAAGTCACTTTTCTTATTCTGATAGCCTTGAATGTATAATATATACATTTTTTCCCAGTTTCTTTTAGGAGATTGATTTCAGTATATTGGTTAGAGGATTATATTTCACTAAACGATCGTGTAATATTAGAAAATATGCTGTTGTAGTCTTGAGTATATTTTTGCTAGTTTCAAATTCCAATAGTATATCTATGGCTCCAGTCTTGAGTGCTTTGTTCTGACACGAACGGTCAACTAACACGAAAGGAGATACTCCATGGAATTTTATGGGTTCGTAACAGGATTCTCCATGACGTCGATAGTAGAAACTTCTCTGGAACTGCGCATACATTTCATGTAGAAGAGCCCATTGTTTAGTACCAGAATTAAGATTTAAGCTATCATATGGGTACGTTTCAGAATTTAGGAGAAGTTTTAAATTCGATAAGTTTTCATGATCGAAAACACTTATTTTTTTATATTTTTTATTTTTTCTATCAGTAGATAGAGCGAAAATTAGAAAACATGGTTTCGCAATTAGGGCACTACTTTTAACAGCCCAAGTATGTCTTGTCGTTTCTTGTAATATAGGATATTTATGTAGTTCCCAACTTCTAACGGCAATATTCAGATCTTTATTGATTTCCAGATATTTCATTAATCGCAATTTCTTCACATCTGATACTAAAACATTAGGTATTTTCCATACTACTTTATTTAACACCACTTTGTATTCTTCAGCTGCATCCTCTGGTAGAACAGATGTTTAAATGAAGGCATTTGTGTCCGAATTACTTCTAATTAAAATCAATTCCTGTTGAACGTTCATAATAATTTTTTAAAAGTCTTTTGCAAATCCTAATAAGGTCCTTAGTAGTATATATACATTAAAATTGCCTTTTGCATCCAATAAGTTTGGATTTTCATCGATTTGCTAGCCAGCATTTGACAATCGTTTAATTTCATTTGTAATATAGGAAACGTAACCTTTCATGGTGAATGTTAAACCGAGATTTCTTACAGGATCCACCACTGTCCTCTCAGTTCATAACGAATTTCATCGAAAAGAAATTTAATTCCGTTATTAGTTAAACTGACATGTTGACTATATTCGCCATCTTTTTTAGACAATTTTCCTTCAATGTATAGAAGACTTTGTCCAGGCAAGGTGAAAGATCCTGTGTGTTTATTGGAATTCTTATTTCATCATTATTATTAAGCGCAATGGATGTATACGGTTGGTGTCTATGATACTGAAAGTTGACAATTGAATTGTCGGAGTAAACACTTTCACCAACACTTAAAATATTAAAACTCATTTCCGTCGTCCTCTCCTACTTGTTGCTGTTCTTCTGATTCAATCTGACAATTACACCTTATAAGCACCAAAAGTTTTCTAAGTTTTATTCTTGGTCCAAATTTAAAGTTATGCCAAATTTTTTTTTTTTAGTTTTTTAATTTTCAACACTCTCAATGAAATAAAGTTCTTACTGTTACGTATGTTAACTCTTTCAGCGTGACAATAATACTAATCTAAATTTTCAATATATTTTTCATTTATATAAGTTTTAATCAGATACTAAATTTATAAAATTAAATATTAACTTTAACACTTTTCACGTCACTTGAAAAATAAAATTTTGTCACAGTATGTTTTCCTCCATTCTTTTTTACAATATCTTCATTATATTCACATAGAAGACACACGGTATTTGCTGAAGCAGATTACCTTTGTAATAAGAATGGAATAGACATTTTTCTTTTTAAGTTTGAGTCCCAAAGAAATAAAAAATGGTTCATTTTTGTACGTTAACTGTTTAAACTTGTTATTAGTACTAATTTGATTCGTTGATATTCCTCGATTTATAGACGTTTCCTCTTTTTTCCTTTCTTCTCTCTTGCTAACTAAAAGTGTTATATGGTAAGAAATATTATATAAAAATACCATTTTTCGGTTTTCTATTCTCTTTTTCTTAGATGCAATCTGACTGTAACCACTTATTCTCTAAAATTGACTAAATTTCCATCCTGATCGGTTATTTTAAGTATAATTTCATCGATATGTCTAGTGTTAATTGGTAAATAAATAACACTGGATGGTTTTTCAACAATTTTCATACCAGGTAATGTGGTTGGAAAAAATTGATGGATAATGTGAACTAGTTTCCCCTTATTAAAACTATTCGTTACTAGATTACATTCGATACAAACACTGTTTACTTTAAATATATTGATAGGATGTTTTGATATAAGCATTTTATTTTTGACCAATTTTTCCTTTTTAAATCCCAATAATAAACGGATAGTGTTTCGTTTATTAAAATCAATATCTAAATTACTCTTAATTTCACACTTCAGAGTATTATAGTTTGCTTTAATGGATAAAAATGGTTCTTCATTTTCTGTTCCCACTTTTTTTCTTTTGAGATGCTTTCAAGTTTTTTCACTGAATAATCACTAATGTCATTAATGTTGAATGAACCATCTTGAATAGTAATAACTTCCTTATTATTAAAATCAAACTTATTATTTGTATTGTCAATATTTGGGATTTACTTAAAACCTTCAAAATTTATTAGACCCAAAACATATTCTTCAGTTTTATTTAAAATAATCGGCCGATAACAGAGATTTCCGATCGGATAAGGTGAAAGTGTAGGACATGATGTTTACTGTACAAAAATTAAACGACAGATAATATTTTATATCTATTAATTCTCTATTTATTATAAATTATTATATAAAAAAGTTAAGCATAAGTGGCTACATTTAACAGAATTAGAAGTCTGATATGAATCATGATTATACATAATATTAGGTAAGCCATTGGAATTAAAATACTTTATCAATTCCAATGAAGGTGCAAGGTTACCAAAACTATTAAAATAAATAATATCACAACCATTTCTTTTATAGGCTATCCAGTGAGTTCCGGGTCGATTGCAGTTATCCATATTAACAATACCAGTTTCTTGTCTATGTATTTTTCCTAGTAAATTATCTTTCATAAAAATTCCATGAAATTTTTAATTTTTGATTGATTAACGTATTTTTCCAAATCTATGCTGGTTAATGGTCGAGATGGAAGTTTCATGGGTAGTTTTTTGAAAATCATGAGGTTGTAAAAAAGGCCTAAACCTTTTTTGTGTGACTTTAAGCATAGTCCTTTCCCAATGCTATAGATTCCATTGATTTGTTATGACATTGAGTCTCCTTCAGTTATTGAGCTGTAGACTTTGCATCTTTAATTGCTTTTGCAATACTAGCTGCACCACCATTTAATACTCCCAGTGCACTAAGTCCAGCAAAAATCGGTATTAGAGGTAAAAATCCTCCTTGTTTGGGCACGTTTATAATTTGGGCAGGTCATATTTTGTTTTTTAGCTTGCTTGCTTGTTTCATTGCCACTTTTAAAGCTCCTTGAGTTTTTGGCCTACTATACTTATTTTAATTCGTTTTGCAGCCTTCTTAAAACTAATTAATTTTTTCTTGTTTTTGTTATTCGTTTTAGTAGGATGACATATTTTTGATTTTATAGTTTTCCGGCATGATGCCATAATGTAAGCGTATAAGAACTATTTCTTTCAAACTAACTTATAATTAGCCACTAATAGGTTTTATATACATTTAAAAAGAAGACACTACGTCAACATTTTTGGTTTTTACGAAACAAAATATTTATCCATATCGTCAGCTAAATTAAGTCCTCTTTTAACACCATGCGTTTCTTGTGTCCTTCTCATAACATCAACGTTATCATTATTTTCATTAATTTTAGATCTTTTCTTGTTCGGTGCTAATAATAATAGGTTTTCATTCCTATCTGGATCAAAATTCTCAGATATTTTTTCCTTACGTGTTGTTTCAGGTACAAGTGGTTGTTGCTGTTGATCCATATAGTTTTCTGTAGGTTTCTTATTTAATTAATTAATTTCTCTTTTTCGTATTTTCTTTTCAATTTCCAATCCATACTTATTTTTAAATTTTTCTTGACTTTTCTGTCGTTTTTTAGAATATCTTCTAGGTTTGTTGATGTTATTTTGAGGCATTTTTAAATTTTTTTCACTTGAACTAATTGTTTATAAACCAGTTTTCATACTAGTAACGCATTCTGTACCAACTTTATAATTTTTTTCAATGGTAAACTACACTGTCTAGTACTATTTTGTTTTCTTCCATAACCCATACCAAGTTTAATTTTAGCTTTCATTGCTCCAGCCACTCCTAAAGCTGTCATGTTTTCACAACAAGTAGAATTTCTTGCTCTACCACGTGTCGTTGCTTTTTTCGACAATATTTGATCGGCAACATGTCAAACATTCAAGTCCTAATTCTTTAAATAGGCAATGTCATGTTCTTTACATGCTTCTAATCATCTAATTCATATATATATATATATATATATATATATATATATATATATATATATATACATATATATATATATATATATATATATATATATATATATATATATATATACATATATATATATATATATATATATATATATATATATATATATATATATATATATATATATATATATATATATATATAATTTTGGAAGGAGTTTATCGGGTTGTGGTCTGTAGGATAAGAATAATTAACTCATTTTTCTTTTAATACTCAATATTTCGACATTTATTTTATGCCTTCTTCAGGAGTAAAAACTAAAAGTCAAACACACAACAGGTAGTTTACAAACAGTTAAACAAAACTAATATGTAATTGAAATACTTACAAATTAGAGTTTCCTTCTAAGAAATCAACCCTAAACACACCCAACATCGTACGAAGTGTAAAACATCAATAAAACATTTAGGTTTGTATATTTATACAGTGATGCATCATTATTATTAACGAGACGTCTATTCCTGGAAATGTATCATATTAAAAAAACAAAAAACACCATAAACTGTAAATCTGATACTAACCAACTTAGCAACATCTACTGTAATATTTTAAATTTAATCTAAACTGTATATACTACCTTAAAAGAAAAATTTTTTGTTATCAGAAAGAACCCTTTTTCGTCTCGTTAATAATAATGATGTATCACTGTATAAATATACAAACCTAAATGTTTTATTGATGTTTTACACTTCGTACGATGTTGAGTGTGTTTAGGGTTGATTTCTTAGAAGGAAACTCTAATTTGTAAGTATTTTAATTACATATTAGTTTTGTTTAACTGTTTGTGAACTACCTGTTGTGTGTTTGACTTTTAGTTTTTACTCCTGAAGAAGGCATAAAATAAATGTCGAAATATTGAGTATTAAAAGAAAAATGAGTTAATATATATATATATATATATATATATATATATATATATATATATATATATATATATATATATGTAAGAACTTAAAGTGTGCCATTTATTATTTAGTTTTAATTATAGGTTGCAATCAAAAAATAAAATGGATGCATCTAAAAAACAATTTAAACGAAAACTTATTGAAAAACGTAAAATTGTTAAAGAAAAACTGGATTTGTTAAAACAAGATCAAGTAGTACACGAAGATATTTTTTTGCCAATTACCAAACATTTAAAAAGTATAGGGATCAAATTGGAGCCACTGTCATCAGCATTCTTAAAAGGTAATTTAAAAAATGAGAATGTTGAGACGACACCAGATCAAAAAAGATAAGAACGAGAAGAAGAAAAACATCAAATGATTTTAACTGACTATCTTGATAATATGAGTGCTTCAACACCATTACCGCCTAGAAAACGTTTACAATTTCAATCAACACCTGCAGTAGATGATGATGAACCAACGATCGATTATTCAAGAAGCCAACACACAAGAAAGTGAACGTGAGGAAAATTTGCAAACTAATTTTGAACGTGCAGGAAATCGAGACATTCTGGAGTCATCTTTCCGTGACTATCTAAATCAATACGAGCCATTGCTTAGAAAATATGTTAAAGATATGATACAACATACAAAAAATGAATTTGACCACAAATATGGAGTAGTGTTATATGAAATTATAAATAAATTTTATATTGCTGATTCTCAATTAAAAATACTAGATTCAGACATTGTTGTGAGGTTTGTATGAATTACTTTTTAAAAAATATCCTGTAAATTTCACCGTAAAGATGAAAGAAATTACGTTGAAATTGTTTTAAAAACCAATACTCATCGAAGATATTATCAAGCTTCACAACAATTGCAAGGAAGTATTTTACCTAAATATAAAAGAATAATTGCACCTGCTTTAGAACATAAAGCAGGTGGAGGTTTTGGTAAACGTCATACCTTTAAAGCATCAAAAAATCTTTTAATGCAATTTAATACCAAACCAATCGAGTACGTACATTGGGATGATCCCAGCATTTCAAGGTGCAGAAAGTACCAGTCATACGAATGAAATTAATTTGATAACATAAAGACTGCATAAAGCTGATATTATAAAATAGAGACAATTAACAACAACACGGGAAAATTTTCAAGTGACGCAAAAAACAAGTGGTCAAAGAAATACATAGATCTTCTAGAATTAATTTTAAACGACGTCATGTCATTTTGAAAGGTCTAAATGATTTATATGGCAAACAAAATAATGGTCATAAATATATTCTTGTGGTAATTAATTGCTTCTCAAAATGTTTGTGGGCATATCCCCTTAAAACTAAAACTGGTAAAGAAGTAACTCAAACTATGGAAAAATTTCTTAAGGACTCAACTTATCCTGATCCTCCTAAAATCCTCCAAACTGATCAAGGTACTGAATTTCTTTCAAAGGAGTTGCAATAGCTTTTAAAAAAATATAATATTAGACATTATAATACATATAGCGGAAAAAAGACATTCATTGTTGAACGTGTAATCAGAACTCTTAAAAGTATGATTTGGAAATAATTAAATGTAAATAGCTCCTATAAGTGGTATAATTTGTTAGCCAACATTGTTAAAAAATACAATAATAAAAAACAAAATCATAGGTATGAAACCTTCGGAAGTAAATGAAAAGAATGAAAAATATTTACTTAAATCTGTTTACAGTCATATAAAGTCGACACATAAACCGAAATTTAAAGTTGGCGATTACGTAACGAATTACAAAAGTATGAGCTGTATTTGATAAAAAATATCAGTCTAATTGGTCAACGGAAATTTTTACGAAAAACAAAGTACAACTAACAAATCCTACCACTTACCTACTGGAAGATGTAAATAAACAAGGAATTAAAACTGGATTTTACGAACAACAATTACAGAAAATAAAATATCCTGATACATATTTAGTTGAAAAAGTTTTGAACTCAGCAAAGGTGATAAAGTGTTTGTATTGGTTAGGTTTTGATAATAGCCATAATAATTAGATAAAAAAAATGTTATATAATATCTAACTCTAAAGCTTATGTAATTTAAAAGATAGGAAAATAAATAACACTTTGACAAAACAAACTGTTTTTATTATTCTAATTAGAAAAATTATAAATCTTGAATCGAATATTTTTGAGCCTCAAATTGATCGGCATCCACATTATAAACTTCAACATCTAAAGTTGATGGCTGTTCAAGTCGATCTTCCAATATTTGAACTGTTTTATGGGTTGTTTGATTGGGGTTGCTTATGGCTTTCCTTATATTTTCCAAACTAGGTGGTTGTGATGGTCGAATTTCATCACACTCCTGTTGTTCAATTGCCGGTAGATCGAGGTTGTATTTTTTCATATATGTTTTCAAAAAGGTAATCTCCTCGTTGGTTTCTCTTCCTAATCTTATATACCGGACAGGGAGGTCTCCTAATTTAAGCTTCATCGTATCCCAGTTGGGTGTATATGATAACTTTAATACTATTTGGTCTCCCTTCTCTCTATCGCTTTGTTTATTTTTATTTTTATTTAAAATATCTAAATAATTAAACATATGAGTTTTCCCTAAATTAAAAAAAAATATATATATCCAATTTTAAATAGGTATACAGATAAAATAAAAATTTATGTAAAAGAATATAAAAATGCGATAAACAAATAAAATCTTACCTGAATAGGTGTTTAGACCGCACTTATAATTTTTCTATTGGTAATTATTTCATGTCAGTTGACGAAAGAATAATTGTGCATGGTGGAGGAGACATTTTTAAAAATTTATTACCTATTACTTCTTGTATTTTAAACTTTAAAATTGATTTCACAAAATAACGATATTCCTAAGAATTTATACAAGGATGAACAATACACTTTATTACCTAAGATACATTTTTTGAGAAGTATATAGGGTGAAACCGTCAAGTTGAATGAATTTATTTCAAATTATTGCATAAAACTCAATGGAAAAATTTACTGTTTTTATTAACTCAAAGTTCCCCTATTTTTTCACTTGAGGTGTCATCTGTCTATACAAATTTTAACTGAAGCAATGTTAAGTCTACAAAAATTTGGTGAGGTTAAATGTTAGCTAAATATGCAATTATGATAAAAAAAAAAATAGAGAGCTTCTAATACAATTAAACAATTTTATAATTATAATTATCAGTATTTTTTGTTGAAAATGTAAAAGATCTCTATTTTATTAAAGTACGTATCTAAAAATTTACAATTTTGCTAAGACCGATTAGAGTGTATCATATCAATTCGTTTATTTCAAATTTATTTCAATTTTTCGTCTTGTAGAAGCACTACGCAAAAACTAACAATGTCCAGGTGATGAAATTAATGAGTTGAGTGAACAAATGTTGAAAAAATTGATGAAATTGGTAAGTTAATTAAAACCAAAAGGGCTGATCATTCTTCATGTAACTTAAACTATAAAGATGATCATATGATACCTTTCATATTTCATAATTTATCTGGTTACGACAGTGATTTTTTAATTAAAAAGTTTGCCACTGAAATAGTGGGTCCAATAAGTTTGCTACCCATCAATAAGGAAAAATATATTTCATTTACAAAACGTATCGAAAATTCCAGTATCTACTTTAGATTCATTTAGATTCATGCCAAGTAGCCTAGATAAATTAAGTTCGTATTTAAATCCTTCGGAAAAATATATTACGAATAGTTTTTGGAAATCAATTTGCTATCAAAAAAGGGTATATTTCCATATTATCCATTATCTTAATAGTTGAGAAAAACTAGAAGATCATAAATTGTCAAGAATTGAAAATTTTTTTAACAAAATTAAAAAAGGTTCGGTAACAATAAGAGAATGAACATGCTATCAATGTTTGGAACACTTTGGAAATTAAAAATTTACGTTATATGGAATTGTACTTAAAAACTTATGTGTTAGTATTGGCTGATATTTTTGAAAATTTTAGGAAGGTGTGTTTAAAAACGTACGGTTTAAAATGTTTAAAAACATATAAAACTCCTGGTTTGGACATGATGCGTGCCTTCTCATTTCCCGGGTCACCTTAGAACTAATTACAAATCATAAGTTATTAATAATTGAAAATGGAATTGGGGATGGAATTTCACAATGTAGTAACCATTATAGGAAGGCTAATAATAAATACATAGAGAATGAGTACAATCCTAATATTCCATCATCATATTTAATGTACTTTGACGTGAACAGTTTATATGGCACAGCAATGGGTGAAGCACTACCTACTGGTAAATTCAGGTTTATTGATAATACTGAATTTTACTCAGAAAATATTATTAATACACGTGATGATTCACCTATAGAATATATACTGGAAGTAGATTTGGAATATACCGTAGAACTTCATAAAGACTTGCCTCTGTGGCCAGAACGTTTAATACATCCCATATCATGACCAAAACATTCAAAATTACTGATTACTAAAACAAGCTATTAAGTTAGGTTCACGAATTACAAAAATTCATAAAATTATAAAATTTAAACCATCACCTTGGCTGAAAACCTATATTGATTTAAATACAAATCCCAGACAGAAAAACAAAAATGAATTTGAAAAAAATTCTTTAAACTAATGATCAATGCAGTTTTTGGTAAAACTATAAGAAATGTGAGAAAATATAAAGATGTAAAACTGGTAACATCCTGGGAAGGTAGATACGATGTCAAAAATTATATATGTAAACCAAATTTTCATAGTTTAACAATTTTTGACGGTGAAATGGTTATTATTGCAATGAATATATGAATATGAACAATATTATATAATTTCCATTATAACTATATTAAACCAAAATTTAATGATTCCGCGAAATTACTGTACACAGATACAGATTCATTAGGTTATTAGTTTTATACTGATGATATTTATAAACATATCAATGAGAATATTCATGAATTTGATACTTCTGATTATCCTCCTGGTAACATTTATAATATTCCTTTAAAAAACAAGAACGTATTGGGATTAATGAAAGACGAGAACAATGGTAAAATAATGAGCGAATTTATTGGACTAAAATCGAAAATGTACGCTTTAAAATTATTTTACTCAAACTCAGAGAAAAACGTAAAATTGGCAGAAATTAATGAATCTAAAGAAGATATGAATGAAAAATTTCTACAGGATAGGTTAATAAATTCAAGTATTACTAAGAAAGCCAAAGGTATTACCAGTGCTTCATTAAAATCCATTCATTTTGATGATTACTATAATTGTTTATTTAATAATATGGATTTTCATGATGAAGAACATTTAATTCGAAGCAAAAAACATAATGTATATACAGTAAATCAGAGAAAAATTGCTCTTGCGCCACAAGATGACAAAAGGTTTGTTAATTATTTATTTACAGATGCATTCATTACCCTGAGGTTATCAAGCTGTTTAATATTTTTTATCCACTTAAAATATATTTTTGGTTCTAATTAACAATCTTTTAAGTTCCTCATCTCAAATATATTAAAACCGATTCTCGTACCTATACACCAACAAAAGATAGTGAAAAGCACATGGATATGATGTAACAAGTCTAAATGATTGCATTATTCCAGCTAGAGGAAGAGCAGTAATCGCAACTGGACTGAAAATTGAACTACCTAAGAGCTGTTATGGCCGTATAGCTCCAAATCTGATTTGGCTGTAAATCATTGCATTGATGTAGGAGGTAATAATTTGAATCTTTTTTTAATTTACACTAATTTAGTAGAATGTTTTTTTTTTCAGCTGGCGTTATCAATGCAGACTATACTGAAGAAATTCAAGTGGTTCTATTGAATCATTCTGATGAAGATTTCTACGTTAAATCTGGAGATCAAATAACACAACTCATCTGTGAGAGAATTTTTTATCCAACACTTGAAGAGGTAGAAAATATTAGCAAAACAGAACGTGGTGATAAGGACTTTAGATCTTCGAGATTTTCGAAAAATAAATATTTAAAATTTTATTAGATTTATTGTAATAATTACTATTTTTGTAAATAAATAGAAGCATTTAAATAATCGTTTTATTTAACCATATCTACAAGAAAATAAGTTCATAAATTGGTCAGGAATAAAAATAAATAGGTACAATACATGGCAGGTTCATACAGGTATATTCGGGCAAAAAGTAACATCTTAGGTTGATACAAATAGTATCAATTTCTAGTGTTTTACATGCAAAATTTTATTAGCTTATCTACTTGAATTTCACCTTTTTTATCTTATAACGTGACCTCACATTCCGCCATATTGAATTTTTTAAAAATAATTTTATATTCGTTATGTGCGATCCCGAAAACTCCCTCGTACCAATTTTGGATAAAATCGGACAAAATCGATTTTTTTTGTCCGCCATATTTGAATTATTTAAAAATATTTTGGATTATTTATGTGCGACCTCGAAAACTCCCCCACACCAACTTTAGACAAAATCGGACAAAATTAATTTTTTTTTGTCCACCATATTAGATCCGCCATATTGCATTAAAAAAAAATTTCAGATTCGTTTATATTATATTGCACGTACATTTGGCCGTAAAGAAGCTATGTTCGTATTGAATCCCACATAATTTGAATATTGCTCAAAAAATACTCCTGTCGATTTGCTTCAAAAAACATTTATAAGATCGTGACAAATAACAAGTTTTAGATCTAGGCGCATAAACCTGAAAGGAAACATCATTGAATCGCATGAGTCATGGTGAACGAAAACCAATAAAAGTTGCTCGCACATGAAGTACTTGGAAACAAATGGTCGTCTGTTTCTTCAGAAAAAGCAACAAGCAACATTTTGAGCGTTCAGAACATAAAATAGATACGTCATCTGCCGTACAACCCGGATTTGATACCTTGTGATTTATTTTCGTTCATATACATGAAGTAAAAACTGCGTGGTCATCGATTTTCTATACCACAAGAGGTGATAGATGCATTCAAAATCATGTTTTGATGATACTATCTTCACAGTGGCCAAAATGTTTTTCGAATTAGTTTAAATTCACTCAACTGTACTGAAAATCGTGGAGAATATTTCGAAAAACAATAAAATAATTTTCAATAATAAATATATGTTTTTATTTATTACTTCCAAAATATAATGTGCTACCCTCGTAATGCCAACAATAATTCACATTTAGCAACGCCTTTTCATGTAATATGAACGTATACACCCTGGAAGTACGACCCTGTTGATAAATGAGTATAGTGTGTCTGTTTTCATTCGAACTAGTTGTTTTAAAGAAAGCTAAAACCACTGCTCAAGCAGACAAATACTCATCATCATTTTTAAAATTCGCTACAGCACATCTGATTTCATTAACCTCTTTCGATGGGGGAATTAGAGACAAAGTCTTAAGAGGATTCTATTTTTCGATGTCTGTTTTGCACCCTAAAAATAAAAAATTACGGTACTGAACTCCTTTCACCATATTGTAAGGAAAACAATTATTTTAGAACAAAATTGATTCTAAAAATATGCAGTAGAAGCTCCTGACTTTGCACTGAGCGTTTTCTTATGAGTTAGGTTGGGTTATTTATTTTAGTAATGTGGGAACAATAATTTACCTGAAATAGTTCTAGTATAATTAAAAGTAAGTTTATCGTGGATAAGATAAGAGACGAATTTCCTGTATCTATAATAAATCAATATACTACTGGAAAAATATTTCTCATGTGAAGTCGTCAATTTATAAATTATAAAGAACACAAGCAATACAAAAACTTTGAAAAGCAATACAACATTTCTGTTGGAGGTCGTTATATTTAACAAAACTAAAGACAGTGGAAGTCCAACAGATATCTACTATTTCACAAGAAACATCGTTGTCTATGATTTTCAAACAAACACCTTATAAAAATCTGTTATTAAGAAATAACTTTACAGGAGAGAATCATAATTCTTGGGTTTAGATCGTGTCAAACTGGAAGTATTATCCGACGTTTCGCCTACGATTGCTCGAAAGCATCTTCGGAAATCTCTACTCCACGAGATTCGAACACATTCAGTGATTTTCAATTTGACCAAAGCCGTGAAAGCTTACGCTCTTTATTAACTTTAAAACAGATTAATAAAAAAATTGTCAAAAGTGGTCCTATCCCACAATGATGATAAACGTTATCTATTTTCTGGATCAACGAAAATAATATACTCAATAAATAGCAATATATTGATATGTCGATAAATATCGATCAGTCAATAACTTATGCATAACTATTGGTAAATCAACAGCAACAAAAATTGTTAATAATTTTGGGACAAAATTTAATGAAATTGTTAAAACTTGCTGTCTCTGATATTTTTAGATCAAATACTTTATGCAATATCCAGTCGATATCCCTGATTTATTTCGATAATCTACCCAATTTATGCTTTAAATTTTATAGAGTCTCTATTACTATGCTACATGTGAAAATTTCAAGTTATGTAGTTATTGTATTCAAACGATAATATTTATAACAGGTTAGTATGTCATTTAGTACTATGGCATTTTTACTATAGACAGCAAAAGGATCTAAATTATTCATCTATAAAATAAGTAAAGCATAAACTTTTAAACTTATTCATAACTAAGATTAATAGGTAGTATATCTGTTACGCATTAAGTCTCACCCAATTTCAAAGTAAAACAATCCTCACCCTTTCTCTCCTCGGCAACCGCATTCATGGTCTACTTCAATCTACGTGTGTGTGTCGAGTCAATCACAGTGAAGTTCTTTTCACTCATTAAATATCAATTTCACAAGTACCAATACCCTCGCGTGTCTTGTAATATTTATATATAAAACTAGCGACCCGCCCCGGCTTCGCACGGGTGCAATGCTGATACTAAATACACTACAGAAAAACTGTGACTATTTCTTTTATTTTTACAACAATTATTACATCGGCCTCCGACGCGCTATTTATAGGCACGCTGCCGCCGCCCCGGTCGGCCAGTACCGCCGCAAGCGCTACTTCCCGCAATTTTAAATCTGTAATATCTTCGAAAATATTCATTTAAATCTTGTGCTGTAAAGGACCATATAGATCTATATTAAATCAACAATGTATTTAAGCTATTTAATTGGATAAGGATTAATGCTGTATTGGTTAAAATCGCTTCAAAATTTGCCATTATTTGTCGTAAAAAGTAAATGACAAAAAAATGTTATTGTGGGATATCCATGAGAGATAGACATATACCATCGCGGAGTTTTCTGTAGACCTTTTCAATGTGTACAAATAATTAGTACATTATTTTGATAAATCTCGTAGGGTTCAGCCTGCGCTTGCAATGTAAGCGGAAAAAAATATGATAATTAACGACATCACATTAGAAACCTCAAAAATAACAGTATTTCTCCACTATTTAATGGATGTTATTATACATATAAACCTTCCTCTTGAATCACTCTATCTATTGAAAAAAATCGCATCAAAATCCGGTGCGTAGTTTTAAAGATTTAAGCATACAAAGGGACAGAGAAAGCGACTTTGTTTTATACTATGTAGTGATGTTCGTAATAGATATATATCACTATGCACAGTCTGGAATCAGTCGAAGCCTTTCACCTGAGTGTGATGATTTTTCGTGATGAGAATATAGAAAATATTCCTAGTACATTTGTGTTTTTGAAGACATCCGGTTGTTTTTGAGGACCACCTTGTATGTTTTTGAAGACACAATAATCCAGTTGTTCTTGATGTGAACTTTGAATGTTTTTAACAACACACTATTTCTGTATTCAACGCCACTCTTTATTAAATAACGAAGAGGAGAATAAAATAAAATATTCCTAGTACATGTGCGTTTTTGAAGACACAATAATTCGGTTGTTTTTAAGGACAACTTTGTATGTTTTTGAGGAAATCTTTGTGTGTTTCTGAGGACGCAATAGTCCGATGGTTTTTGAGGACAATCCTAGGTGTTTCTGACGACACAATAATTCTATTATTTTTGATAACAACCTTATATCTTGAAAATCATAAATAAACGATTTTATGAGTGGATTCTTCTGTGTGATAATCCCAAGTTACTGATGTTAAATCTTAATCTAGCCAATAGAAGTTATCGTGTATGTCAGTGGTATTTGGATGAGGATGATAAAAGTTAAATCTTGAATATTAATAATACTAATTTATCTTCACGGAATTTATCGACAAGTACATTAAGTTGAAAATATTTGTTCCCAGTTATTTTAAGCTATGATTTCAAGTTTTATATACTGAAACTTAATGTTACCATCATTAGAACACTAATAATTAATTATTTTTGTTTCCAACGCAACAATTACCTTCTGATAGGTAGAACAAAATTGAGGACATAAGTTGTTCCTTACAATATGATGGGATTCTCAAGTTAAATCAATCTATTCTGGGTTTCTCCTTATCAAGAAAGGATATATATGTAACCCCTACCACTAGGGAGGCTGGGGGATAGGCACTGTTGACGGAATAAATCTTAACGAAATAAACCTATATTTAGTGAATAACCCTAGTCATTTCGGAGAAATAGGTATGTGTATGTTCGACTAGTTCAGTCGGTCTAATAGAGAGCCACAGGTTGACACTGACCAACAGTTTGGTCGACGAGAAGGGGAGAAAGAAAAGACATTGGAAAAATAAAAAGTTGAATTTAACGAAACGCCCTCGGTCAACAAGTCAGAGAAAAGTAGTATTAGTGTTTTTTCTTTCATCATCTCCCTACTAAAAAGAGTCTCTTGGTAACAACCAAATCCAACCATTCGGCAAAAAACCAAGACGAAATCGATACAAAAACCCTAATACGAGTACATGGCGCCCAACGTGGGACAATCAGCAGTGTCTATATAAAAAATATCGGGTTCAACATGGTATTAAAGAAAAGATCAGTACAGTTTACAATCTTTAAAGAATAAGTTGTGAAATATAATAAAAATAGTCGTTGTGTGTTATCCTTGCCAAGCCCGACACTTATATATAATTTACCCACCTTCTCCTTATAAGTACTGTCAGAAATGGCACTACCACAAAGATTGTCCAAAAATTCATGTTTATTCTGGAAATGGAGAAAAAGCCGTTCGATGCCCTGTTCAAACCAGGCCGGTCCAGTATCCAAACCAATCATATTCATAATCCAGACAGATTTGGGTTCAAGTATAAATATTACTCAATCCAATATTAGTTCTTATTGTAATAATGTGTAATATTGAAATAAATAATCAAAAAATTATCTTGGCTTGTGGGGAAGCGCCAGTTTCGTCATCTGGTTCTATAATTTTAACTCCAAGTTTATAATTTTATCAATCTTAAAAGAACAATGTATTTTAGGTGAACCTTTTTTAAGAACAAATAACGTTATACCAGATTTTATTAGAAATTGTACTTATATATGAACTCAATCAAGGGAAACGGTTTATTGAAACATTCCACAAAAGTTCTGATATTAAAAATAATACAGAGCTCTTCAATCTTATAACTAACTATGCTGATATATTTAATTATGGTTTACATCAACTAACTACAAGTACAACTAATCATAAAATCATTTTGAAAGATCCAAATACAGCGATAGTTCAAAGACCTTATCCAATGAGTCCTGATTTTAAAGAAATCATGTATCAATAGGTAGATGAGATGCTATCTGCAAGTGGTATTGAACCTTTATCTTACAGTTCTCCTATAGTTATTGTTACAAAAGAAAGTAGAAAACCTAGATTTTGTGTGAACTACAGATTAATCAATAAAATAACAGTCGAAGAGGCTTCAATATTACCAAAAATTTCAGATTCCAATTTCACACTCACATTCTCGCAAGGGTTATCGTTTTATGGCAGAGTTGTTCCATTTATCATGCGGAAGGATATTGGTGAGATATATTAGTTAATACTGGCATTTGGGTTCCCTAATGGAAAAATAAAAATAACAACACATTTTAAACCAAAGGCATTTCTGTGCATGTTTATGTTTGATTAAATATCATTAATGCGTAATGTTGTTGGTGTAGACAATGGAGTACTCTGTGATCATGTCTTAGAATTCATGGTAAGAGATGTATGCAGGAAATTAAAGCAAACTGTTTGTTTCATACATACATATTCTGCGAGAGTATAATGAAACAACATGTATATAATTTCGAAAACATGTATCCATATTTTGAAGTAAAATTTATATCGATGGTGGCTATGAAAAAAATCTCAACAAAATTATGTGTAGAGAAAAAGTCCCTACATGAAAAATGCGTAGAAGAAAAGCACTCAACGATAGTGCGACAAAGAAAATCCCTTCGTTAAAATTGTAACGAAAAAATTCCGTCATCTCAGTGACGTATAAATAATCACACAGCAGTAAGGGTGGCATAAAAAATGTCTCTTATATTGCCCCAAAAAGCTGTAGGTTTAAGGGGTTCCTCACCCTAATCCAGGAGGAGATTTTCCCATTGTTTTATATACTGTAACTGTATTATAGCCTATAAATTATAATCACGTGCAAAATAATGTTTTTTTAGTTACACTATTCAACTTTATTGATTATCCTATAGTACATTATAACTGTATTATATTATTAGGTAAGAACTCTAATAGCGCTCTGCATAAAGTTAAGTGAAAAGAATTTACATAAAAAAAAATTTCGATTTTTGCCGTTGTATTCGTCTTTAAGGAAGCTCCGTTCTAACAGGTGATAGCTAGGCGATATATTGAAAACAAGCTCATGCTGTTTTTAGAATTTTTATGCTGGTATTGTGTTATTACTTCAGCTCGAACTAACAGAGCAGTTACTATTTATTTATTAATATTATAAGTCGAGTATAGAAAAGTATTTTGAACAACCCGCATTTTAATTAGAATGATTGTAAGGCATTTGCAACGAATAACATAATTATTATAAAATAAAATTAACTTCTTGATCAAAAATTATCCTAATATGTAGAATCATATTAGTATCAAAATAGTATAAAATAATGCAAGTTATTTTAATTCTACTTCAATTGCTCAGAAATGATTTTTTTCGTTTTCAAAAGAAGCAAAGGGATTTTCTTCGTTACTCATTGTCTAGGAGAGATTCTTTCCACGGCACCTATTTAAGGAGAATTTTCATCGCCGCACAATTTTTCAGAGGAATTTTTACGCTAACACAGTAAGCGGTGTGACTTTATTCGGCGCAAATTTAATTGTAATGTTTTTCGTAACCACCATGGATACAATTGTGTACATTTTTTATAATTTTTTGCATTTTATATAAAAAAATTGAAAATGACATTAGGGTACCTTAAAATATTGTCACAGAAATTTCAATTTAAAAAAAAAAATTTCGTTTCTCTTATATATTGTAAACAGCAGATATTTTTTTAATAGGTATTTTTTTTCTTTAGAATTTAGTAAATGTCAAAATTCTTAACAACTATGAAAAGAATGAAAAAGAAATCAAACCCAATAGACTACATTATTTTTGAAACTAAATAAATTGTTAAATAATAATTTTTTATTTATGCCTACAAAATAAAGTTGAAAGTAATATTTGAAAATCTTTAGCCGTCCTATATATTTTATGATTTGAAATTTCAGTTTAATTTTTCATAATATTTTTAGATCTTTAACCCCTCCTTTAACTGTCCCTTCCAATGAAAGTAGATCAGATATCTTGTTTTTTTTTAATTCTCACATTGTGTTAAAGCTTTTTATATATACATTTGAAATCGCGAATTTTTGCTCTCTAATGAAATCTCAAAATTTTACCATGAAATATAATATATTATTACCAACTATAAACGCCTTACCAAATCCTGGCAACACCCTGTAAGGTACCTCAGTTCAGACTTACCTAATGATTGTCCTAATGCTGACTGGAGTTTACCTATACGCTAGCTCATCTCAGGGTAGATTCGTTGTTTTTATATTTTTCCACTATTTTTAATATATTGCCTGTATAAGTTTTATAAATGTCTAAATCGGGAAAAAGGCGCCACCAAATTTTACTTTAGAATGAGCCCTAATGATTATACTACGAGCAATTGTAGTAAAGAAAACTTGGAAAAGAATAAATATTTAATATGACATATCCGGGTAAATAAATCGCAGAGTCTAAGTACTTAAAAGTGTCCTAGTTTAAAATTATAGGAAATAAAACCAATTAAATAGAGGCCAATACATTTATTCCTCACGTTATACCCCTTCCCAGATATTAAGTACACCCCTGGAAAAAGTTATCACCATGTGAATTATTGCAAGCTCCTCTAATGGGGCTATCTAATAGAAGTGCGATTACAAATGTTAAATTGCAATAAAAGACCTTGTTGACTTAGTCGAAAGTTATTGTCTTTCTATGACGTAGCAAAATGTGAATATTTAAACAAAAGACTAGTATATTAAACTTGACAGTGTCCTGCACAGTGAACGGCAAACCGATCCAAAAATAAACAATTCAACTACCCTTGGAAGGTTTACGTCGACATAGCCCAGTTATAGAAGATAAAGACGCTCTCTATTTTAAACTAGACTATGAAGGTCCATAAGCCCAACAATGCAGGAGACTATCAACTTTGCCGTAATACAAAAAAAATAAGCCATATAAAAAAACTACAAAAATATATGCAAAGAGAAAGAATTAGAAAATTTATAAGGAGAGAGATAATGAGTGTTTAAATGACAGTAAATAAAAATATAAGCAAAGGAAAATTACAAAAAAAGTGATAGATAATTACAAAAATTAGATCATAGAAATCCACTTATAACTGTCGCTCAAGTGGTTAAAATCTTAATAAAATTTTACTGAAAAGTATATTACAAATTTGTACAAAATAACTAGTTTCCAAAATATTCAATTGTTAAGCAATTAAAATTTTCAATAAATGTGTCACTATAATATTCATTATTTTAAACAATAATTAAATGGGTACTTGGCCACTCTGGGACTCTAAAACAGAACCATAAAAAAAAACCTCAATTACAGTGAAGTATCGCAAAAATAAAACATTTAAATTTGAGGCTGTAGCGCAACGAAGTCGACTGCGTTTCACCTTACATAGTTTACTGGTTCGCCGCAAATATATGATATGGTAAATTACCAAAAGATAAATATCATTAAAAAAAAATATAATATTAAAGTCCAAATATTTAAAGTCTATTAATTAGAAAGGTTCAAAACATATACACAAGAATCCCCTACCTGTTAGCCCTCTAGGTAATCGAACAGAAAACTGTGTTTAGATAACTAAACGATTCAAAATACAGGTTTAATACCCATTAGGCTTAACAACCAGAAACTCTTGTGCACATACTTTGGCTAAAATTTAGGCACTTAGCTGAATCACTTTAAAACAGGTGGTTGAACAAGGCCTGTGACATAGACGGCTTCCCAGACAAGACGTTGACCTGCCTCAATATGGAGATTGTCCCTTTCAGAGGCTCACAATCCCAGAAGTGCAGCACGAAAACCCATACTGTACATTATAAATATCCATCCAAAAAAAGACTGAAGAAATCCAAAGACATAATTATTCCAAAGACATATTGTACTTATTCCAAAGACAATACTGTAGTTATTCCTAAGACATATTCATTCCAAAGACCCTCGAACTCAAGAAAATGTTGGCATCTGTTAACTGATAAGCCGTTGTTTCTGGCTGGCTGAAGAAAATAATCGCCAAACTGGCTGTAGAGTGAAACGACCAAAATCACCAAAATTGTTTGCACCCCGACTAGGTTTTGTCACTTTAATCGGCCCTTTATGACCAATTCCCTTAACTTGGGAAAGCAGTAGAACTAAAACCACATCTTCACGCTCTTGCGTCAGATAGCCAAAAGAGAACGATTTCTCTCAAATCACTAGCACATTTCTTCCAACGGAAGTTACCAAAAAAAACTTTATAAAAACATCTATCAAAAATCTATCCAAAAAAAATAACCTTAATCTCGTAGCCATAATCTCGAACCCTTGACATTTATCATACAATTTGAGCTACTTCCGGAAAATATATGCAAAAATTCTTCTATCTCAATTTTAAACTGGCCAGTACTGAAATTAGACAGAGACAACCAATATATTAATAATCTAACCTGCCTCGTCCTACAAAATGAATACCCAATAACAAACTACTTAATGGGTTCGAAATATTTAAAAATGAAATCCAATTAAGTTCAAATTAGTTCGAACTAGTTCGAGGGTCAAATTTACAATATTATAATTACCAAAAATTCTAACGAGTAAAGTAAAGAGAAATATTCAACTAATAAACTAAAAACAACATAATGAAAAAAAAATCGATACTATTTTATTTCGAATTTAGCATTTCGATAATATTCAACTGATGGGCCATCTTATAGGCAACCCTAAAAACTTTTCAAGAAATTGAGTGGACCTGATTATTTCAAACAGCTGATATGTGACAATAAACAAATATTTTCTGAAAAAGGAAAATCAAATAATAATCACAAGAAAGCAAATAATCCTATTTATTTTATCCAAACATTAAGAAAACGCTTTTCCCAATATGTGATACATTGTCTCGAGGTACCTAATGAAATTTACAAATTACAGAAATATGTTAAGTTTCGATGTCAATCAAAATTTCAAAATGTAAACAAAAGGAATGATCTGAATATAGATGAAACCAATATTCATGAATGAAAAACAAAAGGTAATCATTAGTTTTATAGTAGAAAACATCGTTTACTGTAAATTTATGTACAAAACAAAAATCTATTTATTACTTTAGTAATCTGAACCTGTAATTTAATCTTGAAAAATGTAAACAAAAATATTTATTATTTAAACCCAATTTTTAACCGTAACAGTCACCCCCTTTTCTAAGGAAAAAAAAATTATGAAATAAAATTTTTTTTTTTTACACAAATAACAACCTAATTATCATTGGGATCATAGTATGGCTTTAAATCCTGAACATGCCAATTTCCCTTGGACTTTCCATTCATATCCTGTAACTCATAAACATTGTAACCCACTTTTTTAACTATCTTAAAAGGTCCTTCAAATTTACCAGCAAGTTTAGCTGAATAATAATTTCCAGCATCCGACAATGCAAAAAGTCTTTTCCAAACCAAATTTCCTACTTGAAACTGTACATCACGACGTCTAAGATTATATTGATTTCTTGATCTTTGATGAGCTTGTTGCAGACGTTTATTTACAAAATCTCTTAATTTTGCAAGAGCTTCTACTCTTTTAGAAAAATTATTCTGTTTAAAATTTGGATCACCTACATCTGTTATCCTAGAATATTCACTACCATGAAGTATCATATCTTTACCAAAATTAACAAAATATGGCGTACGCCCTGTAGCTTCATGAACGGCGGTATTAACTGCGCAAGCTAATGCTGCTAAATTCTCATCCCAAATTCTTTGATTATCTGAGATAAAAGCTGAAAGCATTGATTTTAAAACCCTATTAACTCTTTCAGTAACATTTGGCGATGGATGATAATTTGGATTAAAAAGTGTTCTAATCTCATACTTTTTTGTTAACCCCTGAAATTCCTGACTTTTAAATTGAACCCCATTATCACACCTAATGACCTGTGGTATACCATGAACCAAGAATATACGCTCCTCTAAAAGATTAACTATTGTTTTAGAATTTGCTTTTTTAATAGGAAAGAAATAATTAAATTTACTAAAAACGTCAGTTACTACAAAAATATACATATTACCGTGTTTACTCTTTGGTAATGGACCAAATAAATCCATGCTAATAACCTGCCAACAATGTTCTGGAATTAAATTATCGCGTAATAAACCACTAGGCAATTTTTGTTCAGGTTTAACTCTTTGACATACTAAGCAATGTTTAACAAATTTGGTAATGTTAGCTCTCATGCAAGGCCAATAATATAAACGACAAATTTTTAAATAAGTTTTCTGAACCCCAAAATGACCTCCAATTGTAGAACTATGACAAGATTCCATAATCTCACGCCGCTTTTCCTTTGGGACAACCAATTTCCAATAATCCGTAGTATCACGCAAGTCCGGAAAATCCAGCTGAAAATATTTATAAATCTTACCATCAGTTACTCTCCAACGCGGAAATTTTAAAGGATTTTTCAATATACGTTTTCTGAGGTCAATATACCATTTGTCTTGTACTTCCTGAAGATCAATATTAGAAATCTCCAAGGTATCGCATTCTGGAACAGAACGACTCAAAGCATCCGCAACAATATTTTCTCTGCCTTTACGATGAATGACTTTGTAATCAAATTGTTGTAACCGCAAAGCCCATCGACCTAATCTACCCTGAGGATTTTTAAGATTATCCAGCCACTGAAGACTGTAATGATCACAAACAACAGAAAATTTTGCACCATCCAAATAACATCTTAATTTTTCGATTGCAAAAAGTACAGCTAACAATTCTCTTTCTGTAGCAGAATAAACTTTTTCCTGACGAGTCAAACTGCGAGATATGTAACAGATGACGTGTTCTCTTCCATCGTATACTTGATATAAAACTGCGCCTACACCGTATGCACTTGCGTCTGTCTGAAGAATAAATTCATGATCAAAATTTGGACAAGTTAAAATGGGTGCTGAAACTAAGACATTTTTAATTTTTTGAAAAGCATCCTCGCAATTTTTATCCCAAGCAAATTTAGCGCCTTTACGAAGTAAACGAGTAAAAGGTGATATTAAGTCTGAAAAATTTGGAACAAAACGACGATACCATGATAACATTCCTATAATTCTGGGAATTTCTGTTACTGTTTTTGGAGTCTGAATATTGGTGATGGCTTCAACTTTCGAGGGATTAACTGAAATACCATGTCTATTAACAACATAACCTAGATATCTTAATTCTGCTCGACAAAATTTACTCTTCTCCTTATTCAAAGTTAACCCTGCCTTATTTAAACGATCAAAAACGAGCTGTAAAATTTCTAAATGTTTACCAAAATCGGAAGTGACTACAATTATATCGTCCAGGTAACAAAAAACATAAGGTTGTAAGTCAGCACCTAAAACTGTATCTATCAATCTCTGAAATGTAGCTGGAGCGTTATGCAAACCAAACGGTAACCTACGAAACTGAAAAAGTCCTCGTCCAGGAACTGTGAACGCTGTATACTGCTTACTATTTTCCTCTAGTTCTACCTGCCAATACGCACTTTGAAGATCCAACGAGCTAAGATAACGAGCTCCCCCTAATTTATCTAGAATGGAAGAAATATAGGGCAAAGGATAGGCGTCTTTCTGACTGACATTATTAACCTTCCTAAAGTCAACTACAAAGCGCTGTTTTCCTTCTTCTTTGGGCACCAGAAGCACTGGAGATGACCAGGCAGAAGTTGAAGGTTCAATGACCCCGTTTGCTAACATCTTGTCTACCTCCTCATCTATAAGTTTTTGTTTAAAGGGTGAAACTGGATAATATCTCTGCTTAATAGGCTCACTATTTGTAATAATTTTATGTTTAACCATCGAGGTACAACCTAAACGATCCCCAATTTTATCAAAATAAGCTGTAACTAAATTATTCAACCTAACTTTCTGCTCCTCTGTCAAGTCTGATTCACACTGCATCAAAGAAATCTCTGGACTACCTAAAACTTCAGATGAAAAATACCATTCGCCTCTGCGCATGTCCGGAACAATACCTAACTTTATCCAAAAATCAATACCTAAAATAAGTTCATGTCGCAGTTCAGGTACCACATAAATATCTACAAGTTTAATTATATCCCTAACCTTTACTGGAACGGTTGCTATGCCTATACATTCACAAGAACTATCATTAGCTATTTTACAAAGCGTACTCTTATTTACATCCAATTTAACTCCCAAAGTTTTCAATTTATCCCAACCTTTATTACCTACAAAAATTTTATTTGCCCCAGAATCTAAAAGTCCATAAAAATTTAAACCCAAAATATCTACTCTTAAATAAGGACATTCCCCAGGACCTACATGTGTCAATACATAATCCAAAACAACTTTATCTTTAAAATCCAAATTATCAGTGGTCGATTGTATGTCTGAAGTCAATCCTCGACCTAAACTTGACTTCCTGAACCGTTTCCCTTACTCGAAATTTGAGTACTATTACAATTAGGACACGTTCTCTTAGTGCAGTTCAATTTTCCACAATTAAAACATTTCTTATCTTTAGCTGTACAATTCTTAGCAAAATGATTAGGTTGATTACATTTGAAACATAAATTTACATCTGAATCTTTATTTATATTCTGTCTATTACTAGAATTATTTTGAAAATTTCCTGAATTATTATGATTGCTATTACTGTAAAAACGAGAATTATTATTTCTAAAATCACTTTGATTAGAATTACAAGAAGCATTAACATTCCTAACATTGCTCTGATTATTTCTAAAATTTTGATAATTATTTTGATTTTGAGAATTATTTCTTAAGTTATTTTGATTTCTAAAATTTCTTTGGTTATGTCCATTATTGTTTTGAAAGTTTTGCCTAACATTTTGTGAATTATTTCTATTATTTTGTAAAGTAGAAAATCTATTATTTTGAGAAATATTATTTTGTCTATTATTATTGTTTCTAAGATTGAAATTATTCAAATTTGCATTAGAGTTTTGTGAAAAATTATCAACATTTGAAAAATGAACTTCACTAACAGTTCCACTAGTAGCTGGTTTAGTAAAATCACGTTTTACCGGTTGGTAATCTAAATCTGGTTCAAGAGAGACATTCCCTTTTTTTGGCGGCTTAAACTCTTCTACGCGTAACCTAGTTTCTTCTAATTTTCTACATAATTCAATCAATTCAAAAGGAGTATTTATTTCATGTAAGCTTAGTCGTTCTTGGTAAAAAGGTAACATATTAGCGCGTAAAACTTTTAAACGTAAACAATCAGACACCTTAGCTGGCATTCTATCAAATAACTGTGTCATTGCCGCAACATAAATACCTATAGGTTCATCTGATCCCTGAGTTCTATTTAAAATTTGATTCCATAATTTATCCCCAAAATTAGCTGGTAAAAATTCATCTCTCATTAATTTTATTAAAGAATCCCAATCAGTAGCATATTTAGAAATTAAATGATAATAATTTAATGCATTTGACTCAAATAAATCAGAAGCTGAATGAAATAATTCTATTTTATTAACACCCCTTGAAATACAAAGTTCATCTACTCGTTGCAAAAACGCATTAAAACTTAACCCTGAAGTCCCTGAAAATTTAATACCCCATTTATAAACTGGTACACTTTTAAAATTTAAATTATTTGTAGATGACTGATTGCTAACAATATTAACATTAGGTATTGGTGAATTTTGACCAGAAGCCATTGTAGAATTAGCTAAATTACTAGTACCCGATTGATCTGAAAAATTTGGATTTAATGGTGGCTCTGATCCTATATCTGTAGAAAGCAGCTTTGTTTTAGTTTCAAAATCAGTTAAAAGAGAAGTTAATTCGACTAATAATTTTGAACGCTTATCCTTAAAAGTAATATCTTCATCTGAAATTCTATTAATTCGACCTACTAAATGGGCAAATTTTGATTCAATTTTCGAAATTTGTTTGCTAGTTCCAGAAAAATTTGAAATAAAATCTTTTAACTCTGTAAGTTTCCGAGTGCTTTCTGCAATCTCCTGCTCATTATCAAGAACTACTGAACTTTGAACTATGTTCCCAGATTTCTCTAAACTTAATAAAGATCTTAAGCACTTTCTTAAGGAATCTACCGTACCGGAAGGATCTATACCCCTAACCTGAACTTCATACTCTAGTTCATCTTTGGTTAAACGGTCAACATTTAATCTATACATCTTAATATTTTATATTTACAAAAATATTCTAATAAAAATAATTAAATCAAAAATAAAATATGCTCAATCAAAGATCAATTGTCAATAAATCAATCAAATATAAGACCAATATATCAAATATCATCACTATACCAAAAAAAAAATGTCAAATCCAGTAAACTTACAACAGCAAAATTTACCAAAATCAGCTTTATATAAAAAAAATCAAAAATCACAATCTATTTAAAAAAATAATGGAAAAAGAAACCCGTGGGCGCCAGTGAAACTCGCGAATTTTTGCTCTCTAATGAAATCTCAAAATTTTACCATGAAATATAATATATTATTACCAACTATAAACGCCTTACCAAATCCTGGCAACACCCTGTAAGGTACCTCAGTTCAGACTTACCTAATGATTGTCCTAATGCTGACTGGAGTTTACCTATACGCTAGCTCATCTCAGGGTAGATTCGTTGTTTTTATATTTTTCCACTATTTTTAATATATTGCCTGTATAAGTTTTATAAATGTGTAAATCGGGAAAAAGGCGCCACCAAATTTTACTTTAGAATGAGCCCTAATGATTATACTACGAGCAATTGTAGTAAAGAAAACTTGGAAAAGAATAAATATTTAATATGACATATCCGGGTAAATAAATCGCAGAGTCTAAGTACTTAAAAGTATCCTAGTTTAAAATTATAGGAAATAAAACCAATTAAATAGAGGCCAATACATTTATTCCTCACGTTATACCCCTTCCCAGATATTAAGTACACCCCTGGAAAAAGTTATCACCATGTGAATTATTGCAAGCTCCTCTAATGGGGCTATCTAATAGAAGTGCGATTACAAATGTTAAATTGCAATAAAAGACCTTGTTGACTTAGTCGAAAGTTATTGTCTTTCTATGACGTAGCAAAATGTGAATATTTAAACAAAAGACTAGTATATTAAACTTGACAGTGTCCTGCACAGTGAACGGCAAACCGATCCAAAAATAAACAATTCAACTACCCTTGGAAGGTTTACGTCGACATAGCCCAGTTATAGAAGATAAAGACGCTCTCTATTTTAAACTAGACTATGAAGGTCCATAAGCCCAACAATGCAGGAGACTATCAACTTTGCCGTAATACAAAAAAAATAAGCCATATAAAAAAACTACAAAAATATATGCAAAGAGAAAGAATTAGAAAATTGATAAGGAGAGAGATAATGAGTGTTTAAATGACAGTAAATAAAAATATAAGCAAAGGAAAATTACAGTGAAACTCGCGCCATAATCTCGAACCCTTGACATTTATCATACAATTTGAGCTACTTCCGGAAAATATATGCAAAAATTCTTCTATCTCAATTTTAAACTGGCCAGTACTGAAATTAGACAGAGACAACCAATATATTAATAATCTAACCTGCCTCGTCCTACAAAATGAATACCCAATAACAAACTACTTAATGGGTTCGAAATATTTAAAAATGAAATCCAATTAAGTTCAAATTAGTTCGAACTAGTTCGAGGGTCAAATTTACAATATTATAATTACCAAAAATTCTAACGAGTAAAGTAAAGAGAAATATTCAACTAATAAACTAAAAACAACATAATGAAAAAAAAATCGATACTATTTTATTTCGAATTTAGCATTTCGATAATATTCAACTGATGGGCCATCTTATAGGCAACCCTAAAAACTTTTCAAGAAATTGAGTGGACCTGATTATTTCAAACAGCTGATATGTGACATAAACAAATATTTTCTGAAAAAGGAAAATCAAATAATAATCACAAGAAAGCAAATAATCCTATTTATTTTATCCAAACATTAAGAAAACGCTTTTCCCAATATGTGATACATTGTCTCGAGGTACCTAATGAAATTTACAAATTACAGAAATATGTTAAGTTTCGATGTCAATCAAAATTTCAAAATGTAAACAAAAGGAATGATCTGAATATAGATGAAACCAATATTCATGAATGAAAAACAAAAGGTAATCATTAGTTTTATAGTAGAAAACATCGTTTACTGTAAATTTATGTACAAAACAAAAATCTATTTATTACTTTAGTAATCTGAACCTGTAATTTAATCTTGAAAAATGTAAACAAAAATATTTATTATTTAAACCCAATTTTTAACCGTAACACATTTTAAGTTGAATTAATCTTTATACTTCTATTAAAAATATTTCCAAATGATGCCTTAATTCACTTTAGATAAATTATTTTTAAAAAGAAAAACATAAAAATGCTAAATGTAACCTACTTCGAGCACAAAGAAGCAATTAATAAGTTACTAAAAAAACTATGAATGTTATGAAATGAATGAATGAATGAACAAGAATGATGGTAATCGATCCTTGATACTTAGGCCTCGTTGGGTCCATTATATCCCACCATGGCTGCAGGTCATTAAAGGCCTATCGCTTTTGCAAATCCAAGCAGCCTCATTACCTGACCTTACATAATTGTTTCGGGTGATATTATTTTATTCCCAAAATGTATCTGCCTAAATCCGTTAAGCGTCAGATACTCCCTGAAAATATTGTCGATAGTTTCATCCTCCTCCAGACACAATCTGCGCACCGGGTCATCCGCGACGCCAATCCTATAAAGATAGCTTCGCAAGTGAAAATATCCCGGGAGCAATCCCACCACGATTCCCAGTTCGTTTCTCTTAAAGAAAAGAAGCTCCCTAGTAAGCCGCGTATTAGATCCACTTAAATGTTTTTTGGCACATCTCATTCCAGGAGCTTCCCTCCAGCATTCAATAAATTTTCTTTACAGTAATATTTTCAGATATCTCTTACTACGAGTAATTGCAACAGGTATAATGGGTTAGGGGTCGATGGTTCATCTGCGGACCCCATCTTTGCCAAACAGTACACTTCCTCCTTTCCGAATATATCCGAGTGATCCGGGATCCACAAAAGTCTGATTATGCAGCCCTACTTTGTTTGATTGTCCAGTACCCCTCTGCACTTAGCCACCAGTCGTGAAGCTACTACATTAAACCCCAAGGCCAATAATTTAGCTCTGCTCTCCGAGTATTTACGAATAGTTATTTTTGTGTATGTCCATCCCACAGAAATGACATAATTGCAAAATAGTTAAAATTTCTGCTTGAAAGCCCTTTGCGTGCTGTCTCAGAAAGTAGAACTTCCTGACTTCAATGCTTGTTCCGAATACTCCAGCTTTGGCACCTTCATCCTGTCGAGATCCATTTCTGAGAAGAGTTTACTCTTTTTCCCAATTCAGTGATTTGGTTTCTAAATCGGCGCCATCTAATATGCTTGCCTAGAGAGTTACAGCGATCTTTTCACACTTCCCCAGCTACAATCGTAAAAACCAGTTTCTGTTCCGAGATGCCCCAAGCAACTAAAATGGTAAACTGCCTTCAGAACCTCATTTTCTATGAATAATTGGAAAAGAGAGAGACTCATTAGAACCACCAGCGCCCTAATGGGAGCAGTTCTCATTGCACCCATCATTCCTACACGAGCCATTTTTTGAACCTTCTCAGGTTGACGACAGTGTGTGCGCTTGACTATAACTAGTCCACCATGCTATAGCGACGTGTCTAATATTATGGAATATTAAAAGTGGTACCTCAAGCTACAAAATAAACAAGGTACTTTATCACATTTTTGAAAAGATTCGAATTTTTACATTCATTGTGGGGGTCATTTATCTAAAAAAATTTAACCTAGCCTTGTGATTGCTACAAAATAATTTTAATTTTGTAAATTTTAGTAATATACAATATTGAAATTTGATAAAAATTTACTATAATTAAAAAGAAGAAGGTAAGCCACTTTTTAAGTTTTCATATTAATTTCAAATTTGTAACTTAACACTTCTATTAAAATTATTCTTGTTAAGTTATCAGAGGTCATATTTTGCGATTTTATAACATTGATGTGATAATCAAGTCAAAATTCTTCAAACTTATTGCAAAACACCCTACAATAATATATATAATCAATAAAAATTGAAGAAAACGTCGAAAATTGTAAAAAATTAAAAAAACGGTGCCACTGGACGAATTATTTATAAGACTTACAAGAGTAATTTTTAAATAATTTTTACATAAATATTAATTTAAAAACTGAACTAAATATAAACATAAAAAAAATGTATTGAACAAAAATGTTTTATATTTGTGTAGAGGGCATAAAACAGCTAATATTTACCATTTTTAAATTACGTCGTAAATATGGATCGATTAGTTTTTCCTTACACAGCTGCGAGTGTGCGAACATCTCAGCAGAGGGCGCAGAACGCTGTCACAGAAATTAGTATTGAGTGGCCTTTCTATCCCTATATCATTTAACTTATGCAACGATGTTTGGTTAGTTAGGTAGTTATTTAAAAGTTAGAGATAGATATTTTTTTGTCATTTCCATTTTATATCGCTATTCCAAACTATATTAACTTCTAATATCAATTATTTTGCTCAACGCCAAAGGAAAATAAGCAAATTTTTTAATTAATTCTATCACGATTGTTATTAAAAAATGTGCAGAGTTATGAAAAAGCATCCGAAATTGGCATCGACATCACTCAATTGTGTATTAAAAAGGGATATTATTTTTTAAAAAAAACAACAAAATAATAGATAAGAATATCTGAAACAGTAATTTGCCTAAAATTAAATAGTAGATCGGTTCGTCATCAAAAGGTCTTATCTTTTTCACATCCAATTTTTCCTTTTCTATTGTATTTCAGTTTTACTATCTAAATGTAATCTTCAGTTCTACCGTTAGCTTTGTAATCTGGTCACCGTTGGCATTCAAATGGGAAACTTTGGGCATCAATGCCACTTGTAGAACTAAACATTAAACTCCAAGTTGACTACTAATCTTGAATCTAATCAATGAACTTCATTCAAATTTAAACTTAAGTAATCATAATTTATAAAAGTGACCCTTGACACGAATAAGCTTGTTTCCATCATTAAGCATATTTGTCAAGTTTTTCCTATTCAGGACTTTTAACATATAAAAAATTTATAATTATTCTGAAATTGCTACATGACTTTGTTGAAAGAGCAATTTAAAAATTTTAAGGTTAGCTATATGTCAAAAGCAACGAATTATATATTTGTCAAAGATAAAATGAAAGTAACATATTATTTTATTTTCATTCTCCATTTTACAAAGATTTTATATTCCGAAGATATCCAAAAATATTTAACGAAGAAGAATTCAATATTATGGTTTTACAATCAAACGCAAAACCTTAACTCAAAAAATCCTTACTGTTCAATTTGCTGTGTGGATGTTAAACAACAAGAAAAGGGACGAAAATGTGGACTACATACTATGTGTATTTATAAAACAAAATCGTTTGGTGCGAGCTGTAAAGGACCGATAGTAATGGAACTAACTCAAAATGAAATTGATACAATAGTTGATATTCATAATACATTAAGAAATAAAGTTTCAATGGGACAGGAAATACAAGGTGACCCAGGTTAGTTAAAATTAATCTTTATACCTATAACCCACTTTAACTTTTGTCGGATATCGAAAATGAAAAACTATAGATACTGAATTAAACCCATTTTGTTTTTGTAGAACCAGTCCCTAACATGATTGTAGTTTATAAATAATTTCCACTTCTATTAATTTTTTTGAGCAATTAACAACATTTGTGTACAGTATTTTATTTAATCCAAATTTATTAATACTATTTTTTGATTAATTTTTATTTAGATATTTCGCATTATTATTGTCTATTAATATTTACTGAATATACATACAACATTATATAACGCAATTCCTATAATTCATTAACACTGGTTTAAGTTAACAGCCAAGACATTAAATTGACATCTAAAGTAATAAATAAGTCAACCAAGTTTCTAACCTAAAAAATACAAAAATCGAAGAATGGTTTTCCGTTATTATCAAAATGGTTAGAATGGAAAATTTTGTTTATTTTTAGGAGACAAGTATCCATTTTAACGACTCCAAAACTTTGTTTTTAGGTTTTCATACTTTATTTTCCTACATACAGATTTGTTTATTATAAGCAAAATAAAACTCTCCAAATAATTGGGATATATGCTGCTATAAAAGTTTAAGTGTTGAAATTGCATTTTAAAATGTTTGTAAAGCTGCAAAATCGTATTAATAATCAGCTTGGAAATTCAGGAAGCTTAGTAATTTTTAAACATTTTAAACCCCTTTTACAAACATTTTATATAATATAATTTGGCTCATTTTAAAACGAGTGAGCTGAGGCAAAAACAGAATAATAAAAAAGGGACTTGTAACAGAGCTGGCGCTCGAGGTATAATGTAGTATTGGTTATTTTGATCGGTGGTAATTATAAAATAATCAATTTATTCACGCAATAAAACATAAGCAATGGAAAATGAAAATTTCAGTAAGAAATAGAATAAATCTATCTACCGTGTTTAAATAGTTGCCTATATGTATTCTCCTCTCAAGCAGAGAAAAAGGAAAGAATATATAGAAACAGATTATTTCCTGCAAATACAACTCTGATTCTCTGTCTATATCCGCTTCGACCACCTTATGGTCTCGATAGTGGAGCTCTATCGAACAAAGAGCAACATTCGCCGGAAACAACTGCTATATAAGATATAAATTCTGAGGCATGTGGGAAGGATTTCAATGTCAGACAGAAAAATATCATCAGTTAAACGACATCTATACATTCATCAAAGTAGTGTGAAATTTAAAAAATCAAAATTTCAGTAAGAAATAAAATAATAGCAGAGAAAAAGGAAAGAATATATAGAAATAGTTTATTTCCTGCAAAAACAATTCTGGTCCTCTCTCCATACGCGTTTCGACCAGTCTCGTCAATGGAGCTGTATCGAACCGACAGCAGCATAGCTCCACTGACGACACTAGAAGATGGTTGAAACGTGTATGGAGAGAGGACTAAAGTTGTGTTTGCAGGAAATAAACTTTCTATCTATTCTTTTCTTTTTCTTTCTAATTGAAATTTTGATTTTTTAAATTTCGCATTACTCAGGTGAATGTACAGATGTCGTTCCACTGGTGATATTTTTCAGTCTGACATCAAAGTAATCAGGTTTTTAATATCCTGCCGACATGTTTCGGAATTTATATTTTATATAGCAGTTGTTTCCTGCGAATGTTGCTTTGGGTTTGATACAGCTCCACTCACGAGGAGAGGACATGTAGGCGACGAATTAGCAATGCAACTTTGTGTACCAGGCAATGACATAACATGATATAAAATAAGAAGTAGTTTATAAACTTTTCCTTTGGTTTTAGATCTAAGAATTTCAATTTTTGTACTGTAACCGTGACAAAATTGTTATTTTCTAGAATATTCTGTATGTATTTATTTTTGGAAAAAATACTCAATTTTTCACAAACGACCTTTTTGTTATGCATTTCCTATGACTTTTCAACCGACTTGTAAAAGAAGGAGGTTTTAAATTTGACTGCTTTTTTATATATGTACTCGTAAATCGATTACTCCGGAACGGCGGCGCTGATTTGAATGAAATTTTTAACATTATGTTCAGGAAGTTGCTGCGGTCGTCCATATCATTTTGAACGAAATTCGTTTAGGAAGATCCAAGATGGCGACGACAATATGGCGGACAAAAAATTAATTTGGTTCAATTTTTTCCAAAATTGATGCGGGGGAGTTTTCGGGGTTGTACATAACGAACCTAAAATTATTTTTAGAAAATTCGATATGGCGGACTAAAAATTTTACATCTCTTTATTTTGTCCAAAACTGGTATAAGAGGGCTTTTAAAGGTGTAAGTTGCGAATTTAAAATTATTTTAAAAAAATCAATATGGCAGACTAAAATTTAACATCCCTCGATTTCCTTCAAAATTAATACTGCGAATTTCTGAGAATTTAAAATTGTTTTTAAAAAAAAATCAATTTGGTAAATGCAATATGGCGATCCAAAAATTTTATATTATACTCAGACCGATTTTAAAGTTGAACTATGTCAGTAAATTAGCACATCAATTTTCTAAAACTCGTTTAAGTTAACAGTACGGAGTTTAAATTGACAACTACAACAATAGGTAAACAAAATTTTCAAACTTGAAAAATAAAGAAAAAGTTTTTTTTGTTATCAAAACAACAGAGCTCGAAAATTTGGTTAGTTTATCGAAGATAAGTATTCCTTTAATCAGTTCCAGGACTTTGAATCCGGGCTTTAATCCTTATTTTTCCTATATAAACGTTGTTCCGTGTTTTTTACACGTTGGAAACTTCGAGCACATATTTGAGTTGAGTGCCGAATCTGTTATACACAGATATGTAGGACCATCAGCTTTACGTGCGTTCCAGAACACATTTGTGAGGCTTTACTAGACATGATACTGCATAGTGGTTTGCTATTGCTTTCTGTGATGCGACGAGCCTAAAATTAAAACTCGATGTTTTACGCTCGCCGTTGTTGATATATAATATAAATTATAACAATATCATAAGCCAAACACTTATGGCCGATTAGAATAGCAGCCAGATCGCGTCTCAGTTTTAAACCTTTTTAATGAATCTGTTAGTATTTAAGACCTGTTTAAATTTTAATTATTAAAAATGTATGTCCAAGAAATGAGCATATTCTTGACTTTTTTGATGATGATATATTATCCTTTACTGTCTATAAACATATTCATTTGGATCCGGCTCCATTTTGGTTGACAATGAAAATATATAGTATATAGTATAATACGCTGCCTATTTGTCAATCATGTCAATATGAAATCAAAATTTAACCCTGTTAAAATTATCTCATTTTTCATTTAAAATGTCAATAAGAGATATCAGAAAGAGTTAATATTGTTGTAAAAACACTATAAACAAACGTTTTTACATGCTATTTTGTCATCCTAATACAAAAAAAAATTAGCAAAAAACTGCAAAAAGTTCAAGCAAAAGATTACGTCTTACCGCTTGGCGGAAATGAGAAAAGTGGACGGATCCTAGAATCTCGACGGGGCTAAACTATAAATATCTAACGATGTTTACGGCTACAGTACGGTACTTTTAACAGAAATTATCACATTTCGGAAAAATCAACCAAAATTGGCGTAATTACCTGATTTCGAGGCGTGAATCCTAGCAGTCTATAAATTGTAGCTGAAAAATCAACATCACAAAAAATTATGACAGGATCGGACTCGGAAAACTTCAACCAGGCCGACCTGCGCAAGTAAATTCCAGTCAAAATAGTGTCGGCCCCGATACATTAATTGATCTTCAGTATGAAAATATTGAGAATAAAACTCCATGCATATGCCCTCAAAAAATCATTTCAAAATAAGAAACCGAGAACTTTCAAAATAGTATTAATACTCCCATTTATGATCCAGATATAAATAAAGATGAACATCATTAGGGATTTAATGTCAAAATATTCCACTACGTGAAAATACTGATAACCTGGTTTAACATGGAAACAATGAAACTATTCATAGTATTGTGATATGGAATAAGGGAAGAAGGGAAGGCGGGGATGGAAGAAGGGAAGAGAAGAAGGGGAAGGGAGGAAAGGAGGGGATAGAAGGAAAGGAGGGGATGGAAGGAGGGAGAGAGAGATATATCTAGGTTCTTTGAGGCATGGAACGACGAAGTCTGAATTTTCTTCAAAGGTTCGTCATTATCCAGGACCGGACGAGAAAGAAGACGACCGAAGCCGTAACATAATGCAATAACGAAACTAAAATTCTTTCTTCTCAAACGGACTTACAACAAGGAATAAAAAGCACTCACGTCTGGCGGCAAATTCTACAGTCGTTTAGATAGCTACACGCATTTTCTGTGGCGAAATTTTCTTCGGGACAAAGTAGGTTATCACTTGCAGACTGATAACGAAAGGTCGAAGGATTTTCAATTCAAGAGATTTTACACAAGATAATCTCTTTTAGAAATTATTTGATAAATGCTCTATCAGAAGAAACATTAAGAAAATCCGTTATATTGCCGGGTTTGAAGCAGTATAAATTACGCTTAAGGTATCTAGCTTCGAACATACCCCTGTAGAATTAGCATAACGTCAGAACTAGGGCCCGGTTGTTTGAACGTGAACAACGTAATAATATTTTTATTTATATTTGGAAAACTGTTGATAAACAGTAGATATTTCATTTCTTGGTACACACATACCGATTTTATGATATCCTTTTCTAATTGCATTATTTAAACGAACATCATATTATAATCGGTACGTCAATTTTAGAATGCATAAAGTATGAATTTATGGTTGCTTAAATTATTATTATAGTTGTTTTTTATATGTAAACAATATTTACCAATAAAAATAGGTTTTTAAATCCTCTTTTTGTTAATATTAATTACAAACTTCGCATTTATAATAATTTATAACACCTAAAAACACTTGAAAGAGTCACAATAAGCAATTAAACTAAAAGAAAAGATAAGTAAACATATTTATGTCTATCAAACATCAAGAATGCCCCTCCACCAACCATAAACAGCTTTCAAACAAATATATTGTTGTTTAAATATATAGGGTATGATCGAAGGTATCACGAACCGTATCTCTTTCTATGGAGAACGGCAGATAACAGAGAAAAACTCGTGAAGTTTTTCCCAGGGTTCAAAAAGCCCTAGATTTTCCTGAACCTGTTACATTAAATCGAGGCAAGGCTAACCTTGGTGTCCAATAACAGTTTAGTATCAAGGGGAAAACCACCTGTAGAACCCTGCGATAATAAATAGACTTTTCTTTAACGAAAATATATTTTTGTGTTTAAAAACAAAAATTCAGAATAATCATTTTTGAATATTCAAAATAGGTTTAAAAGACTTAGTTTTAAAGAAGCAAAATTTCTTGTGAACTTGATTTTTGGAAATTGTGTAAATTTTTGGACTTTTCTCAAGTTTTAGACATGTATTCAAAATTTAAAAATAAAGACTCTGTTAAATTTGCGATTAAAAAGTGACTAAAATTAATGTCAGGAATTTCTGCCTAATTAGTGGAATTGCACCGGCCTTGACAAATTATCCTATGCCACTTGTGACTTATACTTTGGAGAGTCATTGGAATTGTATCGAAACATTAGTCCTATTCAACTATAAAAACTTTCCCTTGTTAACAATAATAATTAGTTTTAACTTCGTTTATATTACTTTGCTATTAGCGCTAAAAATAGTATTCATTATTTTGTAAAGGAAATTAAATTTTCCTTAAAAATTTAATCACCAAAGCTTGGCCGTAATTGATTACATTTACAGCCTTATAACTAAATAATCTTATTTATAAAATTAACTCAAAATCTTAACCCTTTATTTTATTTTAAAAATCAATACTTAGAATTTTCTTTAAATTTTTTCGTTATTCGGAAAAAGTTTTATTTTCAAATTATTCAAAATTAATTTAAATTAATTAACATTAGTTACACTGATTGTTAATTATCCACAAAAAATCAACTAACACCAAACGGTTGCAATGGTAACGATAAAAATTATTAAAACTTGACTTTATTAAATTCAACTTCACCATTTTGTCAACGAATTCAGAATCTTTAAAGACCGTCTAAAGTGAACTACACATGAATTTTGCTAAAAAGTTAATATCACAAAAACCAAAGTCAGTGTAAAGTAGTACATATAGATAATTTGCATAATCTTTTGTTATTAAAAAGACTTTTTAAAGTTAAAGTTTTAGTGTATAAGCATTTGTTATACGCACTTAATCTTCGTAAACTGTTATTAAATATTGTTGTAAAAATGCTGCGAGACGTTGCAGTTATTTTAGAATAATTAAATGAAAGAGCTCTAAACAAAGTTAATAATTTTGTAAAAATAAGCAAAGGCCCAAATTAACAAAGACAAATTCTTAATTAGTCGTTGACTAATCAATTTTCCGTCTTAGACCGTTTTTAGACTTGACTATTTTCCAATAACTGACTTGCCCCAATAAGTGACCTATGATAGAAAATTAATTAATAAGCCCTCCGCATAAATATTTCTTAGATATTTTTCCGCAAAAATTTCTAAAATTGTAAATAATAAAAAGATTTAAATATACTTCCTTCAAGAAAAATGTTCTAATTTTCTGTCCGAGTCCAATGGGGCGAGTGGCTTTTCAAGCTCCCCGGATGGTTAAGATGGTCCTCTGCGGCAGGAAAATTCGTCGCGCAAACGAAATTGGAGACCGAACTTAACATTTTTACCATTAAATACAAGACAACTAAAACTTCAGAAACTTCCTTATCTATAAATTCAGTAAAAAGACAAATTTCTAAACTCAACAGCCATCACTGAAGATTGTCATAAAACAAAGACTAGCTTTAATTTTAATAATAATGGTAATAATGTGAGCAAGAGGAAAGTATCATCTCGCATTTCCCACCGAAACAAATATTTGTCCTCCGACACGCGGTAAAAAAATCTGTTATTTGATATAAAAAACTTAATAATAATAATATAGTTAAGACCGGTGAGGCAGGTACTCCGAATCAACCTAAACAGTAACCGCTTAATTCTCTAAAATTGTCTAACTTTAAAACTGGTCTAAAAAGATAGTAGAAGGATTAAAGTGACAAATAAAATAAGTCAAACAATTCTTGAATCTTCACCATAGAAGAATAAAAAATCGTTACCAATTACCAATCCGACAAAATGGAAAATTTTCTTCGTTTTCAGAAAACAAATATTCTTCTTTTATCCTTAATTTTCCTATGCAAGTGTTTTTGTGTTGACTTATTATAACATTATCATCAGCAAAACAAAACTGGCCAACTAGAGAATTAACTTCCACGGCAGCTAGATCGGGTCTTAGTCTTAAACATTCTTAGTGAATCTGGCTGTAAAAATGTATTTAAGGCACTTAACACCTTTGTGTGCTCTGCACTTAGTTACTGTTTCAGAATTGTGTGGAAGTCTGCAGAAGAAAGTCACCCCTGACAAAGGTACACAAATTTAATTCTCATAGTGTTACTGAGCGAACAATGCTACCAAGATACAAAAGAGGAGGAGGATTCGTGGATATTGGTAAGCAACTGGATCAACAAAAAACAAAGCTAGGCTCATATTTTCATAGGCTTGCAGAGTATTCCGTGCTACATCCGGCAAAAAAACTAGGCAGATGATTCAACACCGTTACAGTTGAGATATCATGAACTGACTCTTCATAACGAACCAGGCTAAAAGGACATTCAAGCCTGGGTACATGGATGACACCCAAATGAGGTCAACCAGAAAAATGTCGACAAATTAGCGTTGTTAATAAATTACGGGCTGACCTCAAGTCATCATAACGAGAAACTATCTAAAACACAAAAATGAAAGCCCGACCAATGCTGATATGGATGTCGAGCATCAGAGATAGTCCAGCACATAACAGGAGGATGCCAAGCATTTGCTACATCAGAATACAAGAGGAGATACGATTCAGCTGCTAAGATCATCCATTAAGAGTTGGCAGAGAAATTCAAACTACTGCAGGTAGAGAAAATGCCATACTATGAATACAGTCCGGAGCCTATACTATAAAACAACGAATTGAAGCTGTGCTGGGATCAAACTATGCTTAACGATCATAAGAAACCTGACCCTAATTGGGGTTCAGACCCATTAGGATTTATGTCTCTAATTACTCTTAGAATTTTCAACGTCCTCACTGATTAATTATTTAAGAAAAATTTTTGAAACCGCATTAGAGCTTTTCTTTTTACTTACTATAATAATGACTAAAATAATTATAATAGTTATAAAACTAATACTAAGGAGATGTGTAATGTTTGTTAAAATATCTCTATATGCAGTGGAATCAAAGCATTTTGCATTTTTTCTGGCTCCGTTATATAAACTAATTTACAGATTATGCTTCGATTTATTTTTGATTCCAAATAGAAGGTTTCAAAGAAAATGGTGCTGTTATAGATTTTAGGAAACCTTTTTTTTTTTCGTATATTAAGTTGATAGTGAGTTAATATTAGGTTGCGATTATTAATGTAATTTTATAACTTCTATTGGCTTATTTATGCAACACATCAAGTAACAATTTTTTGTAAACAGTCATTAGTTATTTAGCATACGTTAAGAACAATTCTAAATTGGCAAGAATCGATCAATCGATCGCATCAAAATCATTTGATGCTATTACATGTTTTATACCATAGATTTTTACAATACATTTTACAAGGTAATACAAGAATAAATTGTTTAGCTTTTAGTGTTTCATTTACTGAGGTATTTTAACGAACAAAATTGCCATTTAATATTTTGGTTAAATCCCGTTTTGCAAATAGAAATCAATCCCTATATTTGATTCAAAGACGATAGCTGGTTATTGGAATACATAATTTCAGGAAAATTCCCAATTTTGGTATTTTCATCAAATGTTAACAATTCAATATCTAATGTTCCAGAAATGGTGAAAGTTATTTTTCTTACAAGTTTGTTTAAATAAGGATCAATGATCTTGACTTGTAAACAATGAATATGTATTTGTAATATAAAGTCCAAGAACGTGAAAATATTTATTATAACTTCTTTCAATATTTGTATGTTGCAGTAAATCTGAATAATGTCATTTTGAAATTTTTCGGAGATATGTCTAACGAACGAGCTCAATTTGTTTATCTTAAGTATAGTATTTATTTTGTTTATTTTATTATTTTGAATAAGTTTATTAATATTATCCAGCTCTTCTTGATCTCAATTTTCCGAAAGAAACTTAGTTGATGATTTGGCTAATTTTTTCATGTAAGTTTAGGTGATTAGTAACGATGTGTGTTAGTAGCAATTGGACGAATGTTAAATTAATGATTATATAGGTAGTGTGATAAGTTTCTAAGACTAAAATATTCCTAATTTAATTTACTGAAGTGACCGTTACTTGATAAGATCCATATTACGTATATAATATGAAAAGAAACCAAACTATTTCAAATGATTAGTTTTTTAAATTATATTTTAAATATTCATGACATATTTCATAGCACTGCTATTTCGTCAGATGTCAAATTGGCAATAACAAACAAAGTTAAAAAAATAGATAATATTAAAGGTGTTTTGGTACCTACTTACAAATTCAAGATTTACAAATTTCATTTGTTCTACTGTAATAAGAAAAAATTAGAACAATTCCTATTATTAAATAACTTTAACAATGGTGAATTATTAACATCTAATTGGTCATTCAAAATGGTATCTGTATTTTTAGGTTCGTTATCTCTAATGATTCCAATAAAGTCAACTTTTTTCTTTTATTTTCGATATGTAGTATTTGAATTTTTCATCAAAGTGTGGTTCTGAGTTAAAATATGTTTTTTGTATACGTAATCTCTTGGGTGGTCTTTAATTTTAATATTAAAGGTGCGGCCTATTTGATCTCTGTACTTTTTTTTTATCATGAACCACAATTTAATTTATAAGCTGCGCATTTTTGCTCTTTGTGGGTCTTATCTATTTATTTTTAATATATTTGCCAAGGTTATCATTCGTTTTCGAAGAAGCATTGATATTCGGTATTCATAATATATTTTTAATTTTGTTGGAAGTATTGCCTACATAACTAAAAGTTTTGAATTTTTTGTTTTTTTTTTGTTGTGAGATAAGTTAAGGGCATAGCGTTGTTCTGGAATTCATTAAAATTTGCAAATCTTGAATTTTTAAATAGATACTTGAACACCTTTATTAATATTTCTTCCTTTACTTTATTTGTTATTGCCAATTTGACATCTGACGAAGTAGCAGTATACGAAATATGTCATGTATATATAAAATATAATTTAAAATAAAAAACAAAAAGTAAAAATCTGAAACAGTTAGGTTGTTCATATGTTGTTTTAAACTTTAAGTGGTGCCATTTTTTGTCTTCGTTTTTCATATATAGATATATCGATGTTTATATTTACTTCAAGGTAGTATGATCCATAATCTGTAGAGTTTCTTCATGGTCGTTTTGTTTTAAAATTATTAATTTTTCTATTAAGGTGAAATGTAATTTTTTAACGAGACTGTCGGATGCTGAATTATTTGGAGTCGTATAGTGGACATCGGTATTATGGAATTTGTAAAAGTCTTAAATAAGGTTATTTTTAAATTCGGCTCAATTATCCGTGACTATACATTGAGGAGTTTTGCGATGAATTATAGTGGTTGAATTCTTATCTTTTATATAACATGCCTCAGGACATTTACTTCGACTATCGAGAATTGTGAGAAATAATGCTAGCTGGAATTAAAAAATATCGATGTGAACGGTTTTGAAAGTTTGGTGGAGAGAACTCCCAGTTTGAGCCCACTAGTATTCTTCTCTAAGTTTTATTTATTTCATTGTGAGTTTTCTGATGATAACGTATCATAATTTAATGTACACTGTGGTTAAATTATTAGTATTTGGCAATTTTTTTATTATTTGATGTAAATATTTTTCTTGCATTTTTATACGTATCCATATAGAGGTATGAATTTTATTTAAGTGTTTTGTTTCATATTGTTTGTATGTTTCGACATACGTAAGATTCAGCCTTCTTGTTACATAATTAACTGGTAGCTCAGAAATGGAAGCATTTTTCTCTCTGGTTCCTTGTTTGAGTGTATTGAAATTCTTAAAGGAATTTATTCGTTTTCCTCTGGGTGTTCTAAATCAAAGTTTTGAAAACCAGCGGTATTTTTCAGTTAGAAATAATGCATCTACAACAACATTTTCTTTACCCTAATAATAATTTATTACAAAGTCAAATTTTTCTAATTTTAATCTCCATCTTATTAGTCTAGACTTATGAATTTATGATCCACTTCAATAATAAATTTCTTTCCGTAAAAGTATAGTCTAAAATGTTTAGTTGACTCTAGGATTGCCTATAATTCTTTTATATGGTTGAGCAGTTTTTTCTATAGAGTTTAGAGTTCTTTTATGATAAGCAGTGGGGCGATTATTTTTAGATAACATGCTTCCTATGACGGAATTCGAAGCTTTCGTAATTAAATGGAATTCTTTTGAAAAGTCGGAATATGCTAATACAGGAGAGTTTGATATTAGTCCTTTACACTAACTGAAAGCTTCGATATATTCTTTATTTTTTGGTTTTTATTACAATATCCTTTCTTCAACATCTCTTTATTAGTAAAACAATTTTTGAGCAGTTTCTGGTAAATCGTTTGTAATATACCACAAGTACTAAAAATTCTTTGGTTTCTTTTTTTTTCCGCAATAAATATATTTTTTAATTGCAGTTATTTAAAAAAAAAATTTTCTATTCCTTCAGGAGTAATGACATTTCTTAGAAAAGTGATTTTCTTAGATATAAATTCAGGTTTATCGAGCTGTTTCTTAAATGTCATTCTCATATGGTCAGTATATTCCGAAAGCGACCTGGAGAAGATAACTACATCGTCAATATAAACAGAGCAGAATTTTTATTAATATGCATCCTTTTTTGAGACTAAAAGACATTGTGAAATATTTAAAATATCCATTATTAACAGTAAAAGCTGTCTTTTCGGTCCATTCAAGGTTTATTTCGATCTGCTAGAAACCTTATGCTTAATCCAAAGTTGTAAAATAAGCATATTTTCTTAAATTGTCAAGAATGTCTTCTATACGTGGTAGGGGATATTTATCTTTTACAGAATATGGTGACCTGGAAGTTCATATTATTTTATTATTAATTAATTTCAGAATTTGTTTCTACATTTCTAATTGCATTGCTCGTGGTCTTCTAAATGATTTAGTACAAATAGATATGTCATTAGTAGTACGTACTTTGTATTTAGATTGATTGGTAAATGCCAAATCACAATTTTCATGGTGCATAATAGTAGTGAACATAACCCGATCCTCTCTATCCCCCCACTCCTCGACCTTGACCTTGACCTTGCCCCGCCCCTCTTTGGCCCCGCCCACATGTCCTTGTCATTGACCTTGAAAGTGTACGTGTGCTTTGGTCTTGACCTTGTGTTCAAGGTTGCGTGTGTGACCTTGACCTTGACCTTGGTCGAGACGACCTTGACTTTGTTGGAGGTCATCTTGGGTGTGTGACCTTGAAGTAGTTATTTGTGCATTGTAATAGTGTGGGATGATCTTGAAATGATTTTGACCTTGCAAATTGTTCTATAAATTGTGAGAGTCTATTTGCATTCATTCAGTGTGAAATGTCAGATACGGAACTATCTAAAGAAAAAATTATAGAGCAAGTCGGCAGAGTAATTTGTTTATATCAGAGTAATTTAAAAAGTTTGTGTGATTTTGAAGAGAAGGATCTAGCATTTTTTCCTCTCGAATATTTAAAAACTTGCGTTGATACGCTGAGTTTACGGCAAATTTAGGATAAGCTGCCAGCGCCATATCGGTGTGACAAGGAACTACAGTTAAGCTTACCCTCTTACATTCACTATGAACAAATATATCGTCATTATATAGATGGGCCACCACCAGCAATAAAAAAGTGTCGTGAATGTAAAAATGAGTGAATAATATGAATAGTGCTTTGCAAGAGACAGTAAAAAAATTGGGCGATGAGTTCACTGAAACGGCTAGTAATTATTTCAATGATGCAATGAAAAGTCGAGCAGAATGGGCGTCGCGCTATTGTGATTTGGCTTATGAATATGAAAAGGCTGCGAATGCATGTCGTAAATATTGCAGCAAAACAATAAATTTACAAGACTTTGTTCGTGAAATAAAAAAGTTGGGGTTTAGTGACTGTTTGGAAAAACTGATTAGGTTCATTGCAGATCCGGTTGTGTTAGATGAAATTAGAGTGTAGGACTTAAGTTTAACGTAGTAGTAGTTAATATGGAAAGTTTAGTGAAAGAAATGTACGAATAATTTCTAATTTCTGCAGCCTGTTCGGAATTTTACGCATATGAAATGCAAGATTCGGAGGCTCAGGATTTTAGTGTATTTTTTAAGTATATGGACCATGCCGAAGTGTGTCTTTTAGCTAATATAGTTTGTAAGAATTTTCTAAGAAATAAAAACAAACAATTATTATTGAACAAATTAAGAAAATTAGGTTTAGGTGATAATGTTACACGTATAGAAAAATGGCAGAAAAAAATCAATCAATAAAGTACATAAAATGTAGTTATTTGTTTCATTATATTTTGTCCTTGAAGTTATCCTTATACCAATTTAAATGTGTGACGTCATTTGACCTTGAATACTCCTCCCACTATTTCTATCGTTAAGCTACCCCCACCATTGTTACAATTCGACCTTGAAATCTCGCTATAAAGGTTCGTGGGAAAAGAAGTGACTTCAAACAGTCGCAGATATCAGTGGCATAAACATCAAATATTGTGTTCGTGTAGTGTTCTGAAAGTGCTTTTATATTCACGGTAATTTTTGGATTTATATACCATTTTTTCAATAATGAGTATTGCAAAAGAAACTCTAGATGAAATTAATGAAATGTTCAGCCAAGATTTCGAGGTTTTAGAGAGAAAAAAGGTTACCGAAATGATTGTAGGCAAAGTGTATAAAATTGTAAAGATGATTTCAATGACTACACGATTTGGTAAAACTCTTTTAGTGGCTTTACACGATGACGGTGATAATAGCACATTTGAGACTTTTTTGCCAAAACGTGTGGCCGAAACACTATCTGACGATATTGTAGATATTATGAGTAAAACTAAAGGTAAATACACTCTAACTTATTTGGGGCAGGGCACTAGAGTTTTTGGAAACAATACTCGAACATTATTACGTTTTGGCTCATTGGAGTAAATTGTATGTAAATTGTTTGAAAAAAAGGATGTAATTAAATTTAAAATATAGTTGCACATGTCAGAATACTTACGCGTGTTCATTATTTCTGTTAAAGATGTCTGCTGATGCGACGACGACGACGACCGCCAACGAATGTGTAGATAGATACATATTTTGGTTGGGGAAAGAATTAAGAAATAGGGCTCACGATATGTTAGATAGCGTAAATGATTGGTCGCATATTGATGTAACCAAAGATCAATATAAGAACGAGATCAGGGATACAATCAATTTTATGGCTGGGGCACACTTGTGCGACAAATTTTTATATGGTTCCATAGACATGGATACATTTTGTGCTGAAATGGTTGAAGAAGAATTAAAAGAATACCTCTTCAATATTCCACATTTACCAGGTGAGCTTGCTGCAAAATATGAATTGGTTTCTGCAACAGCAACAGCCCAAGACGTTGACGATCGAAATAGTGTCGGATGGGATAGAATTTTGAGCAACGAAAACGAAGACATGGAAAATTAATTTTTTATAATTTTTGTATTTGTGCAATTAAATAACTGTAAATAAATATCTGTTACAATCACAGATTTGTTTTATTTCTTTTATAAACATACCAACCCAGTAGATCATAGTCAGTGTTTCTTTTTCTCAGCTGAAATATTTAATATAAGTAGGGCAAATAAAAATAAAATAGTTTAGTAAAGATTGAAAATGAGTCGAGGAAACAACACAATTGATAAATTTGGTCGTCAGAAATATAATGAAAAATATCATATATTATCTGGGCCACAAGGGATTGGTTTTAAACTTACAGCGGATGGGCAGTATGATATGGGTGGAAAAATCATAACCAACTTAGGCGAACCTAAAGATGATGACGATGCTGTGACAAAACACTTTGTTAATAGAAAGTTTTACAATTTTGCAGTTGTAATATGTGACATATTTAACAAGGATGTCCTCCCCATGATATACAAAAATAATAGTGAGCTTAAAACAAAAATTGAAGTTATGCAGAAAATACTCTATCATCAGCCTTTAAATGACTCATTAAGCGCACTGTCGTACGGCTCGACTTCAAAAAAAATCTAAAAAAAGGAAAGCAGGTTAAAGAATAGGAGAACGCATTCCGAGTGGCATAGCCTTGAAGATAACGTCGTAGTCGTCGGTGAATTGGACCTTCCCTCCAAGAATATTGAAATGTTATTTATGTGTATGATGTTTTATTGTCATTGTTTTTAATGATGAAGATTGAAATAAAAAACTTTATTTTACAATATATTGTTTATTTATTTTACATTTTAAATTAAAAATATAGTCATACAATATGTTATTTAAACAATATTAGCTTTATCTATCCAAGAGTTGAAGTGGTTGGGAAATCCTAGCCATTTGACAAATAATTGATCGATGTGATTTTTCTTGCGTTGTCTAAGGACCTTTTCTACTAGATAAACGTCAGGACTGCTTGTTTTTTGTAGTTCTGATTCGTAAAAACACCCTCTTATAGGCTGACCTTCAAACGATTCCAACAAGTAAGTAGATGGATTTGTAACGTTAACTTTTACAACTTTAAACAATTCGGTTGACCAAGAGGGCGTATATCCTTTCTCGAATAAGCTTTTGTACTTGCTAATACGCACAATGTCACCCATGGAAAACTTAAATTTTTTAGGTACAATTTTTAAATAATCATATGCTTTAATATGTGTTTTTTCTTGCACGTCTGCAGGCTTCATTCCAATGGTGCGATGTTTCGAATGGTTATAGGTTTTTGTTACTGCCGATAATATATGTATCCATTTGTAAGATCCTCTTGTCGAGAATTGTTTATATAAATTATTTTTTAAAGTCCTTATGACTCGCTCAACAATTGCAGCTTTCTTTGTGCTGTAAGTGGAATAATGATTTATATTATATTTTTTCATCAGGGCTTGAAAGTTTGTATTATAGAACTCCTTTCCTTGATCACTTTACAGATTTGTTGGTGTATATGATGCCTCTTCAATGATGCTTTTCATCGCATTAGTAACTTCTATACCAGTCTTGTTTTTTATGGCTTTGGTATAGACAAATTTAGAGTAACAATTTATACAGACCAAAATATAACGATAACCATCGTTTTCATCAGCATACTGTTGCATTTCAGCCAAATCAATTTGCCACAAATCTCTGTATCCTTTTATTATCGTGCGCCGTCTTACAAAATTTTTTCTAGCCGTTCTATGTAGTTCATTAACAATCTTGATTTTTTCTAGACTGGGCTCCATATTATTAGTAATATTAAAGGTTTCAGATCGAAGGAAGAACTGAATAATATCATTAAATATTGAGCTTAATATATTATATCTTCTTCTCGTAATTCCTCTATGATTGACATAATTTCATTTTCGTGTCCAGTGTGACCGGCCATTTTGGAACTCCACAACAAACGTAAACGATCCACCAACTCTTTAGCTTTGTTCCAGTAGACATATTGAAATTTTTTCGAAGATAATTTCTTTTTTGTGGGTAACTGTAGTTTTTCCGAGAGATTTTTTCTTGTAATAGTACCACCTAATTTTGTGCCCATTATCAGAGGTTTAATAATTCGTAAATATTTGTTCCATCTGGTCTCCCGTAAACCATCACTTTTTTTAAAATTGTTGTAGACAGCATTCGTTGATTCCAAAATTTCCTTGTACGTTGAAAGTACATTATCACTTAATTGTTGTTGTTCCTTTCCTACACTTGGGGGTGTTTTAAGAAATAACAAATCATAAAGTGCCGGTGATCCACCATATTCTGCAATATTTTTCCCTTTTCTGTATAAGACAATATTTCCATTTCGAAAACGCACCTCTAAATTACCAATAAAATTTTTGTTATAATCTGTTTTTGAACCAAAACGTACACCATATACAGTATCGTATAGAGATGGTTTCGAACGTAATCCTTTCAGGTGTGCGTTTAAAGTATCGGAAGTTGTGGTGTCAGCGGATGCGAGAGATGTATTAGTTGATGCCGAGGGTGTATCAAACACCGATTGGCTAATATCTTCTTTTGAAATGCGATGCTGCTGCTGCTGCTGCTGCTGAATAGGTGTGGAGGTTTGAAAGGAATGTGTAGGTTGAGGAAAACCTGATATTTGAGTCGACTGCACTGATGTACTGAGACTATGTGACTTTGTAGCTGGATAATGTTGTTGCTGTTGTTGTTGTTTTTGTTGTTGCTGCTGCTGCTGACGTTGCTTAACCACATCAGATATAGTTGTCAACGGCTTAGAAATGGGTTCGTAAAACTTTTCCAATTCCACAACATTAAATTCTTTAGCCGCTTTAATTTGTTTAAATTTTTTTCTGACGGCATTGGTAGCTTCCACTAGTTTACGTTTTAAGTCGATCGCGTTATTCATGATGTTAACAAAGGACGTTTCAACAATCAAATGAGCGTTTTCTCTTATTATTACAGTAATATATAGCTATCAAATCCTTTGCGGTATCTTCCCGATTTCACATCACTGTCTTTATCAATTACTAAAAATCCATACTTATTATCCCAACATTTTGAGCACATTTCTTGAAATTGAGTAAAAGTTAGATCCGGTGAAACGTGGTCGGAAAATATGTGTTTCATATTCAACTCATCTAGTTTAAACATAATAATAAAATTGGCGTTGTCTCGCACAAGCTGTTTAAGCACTCGCGAATATGTTTGCGCTAGGTAAAAGGAGTCGATATTTTTATGACGTCCCATGCTAAAGTACGATCTTATAACATCTTGTTTTTCACATATAGCATCATCAAAGATAAATATAGAGTTTGGTTTTGCATCGGACGGTTCCACAATATTACTGGAATCACTAAAGGCATAGTAGCCTAAACCTTTGATGGGCGCTAAAATTTTCCTTAAATACTCATATTTCGGTTGATACAGAGATTTCGAGTAAATATAGACATTTTCGAAACGTAGCCCAAGGGGGTGTGTAAGCAGCGAAATCATGACATTAGTTTTTCCACAATTGGATGGACCAATTAACAGGCCGCGAATAGAGGAAGGAAGTAGAGGACCGTGTGTCTTCATTATCTTCTTTTCAAATCCAAGTCCGACTTTTTCATCGAGATTGTCAATAGGAAGTTTTTGTTTAAGATCGATAACGCGCATCTTAGGAAAATTTGATATTTTATAGGCAATTTTTCACAAAAACTGTCATTCAGATGCCGAGCGTCAAACGAAGTGGACGGTCTCACGTTTCCAACAAAACTGGATACGGTATTGTGAATTCGTTAATAAATAAATTACCATTCGAGGTACACATTCCTGGTTATCAATATTGCGGACCCGGAACAAAAGTAATAAAACGTGTAACAAGAGGTGATCCAGGCATTAATCCTTTGGATACCGCATGCAAAAACACGATTTAGCCTATTTACATAATAAAGACAACATAAGTGCGAGACATCGAGCGGATTACGAGCTCGAACAAAGTGCTTGGAATAGAGTAAAATCGAAAGATTCCAGTTTAGGTGAAAAAACAGCAGCTTGGTTAGTTACAAACATTATGAAAGGAAAACAACGTTTTGGTATGGGTGTACCATCATCATTATCAACAAAAAAAACATCTAGTAAAGGCACGCGTCATACAAAAAGGAAAGGTGTTAATAAAAATCGACATGTTCGGAAAGCCAGTTTCGGAACAGCTATTCGACAAGCAGTTCGAAGGGAATTATTAAAAGCCGGAAGTAAAAATGTGTTGGAAAAAAATGTCATGAATGCATCTAAAATAGCTCTGTCGGCAGCACGTAGATCGGTAAAAGCGTCAGGTGGCAAAAGGAAGGTTCGTACACCGAGAATAATACCGAATCCTAAAACTGGTGGAATATTACCATTAATACCAATTTTTGCCGGGTTATCAGCTTTGGGTTCATTAGCCGGTGGGACAGCGGGAATTGTGCGCGCCATAAAAGCAGTAAAAAAAAGCAGCGAAGATAAAACCGGTGCCGGCCTGTATTTAAAATCGAAAGGAAATGGTTTGTTTCTAAAGCCATATCGTAAAGGTATGGGATTATTTTTAAATCGTAGATCAAAAAACTAATTGAATCCCTACCTCGAAGACCACTATCTTACATCGATATAGAAAAATATGCCAAAAAGAAAAGAATAGGACACTTTCGAGGCGTTTATATGAGGGATTTATTACCTAGACAAGGTCCTCGACGTTACGAAGCAGCAATAGTGAATTTGGATAGTACGCGTGGTGCAGGGACTCATTGGGTAGCTTATAGAAAAAATAATTCTGAAGTAACATATTATGACAGCTTCGGCGATTTACCCCCACCGATCGAATTGGTACGATATCTACAAACGGGATCGGAACCATCAAAAATTATTTACTATACATACGATCGTCAGCAGGATTTTGGAACAGTCTGGTGAGGACATTTGTGCTTAAAGTTTCTTGTCGAATCATCAGCGTAAAAGATGTCATCATCATCATCGTCACCATTAACACCGCAAATGGATCGCAATAACTATACTAAAATGTTGCAATCACTGAAAGCATTTCATCTAGCCGGTGGATTAAGGAAAATGACCGTGAAACAGTTAGAAAACATGCCCAAGGAAGTAATGATTGCATTAGCCCGAAATGAAATTCCATTCGTTTGGGAAAAGTTGCCCGAGCACCTCAAAAGCGATATCGATATATTAAAATATCAGTGCGGTTGCAAACGTTATTTCAGCAGCAGCAATTTAAACGAGGTTACGGCTGATGAGGATCTTACGGCTAGAAAAATATTTTGTTGTTATTGCAAAATCAGCGATGTGCGCATAAAAGCAGAAAATAGCATAAAAACATCACTATCTAATGCAGTGAGAAAAGGTGTGAAGATGAATCTTTTTAAATGTTGCCGCTGAGAATAAAACCGAGATGTGTGATGTTTTAATGGTTAGTCATGTCTTATACGTTCACACTAACAGGACACTCGAGCGTCTTAAGCGCCGATTTTTATCCACCAGTCGAATTAAATAGAGAAAAAAAATATGGTCTGGCATTGCTGGGATTTTACACATACAATTCAATTTTTAATGTGGACGAAAGCAACAATAAGTTTGCCTACATGAAGTAGGGTTACACCACCGAGCCGATACAATTGCAGATTCCACCTGGGGCCTATGAAATAGATGAGATAAGTAAAGCTATGTTGGAGGCTTTGAGGATTTCAACTGAAGAAAAGAACGATGGAATCTTTTACTTGGTCGCTAATAATAATACGCTGAAATGTGAACTGAAATCCCAATATACTATAGATTTCCGGGGAGAGGCGAGTATCGGTAAAATGTTAGGATTTAATCATACAGTGTTAAAAAGAGACAAAAAGCACGAATCAACCGAAATGGTGGAAATAATGAAAGTACGCATCATACGCGTAGATTGTAATATAATTTCCGGAGCATATATGAATTCGGTGGAAGGTCATACCTTGTTCGAATTCGATATCGACGTGGAGCCCGGTTACAAAATCAGTAAAGAACCACAAAATAATATTTATATGCCGTTAATGCCGGCAGGACGTCAGTTTATCGACAACATTACTCTTCGCATCTTGGACGATAGCGGAGATCTAATCAATTTTCAAGGCGAGAAAATAATCGTGAAATTGGAACTGAAGAAACTTTCATAGAAATGGGTTTTTGCTTCAATCGTCAATTGTGTGTGCTGTCGACTAAGATGGGGGAACCGCCGAAACATAATAAAAGTAAAAGAAGAGTTAACGTCAAGGTTAGTCGTCGTCCAGACGTTAGATCACAAACATCTCAACAGTTATCTGCCGAAGACTATAAATTTTTAAAATCAATCGGTCTTAAAGTGCGAAAATGATTTCCACCACCAGCGATAAAATAGAGGTTTTCTCCGAGCCCATCTTGGACAATTCCATTATTAGTCTAGAAGAGCATACGTATAAACCATACGGATCTCCATCATTCAACAATTCGGATGAAGTCCGTATCCCCATTAATTTTCAAGATATTATACTGGATATCGCCGAAAGTTACATATATATCGAAGGAAAATTTAAACCCATAGACGCAACGAAAAGATGTTTTTTATCAAATAATGCCCTCGCATTTTTGTTCGATGAAATTCGCTACGAGATGGGAGGTGAGCAGGTCGCCGTGGTTCGTAAACCTGGAGTTACGACGACATTAAAAACCATGGTTTCATTCGGAAGTTTGCAACAAAGATCTCTCATGACGTGTGGATGGGGTCTCGACGAAGCAAACCAAGATATCGTAGACACGGCAAGTAACGTATTCTCCGGGAAATTACCCTTAAAATATCTTATGGGATTCGCGGAAGATTACGCAAAAGGTGTTTTCAACGTAAAACAAGAGCTTATTATGATTATAGCTCGCACTTTTACCAATTGTTACGTCGGCGAAGTAGAGGCAGAAATTAGTATCGACAAAATCGAATGGAAAATTCGTCACATCATTCCAGACGACAAGCAAAAATTGAAAATACTGTCTCGCATTAATAAAAGAGGAAACAATGCCAGTATTCAAATGGCATATCGTAAATGGGATCTGTACGAATTACCAGCTTTAAGGCAAACATCTTCCGACGTGTGGGCCTTGAGAACGAGTACAAGTCTGGAAAGACCGCGCTATATAATCGTCGGGTTTCAAGACAGCAATAATTGCGACAAGAAAGAAAAAAACGCAACCCAGTTTACCCACGCCGACGTATGCGACATTAGACTGTATCTGAATTCAACCGTTTATCCATACGAAAGATGGAATTTAGATTTCGCCAAGAAACTGTACGCAGCAGCCTATTACAATTACGAAAACTTCCAAAGCAGCTACTACGGGCGCGAAATAAACGATCCGATGATAACGTTCGCGGAATATATGAAAAACCCCGTTTTTATTATCAATTGCAGTCATCAACCAGAGGCGATTAACTCATCGACAGTGGATGTAAAATTGCAGTTCCAAACGAGAAAGAATAAATTCCCCAAAGACACTAAAGTGTACGCATTAGTTATTCACGACTCATTTTTTAGTTATAATGTATTAAACGGTTCGGTGACCAATAAATCTATATTTTAATGTATCTATTATATGTAACACAAAATAATGTTCTTGAATCAATAAATTTGTAATGAGTGAAGTAGTAGTTTTATATTTATTTGAAACCCAACAAAAAAAAAAGCGGACGGAAAAGCCCGCTCTTTAAGAAAGGAGTACGGGAGTTTAGAAAATGGTGGTTTATTAAGTGGAAAAAAGAGCTTAAATAACACAAGAAAAAATTTTTAAGGCAAAATATGAAAACAACGATTTAGAAAATTTGTAGCAAAGTACCGGTTAGGAATAGGGAAAAAAGTTATAAGAAAAAATTATAGAGGAAATCGAGTACTATAAGCAAGCATTTTTCTCGATAGTAAAAACGTAAAAAAAAAAAAATTTCAAAAAAAAATTGAAAAATGGTGAATGCGCGCCAAAGTTGAAGTTTTGGAGCAAAATGATATTAGGAAATTAGAAAGAGAATTTTTTTCTACATATGGTAGTACTTTTCAAAATTCGGAAAGATGAAATTTTAAGAAAAGGGTTATAGTAAGTTAGTAATTTGGATTTTTTAAAGCGCTGTAGCTCGGGAACCGTTCTAGATAGAATAAAAATAAAAGCACTTCGATAGCCCAAAATTTTGAGGAGAATGCGATGGTGTAAAAAAAATTATATATTTTTTTTTTTTTCGAAAATGCTGAATACGCGCTAAAGTTGAAGATTTAGAGAAAAACGGTATTGGGAAATTAAAGAGAGAATTATTTTCTACATATTGTAGTATTTTTGAAAATTCAAAAAAATGAAATTTGAAAAAAAGGGTTATAGAAAGTTAGTAATTTGAATTCTTTAAAGCGCTGTAGCTCGGGAACCGTTCAAGATAGAGAAAAAATAAAAGCACTTTAATTCCTAAAATTTTGAGTAGAATACAATGGTGAAAAAAAAAATTTGAAAAATCTTAAAAATGAAAAAAAAATTAGACGAAAAAATTGAAATTCTCGAGTTAGGAGGCTAGAGCGCCGAACGGGAGTATGTGGAAGTTGTAGGGGAGGGTTTTTTTTTTTTATAAGTGTGCCTGCGGCACACCCCCTCCTCCCACCCCAGGCCACGCATCCGTGGCGTGAAAATCGTTTGATGGTTTCAGAGCGATTGTGCGGCTCCTTCACCATTTTTCGCAATTTTTGAGGTATCGATTTTTTTATTTGCGGTGACAGAATTTCGGAAATTTTTTTTTTGGATTCTAGACAAAATTTCCCACAATACATGTATTTTTCCAATTTTTTATCGTCAACCGTTACGACGCCAGAGCCCATCCAAAATGAGATGAAAAATTTTTTTTTATATTAGCGAATCGGGAAAAATAGTGCGATATACTTCAACTCTTCCTTATTACGATTCCGTCAAAACATTTTCAAAATTTTCCTTACCTTGCCTGAAAATAATTAAAATATATGCATAATTTGCATTGTTTGTAAATATGTAGCAAAGTAATGGTTAGAAATATCAAAAAAATTTATTTGAAAAAAATGTAGAGAAAGTCTAGTACTATATGCTAGAAAAGTGGAGGGGGGTAGTTTGTGTCCATAACAGAGATACGGTGAGTTATAAAATCATATTATTCTCAAACTTATATAATGCATATATGCACTCCACCTTACCCCCTCCAACTTTTTGAATGTATATAGAGGCCGGTATTAGAATTATTTCATCATTACACATTCGATCGGAAAGATGGAAGATACACCAAAAAGGATCATTGGCATTGTCAGGCCATTCGTGCCCGGCAAAATATGCAAGTGTGAGGAGTGCGGGGGTACCGCACCAGGAGCGGCACCTTCGGCACCGCCTGCAACGCCGACACCACCAGCGACGGCGACGGTGCCGCCAATGAGAAGACCAAGGGCTGCACCTAGGTCGGTGTTAATATCGTTGGGTATTACTCCACGGTAGGCACCCCACCCTCCCCCCAGGCCCTTTTAGGGCAACAAAAACGGTCCTTTTCAGGACCACATTATATTTTGATCGTAGTTTAGTAATCGTCACTTATGGGGCGAGATATTCGTTTAACGACGATTTGTCTCGTAGCTTAAGTGCCAAGTTATATGCTTGAGAACCTATAAAAATGTTAACAGTCCAAACAAGGTTTCTATTATTTTTTTTGTAATGTATTCTTCACAAAATATTAAGAATAAGTCTTATTGTCTAAACAAATCTAATTCCTTATTTAAAGTTTTTGAAAAAATCAATAATTCTATAAGCTCTCACCAATACACAACATTTAGAATCCGTTGGTGGGGTGGGGATAGTTCTATATATATGAGACTGGGTCAGTTACACAGTCATATATTCATCAACCCTCATACGATGAACATGGAGGAAGAAAGACCCGCCAGCCGAGGCTCATCCATCTTTAGTGATGACACCGTAGCCGACAACGTTGGAGACCTGCAAGTCTTCGACAACGACGAAGAGGTGGATTTTGAAATTGACGTCCTACGTTGGGACGACTTGGATGAGCCGATTCCGCTAGTGTATGACCATGATCCGGGTCTAGTGGAATTAGACGATGCGGGTGATTGGGTCTTACAAAGACTCGAAACTCCGTCGCCGCAGCCAGAGCCGGACTCGACGGAAGATGCGGTGCTGGAAATTCCAGCATCACCAACACCCGACGACCCGCAAGGCCCCTGCGATTCGTCAAGCTGGTGGTCGACCAGCGAGGATGGGGTACCATAAGCCCCACACTCTCCCCGGCCCTTTTTAAGGGCACACAACAACGGTCCTTTTCAGGACCACAAAATACTTTAATCGTAGTTTTAGTACATATTTGTACTTTGTTACTAATATTGTATGTATAGAATATACAATATTAGATACAAAGTATTAAAAGTTTAAGTGCTGGTGGAACCCAGCTAAATCGTTCGTTCGTATTTGAGACCACAAACAACTTTTGGTCTCAATACGTAATACGACATTTGTTTTCACCCCCCACCATTAATTTGTCTCTATATATACGACCACCAATACTTATTACAATCATTTTAGTTCAACATGTCTGCGACTGAACAAGAACAATAACAACAACCCATCCAATGCCCTGTGATAGATTCTACCACAGAGAATTGTCTGGAGTGGGAGTTGGACGATCCCAGATGGGATGAACTTTGGCGGTTCATCATCGAATATGCAGAGGACAGCACCGCCACCACCCCCGTTGATGATGACGGGCCGTGCGACTCCACAACACAATAAAGAGTCGCATGTTTTACAACCAAACGGTCCTTTTCAGGACCACAAAATAATTTGATCGTAGTTTTAGTTGGTTATAATACTTTGTAACCAATATTTTATGTTTTTTTTATAAAAACATACAATATTGAGATACAAAGTATTAGAAGTTCTGGCGACAGAACCTTAACTTCTTAAACCGAACCATGTTTTAGCATACTTGTAAATATTATCAGAAAAAAATATTTACAACTATTGCTATTGCGTAGTTCTAGTGGATTATTCACTCTTTTTTTTATTACCTAATATTATGTGGGACAGGGCCTATATGAAATAACACACAAAAATAAATTTTCAAGTCATTTTTATTCTCTTTATAAAATATAAAAATCTGATCAAAGACTTTTTTTTTATTAACTACAATATATATATATATATATATATATATATATATATATATATATATATACATACAAACTTAATACTATAAATTAAAAGCTAATACCTACAACTACCTAACACCTACTACATAATTTATTAAAGTCCTCTAATTGTCTTTTTAACCGCGCAGATTCCACCTTTTTTAACTCTAATTGTCTTTCAAGTTCTAAAATGTCACTGCCACACGCGTTAACTTTTTTCACTAAGTATTTTTTCATTTGATAAATGTCTGTTAATTTGCTCTTCTGAGAGTTGGTGAAGTCTTCAACCCACTCCGGTTGCGATGGCTCGGAATATATTAACGAAGAAGAAGAGGTTTCATTTGGTGAAGACGACGATGACGACGACGATGACGACGACGACGACGAAGCAGCGGAAACTTCATCGCCTTCAAAACACCGCTTAAACCGCTTCTTCATAGGTTTCCGGCACCCTAATATCGGCGACAGTGGCGCTGTGGAAGACTTCACCTCCGACACTATTTCCTGCTCTACGCTGGCCGGTGTTGGTGGTGTTGGTCCATCGGGGCCTTCTATCACTTCCACTTCTACCGACAATGGCTCTTGTGGTGCTGTTTTCAGGAAGTCGGGTAATGGAACAGGGGTAGAGGGACGCTTAAAGTTAAACTTTTTCTTCTTCCCTTGTCCCACACCTTTAATCGCCGAATAAAATGTTTTTTTATCGGCGATTTCCGACTTCCGCATAGTCAAGAGCTTTTTCCATTTAGAAGCTTTCGGAGAAGATTCCCTAGGCCGCGATGCTTTTCGTACAACCACATCACTTATCACATTGATCTTTGGCTCCTTCTCCTCCGTCCAGCATTCGAGGAATTGCGCTGCCGACTGAACTAACTCTTCGTCGCGACCATCATTGAGGGCTCTGTCTTCGGCATCTTCATGCTCCATGCCATTCCAATTCTCGAATACCCCCGGACTTAACACTTCCAAACCACTAATGTTATCCAGCATGCCTTGTTGCGAACCGCAGCTCACGTCAAGAGCATCTAAAAGAGACCGTACACTCGACATCTTCGATATTAAAACTCGCACTATTAACTTTATCTTAGCACTGTACTGTTTGGTGTTCTGACGAACTGTGAAGAGCTCGAGCCAGCAAGTCTGCTTTTATGCCCATTTCCCCCACTACACCACCTTTATTCCTTTTGTTCGATGCATTAAGTATAATATTTAAACTTGTCAGATGCAAGGCCAAGACCAAGGCCGACGTAACCGGCAATACCAAGGTCGTTTTCAAGGTTGTAATTTTCATGGATTTTTTTTTGTCCCTGTCAAGGTTATTTTAAAGAAGCATATAAATATAGTACTAAACTTGTCAGATGCGAGGCCAAGGCCAAGGTCAAAGTACCCGTCAATGTCAGGGTCGTTTTCGAAGTTGTAATTTTCAAGGATTTTTTTTTTTGGTCCTGTCAAGGTTATTTTAAAAAGTAATACATAATTAGAGTACCGCGATTGAAAAGTACAACATATTCAAACATCATCATTCAAAACCGGTTTTTGGTGTGACAGTGACAAAAACTTTTAGTTTTTATTTTATATGTATTAAAGAGACTACTTCATGAAAATAAGAGTTTAATTTATGGTATTGATTTGATTGTTGGTATTTTGATAAAATTATTTATAGTTTTGTTTGTAAAATAACAAAACTGTAACATACAGCGATTGAAAAGTACAACATATTCAAACATCATGTTGCCAACTGATGAACAACCTAGTGAAGCAGCCAAAACATACAGTCATATACCAAAAGCTTTTTATTTAACTTGTCATCATTGTAAAAGACTAGGTATCTGCTGGCGAAATGATCTTACGTACGACTTCAACTACATTGACCTTTTCAGGGTTAAATTTGTACAATGCGGCTTTTGTGGACTAGTTTACTACCAGTTCAAGGACATTAATGAACGTGCCATCCAGAGAAGAAATTGGGTCATAGAAGAAGCTTACCTGTACAGAAGAAATTAACATGTATTTTATTTCTTAATTTTTAATTTTTTTGTTTGTTATATTTTTTATTTTTTTTAATAATAAAAAGTAAACTCAATCTTTTGTTATATTTGAATTTTTTTTTTCAATAAAACAATAGTAAAATGAATCTGTACATGTATTTATTAAACATCACCTAAAATACGTTTTGCAATCCATATTTTTCTGCAGAGTCCGTTTATTAATGGAATAGAACCATATATTAGGGTGAAATCTAATGGTTTCAAATCAGTCTCACATAACAATGTCAGAAGTAAACACTATTGATAAGTTCGGTCGCAAAAGAAAATTTAAGGATTTTAACTTTATGCGAGGTCCTTCAGGAATAGGTTTTAAACTTACACCTAATGGAGATTACGACATGGGAAGCAAAAGATTGTGCTATTTAGCAGAACCTCTTGAAGGAGACGATGCGACCACACGAAATTATGTTGATAATAACCTTGCTCAGTGTGTGCAAGATACGCAGAAACTTTACATGACTCAACAATTATTATTAAAGATATATTCAGAAACCAACTTGAAGGTTACGTACGCAAGAAATTAATTGAAACCGGTCAAGAACTTAGAGGATACATTGATGATACTGTTATTGCAATATATGAACTTAGGCAAGACGAACTGCGTGATGAACTTAACTCTAGAATGTTGAAAATTGAAAAGACTATGGAGGATCTTGTCAGCAAACCTGTTTCACATTAAACATTTACTCGTAGACCTGTGCGTTTAATTTACTATTAGACAAATTTTTCAACAATAACTTTTACAGTTTGTTATTTGTCGACACTTCATTATATTTATAATTTTAAAATAAAGGTTCAATAAAAAAGCAATCAAGTAATGAATACATGTTTTTTATTTAAAAAAAAAAAATTACAATACTATCGTTACATATTAATGTTGTATGTTTAATAGAAATAATAAAAACAATACAAATAATGAAATATGGATTTTCCAGATTACGTGCTGTCCTGACTTAGAAATGATTCCAACACGGTGACTAAATTTGCTAAGTTTTCTTCCGGGTCTGTTTTGTAAAAATCTATGTCTGCATGCCCCCAAGGTAGAGTTTTGGTTGAACTGGGAATTACATAACGTTTATCATCGCTATGTGACAATGCTACTTTATTTATTATGTTGGTATAAATATTATGTAATTCACTTCTAAATGTCTTCATCTTTCTTAATATCAAACCACCTCATTCAACAATTCTTTGGTAGTCTTCCTGATGAAGATCTTTCTCGATAACACATTTTTTGATACCTTTGGCTTTTTTAAATTCATTATTAATGGACTTTACATAATAAGCCTTCGCGCCGGTACCATAAAAACTTATTATTGGATCACCAGGAAACTCATCTTTCATTCTACCAACTACAGAATTACTTTTAATTATGTTGAAATTATTAATTTCGGGGTAATTTGATGTATCAAATTTTTCGGGGTTTTCTGATATAGTTTGATAAAAGTTTTCCGTATACACTTTTAATATAAGCGAGTCAGTATCGGTGTAAAGTAATGAAGCATCATCGCCAAACTTGGATTTAATAAAATTATAATAAAAATCGTATATTACAGTCTTTGATATATCTAATATGGAAAAACCGATATAAATTGGTTTATTGTACAATATTTTAACTTTATTCATATGTATAGCAACAAAGTTCTCGGTAAATATCGAGCTACTATTGAAATTGGGGCGGGATATTAGTGCTCTAGCTCCATTTCTGCCTACACTGTTATCCCAATGTGTTACTAATTTTATATCCTTTCGATTTTCCACATTTTCCATAGTTTTACCAAATATCGCGTTATTTTTTAATTTAAAAGTGTCCTTCGCAAATTTTGTGGTGGCCTTGTTACGTAAATTGGTATTAAAATCAATATACAATTTTAGCCATTTTGATTGCTTAAACTGTAATACTCGATGGGTTTGCATTACCACTAAGCCGTTGGCGATGGCTTGTTTTAAAGTTCTATAGTGTACAATGTATTTTTTTTATCTTGTAAATTAGGAATTAATTTCGGTAATTTAGCGTTTTCTGTTGGCGGTATGATATTTTCTACTAGAAATGGAAGATCAGAATGTGCATCATGCAACTCAGTCGGAAAATGCACATCCACTTCCAAAACGTAGCCATGTAAACTATCATCACCAACAGCCATAATATTTAAATCCAGAATTTCGCGCTCGCTTAACCATCGAAAACCACCATATGGTAATGCTTGTGACATACTATGACCATATAGATTTGTAGCATCAAGGTATGTTATATATGAAGAAGGTTTTGTTGAGTCATAGTCTGGTAAAAAAATATTATTAGCGATGTGCTTCCTTTCTGTACACTGGCTTATGCCGCCGCGTATACCTTTCTTAAAAAAATGTATCATGTCTATATCAGTTAAGAGCTCTAACTCTACCTTAGTCATACGTAGCATACAATCAAATGATAAACTTGGAAGGGTATAGTAATGTGCTGGATCAAGTTTATCGAATTTTAAACAATTATTCCGAAATTGCTCAAAAACATCACACAATAGCAACACATCTGATTTTAAATACACGTCCGAATAGTCCCCCAAAGTTTTACACCCAAACAAGCGCCATGCTTCTTTTGCTCTTCTATAGCTTTCATCGCTAATATGTTCTTCCCGTAAATTATCATAAAATTCATCTTTACTTGGAAGACATGTATTTTCCATTTTTTCTATAGAGTCAATAAAGCTATAGGGAAAAACACCCTCTTGACGCATCAAATTAAATTGGTTGATATTTGAAAAATGTTTCCGCGTTTCAATAAAATCGTCGTCGTTTAAACCACTGCCTAAATTTTCCAAAGACGTTGACAGAAATTTGACTTTTCCACACTTACTATCAAAATAATCGTGCACATAAATGCTTTTGGTAAATGATATGTACTTTTCCTTACTTTGAGCCAAAACACCAATTTTATCCCCATATTTACATAACTCTTTTATAAATAAATGGCTGTCGTAGCCGCTTAAGTTATGAAATATGATAGGGATAAAAGAGGGTAATTTATAATTTAAATTACAAACGGAATGTGCAGCACCAAATCTTTTTGCACCAGTTATGTGACAGTGGTCTCGTACTTTAATCTCACCCTCTTCAAAAGGGCCTTCATATATACCACATATTTTAGCATCATTAAACTCCCTTTTTTCTTCAGGCGTTAACGGTTTCATAGGCTTAATGTCTTTTAAATATGTGTTGTATAGAGCCCTTAAATCACACTCGATACGATCCACAAAGACTTGAGCTGCATTATTCCCCCGAAATAGCTCAAATTTCGAAAGTGAGTCGTCAAAAGAGCATTTAATTAAATAAGCAAAAGAATATGGTTCATGTTTAAAACTTTTTACAGTGTAAGAATTTTGTGGGTTTGGTTGTACCGTTTCAACGGGTTTTAAAACAGATTCGAAATCTGCATAAACCACGAATGGAACGCGCATTTGCTTTTCTATACCCTCGAATTTTAAAATATTTTCCGGCACACTCTTTCCAAATTTATCGATTTTTAAATCCACTGAGGGTGTTTGCGTGAAAATGTGGTTACAATCTTAGCTTTGATGTAAAGTTAAAGCTGACGGTGTACTAAAATAAATGAGGCAACCATCATAGAAATATATTTTATGTTGTTGACAACTAATTTGACTTGAAACTAAACGTGATAAATCCCGAATCCAACAATAATGACTCTTTGAACAAGTCGTATCACAAAAATGTTCACCGCCATCTTTACTACTACAGTCTTTTGTACTTAACAATAAATTTACATGCCTATCCAACTTTTTTGACGCATACCTCAGTGGACCAATAACTTCATGTATTACTTCATTATTTTCATATTTAGATTCCAGACCGTATACGTTAATTTATATGTTGTTCATTTCCTCAAATTTTTTAATGTCACGTAATTTTACTGGAAAATCCATACCTGTTACATTTAGCACTCTAAAAAAATGGGGGTAGGATGTCTTCTGTGAAGGCTCTGCTGTTGGAGGAAACATTGCTGATGTTACAGCCCACGCAAATCAAAATTCGTCCTGGTTAATCACATTGACGACAGCTCCTTTCTTTTCAATAGAACACGGCAACTTGATGTATGATGAGCCACCCATAGGCATATACTTGTTGATACTAACTTCCAAGTATAAAATTCGCACAAGAGCCCATCCTATAACAAGAAAAATAATATATAAAAATCAGTTTAATATATCGGGTTGTGATTTTTCCATACCTGAATTTTTCTCCTGGAACTCTGTCGCCTGCGTTTTCATTAATTCGGTGAAAGAATGGTAAACGGCATCCAAATCACTTTCTACACTAATTATTTGATTAGCAGTGTTGAAGGATTTTTCACTGAATATTTCTTGTGATGGAAGCATGTACTCGCCAACAGCTGTCATGTTAACTTTTAAAGCATGATGCACACGCAATAAATTATTAACAAGTTCCATCACCTTGGATTTAATGTCTGCAAAGAACATTACGTAATCGGAATGCTCCATATCATTGCTAAACCGATAGGTTGCAATTCTCCTTTTGAAGGCACATTCAACGAGTTGCACACCATGACATACCGGCAAACATGAATTATTTTTATGTTGTTGTGTTCGTTTATGCGCTGACATATGATTTATTGGAACATCTACATTACATGTAGCGCAATTAATTACCGGAATCGGCGATGTATACTCTTCAATTCGGAGCCGTTTTCCTCCAGGCACTTCATTAAATCTCGCCGCACACGATTCTCTTTTATGACGTCTCATATTATAACTATTAGTAAACTTAGAACCGCAATTTTCACACACACATGCACTACCTATACAAGTCAGAGCCAACTGATGAATGAAACTGCCCCATACCCTATATAAAACCATTCAAGGTCACCCCCAACCACGCAACATATCTTCAAGGTCACACACCCAAGATGGTCTTCAACAAAGTCAAGGTCGCCTCGACCAAGGTCAAGGTCAAGGTCACACACAACCTTGAACACAAGGTCAAGGCCAAAGCACACGTGCACTTTCAAGGTCAATGACAAGGGCATGTGGGCGGGGCCAAAGAGGGGTGGGGCAAGGTCAAGGTCAATGTCGAGGAGTGGGGGGATAGAGAGGATCGGGTTATGTTCACTACTCATAATGTCTTTAAATTGGTAACAAAGGTTTCTTATTTTAATTTTTTTTTTCAAAATCATAAAGGTAGTCAATGCGAAGATATTCATCTAGGTTAATATTTTGTTATCTTCTTAGGGCTCGGCAATTTTGAATTTACTTCCGGTATAAATTTGATTCTTTTATGAAAAAGTATTTGGTTGTTTTTATTAAGCGATCTGTGATGTATAATTATTAATTTCGAATGATGGCAAAAGAGCAATTCCGTCCTTTTGTGTAAGAGAAATATTTAATATTTTGTTATATATTATATAGGAAAGAAAAGTTTGAGCTTTAACATATTGTTTTGGTAATCTATAATCGCGTTCACTTTGATTAGGTCTTTTGTTCCGATTAATTCGGTTGTTTCCTGCGAACGTTGCTTTCGGTTCGACATAACGCCACTGATGAGACCAGTCGTCGAAACGCATCTTGAGAGAAAACCATTGTTGTATTTGCAGGAAATAAGCTTTTGGTATATATTCTTTCCTTAAACTGCCTGAAATGTGGCAACTTGTGCTGAGATTTGTTGTTATTAAATGTAATTTTATAATATCTGGTAAACTACTCGTTAGTGCGATAATAGCTGCTTTTCAGTTTGAAAACGAAAAGCATTTATATTCTCACCTAGGATGGATCACGGCTGGAAATATTCCAGTGCATAATTTAGTAACTAAATAAGTATCTCAGAATTAGAACCGGAAAATAAAAATATCTTTCTTTATACAGAAATAAGGTGATAAAAATTTAATTCAAAAATTTTGGATACTACAAGAAGTTTCTACTAAGACAAGTTAATCTGTTGAAGACGAATTATCTAAATATATTTTTTAAAATGCTACTGAGTTTTTAGGCGATGGTTTATTTAAGTTAATTTACCTTTAAAGTCAACTGACCATCTAAAGTTAGAAGACTTAACATGGCACAAAAAAGAAAACTGGCCTGGCAAAAAGTCTGCATAATAAAAAAAAGAGACTAATTGGAAAAATTTTAGGATTTTAGAATTAACACCAAGAAAATGAAAAAAATTTTACAAAGAAGCACTTCTGCTATTAGCTTTAGCAGCTTTTCGGGACAGCTTGTATAATAAATAAAAAATCCAAACAACATTTATATTTGAATTATAATTCACTGAAAATGATCAATATTTTATAAAATTAACTGAGAATTTCAAGTCGAATGGAAATGTCCAAACTAAGAGAGTCATATAAATTTGAAGGTATGAAAAAGTAGTAGCAATGTAGTGTTCAAAAAATACAAAAAGGAGAAAAGTATTAGCCTAACTTATTGCTCTAGTAAATCGAAATATATGAAAAAAGCATATCCTTATGTTTGAATAAGTGTCGTTGCTTCTATATTTAAATACCAACTGATAAATTTTTCCCTTTGGTAATTACGACTAGACATTCTTAAACGAAAATATACTACCAAGCCTTACCGAATAACTTACATTTTATTTTTAAAATAATTTTAGAGATCGATCAAAGTATAAACTATAGGAACAACACAGTCAGGACAACATATATTTTAAACACTTCTTTAAAAACCAAAATTAAATATTTATTTGCGTTTTGGCTTTAAAAAGTGAGTCTGAAATTTCGCGGGTGGCTAAAGTCATGCGAATTAACATAAGAAAGTTATCCTATCTTCGACAGCAAAATATATGAAGTGTAAGCTTTTTAACTGTATTTTAAATACCAAAGTTTTCAATTTAAAACTCTACTGAAAATACATTGCTTGGAATTTTACCAGACCTTTGATGATGCTGGCTTTATTATATACACAAAATTTTCATGTAATAAAAGTGAGTTTGATTTTCTTGGTTGTTACTTGGTGGAAATCCATAATAATTTTAGATTGGGATAAGTGACACACATTGTTACTTAAATTTCCACTATATTTTTTGAGTATGCAACATATTTCACTGCACAGCAGCTTCTTCCGGAATGGTATAAATTCTTGTGGAGTTATGCTATTTAAACAGCAGTATCACAAGAGAAAGTGATATTTTGTACAGATACGACTATTACTGATAGAAAATTGGTTCTTTGCATTAAGCTTCCTTGCCACGATTTTTACTACACATGTTTGAGAAGGTCTATTTCTATCCTAACTCTTTTTCCTTCAGGTTTCTCCATATACTATTTTAGATAAAAGTTAATTCTCTATCTAATAGCACTATTTGGCAGCGTTCTGCCTGATCTAATTTATATAGAACAGTAGCAAGACCGCTCCTCTAAGATTAAATCCATCTATCTTAACTATGGATGTGTGCCTTTATTACTTTCATTTGTAAAAATAATATTCTGTTGCAGTTATATCACTAGATTTTGATACCGTCATATGATAGGTTATATCTTGAATCATAGCTTGTTTTTTAAACCACCAGTCTTATGACTTCTACCTAATCATATTTACAGTGTGACGGGGATTAACAATTTCTTATTCTCGTAATAACTGAGATAAATCGAAATATTTTATTCAATTTTACTACTTCTACTAATTAAAGGTAGACTTATTTCTTTTAATTGACTTTAAATCTTTAATTACATGTCTGTATTTAAATTGGATTAGTTTCGAGAAATCTAGATGAAATTTGTTTATATAGATTGGGTGTTAAAATCTCGAGAATTTCAGTTATAAAAATAACTTTTAAATATAAAGATAACCTATTGTAAAACGTAATATATATTTTTTAAGTAAAAATAAAGATTTAGGTACAAGTTATTCTTTTCACAGGACAAAATATGATGTAAATTCGTATTGAAGTAACCTTAAACTTTTATAAAATTTAAGCATAAAGGTGTTGCCAGATAAGTATAAAACATCGATTAGTATAAAATATTAATATGAGTAAATTAGAAGCATTTTAGAAAATAATCTTTTTTTTAGATATTTTATACCAATTATATGTCTTAATTTTATTTTTTTACTTTTAACAAAATATCTTAAATTTGTTATACTTGTTTCATTTCGTTTATCATTAAAGATAAAAAAATGTTCAAATATGACTTGGATTTGTATTATACTAATTCAATAAATTTTATTTCAAAACTAATATACGTCTCGTTAATAGTTAAAATTTGTTTTCATCAGGCAGAAATAATTTGCACATGGAGTGTACCTTTTAACAGGCTATATCTAGAAAAAACGATTTTAAACTGCTGATTAGCAAGTATAAAATGTTATTGACTTAATGAATAATTTCCTTAAATAATGTAGGTAAGTAATAAAAGAAAAGAAATAGAAGGTTTATAATATTTAATTGCCCCAATGCAAAAACTTGGCAATACCTGCTTTATGAAGCAAAGCGGCTTCACTGATAATTTTAAAACTATTCCAAGATAGAAAATAATTACAAAGTTTTTGACAACGAATTTAGGTTTATTATTATACCTCCAAAAATGGGTCTTCATCGATGGATTTTTATATCTTTAATGACAACCAGAATTCTAACAGCGTGTTCAAAATTTTGTGTATAATGTGTATTTTTAATGTATTAGGTGAAAGGCTGGTCTTTTTGTGTTATTTTAATAAATTTTAGTTAACTTACAGAACTAGTGCACAGTGATTCCATACACTTGAGAAAAAATATCATCTGTTGATTCTAGAAAAAAAGGAAAATATTTACATTAAAATACAGATTTATATTCAACTCAATTAAAATAAAAATTCCTTTTAGTACCTGTTTTAAGGTTGTAATTCTAATCTCTTATATTAACCTTGTTCATTTAAACATATATATATATATATATATATATATATATATATATATATATATATATATATATATATATATATACGCGCGAGTAGTTCTTGTATCAAATTATTCATACGAATAGCGACTATTCTATTTTGCCTAGAAAATGGTCTGACTGGTTCCAATTTGGCAACATATTGTGAACTTTTCCTCGCTAGTCATAAATAATCAGACCAAGGAATGAAATTCAAAAACTTGAAAGAGAAGGTAAAAAATCAAACCAACAAAGTTACTGCATTTTTTGGATTCTGAAGAAATTATGATCATTGATAGTAAAGTCTGAATATACAAAATGTATATCAGGCCACTCATAACGAACATAGCAGACGCTATAGAGGAAACTTCAACAACAATGCCTTTTAAGGACCGGCGCGATGAAAAGATTCCGATTAATCACTAGCTACACTCTGCTTGACAGAAATGGGGCAGCGAGCCAAGAAAGATATGTGGAATTGTCAATGTAGTGAGATGAATCAGAGGCAGAAGAAGGTATAAAGATTGACAAAATCCTACAGAAATGGTAGTTATATTAATAAAATAAATTTTTAAAAATCAGTTTTCGCTTATCTTTTTATACGTTTTAAAGATACGTTATCCGCTTTATTAAACCCACTCAAAATTTTTAAATTTTGTGGATCTCTAAATGTTTTATGGTAGATGTGGACCGTTGAAAAAGATATAACTAATTTTCGAAAGAGCGTGTGTTCAAAACGTGACCTCATCTGTCCTGCCGCTTACGCATTCTTAAGCATTTCTTAAAAATGTTTCAAATTTTATTTATTAAAGAATTACTACTCCTACTTTATATAGATTTCTTTATTACAATTTCCTTTTATATCGATTAGCACCGTCCATTTTTTCATAAAATAAATATTTTTTCAAGTATACTCAAGAAATTTCTTTTTGAAGTCTAAATTGTAATCAGGATTAACTTTTTGGATATATTTTCTCAAACATAAAAATAATACTTTCGAAAAGAGAAGGACAACTTTCCAAGCATTTCCCTTGGTAACGAATAGGAATCTTGACAAATTTAATCGCTATTTCAATTATAATAATAGTGTTGCAACTAAGTTACAACTGCCCGTTACTGTATTTAATGGCACTAGGATAGTTATATTCAAAAAAATTCCGAAGCAGTTTTTGGTGTTGTTACTTTTTTTCTGCAATTTTATTCCGTAAGTTATGTCGCCTTATTTTTATAGACAATGTATATAAGTGCCAAGTATCTCTTTTGCTGATTATGCATAATTTCCTTATATTATCGTTCCAAATAGTATTTTACCTCTCAATCAGTGTCAGTTGGAGTTAGACCGAGTTCATTAGTTAAAGTAGAGAGAGTTGGTATTAAAACGGACGAAAGGAGTAAGACATTAAAATTCTTATTTTGTAATTTAACGAAATGAAAGTAAATTTTTAAAAAACAATATTCCATTATTAATAAATTAACTCACGTCTTTGACTTAATTGAAAATATGTGCCTGGATAATTTTGTCACAGAAATAGTCATTTTGTAGGAAAGCATCATGAAGCATCAGAGAATAAATTTAAAAAAAAATATTTTGTAGATCATGGTTCTTGGATTTAGACCGTGTAAAATTAGAATTATTTTCCGACGTGTCGTCTACAATTGCACGAGGCATCTTCAGGGAACACTCTAGCATAAAATTCTCTATGGAAACTAAATCAAGGGGCACCCCTTCCCACTCTCGATATACTAGTAGAAAGGAAAGATAATGGCACATTAGGACATTCTGTATACAAAAAACCAACACATACAAATCGATATCTCAATGCAACGTCACACCATCACCCTTCTCAAAAACAATCCGTTATTAATTCTTTGGTACATAGAGCTCTTTCAATATGTTACGAACAATAACTAAAATCAGAAATAGAAAAACTGAGTAACGCTCTAAGAGGCAACAGATATTGCGCTGAAGATGTTAGACGTTCTATTAATATATATATATATATATATATATATATATATATATATATATATATATATATATAAAGACCATTACAAACAGAAAACGTTTATAAGATACCTTGCTTTTGTGGTAAAGTGTATGTGGGTGAAACAGGACGGTCTCTATCCACTAGCCTTAACGAACATGAAAAATGTATTTAAAAGAAACAAATTGACAGTCTGAAATAACTGAATACCAGCATTGCACAGGTTACACCTTTAACGTAAAAGAAACTAAGGTGCTAGCATCAGTGTCTGATTTCTTTAAACGTAAAATTAGAGAATAATTCAAAATGTGTAAATATCCAAATAATATTAATACAGATCAGGTTACAGTCTACATGACACGTGGAAATCGATTATAACGCTGGATCACGATTCGCCTAGCACCAGTCAGGTATAAATATTGGACTGTTGCTCTTCGACAGTCACTCAGTGTTCTAATCTCGTGGAGTAAAGATCCCTGAAGATGGCTGATGCTATCGTAGGCGAGACGTCGGATAATAATTCCAATTTGATACGGTCTAAACTCAAGAACCATGATTTTCAACTTGACCAAAGCCGTGAAAGTTTTCGTTCTTTATTAGTCGGAGAGCTAGTGACGCACATTTCATGAAGTTTTTGATGCACCTTAAAATTTGATGTAATAGTATCTACTGGATAGATGAGCAGATAAACATGAGTTGGCTTGATCTACCTAGGGATACCAGGAACTACGTATAGGAGAAAGGTGTAAAAAAAGTTTGGCCCAAAAAAAGTGTTTGATTCAGAGGCCAACAAACAGAAATCGAAATTTAAAGTAATTAAAAATACATAAATAAAAGAGGCAGACACTTTTGAGGGGGTTAACATTTAGTAAAAACACCCTCAAGTTGTTTTTTTTTTAAATACGAAATGAAGTGTTTGATTCACGCTGACATTTTAACAGCGTCTTAATTTCATATAATACAAAATAATTACAAAAAGTCAGACGCTTTTTTGGGGTTTAATTATCGGAAAATACGAAAATAAATGTTGCTTTTAATAGACGTGAGTGAGAGCCCCGATCACCGGCGCAGTTACGGTCTCTTTGTACCCTCATTGGCTGCTGGTCACGTGTTCTTGTACAGCTGTACCGGCTATACATTTTCAGTTAACATTTCATGCGTTGTTGTGAGCACATGTTTTTGTGATTTCTTTTAATGAGTATGTAAATTTGTCAAATTATTATTAATAAGAAAATATATAAATTAGATATCTTTCAATGTACAGTACATTTTAAAATAATCTACTTTTTTATCAAAACAGAAGAGGGATGAGCGGAATGTAAGTCTGCGTCATGTGTTATATGCAAACAAAAAGATGCTGGAAAGGTTATTATATTCTCTGAGACAACTTTAAATAAATGTAGATGGATGGAGAAATACCTAAAAAATTAAATCTTAATAAGAGGTTGGTGTGATTATTCTAACAAAAACTAGGTATATATCATTAGTAATGGATAAATACAGAAAGTTTGAATATTGAAAGTGAGGTTGGAGCAAAAATTTGAGTACGTATTAGTAGCCCATGACCTTGCTTCTGTTACGGATCTATAGGTACAAAACTCCAGACATAAAGATTTGAAAGAGAAACCTGTGCAGCTACCTTATGTTACGCCAAAATTATTGATTTCATTTATTTTGAAAATTTTATATAAATTACAAAATAAGGGCGGATGCTTTAGGATAGATATATTTTAATAATAAAATTTAAACTGTATATAAAATATAATTTCATAATAATTGAATTGAATGAATACCTGATGAAGAACAAGTCTCTGGAGAAATTGTTGACAAATTCTTCTTGTATTGTTGTTTAATACTTGTAAGATTCGCGTAACATTGCCGATGATAACCCTCCTTAGTAGACACTACCGATGAGAAAATCACACCACAGTATTTCAAATTATATTCTTGCCGAATTTTGAATGCTATTCGACATTTATTTAAAGTTGTCTCAGAGAATATAATAACCTTTCCAGCATCTTTCTGTTTGCATATAACACATGACACAGATTCACGTTCCTCACATCCCTCTTCCATTTTGATAAAAAAAAAAGTAGTTTATTTTAAAATGTACTGTACATTGAAATATACCTAATTTATATATTTTTTTATTAATAATAATTTGACAAATTTACATACTCATTAAAAGAAATCACAAAAACATGTACTCGCAACAACGCATGAAATGTTAACTGAAAATATATAGCCGGTACAGCTGTATAAGGATACGTGACCAACAGCTAATGAGAGCACAGAGAGACCGTAGCTACGCTGGCGATCGGTGTTCTCACTCACGTCTACGACTACGCATTGCCTATCTCTCTCTATTAAAAGCAACATTTATTTTAATGTTTTCCAATAAAAGTGTTTGACTTTTTGTAATAATTTTTTATTATATGAAATTAAGACGCTGTTAAAATGTCAGCGTGAATCAAACACTTCATTTCGTATTTAAAAAAAAACAACTTGGGGGTGTTTTACTATATGTTAAACACCTCAAAAGTGTCTGTCTCATTTATTTTTGTGTTTAATTACTTTAAATTTCGATTTCTGTTTGTTGGCGTCTGAATCAAACACTTTTTTGGGCCGAAGTTTTTTACACCATTCTCCTATGCGCAGTATCTGGTGTCCCCAGGTAGGTCAAGCCAACACATATTTACCTGCTCATCTATCCAGTAGATACTATTACACAAAATTTGCGTCACTAGCTCTTGGACTATATTAATTTATTCTATATTTTAAAAATAAGTAAACGCAACTAAATTGAAAATACTACTAAGTGCTGTTATGTAAAATTTTTCAACTTTTTAAAATATACCATTGCAAACCTAAAGGGAATCACTTACAATCCATTAAGACTTAACTTTATTTAAAAAATCTAAAATTTAAATATAAACCGATATAAAAGTTGTAGTAAATATTAAATTGACAAATAAAAGTCTAGAGTATTAACCCCCAGGGAGATAGGGTGGTTACCCTCCTTAGTACGGGTGTGACGATCTTGAGGTTCCAGTCATGTTGTGCATGTCTTGTGTTGTCCATTATGTTATCTGTTCTCGGAAGGCCAGTGGTTGTTGAGGATGTGCCTTCCGGGGGTGATGGCTTACCTAAATCGACCGTTCAAGTAGCAGGGGACCACCATAAAAACCCTTCCAAAGTCACGGTGACACTGAACAGACCAAGGACTGCGTGGCCTAGAGAGAGCTAGGTCGCTACTGTTCGAACTCTGAGAGATGGGCGCCTCTTGGATTTTAATAAAGTCTTCCCACAGCATGCGGCGCACTGCTGTGGGCGACTGTTTCTTTCTCCGCTACTCATGGGAACAATTATGATGACTTCATATAATTTTCCTCCAATTAACGGGTCTCCTAAGAGGCCTCGAATTTGTTCGCCGAAGATCCTTGACGCTCCTTCCTATTTTGAAAAGTTCTTTTTACTGTCAAGGAAGGAGGGCTCCTTTGAGAAGGTGTCCCCCTTTCTTATTTACAAGTCTTTATGCGGAAGCATGGGTGAAACGGAATCAACTAAAAAACTAAGAAATGGCAAACTTCTGATTGAATTAAAAAATAAAGCTCAAGTAGAAAAAATAACTAATCTAAAGAATATCTATGATTTTGAAGTATCTGTAGAGGCTCATCAATCTCTTAACACTATCAGAAGAGTTATAACCTGCAATGACCTCCTTCATTGTGATAACGAGGAAATCCTTGAAAACCTCCAAGATCAAGGTATAATTAAAGTTAGACGGCTCAATACTCCTACCAGAGATACTTAAGTTCCTTCAGCTACCTTAATATTAACCTTTAAACTGCATAAGTTACCTGAATAGATTAAGGCAAGTTACCAACATATACGAGTGCGCCCTATATTCCAAATCTGCTGAGATGCTTTAAGTGCCAAAAATTCAGTCACACATCTGATAGATGTAAAGAGTCGCCTATTTGCCGAAAATGTGGAAGCTTTCACATGAAGATAGTCCGTGTAGCCCCCCCCCCTTGTTGTGTAAATTGCGTCCCCAGAATCCCACTCTTTCAAAGACTTCAAAACCACATCAAAATCCACTAGCGCCAAAAAACTTTCATTCTCTCGTAGCTCTTCCGAATCTTCCCATACCTCACAGAGTAGAAAAATTGAGATATATCATCCAAACAAATCCAAATCCAACAAGAAAGCCACATAAATAGCTCCCACAATTATTCAATGGAATATTAATGGAATTAACTCCCATTACGTTGAACTTCGTCTCCTAATCAATATTTTTAACCCCCTCTTCCTACTGATCCAGGAAACAAACTGTAGACCAGGAGATAATATAAACTTTAAAAAATACAAACATTTCAGGTATGATAGAACTAACCCTGATAGGGCCTCTGGACGAGTGGCAACTCTCACCAGAGATAATATTCCCTATCAGAAAATTCCTATTGTCTTCCCTTACGAAGTTTGCGCGGCATCAGTTTTCATTGCTAACAAAAAGGTATTCCTTTGTAACCTTTATATCCCTCCTTCCTCTTCGCCATCTCAGGTTAATATATCAAATATTATTTCCCAACTCCCTCCTCCCCACACGGATGCTAGGGGCAATCTCTGACACCATTTCCCTGCATTATCTGGTTCTCCTAAATGATGAATCTCCTGCATATATCTCTCCCGCTTACGGTACCCTTTCATGTCTAGACTTGTCATTTTGTAGTCCTAGCTTATCCTCCGATCTGCGGTGGAGTGTCCTCGAGGATAATCATGGCCATTTCCCTACCTACTTGGAAACAGCTTCGTCCCATCTACCCATTCGTCCTTCTTCTTATTATATCTTTAAAAAAGCTAACTGAGGTCTTTTTAAACCCCCCTTCAAAACTCCCATTCCATCGTCAAGCATCGACATATCCATGTCATACTTCGTCAATGCTATTCTGTCTTCGGTTGACGTAAGTATCCCCAAGGCTGAATTAAGATACAAAAAGCCCCCAGTTCCTTGGTGGGATGAAGAATGCAAAATTTCCATAAAAAATAGGAAACGAACCTTGAATAAACTTAAAAATTCTCCTTCTCAGGACAATTTGAGGAAATATAAAAGACTCAGAGCAATTGCTAGATAAACCATCCGACAAGCTCGATATAACAGTTGGAACTCCTTCACAGAGTCACCTAGATAGTTCCTCATTATGAAAAAACACTATTACACTCAAAGGAAAAGGTCACCACTCTATATCTGGAATTGAATTGAATGGAAACTGGATTACTGACTCCAATGAAATGACCGATATTTTTGCGACCCACTACTTCAGTCTCTTTACCAGTGGACCCTCCCATCACTCTCCCTACTCGCAAAATTATCCTCTTATGTCCTACAATCTCCCTATCACCCTGGATGAATTGCATTTGGCCATTAATAGAACCAGAGACTCGGCTCTGGGTCCAGATGAAATAAGGACTTCCTACATTAGAAATCTACCCCTTCAAGTTATTTCTTATCTCCTTAATATGTATAATTAAATTTGGAATAATGGCTCCCTTCCCACATCTTGGAAGATATCGCATCTCATCCCCATTCATAAACCAGGAAAGCCCAAAACTGTCCCCTCCAGTTACCGACCAATTGCTTTAACTAGTCACCTCTGTAAAATCTTAGAAAGAATTCTAAACTTTCATCTATTTTGGTTTCTCGAAAAAAGGAACCTCTTACTAAAAGAACAAATGGGGTTTAGACGGGATCGCTTAACTCTTGATCACCTAGTCGGCCTGGAAATTGACATACAAGCAGCTTTCCGAAATAAGCATCATCTATGCCGCTTTTCTGGACTTAACATCTGCTTTTGATACCATTGACAGAAACTCTATCTTACGCTCCTTGCAAAACTGTGGTATTAAAGGCAATATGCTCTACTTCATTGAGGAATTTCTCAGGAACCGCTCTTTCCGACTAAAAGTTAACAATTGCTTATCCCCCTCCTATCAACAATCATCTGGCGTCTCAAAGAGATCCGTCTTGAACCCTACCCTGTTTATCATTGCCATGAATAGCATCAAATCACACATTCCACCCCAAGTCTCCTTCCGCTTACATGCCAATGATATCTTAATATATTACGCCTCCTCGGATAATTTGGTAAGTGAGAGAATTCTACAAATAAGCCTTCCTAACCTCAATCAATGGGCCTCCTCCTTGGGACTATCCATTTCCCCCTCTAAATCAGCTACTGTTCATTTCTGTAAACGCAGATTTTGCCTTAAAACTACCTCTATCCTCCCGAACACTAATCACATCCCACATCCCTCTGTACAAATTCCTGGGTCTATACTTAGACTCTTCACTAAACTTCGGCCAACACATAGACTACCTTAAGAAGAAATGTTCTAAAGATCTCAACATTTTAAGAATGCTATCTGGATTTAAATGGGGTTCTCATCTCGTCTCACTACTAAGACTTCACAACTCCCTCATTCTTTCTAAACTGGATTACGGCTCTGTGGCCTACTCATCTGCCCCTCTTATCTCCTCAAAAGATTAGATCCTATTCATAATAGCGGAATACGAATGGCCTTGGGATTCCGCACCAGCCCCACCTCCAGTCTATACTGTGAGTCAGAACGTCTTCCCCTTCACCACATAGGAAATATCATACTACTAAACTATGCAAACTCTTTGAAGTTTAGATCTTTCATATCTCATTCCAAATACTTCTTGTTCCCTCCCCCTCCAATCAACAATCGATCGCCTAGCTCACATACGAGATTCCTCTCCCTATGCCAAACTACCTCTCACATACTCCCAGATCCTATCTTTTATGAAAGATTCTCATTGCCGCCGTGGAACTCTCCACCCATCGAAGCCGACTTATCTTTCCTGAAACACTCTAAGGAGTCCTGCAACAAAGAGTTCCTTAGAAACTACTTCACCGAATTTACTCACACTATAATGATATTCACTGATGGATCTAAAACCGAATCTAGAATTGGAGTAGCTATCTCCCCCCCCCCTCCCTCACAAATATTCTTACTCCCTGCATCCCTCATCCAGTATCCTTTCAGCTGAATTGTTTGTGATCTTTAAGGCCACCGAGATAATCAAGGGTTCCCATAAAAAACTATGAGTTATAGCTACGGATTCCCTAAACTTCATTACATCCCTAAATCCTGCACTCATCCATTGATCATGAATATAAGATATAATCTGGTAATCTAAAAATAAGTATACAAAAAAAGAAAATTTCTTTTCTATGGATACCTAGTCATGTGGGCATTGGAGAAAGTGAGGAGGCCGATACTTTGGCAAAAAGTGGTCCTTCCTCTCTTCCTAATAACCTCACTTTCTGCCCTGGCGACCTTCGTGTCTTCCCTAAACATAAGGTAAGAGCCCTTTGACAGTTGGAGGAGAACAAGCTACATGAGATAAAAGATACCATATTTACTTATACTGCACTGCAGAGCTATTATGGCCAGGTTTAGGATTGGCCACACTAGATTAACACATGGCAATCTTATTGATCGTACTGATCCCTCTTTATGCAACCAATGCGGGGTGGCCCTTTCTATCAAACACATTGTTGAATCTTGCCCTAAATACTCCCACGTGATAGACCACGACATTAAGGGCCCCCTCAAAGAAAAGCTCTCTTTCGAAAATATCATGAAAATATTCTCGTTTCTCCGAGATTCCTCCTTGTTGTCCCATATATAGATTCCAAATGTACCCGTCCATATAGATACTGATATTTTAGCTCTTTCAGTGTTTGTTTGTCTTGTCAATGTCCTTTGTTTTTGTTTAATACATGTTTTATTGTTTTTCCTTTAAATAGCACACATAAGAATCAAAAGACACTATAGAATTGCTTTACCGCTGTTCTTCCGTGGACACTAAAAAACCTTCATGGGTTGACATGTCCTTAAGTAATATGAATCAGTCAATCTAACGTATTAGTAGGTTGTTAAGGCCTTTCTTTCTCCTCTACAGTACTATGACTTATAAGATCTTTCGTACCTTACCCTAATCTAATATAAGCTCGGATTATATAAATTCATCACTTCTATTATTGTTCTAAGGGACAAGTGTTTTATTTCTTCTGTGGTCAAGAAACTTGCAGCTGTTTCGTCTACACCGTCGCAATAACGGCAAATCTCACGGTATCTCCGAAGGCTGTGAAGCGATTCGTTATTACTCGAATATTCCTTGTCGGGAGATCGAGAAGCATAACATATCAAATAAAAAAGAATTGAAAGAAATGGACCAAAAGAAACTAATTAAACAAATAATTAGTACACGATCAAATGAGTGTTTACGAAAAAGTAACTAGAAGTGAAACAAATTCCAGAGTAAAAATAATTCTGACTACTCAAAATTATTTTATTACCTCTAGACCATCTCACGAAAATATGAAAATGAACCTGTAGAAATTCCGCGCTTCTATTTCAAGTCTTATACAAGGAACAAAATTTATATTTGAGTTACCCAATTCCTTGTTAGACCCATTCACTAAAAGCCACACTTCCAAGATAAGGCAAAAGTAGTTTCGTGCATGAGTTTTTTAGTCTCGATAAAACATTTCAAATTCAAGATATCCCTGCAAGTAGTAAAGTTACGTCACATTTGGCTATGCTACCTCGATCTTATGTCCCGCGCTTTTACGGAAAGTTCCGATCATTTTCGAATAAGTCAGAGAAGCATTTACGATTTTGAATGTTAACTACATTGAGCCGATGCACTGTTTCAATCTTACCTACAGTCTACTTTACATCATTACTTGATGGAGTAAAAACTCGAGTACTCGTAGTAAAAAGAATTTTTCTTTAAGAATATTAATATGGGTTAATTTTCAAACTGATTACAAATAAGCATCGAACGATTGCGTAACATCAACAAGATCAGAAAAAAGTGTCGTTAAAAAGGTTAAATCAAGAAATATTGTATAAATTTTGAGTTTACCTCAACCGAAATAAATAACGAGGAAATACTCTTTTTGTTATTCGTCTACAACTTTTGGCGGCGGACAGTATAAATTTAAACTTAATCTGAAAACAACTCATAGTTAGAATACGAGAGATTTTTGCTGCTAATCTAAACTCATATGAAAAGCAATAACCTGTTCTTACAAAGCTTTGTCTGTCAATGAGAAGACTGTAATAATTTGTTAAGTTTCGCATCAAATAGGTAGATTCAAAAAGCTCTCCACCATTGGAAAGAACTTATTCTGCAAGTTGTAATATAATTGTAGAAAATATGTTTGGAGATTATTTTCTCAAACAAGTGCAATCCATCCTACTATCAAATGATGCTGTTGCTAGTTGAATTTGCAAATATACAGTATTGTTTCTTATTAAAATTGGGCGGAAGATTCTTCTCAATTTAACTTGATGAGGCAACAGATAGCAACAAGAACTATAGTTTAATGTAATTAGTTTGGTTGTACAATGGATTCTCGGCAACTGAGGAACTTTTTTTAAAACCGGTAGAAAATAGAGCGACATTACTCGCGTCATCAGTATATTGGATAATTTTTAAACGAACGTACAATGAGAAAACTCTGTTAGAATATGCACAGATAGTGTTCGAACAATGACCGAAAGAAGAGGTACTTTATTATTGATGAGAACTGAATAACAATACGAGTGGATCATAAAGCCATTTTAAGTTACTTCAGTTGGAGAACAAGAACTATTCGTAGACTTCACGGAAAGTGGAAGATTTAAAAGATGTTTTGGTATCGAGCCTCTGTTGAATTTTTTTTTGGACTTGTTGACCACTTTTCTACGTTAGAGGCAAGAGCTTTTCGTATATTTTTACTTTTGTTATGTCTTACCCGTGCGAAGCCCAATATTCTGCAGTAGCGGTATTAAAGATGAAATAATAGTCTGTAGCTTAATAAATATAAAAGAAATAATATATATTTAATAAAACTTACTCAAGCTAAGAAAATTTTGAATTCTGGAGTAATTTTTTCAGGTCCTTAATAAATAATAATGCCTCTCTAATGAGTTACAAAGTTTATATTTTCAATTTAGACTTTTCTATGTGTTTATTAGTTTATTAAATATAAGACAATTTGTGTACAAATTCAAAAATTAGTTTTCATGTGGAGCACCTAAGAAGAAAGTCTAGATTTTACCGCAATGTTCAATTTTCTTTTTGACTTTACCTGTAATGAGTTACAAACTTTATATTGTATTGCATACTAAATATAAGCCAATTTATGTACAAATTCAAAAATTAGTTTTCATGTGGAGAGCCTAGGAAGAAAGTCTAGATTTTATCGCAATTTTCAATTTTCTTTTTTACCTTACCTTGTGGAAAACCCCTAAAGGGCTATCGGTAGAATGTAATAATTCGCTAAATAATCACTTGTTGGAAGCCGCGCTGTCAAAGCGATTTTTAATGGAACAATGGACGTCTAAATATGTAATATTTGGAAAATGATAAGGTTTATGTCTAAGAACGTCAGATTTTATAATAGAAAACACAAAAATAAAAATTTGAAAGATTTAGGTTAAAGCTATCCTCCAGAAATCACTGCCGGCTGTTTGAACTGTTGTAAGAGGTTAGATTGAAAACATAGATTAGAAAGTAATAAACGAAAGCTGTACATATTAAGTCCAAACCTCCATTTATTTCTCCTTTAAAACAATAAAGAAAAGGACAACTACTCGCCGTAAATTTTACTCTAATCAGTAGTGTAACTAACGTGGATCTGTTACACTTCAAGGTCATCTGCTCTGGATAGCCAGTGTCCATCCGCAGAAGCCGTGACTGGTGACGAATCACCAAAAGAAGCGGCTGAAGAACAAAAGAAATGACAAAATATTACCTGACACATGTAGAAAGTCCCTATGTGTGTAAATACGGTAGGAAGTGTCAAACAAGTGATCGTCAATGACGTCACAGGTCCAGTGGTTGTTGAAGTAGTTACAGGGTGTAATAAAAGTGTAGTAATATAAAGTGTAAATGAATGTAAATAAATGGAGTGGTAGAGTATGTGTGTGTGCCGCCGCCGCCCCCTATATATGCAAGGTAGAATAGAGGGTGTAATTAACAGTAGTAACACCTGACGTTAGAGGTGTATATTTGTTATACAGGATGTATCAAAAAGCCAAAAATATATTTTATATTGATTTTGTATGTAAGCCAAGCAGCAGCAGCCCAGAGCCAAAGCTTTGCCTCCCCCTGTATACTGTGTGTTGCGCAAGAACAATTGTGTATGAAAGAGAGAGAGAGAGAGAGAGAGAGAGAGAGAGAGATGTAGATAATTTGATATTGTTGTATATATATATATATATATATATATATATATATATATATATATATATATATATATATATATATATATATATATATATATATATATATATATATATATATATATATATATATATATATCTATCTCACAAATATGTATTAAATATATGAGAGAGAATTTTAGGTTATTTTACGTATAGTCACTTTTGGTTTTAATTAACAGCAATTTCATCAATTTCTTTCAACATTTGTTCAGTCAACTCATTAATTTCATCACACCTGGACATTGTTAGTTTCTGCGTAGTGCTTCTACAAGACGGTGATATACTCTAATCAGTTTCAGCAAAATCGTAAATTTTTAAAAATATATTTTAATAAAATAGAGATTTTTTACATTTTCAACAAAAAATACTGATAATTATAAAATTGTTTAATTGTGTTAGAAACTCTCTAAATTTTCTTATCATAATTGTATTTTTAACTGTAATTATTCTTGTCATATATACAATTTTTCTCATTAGGAACATTTTTAAAATATTATCACAATTTCTATTTAGCTAACATTTAACCTCGCCAAATTTTTATAGACTTAACGTCGCTTCAGATAAAATTTTTATTGACTGATGACACCTCAAGTAAAAAATAGAGGAACATTGAGTAAATAAAAACAATAATTTTTTCCATTGAGTTTTACGCAATAATTTGAAATAAATTCATTCAACTTGACTGTTTTACCCTATATACTTCACAAAAAATGTATCCTACGTAATAAAGTGTATTATTCATCTTTTGTATAAATTCTTGAGAAAATCATTATATTTTCAAATCAATTTTAAAGTTTAAAATACAAGAGTAATACGAAATATTATTATAGCAAACGCGCTACAGATACCTCACCTACTCATCGTTGTGGACAAGTAGCAGGGAGCTCCAACATGCTGACACCCCCAAAATCCTGTAACACTTTTAATGCCAGTCAGGAAATAAATTCAAAAATCCCAATTCTTAAGAAATTTAAATAAATCCAACTTATATTTTTACGGAAAAAACATTTTTCCACTATTTGAAAATTTAAAATACCGTACTAAACGTTTGTTTCGAAACAGATTCGGTTAGGGCAAATAACTGTTGTCAAATTGTTTAAAATAAATTACTTCCTAACCAACCTGTAAATCTCATTCTACTTTCTAGACTAACTTATAATTTGATTCGTGTTCTTACGTAACTGCATAGTAGTCTAAATGAAATATAGAATAGCCTTGTATAGGGTTAATTCACACCACATATGTTTTCCTAAAATTTTAAGTACAGAAGCCACCTAAGAATATATATATATATATATATATATATATATATATATATATATATATATATATATATATATATATATATATATATATATAAATATATATATAAATATATATATATATATATATATATATATATATATATATATATATATATATTGCTGTACTATTATAAAAAAAAAGAACTCATATCAAATTTGAGCTAAGAAGCTGAAATATATCCAATTAAAGTCATCTTATTGGCTAATTTTTCCTATATTTTCAAATGGTTGCCAAATCTAGAGTTTTGACATGAAATCTGAAAAAAGCATTTTCTTCACCTTGAAAAGTCGTTTTCAATCCTTTAATTTATTTACTTTTAATTGGAAATTAACTTTTTTTACAGCACCTATCGTGCAGCGCTGAATCTGCGAATTTCCATGATTTTAAGGCAAGTTCAATACCTCACAGAACCTCGATTTTTAATTCTTTCTTGACTCATAATATTTTATTTTTTTTTCGTCTCAAAAAGAAGATTAATTTCTATTTTGAAATCTTTTATTGCTTAAAAAGAATCAGAGATGGCCTCTAAAAGTTTTATGTCTTGAAATTTTGAAAGATTGCTTATTTTCAGGAGGTTATTGCCAAAAAAATCATACCTTTTTACTTTAAAGACCTAATTATATCAAAAACACTAAAATATTGTAGTTCCTATATTTGGCTCCTTATTTTTTTTCGATTTTTTTTCGAATATATCGATTTTTATCATTTTTAACATTTTTCCATTTTTCTTAGATTACTTTGACCATTTTAAATGTTCGCAAAATCTAGGGTTTTGTCTCGATTTTAATTTAAAAAAAAACACATTTTCATTGTCTTAAAAAGACCTTTCCAACCAGTTCATTTATTATATACTTTTAATTAGGATATGCTTTGTGAATGCAGCACTATTTATGATAATTTTCGTGATTTTTAGGCATGCTTTAAGATCATAAGATCTAATTTTGTGTTTTACTCCTTTAACTACAATTTTTTCTAAGATCTTATAACTTTAAATTAACGGTTTCACTATCTATTTAATGCCCCCGAAATATTAAAATATTCAAAATATGATACTATGTGGAAATGTGGCTTTGAACTTAGAAAAATAATTTTAAAAAATTGAAAAAAGGTTAAAAATGGTTAAAAATCGACATTGTCATGTCGAAAAAAAAAATATAAAGATCCAAATACGAAAGATCAAATTTTTACTTTGAGTTTTTACTACATTCAAGAAAAGGTAATTTTTTTTTTCATCAGTCTATTGAAACTTTTCAATTTCCCAAAAATGGCCTCATTCTATATGTCCGATTCTGTTCAACCAATTCAAAGTTTTCGAAAAATGAATTAAAGATCTTCCCAAGACAAAAAAAAAACGTCACCTTATAAGTTAAAAAATAATCAATACTCGAGATCGTATTAAGGTTTAAAGCATACCTGAAAATTACAAAACTTAACAAAAACAGCGCTGCAGTTACATTCCCGTGAGAACGGTTTATCGCAATATTACGCAACCTTGCATAAGCAATTCTCAGATTCTTAAAGCGTCTGTTCCCATGCAAGATCAGCATATTTGAACTTATAAATATAACCAATACGCATAATGTTAGTTAGTCTTATACAGCTTGTATCCCATTCTAGTAATAAAGTTGTTTTTTAAAAAAATTACATCAACCCCGAGTTGAAAAGTGGCGCAGTCGGTAAGATTCACTAGGCGGCTCATCGAATGAAAATCTAAGAAAAGTATTTGTCTCAACAATTAACTAGTGAATCGATCAAGAAAAACAACCTGGGAAGAAAAATAATCAATCCATTAGTAAACTGCATCGAGCAGGAGAAAGTGGCTAGTGTCAACCCCAGAACTGCAGAGTGTGTGCAAGATTGTGTGGCTCACCGACCAGGGAGAAGACGAAGTTCTATGTCCTATTGGTGCGAGAAGAGAGGAACAAGCATCGTCCTACTTCTCATAAATAGACTCCAGGGAGGAGACAAGCATCGCTCATCCTATTGGAACTTAGGCCAGGAAGACAAGAAAAATCAAATGAAACTAGTAATCATTACCATCATCGGAATTACACTGTAAGTGCAATCCATTCATTCCTTTCATAAAACCCCATTGAAATATTGATAAATAAACAAATTGTTTGATTGTTATATCGAACACATTACTAATTAATAAGTCAATCAATCAAATAATTAAAATACTGTTGATTGTTATATCAAACTGTTAAGATATCAGTTTAATTGTTATATTAAACGCCGAAATAATTAATCATAAACTTTAGAAATCTTTTAATTTTAGTAATATTAGTAATATTAGTAATAGTAATAACTGTATAATGGCAAACCCAGACTATCAACTAATAAGATTCCAAGCAGACAACATCCCTCTGTTTGATGGTAATTCTAAACAAATAAACAGGTTTATCAGTGCTTGTGATAACTTTTACAAAAATCATAAAAATGAAACAAATGCTAATGCACCTATAAATGTTTGTCTTTTCGATACAATATTGAGCAAACTTGTAGGCAGAGCAGCAGACCTAATCGACTCGCGCATAGAATTAACCTCGTGGCCTTTAGTTAAAGACGCGATTATTACCACCTTTGTGGATCAAAGATCAATAGATTGCGTAGTTTAGGACATAATTACCCTTAAACCAGAAAAAAATTAAACCTCTCACGAGTTTGGCTTAAGATTACAAGACGCAAGAAGTCTTCTTTTTTCAAAAATAAATTCGTCGAATGACACTCGAGAAAAAACAAAATTATTAAAAATCGCAGAATACGGCAATCTAGTTTTAAAAACATTTATAAACGGCTTAAACTACCACATGCAACTAGTAGTAAGGTTAAAAAATCCACAGACCTTAGAACAAGCCATGAATTTCATTTCCAAAGAAGAAAATTTTCTGTACTATAAAAACCGTAACAATTCTTTAAATAAAACAACTACAAATCCCAATACAACAAATAAACCGAAACCAAATAATTCGCATTATCCTGCTTATACACCTAGACCACATTATCCTGTTAATGTGCAACCCTTAAACCCTTATTATTATCAAAAATCACCCCCACCTTTTAATAACAGACCTCAATTTCTAGGATTTGGCCAGTGGCGTTACAACCCCCCAAATCAAAATAATTCTGGACAACAACCAAATTTTTATTCACGTCCAAATATTAACCCTCAAAATATTCCAAGACCCTCGACTTCGGGAATTTCACGTTTTACTTCCCATCGAAAACCTGAACCAATGGACACATCCTCCGGGAACTCCAACATAAATAAGAAACCACAAACTTTACAAAACAAACCGAAATGGATAGCCGAAGAATTATTTAACCAAGCAGTTGAAACCGCGAACAATGACGAAAATATCCCCCTAAATAATGACAAAATAAATCACCCGCAATACAATGAAAATGCTTCTATAGGAAACTATTATTATGACGAGGAAAACCCTTACGAAAACCAAAACTACCTTGATGATGAAAATACACACGAAAATCAAAATTATCATGATTTTGAAAATCAAAATAATTATTGTGACGGAAATTTTCCAGACAGTTTTCCCCTCAACAACCCACCTTAATATATCTACGTAACCATACCAACGCCGATCTACCAACTATTTATATTCCCGAATTAAATGCAAAATTTCTCATAGATACAGGTAGCGGCAAAAGTTTTATCAAACCCGACCTTGCTTACTCAAATTATCCGAATTCCATATTTCCAGAAACATTCACTGTAAAAACAGCCCACGCAATTTCAATACATAATGAAGTAGCAGATATTCCGATATTCCCCTCTTTCAAAATCGCAGAAATTCACAAATTATATCTTTTCGACTTTTCACCTAGATTCGACGGACTTTTAGGTGTCGATTTTCTAGAAGCTACTAAAGCAGAGATAAGTTTTAAAAATCGTGTCTTAAAAACGCGAAATGTCACTTTACCCATATAATACAAACTCGAGGAAACGTTACACACTTTTGAAACAATTGCATTAATAATACCACCACGTCCTCGTCAAAAAGTCAAAATACCAGTCAATCAATCGAACGGCATCGGTATTTTAAAATACACAAATTTCGGAGAAGCTGAAATGCCAGAAGCCTTAGTACAAGTCAATGACTCATTTGCAACAACCCTCGTAACAAATACACGCGATAGTCCAATAAAAATTACCTTTAACGAACCTTTAGACATCGAAATCGTGAATGAGAACGAAATAAATTTTATCGAAAAAATGGAAACAGACACGGAAATTAACGAGTATATCGACGGCTTACAAAAACAAAATTTAAAAAACTTACGTTTAGCTCACTGTAACAAAGAAGAATATCTAGCGATTAGAAAACTTTGTTATGAATATCGAGACATCTTTTATACAGAAGGTACCCCTCTCACCTTTACTAATCAGATTAAACATAAAATCAATTTAACAGACGAAACGCCGATTTTTACTAAAACATGCAGGTACCCAGAAGTTCATAAACAAGAAGTAAAAACGCAAATTAACAAAATGCTTGAAAACAGTATTATTCAAAACTCAAATTCACCGTGCAGCAGCCCAATATGGGTAGTACCAAAAAAATTTGACGCGAGCGGACAACGCAAGTGGAGAATTGTAATTGATTACAGGAAATTGAATTTAAAATCGATAGATGACAAATTTCACTTACCCAACATATCGGATATCCTCGATAAGCTAAGGAAAGCACAATATTTCTCAACCCTAGAGCTCGCGACAGGTTTTCATCAAATAGAGATGGACCCCATCGATATTCCCAAAACAGCCTTCTCTACAGACACAGGTCATTACGAATTGAAAAGAATGCCCTTTGGATTAAAAAACGCCCCTTCAACCTTTCAAAGAGTCATGAATAATGTCCTCCGTGGTCTTCAAAACGAAATATGCTCAGTTTACCTTGACGATATAATTATATTTTCTACATCACTCCAAGAACATATTGACCGATTGAAAAAAGTCTTTAATCGACTAAGAGAAGCAAACTTTAAAATACAATTAGATAAGTCAGAATTTTTACACAAAGAAGTTGCCTATCTAGGACACAAAATTACAAATGAAGGTGTCAAGCCAAACCCTGATAAAGTAAACGCAGTAAAGAATTTTCCTGTTCCCAAAACTCAAAAAGAAATCAAATCCTTTTTAGGACTAGCCGGTTATTACCGAAGATTCATCAAAGACTTTGCAAAAATTTCTAAACCCCTAACACGATGTTTAAAAAAGGGCGCAAAAGTCGAACATTCACCAATGTTCATTCAGTCTTTTAACAATTTAAAAAACCTCTTAATAAACTCTCCTATCTTAAAATATCCAGATTTCGAAAAACCTTTTGTCCTTACAACCGACGCCTCAAATGTAGCCCTTGGCGCCGTTTTATCACAAGGAAACCCACCCAATGACAATCCTGTTGCATTCGCATCACGAACGCTAAACGAAACGGAACAAAAATACTCTACCATAGAAAAAGAACTTTTAGGGATAGTATGGGCATGTAAATATTTCAGACCATACCTTTTTGGACGAAAATTTAAGATTTATACGGATCATCGACCCCTTGTTTGACTATTTAACCTTAAAGAACCCAACTCAAAATTAATAAGATGGCGACTCAAACTCGAAGAATACGATTATGAAATAATTTACAAGAAAGGAAAACAAAACACCAATGCTGACGCACTTAGTCGAATATCATTAAACGCGTTAGAATCAGACTCAATTTTAAATAACCCTGGCGACATCAGTCAAGAAATCGATAAATTTTTAGACGAAAGTTATAGTCAATTCAATCCCGAAAATTTAGACCCAGACGATGCAAGTCGAAATATTAATCAAACTCGTGAACAACCAATCGAACCAATAAAAAATCAAAAACCCAAAATTAGAATCCTTCAAAACATTCAAATAAGACCCCCAAATAATTCTCAAGAAACTAACACAGTACATAGTACTAATGCGACAGAAAACTACTCCAACATGACCCTATTAGACGAAATAATCAATAATAAATCTTATCAATTTATAATCAAAAAATCACCCTATGATACTTATATCAAAACAGAACGCGAAAACTTTGACGGAAACCAAATTATTCACGCAACTTTACCAACAAACATGTCAACAAAAAATAAATTTCTAAAAGAATTTTTAACTAATAACATTACTCACGTTTATTTCTTTTCGAAAGAATTACGACCTTATTTTCAACAATCCATGAGTAATCTTTTCAAAAACCTAAAACTAATAGAGTGCACAAAGCTCATTAATAATGTTAAACCAGATGAAAGAGAATTAATGATAAAATATAGACACGAAGGTAAAACAAACCATCGCGGAATCGAAGAAACTCGAAATTTTCTAAAACAAAATTACTATTGGAAATCGTTAAAATCTGACATTGTAAAATACATTAACAATTGCGAGATTTGCCAAAGAGCAAAATACAGCAGAAAACCACCGGATCAACCCCTAATATTAACAGAGACACCAAGCAAATCCTTTGAAATAGTCCATATAGACACATTCATTATCGGAAAATAAAAATTTCTTACTATTATAGATAAATTTTCAAAATATGCTCAAGCATTACCTTATGACGGAAACGCTATATCTTGTTGCGAACAACTAATAAAATATTTTTCATGTTTACGTATTCCAAAGCAAATAGTTTCTGATAACGGATCGGAATTCAAAAACGAAACGGTCAACGGATTACTAAAAGCACATAATATAAAAATACATTTCACTACACCCTATCATCACGAATCGAATTCTCCAATAGAAAGACTCCATTCTACATTGATTGAACATATTAGAATTTTAAAGGAATCAGACCCCAACGCGGATATCATAAATCTTATGCCTTACGCAATTATTGCCTATAATAACACGATACATTCAAGTACGAATTTTGCACCTTACGAACTTGTTTTAGGACACACGGATTCCAGAGATCCTATGAATCTAATACCGTCCCATGTATTCACCGAATATTTAGCCAATCATAAAAATAACACTCAAATTTTATATGACAAAATCACCCAAGAGACTAAAGAAATGAAGCAAAAAATTATCGATAAAATTAACGAAAATAAAAAATCGAAAGATTTAATTATAGGTTCCCAAGTTTACAAGAAATCCACTGATAGGTCGAGTAAAATAAAAAATAAATTTTCCGGACCCTTCACTTTAACGAAAATATTGGAAAACAATAAAATCGAAATCGAAAACCCGAAAACAAAAACGAAAGAAGTTATCCACATAAACGAAACTAAAAGAATACCCATTGTTCCAGATGAAGCTGGACCAACACAAACGCAGTAAAATTCCACAACCTGAATGATCACCCAGGAATACTACCCTATAGGTTAGGAACGGTACAAATCAAGTCTAATCATTGGACTTTCATTCAAAAAATTAATCTTGCCCCTTTAATCACAAAATTTGAAACTCTAAAAAACCATGCGAAAATTGTTACCACTAATATTCAAAACAATACCAATTACCACGAAACATATTTTAATTCACTTATCTCCTTAAAGACATTCGAACGAAGAATAGTAAATTTAATCGAACAAATAATTCCGTTTAAATATACACACAGAAATAAAAGAGGCCTATTTAACCCATTAGGAACATTTCTGAAAAGTATTACGGGAAATCTAGATCAAAATAACGCGGAACAAATTAACGCAAAAATAAAAAATCTACAAGAAAACCAAAATAAATTAAAAATAAGTATTAGCAACCAAATTACAATTCTAGACTCTACAATCGGCAAATTCGAAACAATGATAGCAAATATTACGCATAATGAATATGTGTTAAAATCGTACATTTTACAAACAGAAACAATAATAAAAAAGGTTGAACTTCAACAAGCTAAGTTTGAACAAAATTATTTTATATATAATGTAATAAACCAAATTACACTACTCTATCAATCTATTTACGATATTCTCGAAAAAATCGAAGTTTCAATAACTTTCGCAAAAATTAACGTTCTTCATAACTCAATTATTAAACCGGAAGAACTACTAAAAGAAATACAAAAATTAAATAACTATCTAAGCACAGATAAACTACCCTTAGACGGTACTTCTGAAAATTTATTAAATTTTGAAAAAATTTTAACAATTAAAAGTTTTCTAGAGGACTTCAATATAATCTTTATAATAGAACTTCCACTTGTCGAAGAAAAAATATATCAATATTTCAAATTGTTCCCAGTACCAGTCCCCAACAATAAATCATTTTTTGTAAACATCCCCTTTAAAACATACCTAGCATTTAATACTGAAAAATACGCTTATATGGACCAAAGTTGTTCCGAAATCCAGCCAGAAAATTACCTCTGCAAGGAAGTCCACACGTCCCATATAGAAAACAACCCTTCCTGTGCTGTTCAACTAATCAAACACGAAAGGAACATTACGTCTTGCCACCTCTTTGAAGTTCAGCTACACGAAATTCAAGTAACAAAAATCATTGATGGGAAATGGTTAATTACAGTACCCACCAATTTAATTGGCACAGTAAATTGCCGAAAGACAGAAAATAACAAACCCTTATTTGGATCCTATCTACTAGAATCCACAGCCGAATGTAAAGTTCGAATAAAATCAATAATATTCGAAACCTATAAAACAAGTCAATTGGATTTCTCTAAAGTCAATCTACCAGTATTGAATTGGAGCCATATAAATCAATAATTTATGAACCACCCACGATGGACCTCAATTTCATAAACCTCAAGGCAACCAAAGACATCAAGACCAAACTGGAAGAAGAAAGAAGAAAAAATAGAAGAAATCAAAGTCCAGTATTTGGACAATATTATTGTATATCATTATTGGAATTATTATTATATATATTATCTATTATAAAATTGTAAAAGAATCTAAGAATGCTTTAAAAAACGAGATAAGTCACGAACAAGATAATAACGAAATATTTTGAAAACATATACGAAGTATAAGTTTTCAACTTCAGCGCGGAGGAGTTACATTCCCGTGAGAACGGTTTATGTCGCAATATTACGCAAACTTCCATAAGCAATTCTCAGATTCTTAAAGCGTCTGTTCCCATGCAAGATCAGCATATTTGAACTTATAAATATAACCAATATGCATAATGTTAGTTAGTCTTATACAGCTTGTATCCCATTCTAGTAATAAAGTTGTTTTTTAAGAAAATTACATCAACCCCGAGTTGAAAAGTCTGCATAAATGGAACCACAAAAAGCCGATTCTATTAAAATTATATAATATATTAAGTAGTTCTAGGTGGAGAAAATAGTTTTTTGCAAAATTCAAAGTCATCCAGATATTTGGCGAGCATTTAAAATTGTAAACTTAATCTTAGGAATATGGAAAAAAATCGACAATTTCAAGTAAAAAAAAAATATCATCATGAAATAAATACAGGAACTTCAATTTTTTCGTTGTACATATCTTATGCATTCAGGGAAGAGTGTATTCCCCTAAAATCAAAAAAGAAAATATATGTTTTTTGCATTAGTCTCTTGAAAATAAGCTGTTTTGCAAATTTTCAAAAACAGACATTCCTTTAACGACTGATATATTCGTTTCTTTACAACCGATCTGAGCTTTTCAAAAGAAAATCAAAGGTCTTTCTAAAATACAAATATGAGAGTCAAAAAATAACCAAAATTCAAAATTAATATGTGGATTGAATCACAAAAATTAACAAAAATTATAGTTTACAAAAGCCGATTCTAATTAAAACAATATAATTAATCATTTGAATGAAAAAGTCTTTTCAAATCCCAAGTCGAAAATGCTTTTTCAAAATTCATATCGAGCCAAAACTCTAGATTTGGCGAATATTTGAAAAATGGATTAAACTGAGCCCATTTTTCAACTTTCAGTGATTATCTAAGCTTCTTGGATACCTTAGGAGCTCAAATTCCGGATGAGTTTATTTAATTTTTTAATAATACAATAATACATATTTTTGCAGATTTTTTTTAAACTGGAAGTGCGCCGCGAAATGATTCAATATTAATCCGATTGGGTTTTTGCAGAAACTTGCGAGTTTCTACGAGAAACCAAACTGACCAACGGATATATTCCAGAATTAATACTGAATTACTCCGCTATAACAACCAACTTATAACATGGCGGACAAAAAAAAGATTAATATTATTTTTTTTTTAGTCAGCTTCAAATTTAAAAGTTATAGAAAATAACTGCCAACTGCAATTGCAGCTCTCAACTGAGTCACAAAGAAATAGACCATAAATCGGAAGCTATGTAAACAATTTCCAACTGTGATGGAAAAAAATATCAATTCACCAATAATTAATTTTAAAATAACTAGTTCAACTAATAGCAAGCCAACTTCAAAACCATTCTAAATAGATAAGTAGATCTACATTAAATTAATAGTAATATGGAACAGTTTTAGGTTTTTTTTTTCACTTTTTAGTGGCATTTTTGTGATCGGTTTATTATTCTACAAAAAATATTTTTTTTAGTATTTTAATATATATAATTTAATAATAATTAATAATATTAACCATTTCTGCATTTAGTTGAATAGAAAACTTGAGCAGTTAAAATTACTTGCTTAAAAAAGTAACCATGTCAAAACAATTAGAATTACATGAAAGATTTTGGATGTAAAATATTTTAATCTGTAATAAGAGAATCTATACTCTAGTAATACGATGGTCGCTATACATGTTTTCTTGTAACAACTCAGGATAATGTTGCTGTATGAATTAAAAATATATATCTCAACCCAATATTAATAAATCAATCAACGGAAGTTTTTCACACCCTACATCGGCTACTAAAAGACTTGACTGAGTGCAACACATTAATGTGGACAATAAGGACCATAAAAAAAATTTTCAATTTATGTTCTTAAAGTTTACTTATGGGAATAATTTTACTGAAATAAAGAAAAATACCACTTTCTTAAATAAGATTTATAATCTAAAAAGTTGAAGCTTAAATTTATATTAGAGAAACTTTTTTAGTTATCAACTAACTGAAAAAAACCTTATACTAATTATAAGAGCAGGCGTACTCTGTTCAAATCACAATCTCGAATTGCAACAGAATACCAATGATTTAATATTTTCATTATTATTTCATTTGTTTCTCCTACTAAAAATATAGAACTTTCTATTTTTTATTTTCAATAAAAGGTGGAATATAAACACCTATTCTAAATCAACCCTATCACAAAAATTGACTATGTATAAATTCTTCCATGCCGACAACCTAACGCTCAGTTTTGCAATATTTGTCTCCCTTTGAAATGATCAGTTAAACTACGTCACTTTTTAATAACCGATGCATCTTTATAGCTATAACTAATAGGTATAAAATAAAAGCATCTGCCAACATCGTCAGCCCTCGGTATAGTTCGTGGACCTCCAATTTCAAGTTTTTCGTATTTCGGCCGGTTTTGCTGCTGAAATATAAAAACGCAGCTTACCATAAGCCTGAGTTATCTTGAGCGGTAGCTAGTATGATCTTTGGTAATACCAAAGATTATTATAGCTAACGCTCGCTATAATAATCTTTGATAATACATAATACATTTTTAAAAATGTCTTCTCCACCATGCACAATTATTCTTAGGTCAAATGACATGAAAGACTTACCCATAGAAAAATTATTAGTGCTGTGTAAACACCTATTCAGGTAAGATTTTAATTGTTTATCACATTTTTATATTGTTTTACATAAATTTTTATTTTATCTGTATACCTATTTAAAATTGGATATTTTTTTTTAATTTAGGAAAAACTCAAATTTTTATTTGTTTAGATATTTTAAATTAAAATAAAAACAAACAAAAGCTTAAAGCACATTTTTCAACTTTACCCTAGATAAATATATATATATATATATATATATATATATATATATATATATATATATATATATATATATATATATATATTAAAATCCAATTATATTTTATTTCTAGATTTGGGGTTAAAACGATGGAGAAGAAGGGAGACCAAATAGTATTAAAATTGTCATATACACCCAAGGGGGATACAATAAAGCTTACATTAGGGGACCTCCCTGTCGAGTATATAAGGTTAGGAGTAGAAACCGACGAGGAGATTACCTTTTTGAAAACATATATGAAAAAATACTTCGATCTACCGGGAATACAACAATAGGAGTATGATGAAATTCGACCATCACATCCACCTAGTTTGGAAAATATAAGAAAAAGGAAATCCATAAGCAACCCCAATCAAACAACCCATAAAAAAATTCAAATATTGGAAGATCGACTTTTACAACCATCAGCTTCATATGTTGAAGTTTATGATATGGATGCTGATCAATTTGAGGCTCAAAAATAGTCAATTCAAAATTTATAATTTTTTAAATTAGAGTAATAAAAACAGTTTGTTTTGTCAAAGTGTTATTTATTTTCTTATCTTTTATATCATATAAGCTTTAGAATTAGGTATTATATAACATTATTTTTATTATGGCTATTATCAAAACCTAACCATTTTACAAAAACTTTATTACCTTGGTATTTCAAAACTTTTTCAACTAAATATACATCAGGATATTTTACTTTCTATAATTGTTCGTAATATCCACCTTTAATTTCTAGTTTATTTGCATCTTCCAGTAGGTAAGTGGTAGTATTTGTTAGTTGTACTTTGTTTATGGTAAAAATTTCCGTTGGCCAATTAGACTGATATTTTTTATCAAATCACCTCGTACTTTTGAAATTCGTACGTAATCGCCAGCTTTATATTCCGGTTTATGTGCCAACTTTACATGACCGTAAACAGTATTAAGTAAATATTTTTTATTCTTTTTATTTACTTCAACAGGTTTCATACCTATGGTTCTATGTTTTTTATTATGGTATTTTTTAACAATGTTGGCTAATAAGTTATACCACTTATAGGAGCCATTTACATTTAATTCTTTCGAAATCATACTTTTAAGAGTTCTAATTACACGTACAACAATGGATGCCTTTTTTTCGCTATATGTACTACAATGTCTAATATATATTTTTTAAAGCTGTTGAAACTCCTTTGAAAGAAATTCAGTACCTTGATCAGTTTGGAGGAGTTTAGGAGGATCAGGATAGGTTGGGTCCTTAAGAACTTTTTCCATAGCTTAAGTTACTTCTTTACCAATTTTAGTTTTAAGGGGATATGCCCACAAATATTCTGACCACAAGAATATTATTTTCTTTTGCATATGGACCTAGTTCACAAAGATCTGCTTGATATAAATCATTTAGACCTTTCAAAATGATACGATGTATTCTAGCAAGTCTATATATTTCTTCAACCACTTGTTTTTTAGCGTCACTTGAAAATTTTACCAAGTTGTTGTTAATTGTCTCTATTCTATAATATCAGCTTTAAACAGTTTTTCTATTATTTCATTCATATGACTGGTACTTCCTGCAATTTGAGATGCTATTAATAGACGTAATCTATCGACAAGTTTATTGGGAGCGTCCCAGTGTACGTACTCGTTTGGTTTGGGCTTAAATTGCATTAAAAGATTTTTTAATGCTTTCAAGATATGACGTTTATCAAGACCTCCACCTGTTTTATGTCCTAAAATATATATATATATATATATATATATATATATATATATATATATATATATATATATATATATATATATATATATATATATATATATTGCACTTAACCAGTTAAATATGCTCTTTCTGTAATAGAAAACAAATACAATCTGCCAAAATATATCATCGAATTAGCTAGACACTGTCTTGATAACACCTATTTTACTTATGAAGGCCGACGATATAAACAAGTCGAGGGAGCCTCGATGGGATCGCCGCTATTTCCCGCACTCGCTAACTTATTTATGGAAGACTTTGAATCAAAAGCTTTGGAGACCTCTTCACATAAACCAAGACTGTGGCTACGTTACATGGATGACACATTCGTGGTCTGGCAACATGGGGAAGAAAATCTCAAAAGTTTCCTGGAACACATAAACATTAAACATCCCAAAATTAAATTCACCAAGGAGACAGAACAGGAAAGAGAACTACCGTTTCTGGATATCCTACAGAAAAGAAAAGAGGATGGCTTGCTTTCGCACACTGTCTACAGAAAGCCCACACACACCAACAGGTACCTCAACGTCGATTCACATCACCACCCCGCCCAATTATTTGCAGTAGTGAAATCACTTGCGTTTCGATCGCAGTCCCTTACAGATCCAGAAAATTATCACAAAGAGATGAACATACTGCAGGAAGCCCTAACAAAGAACGGTTATAAAAAAGAACATATAGACAAGGTTCTAAAAAACAAACACTTGGCCCCAAAAAATCGCGAAAACCAAGAGAATAGCTCCAAGGCTTTTGTTCCTTATATAAGAGGCACCACAGACAAGATCGCAAGAATTCTCAGGAGACACAACATTGAAACCATTTTCACCACAGACCGTAAAGTAAAAGATCTCTTGCCAACACCTGAAGAAAGAATCCCTCTAGAAAACCAGGGAGTGTACGAAATTCCATGCGGAGAGTGTAGCTCATCTTATGTAGGCCAAACCAACCGTAAAATAAGCGTCAGCAAAAAACAACTTCTTCTGCTCTGGCCCAACACTGGTTGAACACAGGACATAAGATAAATTTCTCGGGAACAAAAATGCTATCGAGATGTGAAAACTGTCCACAAGAGTTATAAGGGAGGCTATTGAAATTGCAAAGAAGCCCAGCAACTTAAATAGCAGAGATGATAGCCAACGTGTGCCTAATACTTGGAAAAATCTGCTTACAAAACATCAACCAGTACCACTTAGTAACGAAAGAGATTACAACTCGGCAACGCAACCACAAACACTGGCAACAGGGCCGATGACGCGCAGCAGGTCACGCCACCTGATGGCTCGGAACCATTAGGAAAACGAACACGTCCGACGCGCACACGGTACCGACAACACCGAAGTAGCAGGGGTCAGTTCGCTCGTAGACGCCATACAGTGGGCTTTAAAAATGGTGAATGAGATTTCGAACGTCAGCTGCCTTACGGTCCTGAGAGGGACTCAGCACATACACGGGATGCCCGAAAACCTTCGATTACACATCACACCCGTGAGAATATCCGACATAACATATATATATATATATATATATATATATATATATATATATATATATATATATATATATATATATTGATCGAAACAACAGCGATATCGCCCTTCATTTATTTTATTACTCTTAAAAATTGTTAAAAATTTATAGGGATTTTGCCAACACATAATACAAAGATTTTTAAAGTCTTCAAATTTCATATCCGTGCCTACGTAATCGTTGTAAATATGTTTCAAATTCATATCGTCTTGTTTAAATAAAATTACAGCATTTGTATTATCGCGAATTAAATGCTTTGATATTTTCGCATACGTTGGAAAGAGATAAAAACAGGCAACATAATTATGACGTCCCATACTAAAATATTCACGAATGACGTCCTGTTTGTCACATGCTACATTGTAAAAAAAGAAAATTGAATGCTCCTTAGCTTGTGAGGTTGGTAAAATTTCTTCGCTGTTGTCAAAAGCAAAATATCCAATTTCTTTTACGGGTTTGAGTAATTTTTCCAAATTCCAATATTTTTAAATTTTAATTTATCGGGTGTTCTATCAAGGTAAGCATAACGTTGGTTTTTCCACAATTTGATAATCCCACAATGATACAATGAATCGATGAAGGTAACAGTAAACTGTGTTTACTTATGGGAAATTGTTCGAAATCGTGGTTGTCAACAGGTAAAATGATACGTTGTTGAACAAGTCATTTTTTTTCTTCTTCCTCTCTTTTTTGGTTTCTCTATGGTACACCTGCTTTCTCTTAATGTCAACATGAAAGTATTTATAAACAGGTATATTTCGTAAATTTGTTTTAGTTGATTTGAAAATTCGTTAAAGTAAAGATGCAATTTTATCCTGATACAAATGATGATGCATCGGTAGTAGAAGGAGCGGGTCTTTTAAATATCGCTATAAATAAGTTACCTATTGAATTGCCTATACCAGGTTATCATTATTGCGGACCTGGTACAAAATTGGAAAAACGTTTAGTCAGAGGTGATGCAGATGTTAATGAATTAGATGAAGCATGTAAAGAACATGACATTGACTATTCAAACAATCAAGACTTGAATGTTCGACATTTTGCCGATCAAATATTGGCGAAAAAAGTAATAACACGTATTAGAGCAAAATATTCCACTTTTGGTAAGTGGCTGGAGCAATGAAAGCTAAAATTAAACTTGGTATGGTTTCTGGAAGAAAGCAAAATAGTACTAGACAGAGTAGTTTAGCATTGAAAAAAGGTATAAAGTTGGTACAAAATGCATTACTAGTTATGGAAACTGGTTTACAATCAATTTGTTCAAATGAAGATTAAAAAATGCCTCAAAATAATATCAACAAACCTAGAAGATATTCTAAAAAACAACAGAAAAGTTAAGAAAAAGTTAAAAATAAGTATGAACTGGAAATCGAAGAGAAAATACGAAAAAGAGCAATAAATTAATTAAATAAGAAACCTACAGAAAACTATATGGATGTAGATCAACAACAACAACCACTTGTACCTGAAACACCACGTAAGAGAAAAATATCTGAGGGTTTTGATCCAGATAGGAATAAAAACGTATTATAGCACCAAACAAGAAAAGGTCTAAAATTAATGAAAATGATAACGTTGATGTTATGAGAAGGACACAAGAGACCCATGGTGTTAAAAGAGGATTTGATTTAGCTGACGATATGGATGAATATTTTGTTTAGAAAAAACCAAAAATGTTGACATAGTGTCTTCTTTTAAATGCATATAAAACCTATTATTGGGTGATTATATGTTAGTTTGAAAGAAATAGTTCTAGAAAAAAGTTACGCTTACATTACGGCATCACATAGGAAAACTACAAAATCAAAAATACGTCACCGTACTAAAACAAGTAACAAAAACAAGAAAAAATTAATTAGTTTTACGGAGGCTACAAAACTAATTAAAAAAATTATAGTAGGCCAAAAACCTAAGTGGAGCTTTAAAAGTGGCAATAAAACAAGCAAGCAAGTTAAAAAATAAAATACGACCTGCTCGCATTATAAACGTACCCATACAAGGAGGATTTTTACCTCTAATACCGATTTTTGCTGGACTTAGTGCACTGGGTGCAGCTGGTATTGCAAAAGCAGTTAATGATGCAACGTCTGCAGTTCAACAATTGAAGGAGACACAACGTCATAACAAATCAATGGAATTGGGAAAAGGACTATGTTTAAAGTCACACAAAAAATTTAGGTCTTTTTTTACGACCTCCATTGGAATTTATAAAGTATTTTAATTCTAATAGCTTACATAATATTATGCTTAATCATGATTCATATCCGACTTATAATTCTATTAAATGTGGTCGTTTATGTTTCACTTTTTTATATGATAATTTATAATAAATAGAGAATAAATAGATATAAAATATTATTAATTGTTTAATTTTTGTACTGTAAAGATCATATCCTTCACTTTCACCTTATCCGATCGGAAATCTCTGTTATCTGTAGCTACTTATCCACCGATTATTTTAAATGAAAAAAAGAATATGTTTTGGGCCTAAAAAACTTTGAACGTTATAATTCTATTCCAAATATTGACAATACAAATAATAAGTTTCATTTTAATAATAGGGAAGTTATTACTATTCAAGAAGGTTCATACGACATTAAAGACATTAGTGATTATTTAGTAGAAAAACTGGAAAGCAGATCAAAAGAAAAACAACTGGGAACAGAAAATGAAAAAACCATTTTTATCCATTAAAGTAAACTGTAATACTCTAAAGTGTGAAATTAAGAGTAATTTAGATATTGACCGTAACAAACGAAACAGTATTAGAAAGGAAAAATTGGTCAAAAATAAAATGCATATATCAGAACATCCTATCAATATATTTAACGTAAACAGTGTTTGTATCGAATGCAATCAAGTAACGAATAGTTTTAATAATGGGACACCAGTTAACATTATCCATCAATTTTTTCCAACCACATTACCTGGTATGAAAATTGTTCAAAAACCATCCAGTGTTATTTATCTGCCAATTAACACTCGACATATCGATGAAATTATACTTGAAATAACCTATGTCTATAAATCGAGGAATATCAACAAATCACATTAGTACTAATAGCAAGCTTAAACAGTTAACGTACAAAAATAAGCAGTTTTTAATTCCTTTAGGACTCAAACTTAAAAAGAAAAATGCCTATTCCCATTAAATATAAATGTCCAGTATGCAAAGGTGAATCTGCTGCAGCAAATACCCTTCGTGGAAGGATGAATACAAAAAAGAAATTGTAAAAAAGAATGGTGGAAAACATACTGAGACAAAATTTTATTTTTCAAGTGACATGAAAAGTATTTAAGTTGATAAATTTAGTATCTGACTAACACTTATATTAATAAAGGTATACTGAAAATTCAGATTAGTATTATTGTCACGTTGAAAGAGTTAACATACGTAACAGCAAGAGTTTTATTTCATCGAGAGTGTTGAAAATAAAAAACTAAAAAAATTTTGGTATAACTTTAAACTTGGACTAAGAATAAAACTTAGAAGACTTGATGCTTATAAGGTGTAATTGTCAGATTGAATCGGAAGTAACAGCAACAAGTAGAAGAGGACGACGGAAATGAGTTTTAATATTTTAAATGTTGGTGAAAGTGTCTACTCCGACAATTCAATTGTCAATTTTCAATATAATACACACCAACCGTATACATCCACTACGCTTAATAACAATGATGAAATAAGAATTCCAATACAAACACAGGACCTTTACACCTTGCCTGGACAAAGTTTTCTATATATGGAAGAAAAATTGGTTAAAAAGATAGCGAATATAGTCAACATGTCAGTTTCACTAATAACTGAATTGCATTTCTTTTCGATGAAATTCGTTATGAACTGGGAAGAACAGTGGTGGATCGTGTAAGAAATCTAGATATAACATCTACCATGAAAGGTTACGTTTCCTATACCACAAATGAAATTAAACGATTGCAAAATGCTGGCTGGCAAATCGATGACAATCCAAACTGAGTGGATGCAAAAGGCAATTTTAATGTATGTGTACCATTAAGGACCTTATTAGAATTTGCAAAAGACTCTCAAAAAATTATTATGAACGTTCATCAGGAATTGATTTTAATTAGAAGTAATTTAGATACAAATGCCTTCATTTAAACATCTGTTCTACCGGTGGATGCAGCTGAAGAATACAAAGTGGTGTTGAATAAAGTAGTATGGAAAATACCTCATGTTTAAGTGTCAGATGTGAAAAAGTTGCGATTAGTGAAACATCTGGAAAGCAATAGAGATTTGAATATTGCCTTTAGAAGTTGGAAACTACATGACAGCTCAAATCTCAATTTTGATACTAAACAAAGGGCTCTCCTATATGAAATGTATGCGCAGTCCCAGAAAAGTTTCTACTATCGACGTCACGGAGAACGAACCTATAAAATTCCATGGAGTATGTCCTTTTGTGGTAGTTATACGATTGGAATTTGAAACTAGCAAAAATATACCCAAGAATACAACAGTATATTGTTTAATATTACATGATCGTTTGGTGAAATACAATCCTCTAACCAATTTATTGAAATCAATCTCCTAAAAAAAACTGGGAAAAGAAATGTATATATTATACATTAAAGGCTATCAGTATAAGAAAAGTGACTTTATTTGTAAAGAAATACCTATAATTAATATTCAAAGTGGACAAGTATACCATACTTTGGACAACTTACTCCACGAAATCGCATGGTTCAATGAGGATATTTAGAAACGTTTCGAATGGCTCAGGGATAACATTCATGGTCTCAAATGGAATCAATCAGATTTCAGTTATATACCACATAAAAATATATCTAATTATATAAAAAATGTTGTTGCTAATGGAACTATTTTTATAAAAGGCAATGACAAAATGTGTTGGTTAAGAACATTAGTTCAAAATAATATAGAGGAATTGTTGCTAATAGGATGTCCAAATTTAAGTAAATTAAAAAAGTACAAAAATCTTTTTAATTTTCATTGTAGAGAACATTACTGGAATGATAAAAACTGTTCTAAAGAAAATGCTTTATTACTGTATAATTGGATTATTAATAAAACAAATTAAATATTTTTCATACACTTTTTTTTCTAATCACCTGTATTCTCCTCACCCCAATAGAAAAAAAAACGGATTTTGAGACAATAAAAGCTATCTATAAATTTTACAGGTTAAACAGTATTAAGTATTATTTGCTAATTTAAACTTTCGCATCATACATTACTGACCTCATACATAATATATTTTCGATTTATTATTAGTAAAATTAGGTTCCTGTAGTTAGGAATAATAATAGATAGGTGTAACACACATGACAAGTTCAGACAGGTTTATACAGGTAAATTCAGGCAAAAAAGTAACATCTTTTTGATAAAAGTATTAAAAAGAGACATTTAAGCTTGACACAAGCAATCCGGCTGCCGTAGTCTATATTGAAGTATAATTTGAATAATTTTAAAATAGTATCAATTTCTAATATTTTACATGCAAAATTTTATTAGCTTATCTACTTGAATTTCATCTTCCTTATCTAATAACGTGACCTCAGAATATATATTTTCGATTTAAATAATTAAAATAAAATTTAAGTTCTCTCTTGACTAAAAAACGTAAATCGTACATATGTTTTTCTATCTTTTACTATTTACGAGTAAAAGAGCGATAAAACTATACGTAAAGTAACCTAAAATTCTCTTTCTCATATATTTAATACATATGAATGAGATAGATATATACAACAATATTAAATTATCCACATCTCTCTCTCTCTCTCTCTCTTTCTCATACACAATTGTTCTTGTCCAACACACAGTATACAGGGGGAGGCAAAGTTTTGGCTTTGGCTCTGGGCTGCTATTGCTGCTGCTGTTGCTGCTGGACTTACATACAAAATCAATACAAAATATATTTTTGGCTTTTTGATACATCCTGTATAACAAATATACACCTCTAACGTCAGGTGTTACTACTGCTAATTACATCCTCTATTCTACCTTGCATATACAAGGGGTGGCGGAGGCACACATACACATACACGTACTCTACCACTCCATTTATTTACATACATTTACACTTTTTATTACTACACTTTTATCACACCCTGTAACTATTTCAACAGCCACTGGACTTATGACGTCATTGACGATCACTTCTTTGACACTTCCTACCGTATTTACACACATAGGGACTTTCTACATGTGTCAGGTAATACTTTGTAATTTCTTTTGTTCTTCAGCCGCTTCTTTTGGCGATTCGTGACCGGTCACGGCTTCTGCGGATAGACACTGGCCATCCAGAGCAGATAACCTTGAAGTGTAACAGATCCAAGAGCAAAAATTCACAGAAAACGAAAAAGTAAAGAAAAACTAAAATGGATATGCTCTAGCATTTCTTGAATAAACGTCTGCTTTTAGAAAAATGTGGAATATTCCATACTTTTTATCAGTACGGTACCTAGACATATTTTTCTAGCTCAAAAGCAACAATTACTAATTTATCGAATTCAATATCTCATATTACGTATGTATTGCTAGAAAAAAATTCAAAAGTGAGTGCCAGAATAATAGAAACATTCGATTTTTAATGTCATTTACAATATAGTAGCGTATTTCGACACAGAACAGCTTGAACTCGTTATTTTTCGGTATAGGTTCCGGGCTGTATTCATAGTATAGCACTGCCTCTACCTGCAACAGTTTGAATTTCTTTACCTCCCCTCAATGGATAATCTTCCCAACTTCTATTTGGTACTACGCCGGCTGTTGATAGAATTATGGGGGTTATCCAGGCGTACATTTTCATAAACTTCCGGACTGTTGAGGCGATCTCAAGTAACATTGCTCTTTATATAGCCTTATAATATAAGTGTTCGCTAAGGCCCTATTCCTTGATATTAAGCAGAATACTCTTCGGTGCTACGCCAGTAATTGATAGAATTATAAGGATCGCCCGGACTCTACTCATTTCCATTGTCTACGTATTTGTACCCTTAGATCTCTGTATTGAGCGACCTCCTTAATATGCTTATCTCTAAGATTGTTGTTTTTAAGGATGGTTAGATTTGGCCTGTTATGGGCAAGTATATGATCCGTAAACCAAGTTCGATTCTAGTCCAGCTTGAACTCGTTGTTCTACAGTATAGGTTAAGGGCTTTATTCATACTATACCACTTTCTCTACCTACAATAGTTTGAATTTCTCCAATTCTTGCTGGATGATGGTAGCGGCTGAATTGTGCCTCTTCTTGTAATCCGATGCGGACAATGATTGGCACCCTCCTGATATGTGTTGGATTGTCTCTGATGCATCATAGAAAGGCCATAAATAAATAAAATTCAGTTATTTGTAAATCTCAACAGACTACATATCGCCTTACATAAGACGAACCATTATATTCTATTTTTTAGAGCATTAAACGAACAAAATGCAGTAATATAAATAGTTGTAAACTAGACTAATTTCATCAGGTACAGTTAGTAGCTATTAGCGACCGGATAACTTCGTGGAAGTTATGAATATTCTTCAACAATTACAATTCATGATATGCCCTTGGATGATCAATGAATTTAATAAATTTAAGGTACACTATTTAATTAATTCATTTCCTTATTTCTTTATTTCTAGAGAAGTATCTCGTGCTTTATAGAAAATGGAAAAACTGCATTGTTATTAATTTTGAAAATAAATATAGCATCGGTCAAAATTTGTTTTCGATTTAAGGCCAGAAGTATATTGTGTACACGAATATCAATATATTTACGGAAATGTTTTATGATTGGTGTGGTTCCTAAATTTAAAGAACATATATCGCATCTAGAAATCGGTTCTGAAACTATAGAACAAATTTTACATCTTCATGAAGAGCATTCTACCAGAAGAACTTGAAGTAATGCGCAACAAGTAAGAGTTTCTCATTGCATTGTACATGAAACACTAAAAGAGTAATTACCGTCCTTGTCGTTATCAAACACATTAGCTACAAACATTTTTACCCATGGTTTGTCATGGTTTGTTTGCCACAATCAAAGAAATACAAGTGTTGTGGTCAATGTCTTATCAATCGACGAAGCTTCTTTCATCAGGAATGGGACCTGGAATTTTCATAATTTCCACGGCTTGGCAGATAAAAATACCCACGCAGCGCTATTTAAATTGTTTGTTAAATGATTTGCCAGTTTTTTTAGGAAATAAGTTCCTTTAATTGCTTTTCACAAGTAGTATTTAAATAATGGAGCTCCAGCACACATAAGCCGTCCGGTTATAGAGCAATTTAATAATAATTTTTAAAACATACGAGTGAATAGCCTGCCCGATTACCTCATATTTTCAGTTTATTCAGGAAAACTAATTAAAATGCTTTCAAGATTTCAGTGACTTAAATAGTAGATAAGTTTAATAAAAACAATAATAATGTGTTTTTTATGTGAAGTAAATTGTTTAAAAAATGTTATGATGTGAGAAATTATTGCTGGTAATTTTAATTAGGTCAATAAATGACAACAACAACTAAGTTTTCTTTTTTTTTAACAAAATAGGCAAATTTAAGCTAAAAGGTATGGAATGAGTACCTATATAAGTCTAAAGTACACTTTATTTGCAAAAATACCTTAACAGATAAATCAAGCACAAAATAAATTTCATGTCACTCGCTGCGTTCCTAGTGATTATTTAAATGCTGCGTTGACATTTTGTAAGAAACTTTTAAATATTTCGACCAATTTTTCGCGGAAATGGTTGCTTTGGAATAGATATCTCAAGGAACTTTTTTGTTTAAAATAATATACAGACTTGTTGGTTATATGTACAGACGACCATTAATTTCTTTATCCTTCAGTACTACAAGAAATTGTGTGCTTTAGGTTAGGAAAAAAAATTAACATTTTAAAATGTAATATGCAATAGTTAGAAAATTTATAATAGTAGAAGAGCAGTTTTCTTTACTAATCGCCTGGTAAAAATTGTCATAGATCTATGAAAATAATTTATATTATTATCCATACACTTGGTCAAACGGATTTTTAACTCCCTTCAAGGACATTCACTCAACCCTAATATCCTTAGATGGAGCTCTGTGGGGGCTCCTCCTATGTTGTCACACTCTAGGTGATGTTATGGTACTCTGCATATTTAGAGATGGCGACTTCTATTAATATTTCTCGCTCAGAGTAAATGAGGTTTGGATTGTTATGGGCAACTTTATGATCCGTAACCGCAGTACGATCCCAGTACAGCTTGAATTCATTGTTCTCCAGTATAGGTTAAAGGCTTTATTCCTTATAGTACTTCCTCTACCTACAACAGTTTGAATTTATCTACCAACTTTTGATGGATGATGATGGCGGTTGCCTCTCCTAGTACTTTGGCATGAAAAATGCTCGGTATCCCCCTGTTATGTGCTAAATTGTCTATGATGTTCGACATCCATATCGGCATTGGTCATTCTAGATCGAGGGGTCCATGATTATATTTTTCGGTTTGTTTCTTATTGTTCGATTTGTCGATATTTTTCTCGTGGGTATCATATGAGCGTAGTTCATGAAGGAGCTTCTATTGCCAGACTTGAAGCTTTTCTTGGTCTGGTTGGTACTAAAAAGTCAGTTTCTCAAACATAGCATTTATTTAATCGTCAACCTCACAAATTACCAGGTGTAGCACAGAATACTCTGCCAGCCTGTGAAAATATGAGCGAAGCTTTGTTAGTTATTGATCCAGTTGCTTACCAATATCCACCAATCCTTTTTGATCGTGGTATTTTGATAACACTGTTCGCTCAGTAGCACTACGAGGATGATGTTTCGGTGTCTTTGTCAGGAGTGTTCGGACTTCTTCTGCGGACTTTCTATGTCCGTCCTGCCCCATTTCAGGGCATTAAATAAATTTTTACTCTTTAGGTTCATTCTCCATACCTGCATTATCTGCCTTATGAACTCGTCAGTTAATTTTTTCTTCATAATTTGTTGTTCAATTATTGGTGCTTGTTGCTGCAATGGCGTGGTGTTCTGCGTCTCAAATGCTTTCGGTTGCATTTTCCTCTAGTTGTGTTTAAAATCCGGAACTTATCAAGGTCAAACACCATTTCCATATCGCCTGACAATTCCATCAAATACATTGAGATTTACCACCTTTTCACGATTTTTCTGAATACTGAAGTCGCATCTGGTGGAATTTAAACAACGTGATAGTGGGTTCATGGTAACGCAGAACTATAATAGACTTAATGAATATTCCTGAAATATTCCCTTTTTTTTAGATTGTGTCTGTTTCGATGTTGTTGCTATTTGGACCCCAGTTCTCCAAATTTACATGAGGTGTTCTAAAAGACCACAACGTATACATCGATTCTACATATTCTCAATATAGCTGCCAGCAAGTCATGTGATACTGAGTCAAAGGCTCGGAGGAAGAAAGGTTCCTTCGGTTGGTATAGGCCTGATTGCAATGGCTCAATCTTTTTGCTGAACTGCAATAATATTATTTTGCTCGCATTGGGCATGGATACGTTGTGTCGAGCAGGATATGATCACTTTGTACAGCGTAGGAAGGCATGTGATTGTGATTTCCTCGATGATGAAGGGCTCGAATTGCATCTGACTGTAATCCTAACAGACCTGATGTTCTTCTTTGATTCAGGAAGCGTTGATGTTGCAGTGGTTATTGCAAGTTGACTTTTGAACTCTTCTACTGGTTCTTTATTCGCGTATCTATTATCTTCCTTGTTTGGTAAAAACTTAGAGTTTAACTTCCAATCAAAAGTCCTTGCCGATGGCTCAAAAAGGATATTGTCTCGTTTTCGGTTGTTGGTGGCTTTATGTCTCTTTAACCATCCTGCAATCACGGAAAGCTTTGTTTTAGTATGTCAAGGTATTGTAGGACAATGTTATTTGTTAAGTCATGTTGTTAGTGGTATTGAACCCGATTCCATATTTTCTGTACTCACTCCGTAGATTTCTTGTTCTAAGACTTCTAATAAACTCTGTCTGTTGCCCTGTGTCTTTCCGAATTTTCGAAATTTTTTTAACTCTCTCATTGCGGGATCCTAGATTGTGGGTTTGAGTAGACTTTTTGCTGCCTAGTTGTGATCCTAACCTCCATAATTCTAACTACTATAGTTGCGCCATAGTAGATTAGCATTTGTAGGTGTTTTGACATGTGACCCTCTGAATCATAAACTGGCAAAACTATCTTATTTATTATATTTAAAAGAATACCGAGCTTTTTAGATGAGTTTACTTTTGGCAATGGTGGCTTGCATAATAAATTGTTTTCATCATACTCCGGCCCTGCCTTACTCATTTCGAAGGATAGTTTCTTGCAGACTTCAGCGTTATTTACTCAAATATCGTTGTTTGGTTGTTTTTCAACCTCGGATTCTGACTACTGCTGGGGTTAGCGATTTGTTGAATGTTATCATCTGATCTCCTGCTCAATTTCCATTTTTATGATATTAAGTCGAGTTCCTGGGATCAGTTTATTTCGGAGAATAATCTTGTATCGATCTGTCGTTCTCTGTTGGTACTCTCTGTAGAATTTGGCATGTAGTTGTTTTCGGTAGCCAATGATCTCTTATTCTAGGTGAGTTACTCTGTAAAAAATTCTCATTATTGATCAATTTATAGACACAGTCTATTTCATGTGCTGTTGAGCTGCCCTCGCAGCATCTTCGGCGGATGGAGCTCTTGGTGTTCTTTGGCTCTCGTGCTGATGTAGTTGATGTTGTTATTATTATTGAACTTCAGCGATATCCCCTTGAATGACGGTGTATGGTTGTTTTTCAACCTTTGGTTCTGGCTGTGGTTTAAGTAAAGCGATTTGTTCATTGTTATTGTCAGTGAACCTGATCTGATGCTCGATTTTAATTTTTATGATTTTATGTCAAGTTTCTGAGATTAGTTTGTTTCAGAGAATAGCCCTGTATTGATCTGCTATTCTCTGTTGCTACACTTGTATGTGTGGGTACTCCTTACCAAATTCGGCATTTAGTTGTTGTCTGTAACTGAGTATCTTTCATCCTTGATCAGTTACTCCGTAAAAAATGTGCATTTTTTCTACTCATTTATAGACACATTTCCTACGCAACATCTTCGGCGTGTAGAGCTCTGAGTGTTTTTTGGTTCTCCTGCTGATATATTTGCTCCTATATTTGTTGCTGTTGTTAATGGGCTGTAGCTTCTTGTGGGTACGCAGAGGTCCGCCTCCTTAACCTGTTAAAAACGGAAAATTGTCTCTATCAGAGTCCATGGCAAAGGGGTGGGATTCTCCGGTGTCGCCGGTACTCACCTGGAGTTAATAATTCCTACTTCTTTGTTCTTTCATCTTAAAAATTTTTTATGATTTAGTTATTTCGGGTGTCTTCAATACCATTTTGAGCGCAATCTGCCAATTTCTAGCCGCCCACTTCGAGTCATATGTTACCTTGTGCCATGCCTTGTAGTCTGACATCCTGCCTTCAATCTGCCTATCATGGGAGACCCTAACAGAGGTTAAATTACCTCCAGCATCGAGCATGCAAGTCTCACTGGTTCGTTTAACCGAGAATCTAAATATATTATTATTATTATCCGTCCTGATAATATCTGAGTATATCTGAAATGAGCGCATGTTTCCTGGAGGTTGTACGAATGCCATTGTACTAAGTTTATTATTATTTTGATTATGACTGATATGATTACTATTATATTTAAAGGTCCTCAACCACCAGCTGCTAATATGAGAATGATATCCTGGGACGAAGAATTAGCTAGCGTTGCGTCGCGTTGGGCATCACAATGTGTATACTCCTATGATAGATGCAGAGATTTGTACAGATTTCCCGTTGGACAAAATATTGCGAAAGCAAGTTACGCATCGAAAAGTGACTTAGAACATATTGTTGGTTGGTATCAACTTGTAGAATTTGTTAGTGATGTCAATCTTACCAGTTATACACTGTAAGTAAACTATAATTTACACGGACACATGAGACGGAACAACCTAAAATTTAATAAGCGATATCTCATTGAAATGATTTCCTTAAAGCAGCAATACACGTTAGAAAAATTGCAAAAAAAATAAATAAGAGTGAATATTCTCCTCTCAAACCTATATCTATATTTCACTGAAACTCATTCGAGTCTTTTTCAACGTCAGATATAAGTCATTTAAAATTTTTAACTCTCCAAATTGAACAAAAAGAAAACATTCTTCTATGACTAACCATCTTTATCAAGTGTTAAAAAAACGACAAAAGAAACAATTTTTTTTTAATATTTTGATTTAGATTTTTATTTTCTTTTATATCGTTTATAGAATTTGGAAATTTTGTAAAATTCTCATTTTCTTTTGTGGGTTTTGTATTTTCAAATCAAAAGTGTGTTTGTGATTTATTTCTTTTGTTTAAAACCTGTATTTTTTTATTTTTATACCCTCAATGATTAATGGTTATATAAAGTTTTTTGAAAACGGTTGGGAAGTTTAAGGAGTGATCTATTAAATAAGATAATGAAAGATATTGTTTTTTGTTATCTTAGTGTCTTTATTGGTTTATGATCATATCGTCACTATGTCTAGTGGTTATATCATGTTCTTCAGCAAAGGTCTGAAGGTTTTTGATAATATTTGGTATATAAGGTAATGACAGATAGTGTTTTTTTTTTATCTTAATGTCTTTCAATTCTCTCGGTTTAGTATTACCTTGTTTGTTTTTTCTCATCTCTTTTTAAAATTTTATTAAATAGTTTACTTAGTTAATAATTTAACTTAAGGATATTTTTGCTTTTTTATTAGAATTGTTTTGAAATCGAAAGCTTAACTAGCTTGATGGCCCTATCTGCTATTCCAATTATTACAGATTTTGTTTGGAATATCTGATGTTGCGAATTGTAGTTAAGGTAGCAACAAGACCATGTGGATGTTGTGTACCATTCAGTCAGTATTACAGTATTCCTATAATGCAACGTGGTATCAAAGAAGTTGATACCGTTTTTTTTTCAATTTCCATTGTAAATTGTAATTTTTCGTGATAGCTGTTTAATTTGTTTAATATGCATGTATCCTGGTTTTTTGGAACAACTGTTGTAAAGTCATCAACATATCTATCAGAAAATGGTAATTTGAATTTAAGGTTATTGATAACCTCACACTCTAGATCATCCAACACTCGATATGGAGGCACCCGTCGTGCAACCCTAAAAAATAAATTTTTGTATTTGAGGTATGTAGAAGCTAACCGGATTTCCACAGCTTCAAGAAAGTCATACAAAGGTATATTGAAGTATCTTTTATTTCGGATCATTTCTTTCTGATTATATTTAAAGCTACATTTACAGGTATATTTGTCTAGAGAGACACTAAGTCCAATGAAATCAACACATGATTTCCTGGGATTTGTTTTATCTTTCAAACTCCATGTATCTTTAATGTAAAAATATTTTTTTTTATTTTAGAGCGTTTTGAAAGGGCTCTAAAAGGCGATTGTACAGGGTGAGTCAACGATTGGATGAAGTAGGTTTGTGCCTTTTCGGTGAAATTAACAAAGAAACTATATTTATTGTTTGATACAGTTTATTTTTACGCAGATTTTAAAAATATTTAGGATTCTACAGGGTGAGCCAAAAAACTAGGACAGCATAAAGTTGTATTTTTTTAAATAGAACACCCTATATACGAATCGTATTTTCGATTTAGCTTATAATTTTAAATCTTTTTTATTAAGGGTTTACTATAACAAAACTTTATAGTTTCTGAGATAATTAAGTTTAAAGAAAAAAAGTCACATTTTCAAGCATCAATTCAATCCTAAATAACGTCTTCAATTTTGTGACAAATATATTTAAATTTGGAATTTAGCAAGGCCAAGGACAAGTTAATGTAATTTTTACCTAATATTTGCAATAAAAGCTACAGGGTGTTGAACACATCGGCTCAAATTTGAACAAGTTTAAATGAATAAATATCTTTTTTTTAAATGGTACACCCTGTATATTTTCATGTTATTTAATAGAGTAATAAAAACCCTAAAAGTTTTGTTCAATATATCCTATACCTATTTATAACAGTTTTTCTTATTTTCCATACTTTTTTACAGAAATAGTCTTCATTATCATAGTAGCCATGTAAAATAATAAAAAGAAACTACAGAAACAAACAGAATATGGTTAAATATGATGAAATACATTATTCGTTATATTACAACGGCAATAGTTTAATTAAACATAATGTGAAAAAATTAACACAACAATAACAAGGCAAATACATATTTACTTTTATACTAAATTGAAACAAAAAAATTATCTATTAAATACTGAGATTAATTATTTCTTTTTAATAAGTGTTCGAATAAACGACCCTCTTGTGCAATGCACAAATTTAGTCTTTTTTGCAGATTTTCTCGGACCCTGGACAAAATTAGTGGCGTTATTGTTCTACAGGTATCCCTAATCCTGTTTCGCATATCTTCCACTGTTGTTGGTGGATTAACATACACCTTATTTTTAATATAACCCCATAGGAAGAAATCTAATGGGGTGATGTCGCAAGACCTTGGTGGCCACTCAATGAAATCCCCACGTCCAATCCATTTTTGCGGATATCGATGGTCCAAAAACGCACGAACTTCACGATGGTAATGCGGAGGCGCACCATCGTGCTGGAACCACATACTGTCGAGCTCATCCCTATCGAGACCTTGAAGTAGTTGGGGTAGTTCTTCTTGTAGAAAGTTCAGGTAACTATGGTCATTTAGTGGTTCATTAAAAAAGTGGGGTCCAATAATTCGATTATGATGAATACCACACCAAACATTTAATGACCAGTGGTTTTGATGTTGCACCTCTCTAATCCAAAATGGGTTTTCTGTGGCATAATAATGCATGTTGCGTCTATTTACGGCACCGTTACTTCTAAAAGTAGCTTCATCACTAAACATTACCTTGCATAATAAATTTGGATTTAATTGAATCTCCGCATTTATTGTACGACAAAAGTTTACACGACTTTCAAAATCCTGTCCATGCAATTCTTGGTGTAATTCCGTGTAATATGGATGATACTTATATTTCTTGGTAGTACGATTAGCGGTGGATTGTGATGTTTCACATAATGCTGCTAACTGACGGCTACCAATATAAAGATTTTCCTGAACATTTAACAATACTTGTAGTTCTTTTTCTTCATTAGTTACTGGTTTGTTGACCACTTTACGTTTTGGATAATCAACAGTACCAGAAGAATCAAATCTTTGCATTAAGTTTTGAAAAGTATGGGTATTAGGCTGGCGTCGATCAGGATACTTCATTTTGTAAATTCTTTGAGCAAGAAGGCAATTTTTTTGAGCCTCTCCTATTGTATAAATCATATCTATTAACTCATTCTTTGGAAAATTCATTTTACAATATAAGATGAATGCAAAAAAAAACAAACTACACTACATAAAAACCAAAAGAAGCGATTGCGGTTATAAATTTGAGACACAGAAAAATGTTCTTTTACATTGTTTTTGCCATGGCTGCTATGATAATGAAGACTATTTCTGTAAAAAAGTATGGAAAATAAGAAAAACTGAAATATCTCAAAAACTATTATAAATAAATATAGGATATATTGAACAAAACTTTTAGGGTTTTTATTACTCCATTAAATAACATGAAAATATACAGGATGTACCATTTTAAAAAAAAGATATTTATTCATTTAAACTTGTTCAAATTTGAGCCGATGTGTTCAACACCCTGTAGTTTTTATTGCAAATATTAGGTAAAAATTATATTAACTTGTCCTTGGCCTTGCTAAATTCCAAATTTGAATATATTTGTCACAAAATTGAAAACGTTATTTAGGATTAAAAAAGATTTAAAATTATAAGCTAAATCGAAAATACGATTCGTATATAGGGTTTCTATTTAAAAAAATACAACTTTATGCTGTCCTAGTTTTTTGGCTCACCCTGTAGAGTCCTAAATATTTTTAAAATCTGCGTAAAAATAAACTGTATCAAACAATAAATATAGTTTCTTTGTAAATTTCACCGAAAAGGCACAAACTTATTTCTTCCAATCGTTGACTCACCCTGTATACACTATACGATTGGTCCAAGTGAAATTCAAAGTTTGTGTAATTTAATTAGACAATATATTCGTGTTGGTAAAGAGTTGTTTGTAATCAATTATTTGACTCCATTTGACGAACTAAACTCGTTATTTTCCCTTTTTTTTTATTAAATCGTTTTTTTTTTCGTTTGGTACGAACTTGAATTTTTTTGAATGTGTTCGTGTTTTGAATTAATTTCCTGATTTTTACATCGTAATTCGAACTTTTAATAACAGCTTTTTATTAGATTTATCAGGCTGTGAAACAATTAGGTCCGTTTTACCTTTTAGCATTTTTTTGGTTTCGTTAAGATTCAGAGGTAATTTCAAGGTTATTTTAAGGTCAAATTAAGAAAAATCTACTAAATAGATCTGTAAAAGAAGATTATATATATATATATATATATATATATATATATATATATATATATATATATATATATATATATATATATATATATGTATATATACTTTTAGGGGAGCTAAATCTGAATTTGTGGTTTGTTTAACACCTCAAGGTTAACCAAAGGCCATTTCAAAGTCATTTCATGTAACTATGAAAAAAGATTTATGAATATTAGAAAAAATAACATAAAAATTCAGAAGCCATTTGAGGAATATGCTTTTGTGGACACAAATTATTGGATTAAAAATTTCACGGATGTCGAACTATTTAACTATGTATGAGAAATTTTCTCCCTGGAACCAAATTTTACAGCTTCAGTTAATACCTCAAAAGACGTACTAATCCCAAATATTATTACAAATATTGAAATGGCCGTTAATAATAAAAATACTGAAATTAATATGTAATATGTTGACAAACCTTGAAGCTAAAGATAACAATTTTCATAATTCCAGTATAAATAGCACTAACTACGATTTTTTAAAAACAGAATCAAACATTTCCTAAAAGATAATGTGAAACTAATTGTTTCACAGAATGATAAATCAAATAAAACCGCTGTAAAGAAAAGTTCGGATTACGATGCAAAAATCATGTAGTTAATTCAAGATACAAACACATACAAAGAAATTAAAACTAAACGTAGAAGGTCATATCACAAGAAACATAACGATTAAATAAAAAAAAATCTTTTTACTACCACGAATATATATATATATATATATATATATATATATATATATATATATATATAATGTCTACCTACGTTACATAAACTTGGAATTCAATTCCACTTAGATCAATCGTATCGTGCATATAATCATACTCTTAACACGGGGCTATGAAAATTATCTCAAATACCTCTTACTAGTATTAGTCGCCTATTTTTTTTATTAAAACTACCTGTTGCTAAAGCGTTTTGGCAACCTCCTGTCGTGTTAAGGGTTGTAATGCTTAGTTTTATGTTTTTTAGCTTTATCACCAGGGAAAAATGTATTCAAAGTGTTCTGGCTGTTGTGCCATCTAAGATTCCTGAGCTGGTTGTATGCTTATCTGAAGAAACTTGTCAAACAAAGACCAAACACATTGAGACCAAAGCGATATGAAGATGGATTCTCCAGTTTTGACCTATTTCGTCAAGAAGACTGGAGGTGAATTTTAATTCTTATCTTTACCTTTTACTTTTCTGAAAATTATCTGCAGAATTTTTGACTTCACCTACTACTCTGTTCCAAGTTTTAGGTGCTCGACTATTAGTATCTTATCATATCTTTACAGAAGGCAAATTCTCTTTTTATCTTATCGTATCTTTGCAGAAGACAAATTATCTTAATTACCGTTAGCTAGATTTTTTTCAAGCAAGGCGTCATTTGATTTTTTTATCTTTTACCTACAAGGGTCTATCTATTAAAAGGTACTCTTGTTTTTTTGTATTAAGCTTATGTTTGCTGGTTGTAGACAATGTTGAAGATTGACCAAAATGTGGTTATCGGACTTGCATTGTCTTTATTTTTGTTTATTTTTACGACGTTTCGATTAGGTTGTATATCTAATCGTTATCAAGTATAATCAGAAAGTTTTGTCCTAAGACTACAGACTTATATAGGGACTGTGTCCAATGAAGCGCAAAGTTTCGTCTTACTGTACACACCTCAATGATTTGATGTTACAAGGTAGTGGTTGCCAAAGATTAAATATTTCAACTGAAGATTCCATTATTATTTTTAATGTAAACTGCTCCTATAAATTTTCTTTTGTTCATGTTGGATTCCATATATATTGCCGCAGCTTCAGACCATTTTATATAGTGTTGTTTACCCCCAGGCGTGCTGGTCGCTTGGTTTCTCCAATATACATTTCACCCCAGGCGTGTTCAGCAATTCCTGATTTCGACGTTTCCCCTTTTTGTGTATGAGTTTTATGTTTCTTAATTCTAACTTCTAGTGGTCGATTGGTTTCTCCAATAGACATTTCACCACACTCACATGGAACTTTGTAAACACATTTTTTCTTATCGGTAGTTTTTGGTTCTGTTTTTATATTATAACTACTGGCAATTCGTCTTATTTTCTCCGAGGTTCCCTAAATGTATGAAATTGTGAAGAAAGAATGTGTTTCTTGTTGTCCAGTGGTCGCTCTTCTAAAGTTATTTATAACATCGTCAATTAATTTTAAAAGATAACCCTTCTGTTTTAAATCGCATTTAATGTTTGTTACCTCTTTTTCCATTGCATGGCATTATTACATATAGATATAGCGCGATTATAGAGGTTGCGTCTAATTCCCAGTTTTGTTACAACAAAATGATTAGAACTATGATTGAGATATTGTCCCATATGTGTTGGCTTCCTGTATAGTGAAGTTCTAATAGCTTCGTTTGAACGGGTCACCATAACATCTAGGAAGGGCAAATGAATATTTACCTCTTTTTCCATGGTAAACTTAAATGTAGGTCGAATGGTGTTCAGATGTTTCAAGAAATTATGCTGTTGCTCTTTCTATGGTATAAGTTTCGAACAATTCCATATGCATATTGGCGACGACTGGAGAGAGTGAAGAACCCATCGGAATTCCATCGTCCTGAGCGTAGAACTTGTCTTTAACTTGAAAGTAAGCACTACGCAGGAAACACTCCAAAAACTCCATCACCCCGTCCAGTGGTAACGTGGTTCGATCTGATAATGTTGTATCATTAGTTTTGAATATGTCGAGTGATTCCCCTAATGGCGCATTAGTATACAGACTTTCCACATCAAAACTTATTAGTTGGTCGTCTGGCTCTAGATTATTGCTCCTAATAATGTTTACGAAATATGTAGAGTTTTTAACATATGTGTTCGTCTTACTTTCTAAAGATTGTATGATTTTTAAAAGAAACTTCGCCAGTGCGCCTGTTGGGGATCCTCTGGAGCTGGTTACTGGTCTCAATGGTATAATCTGATGAAACTTCACAACGCTACGAAGAAATCAAAGCCGAAACATCAGATGATCATGAGTCAATTTTCAATAAAACAGACAATATATGCAACAAGTTAAAGGAAAATATGGCCAGAAAATACCGGAATAAATTGGAAAAACTAAAATCACAACAACAACCGATTCTACCTGAAACAAATTCAAGAAAAACCATTATAAATTTATCTTCAAAAATATTCTCAGCGGCAGAAGAATAACTATTAAGCAAGGGGCTTAATTTCGCAGTAACACCTAAAAGCATACCTGTTTTAGACATCATAAGCTCTGTAGAATCCATACAAAGTGACGAAAACCATTCCAACGAGTTTAGGTGGAGAATTAAATCAACCTTGGAAGATAAGAAAAATTCAGTTCAAAATCTCTCCAAGTTAGAAGTATCAGCCTTAAAAGTACTTCGTAAGGATAAATCTATAAAGATTCTACCAGCAAGGGAAATGCAACGGTGATCATGGACATCGTAACGTACGACCAAAAAGTCGGAGATATCCTGGAAAAAGGAAAATATAGATAAATATTTCGTGGCTCCACGAAATCTACAGAACACTAAGGAAATACCGTGACCATATACCTAACAACCTACGATCGGCACTCACACTATATTATAATAAGCCACCACATCTTTACGGACTATCGAATTTTCATAGAAAATGATCAAGAACTTAATAACAACATCTAAACATCATTCGACCTACATTTAACTTTACTATAGAAAAAAAGGTAAATGTTCAATTGTCCTTCCTAGATGTCATGGTGAGCCGTTCAAACGAAACTATGTAAACTTCAGTATACAGGAAGCCAGCAGTATACAGGAAGCCAGCAGCATACTGGACAATATCTCAATCATAGTTCTAATCATTTTGTTGTAACAAAACGGGGAATTATACGCAACCTCTATAATCGCGCTATATCTAAATTAAATCCGATCTACAACCGAATGGTTTAAAATTAATTGACGATGTTATAAATAACTTTAGAAACACGACCACTGGATAGCAATAAACACATTCCTTCTTCACGATTCCGTACATTAAAATAACCTCGGAGAAAAAAGGACGAATTGCCAGCAGTTATAATGTAAAAAGAGCTTTTAAATCACTTAGAGCTCATTTAACAACAACAAAACGGAAAAGTGCTGATAAGAAAGAATGTGTTTACAAAGTTCCATGTGAGTGTGGTGAAATGTATATTGGAGAAACCAAGCGACCACTAGAAGTTAGAATTAAGGAACATAAAACTCATATACAAAAAGGCAAAACTTCGAGACCAGCTATTGCCAAACACGCCTGGGGTAAACAACACTATATAAAATGGTCTGAAGCTCCGGCAATATATATATATATATATATATATATATATATATATATATATATATATATATATAGAAGCTAACATGAAAAAAAAAATTTATGGAAGCATCTTACATTAAAAATTACAATGGAATCTTCAGTAAATCCAGTGTTGAGGTACCTAGTTTTTGGCTACCACTACTTTGTAACATCATATCATTGAGTTATGTAAAGCACTTTAATGGACACAGTTCATGTTCATATATATAATCTCGTAGCCTTAAGACAAAACATTCAGTTTATACTTGATAACGATTAGAGATACAACCTAATCGAAACGTGGTAAAAATAAACAAAAATAAAGACCACCACATTTTAGCCTATTCAGTTTATGTTTTCGTTCTATTGTAATTTCCTGTTTTTGTCTATTATTATTATTATCTTCTTCAGAATACATTGTCAAAACAGCGAATGTTAATTTTTAAATGTATTGTTAATTTTAGGAAATTATAGAAAGACACTTTATTTGTTTTTTGACATACTATAGGGTCTCAGAAATTTTAAATATTAATTTTGGAAGCACGTGATGTGTCGTAATTTTCAAGAAAGGTACATTAAGTATATCATTTTATTTTTTTTTAATGTATAACCATTTTAAAGTTTTATTGTCAATATATTTTTTATTATTCTTTCTTGACTTTTATATTGCACACACGCTGTTTCATCAAAACCTACTTTTTTTAAAGTTAGACTTGAACACCCTGAGCTCTACTCTCAATAAATTGATTGTGTAGGAATAAAATTGGAATTAATAACCATAAGCCCGTTACTTTAAATTATCTAAATTGTAAAGTAGAAGAAAAGCTAGTAACAAGTCTCTTAATCTCAGGGTCGTGGGGGTTCGAGCTCCACGCTGAGCGTCAATTTATTACAATAAAAAAAACAATGGTGCGTTTTAATTGACAGACTTGTAGGTAAAAGATAAAAAAATAAATCAAAAGAAGAAGTTGCTTCAAGGCAATTTAGCTAAAAGTAATTAAGATAATTTGTCTCCTGCAGAGACACGATAAGACAAGAAGAGAATTTGTTTTCTGTAAAGACACGATAAGATAAGAATAGTCGAGGTCCTAAAACTTGGGATAGACTAGCCGGTGTAGTCAAAATTCTACAGATAGTCTTCAGATAAGCTAAAGGTAAAGATAAGAATTAAGACTAACCTGCAGTGTTCCTGACGAAGTAGGTTGGAACTCGACTATACTACTCCATATGGCTTTGGCTTGTGTTTGGTTAAGTCTTTATCAGCCAAATTTCTTCAGATAAGCGTCCTACCACCTCAAGAATCTTAGATGGCACAATGGTTAGTACCCTTTAGATATATTTGTCCCTGGTGATAGAGCTAAAAAACAAAACTAGGCAATACAAATTTTAACACGACATTACGTTATCGAAACGCTTTAGCAACAGGTAGATTTAATAAAAAAAATAGGTGAGTATGACTAGCAATAGATATTTAAAGTCATTTTTATGACCTCATATCAAGATGGCCGATCATGAATTAAGGAAAATGGTTATAAAATGAACATTATTGTTAAAAGCCAAATAAATTTATGCTCTTAAGATATATCTAAACATACTTTAACAAAAACAAAAGGTAAGTATATCAAAAAAGATAATTTGCTAATTAAAAAGATAACAAATAAACGTATCTCGTTCTTTCGTAGTCAGCGATGGAATACCTATAATAATATTGTCAGATATTTTTAATCAAAACAGTAGTGTGGAAATAAGATTCCCCCCACGTCTCAACCTTGATCCCGCCCCTTGACCTTAGACGCTACCGTGAGTTGGATCTTGCACGTTGGCTTGGGCGTAACCTTGAACTTGATCTCGACTACAAAAGTGACCTGAAACGTAACCTTGAAGTTGCCCTCGATGTGACTTCAAACTTTTAGTATGACATTTGGATTGCCCTTGAACATGACCTTGAAAATGACTTTGAAGTCGTTTTTATCTTCAACACTTTTGTGTAAAGCATTGTGGTACTAGTGGTGGTGTAGTGTGGTTTTGTATTGATGCAATACGGCGTGAATAACCCATAACGATAGAAATGATGTCTTACGTGTGTGAAAAGTGTGGAGAGACTTTTAGCTGTAGTTATAGTTTATTGCGGCCTGAAAAGGAATCTTGTTTTGGAAAATTTAAAATTTATGTTGTTGGAGGAAAACAGCGAAGGGTCGATGATGTTGCCTCAATATCAACGATGCAAAATTATGCTACGTGCAATGTTAGTGTGCCAAAAAAACATATGTCGGCTCATCAAAGAACATTGGAACATAAAAGTAAATGTTGTGTGCCAGTATCTCATGGTGTAAAGCTAATCCAAGTTGCTTTTAAAAATAGAATGGCGTCGTACCGCTTAAGTAGCGACAATAATCACATGGACTATAGAATATTTTTTGATGAAAAGTGTAATCCAACTCATTTATGTATGCAACGTCGTAAAAGCGAAGAAAAAACTTAATATAATAGATAGTTTTTTGAGAAATTAAAGTATGAAAGTGTTAAAAGATTTTTAAAAATTTTTTGTTATATTACAGGCTGGGCTTCGGAAAAAATTTTATATGTGGAAGTAAACATATTCACTTCTAGGCGGGTCATCCTATGTGAAGCTACCAATATTTATTGAACTTAAACAGGCAGTTAGCAACGTAGTGAACCAGGATGATTATTGTTTTGTCTGGGCTATAATTTCAGTGTTATTTTCTGAAGTCGCAATGTCCTCCCAGATAACATCTTACCCACATTTTGTCACGGTTTTAAATGTAACAAGTATGAAATATTCAGTTAAATTGCGCGACATTACAAAAAATTATTAACTTAATAATATTTCAATAATGTTTACGGTTTAGAATCTAGCTTGGACAATAACGAGATGAAATATGAGGTTGTTGGTCAATTAAGATATGCTACAAGAAAACTACAAATGCATGTAAATTTGTTGTTGGTAACAAAAGATTGCAATAATAAAGATGGCAACAGTGAACATAAATGTGACGCAGGATGTTCAAGAAGTTACTACTGTTGGATAAAGAATTTGTCTCGTTTAAGTTCAAGTCAGGCAGCTTTATTATTGCAATGATTGTAAACATGTCTTTTTATTGAAACCCTCCATAAATTTAAAGATAGATAAATTTGGAAAGTATATACTGAAAAATATATTAAAATTTGAAAATTTAGAAAACCCAATGCGAGTACCATTTGTTGATACAATCGAACCAAACCCACAATATTATGTTTTTTCTTTTGCTTATCTAATAAAACCTCTCTTGATGATTCTGTTTACAAGTTTGAAGTGATGCAGCAAAAATTTTTGTAGATCAGTAGATCATTGCCATATAACCAGTCAAAAAAAATAAATTGGTGCCGCACATTCTATTTGTAATTTAAACTATATTTTACCTAATTTTGTCCCCATCATCTTCCCTAACTTGAACGGTTCTGACAGCCATATGTCTGTAAAAGAGCTATGTAGATATGGAAATAATATTGTTGTTATAGCTCAAAGCAAGGAAAAATATGTAACATTTGCAAACAGGGTTTATATGCAGACTATGTCGAGAATAAAAGAGGAAGAATCAAAAAAATTTAAAACTGCGATTTATTGATAGTTTTAAATTTTTGTCAATATCATTGAAAAATTTAAGTAGGTTAAATATAAATGTATTTAGGGAACGTGTAAATATTTTTCCGACGATCCAAGTTTAATTGAATGCGGAAAAGGGTGTTTTCCATACAATTTTATCGACTCGTTGGGGAAAATATATAACCTAAATCTTTCAGCGAGTTTTATAATCAGTTACGAGAAGAAAATGTTAGTGACAAATTATATGATAGAGCTAAAGTAGTTATAATATAAGAAAGGTATTCACGGTGGCATAAGTCAATGTACAGAAAGGCAGCATATTGCAAATAACAAGTATTCGCTTAACTATGACCACACTAAACCTTCTTCATTTATAACGTATCTGGACGCCACTAATCTGTTCCGTCATAGTATGTACCAGACAATACCATTCGGTGATTTTAAAAGGCTGTCAGAACGCAAAATATTAAATTTAAATATAATGGATGTCGATGATAATAACCCATATGGATATGTTTTCGAAGTGGGTGTACATTATCCGGTAGAATTACATGACGCGAATTTTGATCTTCCTTTTCTTGTTAAAAACATCACTCCACCTACCGAAAAAGCAAAATTACCGAAACTGATTCCAAACTTTAATGAAAAAAAGAAATATCTTGTTCATTACGGTCTTATGGTAATGCGAACGCACAGAGTTTTGAAAATTAACCAGTCAAAGTAGCTAAAAAAAATTGGTAAATATTTATTTAAGCTAATCGTAAATGCTGTTTTCGGAAGAAAACTGAAAATGTTCAAAATCGCAAAGATATAAGCTTAATAACTCAATGGGAAAATAATAGAGGAAAAGTTGGGGCAAGAGTTTTAATTTCTCTACCCAACTTTAACAGCATATCCACATTTACGGAAGACTTTCTAGCTAGACATATGGAAAAAGTAAAAATAATTTATAGTCAGCCAATATATAGAGGATTTTCGATATTGGATATTTTAAAAACAGTAATTTATGATTTCTTGTAATTTTATTAAGAAAAAATTTGATGCGGATACTTTCTTGCTTTCCACTGGTACGAATTCGCTTATACTAAAAGTATTTACTGAACATTTTTATCATACAATAGCTGCAAATCCGCATAAATTTAATAAATCAAATCACCCCAACGAAAATAAATTTAATATAATAAAAAGTGAATCGGTATTATGTCGAATAAAGCATGAGTTTCCAAATGACCCAATAATTCCTTTTTATGGCACCGTGGCCTATTATGTAGACTTATTAAATAATGAATTAAAAAGGCCCAAAAGGATAAAAATATTTGAAATGTTAGTTATCCAGAAGGGTCTTCATTTAGAAGATTATGGTCAAATAGTTGAACGGGGTGGATTAATATTAAGAAAAATGAAGAAGTTTCAAGGTTAATTACATGATGTTTAACTCTAGCAATAAATAAAATTGCTCTTTCACACTACGATGATAAACGTTATGTAATTTCATTATCTACAAAAACTTTACCTTGGGGTCATACCGACATAGACTTTTACAAAACGGATCCGCAAGATAATATGAGAATGTTGTTGCAAGGAATCCTTTTTTTTATATTTTTATATAAATACTAAACTGGAAAATCCATACTTTAGCAAATCCAAAAAAAAATGCCACATTGTTATTATGTTAGCTATTAATGTATAGTATATGAGTTAATTTAAGGATATTTGCAAAATAATATTAAGGTAGTAAGATACTATTTTCTTTTAAATAAAAAACATTTTTTAGTACTTAATTATTTTTTATTAAACGTATTAAAAATTACACACAGCGTCTAATTAAAAATAACATATTATTGATTAAACTTGTTTCTCTAAACACTATGCTCAACCGATACATAGTTTTGGACAGCTTGCAATATATCTTGAACACATTGAATAAGGTTGTTGTCGAAATAATTACGTGTGGCTGCATCATCTCCTACTACAGATTTCGTTAAAGAACATAATCTTTTACTCGCCATGACATAATTCCCATCGGGTATGAGTTTAAATCCTCGTCCCGAAGATCCACGCATAACTTTAAAGTGTTTAAATGTTTTTTTGCCACCAAACCTATCAATAGTGTTAACGTCTGACAATGTTAATCGAGACTGATGTCTTTACTATTCGTCCTATTATATGCTTTCATTTTATTAATTTATTACTACAAAAATGGAACAAAACCAAAAAAAGCATTTAAAATAAAATAATTTATTTGGTTTTTAAGTGAGATATTTTTGTGTAGTTGGTACGATATATTTGTGGTGTAATCGATGACATCATTTATGGTGATGTTTCGATAAGAAACTTTATACACAAATACCCACACCAGACTGCCCCAATATTGTCTTGACGTTCGTATAGCAAATAATTTTTGATGTTTCGGAACCAGTTTGCAAATATCGCACCAATTCCATAGGAGGGATTAGATCACCGAAGCTATCATAATATGTTACTTTAGAGTTGTTTTTCTATATGTTACCCAATGAGTCCCTCCACCTAATAAACTTTCCAAATTAACGATTGCTGCGCCGATAATATAGGGGACATTGTCTAGGTAATAAAGCCCTCATATACACCCCTCAAAAGTACACTATTCCATTTTTCTTGGCATAATTCTCGAGGTAGAAATCTCATTAGTTGTTTAGTTTGTAGCCTAGAAAAAAGTCCAAATCTTTTCGATATGGCTTTAGAAACAAACCATCTCCTTTCGATTTTAAATAAAAACCGGCACCGGCTTTATCCTCATTGCTTTTTTTACAGCTTTTATAGCTCGAAGAATTTTTGCCTCTCCACCGGCTAATGATCCCAAAGCCGAAAGCCCGGCAAATATTGATACTAGCAGTAATATTCCTCCAAATTCTGGAGATCAGTATTATCGGTGTACGAATCTTTCTAATGCCACCTGCTGCTTTTACAGATTTACGTGCTACTGACAAGGCTATTTTAGATGCCTTAATGATATCTTTCCCTATAATATTGTTTTGTTTTCTCAGTCTTTTAATAGTTTCACTGAAACTGGTTGCCTAACAACTGATCCAAAACCTACTTTATGTAACGGTCCACTTTTATGGACATATTTGCCTTTAAATGGCTTAGCACAACGTTCGCCTTTTCTATGCGTTGTCTTTCTTGATTTTGATGATGATGATATACACATACCACGTTGTTTTCCTTTCATTATATTCGTTACCAACCAAGCTGCAGTTTTTTCACTTAAACTAGAATCTTTTGATTTTACTCTGTTCCAAGCACTTTGCTCAAGCTCGTAATCTGCTCGATGTCTCGCACTTATATCGTTTTTATTATGTAAATACGCTAAATTGTGTTTCTCATACGCTGCATCCAAAGGTTAATTCACTAATCCCCTTTTGTTATACGTTTTATAATTTTTGTTCCGGGTCCACAATATAGATAACCGGGATATGTAGCTCTAATGATAGATTATTAATTAACAAATTCACAATACCATTTCCAGTTTTACTAGATACGCTAGACCGTCCATTTCGTATTATTGGCCTGATTTGAATGAAAATTTAAATGAAAATTTTGCTTATAAAATACCAAATTTTGCTAACGATGCACATTATCGATCTTAAAGAGAAATTTTCTTTTTACAATCTCAATAAAAAAGTCGGGCTTGGATATGAAAAGAGAATATTAAAGAGACACGGTCCTTTACTACCTTCCTCTATTCATGGCCTGTTAATTGGACCATCCAATTGTAGAAAAACTAATGTCATTACACAACCCCTAGGGCTACGTTTCGAAAATGTATATATTTACTTCTAGGCTACTATACTTTTAGTGATTCCAGTAATATTGTGGAATCAGCCGATGCAAAACTCTATATTTATTTTTAATGATGTTATATGTGAAAAACAAGATGTTAAAAAATCATACTTTAGCATGTTACGTCATAAAAATATTAACGCCTTTTATCTGGTGTAAACATATTCGCAGAGGCCTAAGCAGCTTTTATGAGACAATGCCAATTTTATTGATATATTTAAACAAGATGAGATGAATATGGAATATATATTTTCTGATCACGTTTCACCACGCAATTTCAAGAAATATTGTCCAAATATTGTGATAATAAGTACAGATTTTTAGTAATTGATAAATATAGTGATGTGAAATCGGGAAGATACCGCAAAGGATTTGATAGCTATATAATAATGTGAAAAAAGGCTCATTTGATTATTGAAGCGTCCTTTATAAACATCATGAATGAGATGATTGACCTAAAACTAGTGGAAGCTGCCAACGCCATTAGAAAAAAGTTTAAAAAATTTAAAGTGGCAAAAAAATTAAATGATGTGGAATTTGAAAAATTTTATGAAACCATTTCTGAGCCGTTGATAACTATATCTGATGTGGTCAAGCAATGTCAACAACAACAACAAAATTATCCATCACAGAGTCCTAGTACATCAGTGTAGTCGACTCAAATGTCTAGTTTTCCTCAACCTGGATAATCCTTCCAAACCTCTATTCCTATACAACAGCAGCAACAGCACGTTTCAAAACAGGATATTGACCAGTCCGGGTTTGATACACCCTCAACATCAAGTAATGCATCTTTCACATCAGCTAACACCACAACTTCCAATGGTTCAAATACACTTCTAAAAGGATTACGTTTAAAACCATCTCTATATAATACTCTATATGGTGTACGTATTGGTTCAAAAACAAATCATATCAAAAATTTTCTTGGTAATTTGGAGGAGCGTTTTCGAAATAGAAATATTGTATTATACAAAAAGGGGGAAATATTGCAGAATCCGATAGATCAGCAGATCTTTCTGACTTGTTATTTCTAAAAACACCCCAAGGTCTACTCGAGGGATAAGAAATAAGTGATAATGTACTTACAACGTACTAGGATATTTTGGAATCCATGATTTCTGTCTACAAAAAAAAAAAAAAGTTATGGTTTATTGGAGACCAGATGGGACAAATATTTACGAATTATTAGACCTCTGATAATAAGCCCATAATTAGGTGGTGGTATTAGAAGGAAAAATCTTTCCAAAAAAACTACAGTTACCCACAAAAAAGAAATTATCTTTGAAAATATTTTAATATATCTACTGAAACAAACCTAATTAGTTGGTAGATCATTTACGTTTGTTGTGGAGTTCCAAGGCCATCGGACACACTGGACATGAAAATGAAATTATAAGAATTACGAGAAGAAGGTATAATATTTTAAGCCCAATGACATTCTTCAGTTTTTCATTCGATCTGAAACCTTTAATAAAATAAGTAATATAAACTTCAGCCAAGAAAAAATTAAAGTTTTTAATGAACTACATAGAACGGTTAGGAAAAATTTAATAAGAAGGCGTACGATAATAAAAGGATACAGGGATTTGTAGTCAATTGATTTTGCTGAAATGCAACAATATGCTGATGAAAACGATGGTTATCGTTATATTTGGGTCTGTATAAATTGCAACTACAAATTGGTCTGTGCCAAAGCGAATAAAAACACGACCGGTATAGAAGTTACTAATACGATGAAAATCGTCATTGAAGAGGCATCATAGACACCAACACCAACAAACTTGCAAAATGATCAAGAAAAGGAGTTCCATAACTTTTATAAGGAGTTTCATAACTCATAACAACACTAAACTTATCCATGTCCACGGAACTATATAAATACTTTTCGCATAGTTACGTCTCTGCGAAAATATTAACAACATCTGCCATATTTTCTATACTGACTTACAGTCGCCTCTACATCTGATCCATCAAACGTTGCATATTTTAATATATCTTTTGCCATATTATTTAATGTACGGCTCAACCAAACCAAAAAATCTAGGCATCAATACATCAGTGCAAATTTCGTCTGCAGACATCTTAAATAACAGAAAATGAAGGCAACTTTTAAGCATTCTGATGTGATATTTATTAAAATGTATACATTTTTCAACCTAAATACGAATAACAAACTTATTATTAACAATCATAACAAAGCTCGCGTATTGTTACCAGCAAATACTCGAGTACCTTACCTCAAATAAGTTAAAGTATACTTACCGTTAGATCCATCCATAATATCTATAATATTATCCGGAACAGTTTCAACTACCCGTTTTGGTAAAAATACATTAAATGTTACATTATCACTTGCATCATGTTGACATACGAGGATAATTTTTGCAAAATGTGTATTTATTGAAACTCTTTTTTTAATAACATAGGGTTTTCCCACATTTAAAACAGAAATTATTTTCCTTTAAACGCACTCAGTACCTTTACTAATTATTTCATTAATTTTATCCCAAGATTTTTACTGATACTCATTGTTGTTGAAAAATATAATAAAAAACACCTTGAAAAACACATTTAGAACACTTTACGAACACAATGTTTGTAAGTTACTAACGCAGACGTCTCCGACAGTTTGAAGCCACTTTTTTTACAATTAACCTTTATAGCGGATTTTCCAAGTCGAATTATATCGATCGTGGGGTGGCTTAACGACAGACACACCAACAATAGTGGGGGCTTCTTAAAAGTCGAATGATGTCACACGGTTGAAGACGGTAGAGGGACAACTTTAAGGTCAAAATATAATGAAACATCTAACTACATTTTATGTGCTTTATTGATTAACATTTTTGTTTTTCTCTTACACGTGCATAATCATTTAAACCTAAATTTTTCACTTTGCTTAACAATTTATGTTCATTTTATTCTTTTAGAAATTCCTTATAAACTTCATTTGCTAAATTACATAGTTGAACATCATACATATATCTAAAAATTTATTTTAATATTTGGGCTTCCGAATCTTGCAGTTTATATGCGTAAACTTTAGAACATGCTACAGAAATTAAAAAATCTTTGCATTTCTCTACTAAACTTTCCTTATTAAATACCACCAACATAAGTCCTACAGTCTGATTTCATTTAATACAACCGAATCTTTTATTAAACTGATCAGTTTTCCCAAAGAGATATTAAATCCCAACTTTTTTATTTCACAAACAAATACTATTAAATTTAAGGTTTTGTTGCAATATTTATGACATGCATAGGCAGCTTTTTGATATTCAAAAGCCAAATCACAATCATGTAGCGCCCATTTTGGTAGACTTTTCATTGCTTGGCGTTTGAGTGAACTCTTCACTTATTTTTTTTATTGCTTCTTGCAAATCACTATTCATATTTTTTCACTTATTTTTTACACTCACGACACTTTTTTATTGGTGGTGGTGGACCATCTATATGATGACGATATATTTGGTCATAATAAATGAAATAAAGTAAGTTCAACCGTAGTTCCTTATCACATTGATATCGCTCTGGCAGCTTAATCCAGCAAATTGTAAACCGACGTAACTTTTCAGATAGTCCAGAGGAAAAAATGCTAGATCCTTTTCGTTCAAATCATACAAACTTTTTAAATTATCTTGGTATAAACACATTACTCTGCTTACTTGCTCTATAATTTTTAGATATTTCTGAATAAATGTAAATATTCTCAAACAGTTTTATAGAAGAATTTGCAAGGTCAGAACCATTTCAAAAACATCCCACATTATTAACAACCAACAAGGTCTAGGTCAAAGTCCAAATTATATTCCAGCCGATTTAAAGGTCATTCTCAAGGACAACGTCAAATTCAAAATTCAAGCCCATATCAAAGATAAGTTCAAGGCCGCGCTCAAAGCCAAGTTTGCTGTTAAGTTGAAAGTCATGTTCAATGGCAATTGCAAGGTCAAACGCAAGATCACGTTCAAGGTCGAGTTCAGTGTTAAGGTCAAGAGGCGGTGCCAAAGTCGAAGAGTATATGTGATCCGGGAATCTCATTTCCACACTACTCAAAGCTGTTAACTAATAACTGTTTTGTTCTCTTTTTATATAATTTAAGCTCTAATTTAATCGATAATTTTGATCTGGGCATTTAAATATTCTTTATAAGAATCTCACTCTTCTAACATACGAGAATGCAATTTCTTTCCTACTATTGATCGTTTATTCTTTAATTTATCTGCCTATACAGTAAGATTGCGAAACAAAAAAATGTACACGTGCGTCTTTTCTCGACTTAATCTTATTTCGGCAGCATTTTAAAGATTCTCCTTTATGAAAAAAAAGAAGTTATCTAGTAAAAAAATATCTTTTAGTTCACATTTTTATCCTGCTCCTCAGATTGTAGAAAGTAGGTAGGTCGTTAAATCCTTCAAAGCACCTCAACCAATAAGATCTTCTGTCCGTGAGCCAATCTAATAAAGACCAGAAATTTCAAGCCTCATTTATTTCAGTTTCCTTCACATTTTTAAGCTACTACCTATATGACAATGTTAAAATTACAAAGGCTATAGTAAATTAAGTATATAAGTTGACAGTGAGGCTTCGTATCTAATATCAGTACAAAAATAAATTGTCGAGTTCGGAAAATATCAAGAAAATTTATATGCCCACCATGAAACGTAACAGTACGAGCCTTTGTATAGGTATGCTAGTATTTAGAGCAGCTTGTGTTCCATATTCACACTACTTTTTATAGAAATCTTCGATCTCCATAATGATGTTATAAATGATAATATGACTTAGTTAAGATATAGAACAAGTAAGAACTGAATATAAACTTACTTGCTTCAGGACCACTGTTCCAAAATTCACCATGTAATAAAGCAAAGTTATTCTTAGGTTGATGAACCTCATAGGAAAGCAACGCTTCCATAATAAAAAAAAAATCATTGAGAAATATATGTTATTGAACTTTTTCAACTTCAAGGAATCTGATCATTTTTAAATTGCATTAAATATATTTATGTAATTTTAATACATCATATCCCTATTATGGCATTAAATTTCAAAATAACCTACATATTTGAAAATTTTCCTCCCATCTTAAGGTAGTTCATCGGATAATCGAGTTTCTATTTATTTTTTAAAACTTCAAGTATTCGTTGTTGATATAATTTTCGGAAAAACTGCGAAATTTGAACAAATTATCCATTTCATAGTCATAGTCGAGATAATCAATATAAAAAATACAACATTTACCTTGGGCTATATGGGAAGGACCATAGTTAATGTATCATAATCATATATAACTTATAAACTTCTATATATATTCTTCTAAAAAAAGAGAATATTTGGCGTATAATATTATAAAGTATAATATACTACAGGATGGAGATGTCTAGTCTGTCGTTAATTCTCAATTTTTAACACAAAAAGAGTGAGCATTACCCGATTCGCACAATCCCCCACTCCTTGGCCTTGACCTTGACCGCGCCTTTGGCCTCGGTCCCGCCCACTGGCCATGATATTAGACTTTGGGTTGGTATATCCTTGACCTTGAAAAGTTGTGTTCTAGGTTGTGTGTGTGACCCTGACCTTGACCTTGTTCAAGGCCCCCTTGACTTTGCTGGAAGTCATCTTGAGTGTGTGACCTTGAAGTAGTTATTTGTGCATTGTAATAGTGTGGGATGATCTTGAAATCGTTTTGACCTTGCAAATTCTTCTATAAAATCGTGTGAGTCTATTTACATTCATTTAGTGTGAAAAGTCAGATACGGAACTATCTAAAGAAAAAATTATAGAGCAAGTCGGCAGGATCATTTGTTTATATCAAAGTGATTTTGAAGAAAAGGATCTAGCATTTTTTCCATACGAATATTTAAATACTTACGTTGATTCACTGAGTTTACAGCAAATTTTTGATAAGCTGCCAAAACCATATCGGTGTGACAAGGAACTACAGTTGAACTTACCCTGTTACATTCACCATGAACAAATATATCGTCATTATATAGATGGACCACCACCAGCAATAAAAAGTGTCGTGAGTGCAAAAATAAGTAAATAATATAAATAGTGATTTGCAAGAGACAGTAAAAAAATTGGGCCATGAGTTTACTGAAATGGCAAGTAATTACTTCAATGATGCAATGAAAAGTCGAGCAGAATGGGCGTCGCGCTATTGTGATTTGGCATTTGAATATGAAAAGACTTTGTGAAATAAAAAAGTTGGGGTTTAGAGACTGTTTGGAAAAACTGATTAGTGTTATTGCAGATCCGGTTGTGTTAAATGAAATTAGAGTGTAGGGCTTAAGTGTAACGTAGTAGTAGTTAATATGGAAAGTTTAATGAGAGAAATGCACGAAGAATTTTTAATTTCTGCAACCTGTTCGGAATTTTACGCATATGAAATGCAAGATTCGGAGGCTTAGGATTTTACTGTATTTTTTAAGTATATGGACCATGTTGAAGTGTGTATTTTAGCGAGTATAGTTTGTAAGAATTTTTAAATAAATAAAAACGAACAAATATTATTAAACAAGTTAATAAATTTAGGTTTCAACGATAATATTACACGTATAAAAGAACGACAGAAAAATGTCTATCAATAAAATACATAAAATGTAGATATTTGTTTCAGTATATTTTGACCCCGAAGTTATCCTTATGCCATTTTAAATGTGTGAAGTTATTTGACCTTGAAGACTCCCCCCCCCCACTGTTTCTGATGTTTCTACCGTTAAGCTACCCCACCATCGTTACAATTTGATCTAAAAAACTCGCTATAAAAGTTGGTGGGAAAAAAAGTGACTTCAAACAATCGCAGATATCAGTGGCATAAAATTGTGTTCGTGTAGTGTTCTGAAAGTGCTTTTATATTCCCGGTAATTTTTGGGTTTATATCCATTTTTTTTAATAATGAGTATTACAAAAGAAACTCTAGATGAAATTAATGAAATGTTCAGCAAAGATTTCGCGGTTTTAGAGAGAAAAAAGGTTACCGAAATGATTGTGGGGAAAGTGTATAAAATTGTAAAAATAGTTTCAATGACTACACGATTTGGTAAAACCCTTCTAGTGGCTTTACACGATAATGGTGATAATAGCACATTCGAGACTTTTTTGCCAAAACGTGTGGCCGAAACACTGTCTGACGATATTGTAGATATTATGAGTAAAACTAAAGGGAAATACATTCTAACTATTTGGGGCAAAGTACTAGAGTTTTTGGATACAATACTCGAACATTATTACGTTTTGGCTCATTGGAGTAAATTGTATGTAATGTTTGAAAAGAGGATGTAATTAAATTTAAAAAATAGTTGCACATGTCAGAATACTTACACGTGTTCATTATTTCTGCTAAAGATGTCTGCTGATGCGACGACTGTCAACGAATGTGTGGATAGATACATGTTTTAGTTGGGAAGAGAATTAAGAAATATGACCTACTATATGTTAGATAGCGCAAAATGATTGGTCGCATATTGTGGCTACCAAAGATCAATATAAGAGAGAGATCAGGGATTCAATCAATTTTATGGCTGGGGCACACTTGTGTGACAAATTTTTATATGGTTCCATAGACATGGATACATTTTGTGTTGAAATGGTTGAAAAACAACCAAAAGAATACCTCGTTAATAGTTTACATGTACCTGGTGAGCTTGCTGCAAAATATGAATTGGTTCCTGCAACAGCAACAGCCCAAGATGTTGACAATCGAAATACTGTCGGGAGGGATAGCATTTTGAACAACGAAAATAAAGACATGGAAAATTAATTTTTTATATTTTTTTTTATTTGTGCAATTAAATAACTGTAAATAAATATTTGTTACAATAATAGTTTTGTTTTATTTCTTTTACAAATATACCAACCCAGTCAGTGTTTCTTTTTCTCAGCTGAAATATTTAGTACAAGTAGAGCAAATAAAAATAAAATAGTTTAGTTAAGATTAAAAATGAATCGAGGAAACAACACAATTAATAAATTTGGTCGTCAAAAATATAATGAAAAATATCATATATTATCCGGGCCACCAGGGATTCTTTTTAAACTTACAGCAGATGGGCAGTATGATATGGGTGGAAAAACCATAACCAACTTAGGCGAACCTGATGATGATGACGACGATGCTGTGACAAAAAACTTTGTTAATAGAAAATTTTACAATTTTGCAGTTGTAATATGTGACATATTTAACAAGGATGTCCTCCCCCTGATATATAAAAATATTAGTGAAATTAAAACATAAATTAAAGTTATTCAGAAAATACTCTATCATCAGCCTTTAAATGACTCATTAAGTACACTGTCGTACGGCTTGACTTCAAAAAAAATCAAAAGAAAAGGGAAAGCAAGTTAAAGAATAGAAGAACGCACTCCGATTGGCATAGCCTTGAAGATGTCGTAGTCGTCGGGGAATTGGATCTTCCTTCCAAGAATATTGAAATTACATTAATGTGTATGATGTTTTATTGTCATTGTTATTAATGATGAAGACTGAAATAAAAAAACTTTGTATTATAATATATTGTTAGTTTATTTTACATCATTTTAAATTAATATTATAGTTATACAATATCTTATTTAAACAATATTAGATTTATCTATCCAAGAGTTGAAGTGGTTGGGAAATCCTAGCCATTTGACAAACAATTGATCGATGTGATTTTTCTTGCGTTGTCTAAGGACTTTTTCTACTAGATAAACGCCAGGACTGCTTGTTTTTTGTAGTTCTGACTCGTAAAAACACCCTCTTATAAGCTGGCCTTCTAACGATTCCAACAAGTATGTAGGTGAATTTGTAATGTTAACTTCTACAATTTTAAACAGTTCAGTTGACCAAGAGGGCGTATATCTTTCTCCAAAAGGCTTTTATACTTGCTAATACGCACAACGTCACCCATGGAAAATTTAAATTATCGTATGTATGAATTTGCGTTTCTTCTTGCACATCTGCTGGCTTCATTCCAATGGTGCGATGTTTCGAATGGTTATAGGCTTTTGTTACTGCCGATATGTATCCATTGTAAGATCTTCTTGCTGGAAATTGTTAATATAAATTATTTTTAAGAGTTCTTATGACTCGCTTAACAATTGCGGCTTTCTTTGTGCTGTAAGCGGAATAATGATTTATATTATATTTTTTCATCAGGGCTTTAAAGTTACTATTATAGAACTCTTTTCCTTGATCACTTTGCAAATTTGCTGGTGTATATGATATCTCTTGAATGGTGCTTTTCATCGCAGTAGTAACTTCTATACCTGTGTTGTTTATTATCGCTTTGGTACCAGATAAATATAGAGTAGTAATTTATACAGACCAAAATATAACGATAACCACCGTTTTTATCATCCTACTGATGCATTTGAACCAAATCGGTTTGCCAGAAATCTCTGTATCCTTTTATTATCGTCCGCCTTCGTATAAAATTTTTTCTAGCCGTTTTATGTAGTTCATTAACAATTTTGTTTTTTTTTTTTTTTTCTAGGCTGGGCTTCATATTATTGGTAATATTAAGGGTTCCAGATCGAAGGAAAAACTGAAGAATATCATTTGAGCTTAATATATTATAATTTCTTCTCGTAATTCCTCTATGATTGCCATAATTTAATTTTTATGCCCAATGTGTCCAGTCACTTTTGAACTCCACAACAAACGTAAACCGTCTACCATCTCTTTACCTTTGTTCCAGTAGACATATTGAAATATTTTCGAAAATAATGTCTTTTTTGTGGGTAACTGTAGTTTTTCGGAGAGATTTTTTCTTGTAACACCATCACCTAATTTTGTGTCCATTATCAAAGGTTTAATAATTCGTAAATATTTGTTCCATTTGTTCTCCAATAAACCATCACTTTTTTTATAATTTTTGTAGACAGCACTCTTGGATTTCAAAATTTCTTTGTAGATTGAAAGTACATTATCATTTAATTGAGTTTCCTTGCCTAAACTTGGGGGTGTTTTAAGAAACAACAAGTCATAAAGTGCCGGTGATCCATCGTATTCTGCAATATTTTTCCCCTTTTTATATAAGGCAATATTTTCATTTGAAAACAGCACTTATAAATTACCAATAAAATGTTTGGTACGATCTGTTTAGGAACCAAAACATACACCATATACATTATCGTATAGAGATGGTTTTAAACGCAATCTTTTGCGGTGTCAATGGATGCGAGAGATGTATTAGTTGATATCGAGGTTGTATCAAACACTGATTGGCTAATATCCTCTTTTGAAATGCGATGCTCCTGCTGTATAGGTGTAGAGGTTTGAAAGGAATGTGTAGGTTGGGGAAAACCAGAAATTTGGGGGGACTATGTGATTTTGCAGCTGGATAATGTTGCTGTTGTTATTGTTGACGTTGCTTGAATATACCAGATATAGTTGCCAACGGCTTAAAAATGGGTCCATAAAATTTTTCCAATTCCACCACATTTAATTCTTTAGCCGTTTTAATCTGTTTAATTTTTTTTTTTTCTAACGGAATTGGTAGTTTCCACTAGTTTACGTTTCAAGTCGATCGCGTTATGCATGATGTTAACAAAGGACGTTTCAACTATCAAATGCGTGCTTTATTACAGTATAATATAGCTATCAAATCCTTTGCGGTATCTTCCCGATTTCACATTGCTGTCTTTATCAGTTATTAAAACTCCATACTTATTCTCCCAACATTTTGAGCACATTTCTTGAAATTGAGTAAAAGGTAGATCCGGCGAAACGTGGTCGGAAAATATGTGTTTCATATCATCTTGTTTAAACATAATAATAAAATTGGCATTGTCTAGATTACTGGAATCACTAAAAGCATCATAGCCTATACCTTTGATGGGTGCTAAAATTTTCTTTAAATACTCATATTTGTGTTGATACAAAGATTTCTAGTAAATATAGACATTTTCGAAACGTAGCCCAAGGGGGTGTGTAAGCAGCATGACATTAGTTTTTCCACAATTAGACGGACCAATTAACAGACCGCGAATAGAGGAAGGAAGTAAAGGACCGTGTCTCTTCATTATTTTCTTTTCAAATCCAAGTCCGACTTTTTTTTATCGAGATTATCAATAGGAAGTTTTTGTTTAAGATCGATGACGCGCATCGTAGGCAAATTTGATATTTTATAGACAAATTTTCACAAAAACTGTCACTCATATGCCGAGCGTCAAACGAAGTGGACGGTCTCATGTTTCCAATAAAACTGGACACGGTATTGTGAATTCGTTAATAAATAAATTACCATGCGAGGTACACATTCCCGATTATCAATTTTGAGAACCCGGAACAAAAATAATAAAACGTGTAACAAGAGGGCATTAATCCTTTGGACGCTGCATGCAAAAAACACGATTTAGCCTATTTACATTTCAATGTCAACATAAGTGCGAGACACCGAGCGTATTACGAGCTCGAACAAAGTGCTTAGAATAGAGTAAAATCGAAAGATTTCAGTGTAAGTGAAAAAACAGCAACTTTTTAAGTTACAAACATTATGAAGGCAAAACAGCGTTTTGGTATGAGTGTACCATCATCATCATTATCATTACCAACAAAAAAAATCTAGTTAAGGCACACGTCGTATAAAAGCGAAAGGTGTCAATAAAAGTTGACGTGTTAGGAAAGTCAGTTTCTGAATAGCTATTCGACAAGCAGTTCGAAAGGAGTTATTAAAAGATCTCATGAATGCATCTAAAATAGCTCTATCGGCAGCACGTAGATCGGTAAAAGCGACAGGTGGCAAAAGAAAGGTTCGTACACCGAGTTTAATACTGATTCCTAAAACTGGCGGAATATTACCATTAGTACCAATTTTTGCCGGGTTATCAGCTTTGGATTTATTAGCTGATGGGGCAGCGAGAATTGTACATGCCGTAAAAGCTGCAAAAAAAGCAGCGAAAATAAAATCGGTGCCGGTCTGTATTTGAAATCGAAAGGAAATGGTTTGTTTCTAAAGCCATATCGTAAAGGTACGGGATTATTTTCAAATCGTAGATCAAAAAACTGATTGAATCCCTACCTCGAAGACCACTATCTAACATCGATATTGAAAAATATGCCAAGAAGAGAATACGACACTTTCGAGGTATTTATATGCGGGATTCATTACCTAGACAAGGTCCTCGACTTTTCGAAGCAGCAATAGTGAATTTGGATAGTACGTCTGGTGCAGGGACTTATTGGGTAGCTTATAGAAAAAACACTTCTAAAGTAACATATTATGACAGCTTCGGCGATTTACCCCCACCGATCGAATTGGTGCAATATCTACAAACGGGATCCGAACCATCAAAAATTATGTACTATACATACGATCGTCGACAGGATTTTGGAACAGTCTGGTGTGAACATTTGTGCTTAAAGTTTCTTGTCCAATCATCAGCGTAAAAGATAATCGCCATCATTAACACCGCATATGGATCACAACAACTATACTAAAATGTTGCGATCACTGAAAGCATTTCATCTAGCTGGTGGATTAAGGAAAATGACCGTGAAACAGCTAGAAAACATGCCCAAGGAAGTAATGATTGCATTAGCCCCAAATGAAATTCTATTCGTTTGGGATAAATTTCCCGAGCACATCAAAAACGATATCGATATATTAAAATATCAGTGCGGTTGCAAACATTATTCCAGCAGCAATTTAAACGAGAATACAGCTGATGACGGTCTTAAGTCTAGAAAAATATTTTATTGTTATTGCAAAATCAGCGATGTGCGCATAAAAGCAGAAAATAGCAAAAAACATCACTATCTAATGCAGTGAGAAAAGGTGTGAAGATGAATCTTTTTAAATGTTGCCGATAGGAACAAAACCGAGATGTGGGATGTTTTAATGGTTAGTTATGTCTTATACGTTCACACTAACAGGACACTCGAGCGTCTTAGGCGCTGATTTTTATCCACCAATCGAATTACATAAAGAAAACCAATATGGTGTCGCATTGCTGGGATTTTACACATACAATTCAATTTTTAATGTGGACGAAAGCAGCAATAAGTTTGCCTACATGAAGGAGAGTTACACCACCGAGCCAATACAATTGCAGATTCCACCTGGGGCCTATAAAGTAGATGAAATAGGTAAAGCTATGTCGGAGACTTTGAGGAATTCAACTAAAGAAAAGAATGATGGAATATTTTCCTTAGTCGCTACTAATAATAATATCTGAAATGTGAACTGAAATTCCAATATACTATAGATTTCCGGGGAGAGGCGAGTATCGGTAAAATGTTAGGATTTAATTATACAGTGTTAAAAAGAGACAAAAAGCACGAGTCAACCCAAATGGTGGAACTAATGAAAGTACGCATCCCGCATTTCCGGAGCATATATGAATTCTGTGGAAGATCAAACCTTATTCGAATTCGATATCGATGTGAAGCTGGGTTACAAAATCAATAAAGAACCACAAAATAATATTTATATGCCGTTAATGCCGGAAGGACGTCAGCTTATCGACAACATTACTTTTCGCATCTTGGACGATAGCTGTGATCTAATTAATTTTCAAGACCAGAAAGTTATCGTGAAATTGGAATTGAAGAAACTCTCATAGACATGGATTTTTGCTTCAATCGTCAATTGTGTATGCTGTCGACTAAGATTGGGGAACCGCCAAAACATAATAAAAGTAAAAGAAGAGTTAAAGTCAAGGTTAGTTGTCGTCCAGACATTAGATCGCAAACATCTCAACAGTTATCTGCCTAAAACTATAAATTTTTAAAGTCAATCGGTCTTAAAGTGCTAAAATGATTTCCACCACCAGCGATAAAATAGAGGTTTTCTCCGAACCCATCTTGGACAATTCCATTATTAGTCTAGGAGAGCATACTACGAAATACGAAACCATACGAATCTCCATCATTCAATAATTCCGATGAAGTCCGTATCCCCATTAATTGTCAAGATATTATACTGGATATCGCCGAAAGTTACATATATATATATATATATATATATATATATATATATATATATATATATATATATATATATATATATATATGTATATATATATATATATATATATATATATATATATATATATATATATATATATATATATCGAAGGAAAATTTAAACCCGTATACGCAACAAAAAGATGTTTTTTATCACATAATGCCTTCGCATTTTTGTTCAATAAAATTCGCTACGAGATGGGAGGTGAGCAGGTCGCCATGGTTCGTAAACCTGGAGTTACCACAACATTAAAAACCGTGGTTTCCTTTGGAAGTTTACAACAAAGATCTCTCATGACATGCGGATGGGGTTTCGACGAAGCAAACCAAGATATCGTAGACACGGCAAGTAACTTATTCTCCGGGATATTACCCTTAAAATATCTTATGGGATTCGCCGAAGATTATAAAAAAGGTGTTTGCAACGTAAAGCAAGAGCTTCTTATGATTATAGCTCGCACTTTTACCAACTGCTGCGTTGGCGAAATAGACGCCGAAATTAGTGTCGACAAAATCGAATAAAAACTTCGTCACATCAGTCCAGACGACAAGCAAAAATTAAAAATATTGTATCACATTAATAAAGGTGGAAACAATGCGAGTATTCAAGTGGCATATCGTAAATGGGATCTGTACGAATTGCCAGCTTTAAGACAAACATCTTCCGACGTATGGGCCTTGAGAACGAGCACAAGTCCAAAAAGACCGCGCTATATAATCGTCGGATTTCAAGACAGTCACAATTGCGACAAAAAAGAAAGAAACGCAACCCAGTTGACCTACGCCGACGTATGCGATATTAGACTATATCTGAATTCAATCGTTTATCCCTACGAAAGATGGAACTTAGATTTCGCCAAGAAACTGTACGCAGCAGCCTGTTACAATTATGAAAACTTCCAATGCAGCTACTACGGGCGCGAAATAAACGATCCGATGATGACCTTCACCGCATATATGAAAAACCCCGTTTTTATTATCAATGGCAATCATCAACCAGAGGCTATTAACTCATCGACCGTGGATGTGAAATTAGAGTTCCAAACCAGAAAAAATAAATTCCGCAAAGACATTCAAGTGTACGGATTAGTTATTCACGATTCATTTTTAGTTATAGTGTATTAAACGGTTCAGTGACCAACAAATATATATTTTAATGTAATTATCCATTATATGTAAAACAACATAATATTAAAATATGTAACGTCAATTAATAAATTTGTAAAAAGTCAAGTAGTGGTTTTATATTTTTTTGAAACCCAATAAAAAAAGTGAAAAACTAAAAGCATTTTTATTACCTAGAATTTTGAAGAGAATACAATGACGAAAAAAAGATTGGAGACCATAAAAATCCAAAAATCAATAGGAAGGAAGCTTGACCGCCGGACGGGGTTATCGGGAACTTGTAGGGGGCGTTTTTTTATAAGAGGGCCGACCGGCCTATCGGCCTCCGGTTCTCGGAAAAAATATAGAGGAAGTTCAATACTTTATGTTAAAAAAATGGAGGGGGGTAGTTTGTTTCTAAAATGCAGAGATAGGGTGATTTTTAATATCATCTTTTTCTTAAACATATATATTGCATATATGCACACCACCTTACCCACTCCAACTTTCTTGAATATATATAGAAGCAGTATTCGAATTATTTCATCATTACACCGTCAGGATGGAAGATACCCCGAAGATGATTTTTGCCATTGTAAGGCCATTCGTGTCGGGCAAATTATGTACATGTGAGGAGTGCAGGAGTACCGAACCAGTATCAGCACCTTCGATACCGCTCGCAACGCCAGCACCGACGACGCTACCAGCAACGCCGACACCACCAGCGACGGCGACATCGCCAGTACGGCTTTGGCAGCCCGAGGTCCAGGTATAGCCAAGAAGAAGATCAAGGGCTTCACCTAGGTCGGTGCTACTATCGTTGGGTATTGCTCCAAGGTAGACACCCGACCCTCCCCCAGGCCCTTTTAGTGCCAAAAAACTGTTCTTTTCATGAGCATATTATATTTTGATCGTAGATTAATAGTCGTCACTTATGGGGCATGATATTCGTTTAACGACGATTTGTCTTGTCGCTTAAGTGTCAAGTTTATATTAATTTTTTTTAATGTATTCTTTACGAAATGTTAGGAATTAGTCAAAGCCAAAAAAAAAATTAAATTCCGTAGGTTTTTGAAAAAATCAATAATTTTTAAGCTCTTACCAACACACAACATTTAGAACACGCTGGTGGGGTGGGGGTAGTTCTATATAACTGAAGCTCGACCAGTTACACAGTCATATCTACTTCAACTTTCATACCACTAACATGGAAGAAGAAACACCAGCAAGCAGAAGCTCTTCAATATTTAGTGACGATACCGTCGCCGGCAACGTTGAAGATCTGGAGGACGTCCTACGTTAGGACGACTTGGATGAGCCGATTCCACTGCTCTATGACCGCGATCCTGATCTTGTGGAATTGGACGCCGTGGGTGACTGGGTGCTTCAGTACCTCAAAGATGACAGCCCGCAGCCAGAGCCGGACTCAACGGAGGACGCGATGTTGGAAATTCCATTTAAATATCGCCAACGCTCGAAGATCCCCAGGGTCCACAGAATACTTTGATCGTAGTTTAGTTCATATAATTTGTTACTAATATTGTATTTATAGAACATACAACATTGGATATAAAGTATTAAGTTTTAGGTGCTGGTGGGACCCGGCGAAGTCGTTCGTTCGTATATGAAACCACATACAACTCTTGTCCAAATACATAATACGACATTTGTCGTTACCCCCATCACTAATTTGTCTCTATATACATGGCCACTAATACTTATTACAATCATTCGAAATCAAAATGCCTAGTGAGCAAGACGAACCAATCCAATATCTGGTGGTAAATTCTACCACGGACAATTGTCTCGAATTGGAGTAAATAAAGTACAGCATTTGAAAAGTACAACATATTTAAATATCATGTTGCCAACTCATGAACAACCTTGTGTAGCAGCAAAAACATACAGGCATATACCAAGAGCTTTTTGCTTACTTGTCATCGTTCTAAAAGATAAGGTATCTGCTGGCGGAATGATCTCACACACAATTTCACCTACATTGACCTTCTCAGGGTCAAATTTGTACAATGCGGTTTTTGTGGACTAGTTCACTACCAGGGCAAGGACATTAATGAACGCGCCATCTAGAGAAGAAATTGGGTCGTAGAAGAAGCTTATACGTACAGAAGAAATTAACTTGTGTATTTTTTTCTGTTTGTTATATTTTCATTTTTTAATAATAAAAAATAAAGTTAATTTTTTTGTTATATTTTTATTTTTTATCAATAAAACAAAAGTAAAATGAATCTGTATGTATATTTATTAAACATCACCTAAAATACTTTCCGCAATCCATATTTTTTTGCATAGTCTGTTTATTAATGAAATAGAACCATATATTAAGGTGAAATGTAATGGTTTCAAATCAGTCTCAAATAACAATGTCAGAAGTAAACACTATTGATATGTTAGGTGGCAAAAGAAAATTTAAGGATTTTAACTTTATGCGCGGACCTTCAGGAATAGGATTTAAATTTGCACCTAATGGAGATTATGACATGGGAAACAAAAGATTGTGCTACTTAGCGGAACTTTTTGAAGGAGACGATGCGGTCACATGAAGTTATGTTGAAAATAATCTTGTTCAGTGTGTGCAAGTGTGACGATTACGGTGGTAGACGTCCACGCACGCTATACACACTCGCACAAAATTTTGCCCGACAAAATAAAATTTAATTAAGGCAACTTATAATTATTTATTTCTGAATCTATTTATTTTAAAATTTTCCAAAATATATTGCTAAAATTTGATTAAAAATGTTAATACTTATTTGTTGAGCGCCAGGTAAAAAATAATTATAATAAATTACAATTATTTCTTATGATTTGAAAAATTTTAATATTGAAAATATTCTATGTAGATATATATGTGTCCCAACCTGTTAATTGACTCTTTTCCCAGGTGAGTTCAGATGTTTTTATAAGATCACGAGCAAATAATCAATACACAGAGGGCTTAAAACACAACATATAAATTTTTATTTAACAATAAATAAATGGCACAATTTTTCAATATATCCTGGATGAAATAATATGGACAATGCTTTTATTATTTCAAAAAAAAATATTTCTTATCAATATTAGTATTATTCTCTTTATTTACCATGCATCGGCTCTTTTTAACAACCTGTATCACAACTTGGCAACGTTTTATTTTTTTAATTTAACAATCGTCCACTATATGGCTTTACTGCAATTTACTCTGGAAAGCGTGATTATGGTCACAAAATTGATTTTATCTTAAAACAAATTTTTGTGAGCCGTGATGTGATTTAAGTGGTTAATTAATTCCAATTAAACTTTCTTATATTCTTCCAATCACAATAAATCGTATTTGTTGTTGTCTGAGAGTTAAAAATTTACTTCACAGGACAAACTTTAAAACTTTTAATTACTTTTATTAAATTATCAACTTATTTTAATAAACCACCACAAACACATAAACTCTTTTTAAAATAAAAACAAAATATTTCGCTTTTGTTTTCAGATAACGTATGAAAACAATTGAAAATGTGAGGTTATAGAAAATTTCGGGAGCACGAGAGACGCAGTGCTTTTAGCAAAAAGATAACTTCAACTCTGACGAAATTCCTACGCCTCGGCTATATAAATGCGGCCGAAACACAGGAAACTTCTAAAATCTGATTGGTCAGATTGATGACACCTGGCAACTTGGTAAATTTTACTACATTGTAAATTTTACTACCTGAATGCTTTTGAATCTAACCAATTTTTACTGGAATTTTCATGTTTTAATGAATATATGGACCAAAATTTAATCATTGAGCATTATTGAGCTTGCAATAAATAAACATTAGAGCTTTCTCGGCACTTTGATATATATTAAAACCACTTTGGCATACTATTTACATATTAAAATTGATAAAAATTAACACCTTGCACATTGAAATTTATGACTATTTTACTCAAATATTGTTCGAAAAAATTCTAAAATGTTTATTGTTGCTTCGGATATTATTATCCTCGTATTAAACAAAATTTTCTTGACATTTTAAGACTAAATTTGCTAAAAAAAAACTTCAATCTACCTTATAAACTAAATAAATCTGTATAATATTTTACAGTTTTGCATATTACATGGCTTTTTATTTCCACATAGTTTGTTTAATAATACGTAAAACTATAACATTCTTCTTGCATACCGAACACTAATGTTTGATTTTACTAATTACAGTGTTTTTGTGCGAATTCCGCACTAATATTCCACTACACGCACTTTTTGTGTCAATGTGTGAATGTTTTAATTGGGACCAAATACGATGAGTGACACATTATTATTAGTTTTTTGAACGCATTCACTCACTTATTTTCAACCAAAATATATATTAGTTTATATCCTCTATCTTGTTCAATATTTTTTACAAAGTTTTTTTTAAACTTTTGTCTTTAAGAGGAAAATAAGTCATATATTTACTGAAAATGTCAGTTTAACAATTATATGCTTAGTCAAGCATTTTGGTAAATATTGACTTTTTCTTAAAACTATATCTAATTATCTATACTATATATTAAACAATACATCCTAAACTATACTTAATTCTAATTTTTATCCTAATCTAAACTATGTTTACTAATTTATTATCCATAAATATTTAATCTTAACCCTACTGTGTTTAATTTTTTTTCTTTTAATCTCAAATAAAAATTGAGTTTTATCACTTATCTATACACAAGATACGCAGAAAGCAGTACATGATTCAATAATTGTTATTAAAGATATATTCAAAAACCAACTTGAAGGTTATGTACGCAAGAAATTAATTGAAACTTCTCAAGAACTTAGAGGATATATTGATGACTCTGTTATTGCAGTATATGAGTTTAGACAAGACGAACTGCGTGATGAACTTAATTGTAGGATGTTGAAAATTGAAAAGACCATGGAGGATCTTGCCAACAAAACTACTCCACTTTAAACATTTTCTCATGGACCCGTGCGTTTAATTTACCTTTAAACAAATTTTTCAACAATAACTTTGCCGTTTGTTATGTGTACACTTTTAATATAAGCGAATCAGTATCGGTATAAAATAACGAAGTATCATCGCCAAACTTGGATTTAATAAAATAATAATAAAAATCGTATATTACAGTCTTTGATATATCTAATATGGAAAATCCGATATAAATTGGTTTATTGTTTAATATTTTAACTTTATTCATATGTATAGCAACAAAATTTTCAGTAAATATCGTGCTACTATTGAAATTGGGGCTGGATATTAGTGCTCTAGTTCCACTTTTGCCTACACTGTTTCCCGATGCATTACTAATTTTATGTCCTTTCCATTCTCCACATTTTCCATAGTTTTGCCAAAAATCGCGTTATTTTTTAATTTAAAAGTGTCTTTCGCAAATTTTGTGGTGGCCATGTTACGTAAATTGGTATTAAAATCAATATACGTTTTTAGACATTTTGATTGGTTAAACTGTTATACTCGATGAGTTTGCATTACCACTAAGCCGTTGGCGATGGCTTATTTTAAAGTTCTATAGTGTACAATGTATTTTCTTTTATCTTGTACATTAGGAATTAATTTCGGAAATTTCGCGTTTTCTGTTGGCAGTATGATATTTCCTACTAGAAATGGAAGATCAGAATGTGCATCATGCAACTCAGTCGGATAACGCACATCCACTTCCAAAACGTAGCCATGTAAACTATCATCACCAACAGCCATAATATTTAAATTGAGTATTACGCGCTCTGTTAATCATCGGAAACCACCATATGGTAATGCTTATGACATACTATGTCCATATAGATTTGTAGCGTCAAGGTATGTTATAAATGAGGATGGTTTTGTTGGGTCATAGTCTGGTAAATAAATATTATTAGCGATGTGCTTCCTTTCTGTACACTGACTTATACCACCGCGTATACTTTTCTTAAAAAAAATGTATCATGTCTGTATCAGTTAAAAGCTCTAGCTCTACCTTAGTCATACGCAACATACAATCAAATGATAAACTTGGAAGGGTATAGTAGTGTGCCAGATTCAATTTATCGAATTTTAAACAATTATTCCGAAATTGCTCAAAAACATCGCAAAATAGCAACACATCTGATTTTAAATACACGTCTGAATAGTCCTCCAAAATTTTACACCCAAACAGGCGCAATACTTCTTTTGCTCGCCTATAGCTTTTATCGCTAATGTGTTCTTCCCATAAATTATCATAAAATTGATCTTTACTTGGAAGACATGTATTTTTCATTTCAGTCAATATAGCTATAGGGAAAAACACCCTTTTGACGCATCAAATTAAATTGTTCGATATTTGAAAAATGTACGTTTCAATAAAATCATTATCGTTTAAACCGCCGCCTAAATTTTCCAAAGACGTTGACAGAAATTTAAAACTCTCAATAAACCGCAATTTTAAATATTTCCTCTTGACTTTTCCACATTTACTATTAAAATAATCGTGCACATAAATGCTTTTGGTAAAGGATATATACTTTTCTTTACTTTGAGCCAATACATCAATTTTACCCCCATATTTACATAACTCTTTTATAAATAAATCGCTGTCATAGCCGCTTAAGTTATGAAATATGATAGGGATAAAAGAGGATAATTTATAATTTAAATTACAAACGGAATGTGCAGCACCAAATCTTTTTGCACCAGTTATGTGACAATGATCTCGTACTTTAATCTCATCGTCTTCAAAAAGACCTTCATATATACCACATATTTTAGCATCATTAAACTCCCTTATTTCTTCAGGCGTTAACGGTTTCATAGGCGTAATATCTTTTAAATATGTGTTATATTGAACCCTTAAATTACACTTGATACGATCCACAAAGACTTAAGCTGCATTATTCCCCCGAATTAGTTGAAATTTCGAAATTGAGTCGTCAAAAGAGCATTTAATGAAATAAGCAAAAGAATATGGTTCATGTTTAAAACTTTTTACAGTGTAAGAATTTTGTGGATTTAGCTGGACCGTTTCAACAGGTTTTACAATAAACTCGAAATTTTCATAAACCATGAATGGAACACGCATTTGCTTTTCTAAACCTTCGAATTTTTAAATATTTTCCGGCACACTCTTTCCAAATTTATCAATTTTTAAATCCACTGAGGGTGTATGCGTGAAAATATGATTACAATCGTAGTTTTGATGTAAAGTTAAAGCTGACGGTTTACTAAAATTAATGAGACAACCATCACAAAAATATATTTTATGTTGTTGACAACTAATTTGACTTGAAACTAAGTGTGATAAATCCTTAATCCAACAATAATGTCTTTTTGAACAAGTAGTATCACAAAAATGTTCACCGCCATCTTTACTACTACAGTCTTTTGTAATTAACAATAAATTGACATGTCTATTCAACTTTCTTGACGCATACCTCAGTGGACCAACGACTTCATGTGTTACTTTATTATTTTCATATTTAGATTCGAGACCGTTCCTCAAATTTTTTAATGTCACGTAATTTTATTGAAAAATCCATACCTGTTAAATTTAACACTTTAGAAAAATGGGGATAGGATGACTGCTGTGAAGGCACTACTGCTGGCGGAACTAATGCTGATGTTACAGCCTACGCCAAGCAAAATTCGTCTTGGTTGATCAAATTGATGACAGCTCCTCTCTTTTCAATAGAAAACGGCAACTTGAGGAATGATGAGCCACTCATAGGTTTATACTTATAGATGCTAACTTCCAAGTGTAAAATTCGTACAAGAGCCCATCTTATAACAAGAAAAAAAACTATAAAAATCAGATTAATATATCGGGTTTTGATTTTTACATACCTGAATCTTTCTCCTGAAATTCTGTCGCCTGCGTTTTTATTAATTCGGTGAAAGAATGGTAAACGGCATCCAAATCACTTTCTACAGTAATTATTTGATTAGCAGTATTGAAGGATTTCTCACTGAATATTTCTTGTGATGGAAGAATGTACTAGCCAACAGCTGTCATGTTAACTTTTAAAACTTGATGCACACGTAATAATACATTATTAACAAGTTCCACCACCTTCAACTTAATGTCTGAAAAAAACATTACATAATCGGAATGCTCCATATCACTGCTAACCCGATAAGTCGCAATTCTCTTTTTGAAAGCACATTCAACGAGTTGTACACCATGACATACCGGCACACATGAATTATTTTTATGTTGTTGTGTTCATTGATGTGCTAACATTTGATTTACTGGAACATCCACATTGCATGTAGCGCAATTAATTACTGGAATCACCGATGTACGCTCTTCAATTCGGAGCCGTTTTTCTCCTGGCACTTAATTAAATCTCACCGCACACGATTCTCTTTTATGTGGTCTCATATTATAACTGTTGATAAACTTAGAATCACAATTTTCACAATCAAATGCCATGATTTGACAAATAATAATAGTACATGTACTACCTGTTCAAGTCAGCGACAACTGATAAATGAAACTGCTCCATATCATATATAAAACCATGCAAGGTCACATAACTTCAAGGTCTCATACGCAAGATGACCGCCAGGAAAGTCGAGGTGGCCTTGAACAATATCAAGGTTAAGGTCACACACAAAACCTTGGGCACAACACAAGTAGGTGTTTCCAATCAACGGCGATATAGTAATATTACTAAAATGCATACAGTTAGTAAGCGCAATATGTGAAGCGTTGCCGTCTTATCGTGCACTAGCTGGTTATGATTACAATCCACCATTTTATCACAGAAGCAAAATCAAAAAAAGATTTTAACCGAGTCAAAAAAATTTCAAAAGATGCTAGAACACCCTGCTCATACGGACGATTGTGAGATTATTTATTGCTGTATGAGATCTAAAATACTAAGAGACATCGAAGAGTTTGTTTGCCCTATGTACGCTTTGAAAAAAATCAACTATATTGATCAAGGGCACCTAGTCTTATTTCAAAAAGTATATCAGTTTAAGATCGGAAACGATGTTTTCAAAATAAAATCGAATGCAATAAATTCATAGCATTTGTCTTTATGTAAGATGGAGCTTCAAAACCATATATTATGGACGGTATAGGAAAGATCCAATGAACAAATCTCCAAGAGATTACGGTGGAAAAACATAGATGGTAAATATGAATTTGATCAGTTGATATTCATTCAGATAAATCAGTGAAGAATTTTATATATTTTTATGTCATATTTGTATAATTTCATTTCTGTATAATTTTAGTTAACTAATGTTTAACTTTTTACTTTGTTAACAGATTATCAGATTAATGAAAGTGAATCGGAATCGCTAAGCAGGAGTGATAGTTCAAGCAGTGATTATGATAATTAAACAAAACATTTTCGATTTTTGACCTTTTATTATTCAATTGTTTTAATGGTTCAAATTACATATTTTCAAATAGTATGATAAAATGTTTTGTAAACGTTAATATCCTAAACATACAGATAAAATATATATTAGCATTATATGCAGTGCGTATCAAAAGCGCACCACACCGCGCTCTGCAAAATTTGTCGCTTTCAGCCTCTGCTAACTGGCTCAGAACATCTGGCGGACTGACTGGTTGGTATTTTTATTAACTATATATGTAAATCAATCTTTGTGCAAAAAATAAACATTTTTATACATACTTGCACCGCTGTTGATTTGACCGATTCCCAGATATTGATGACTGACTAACACCAATCTTTTCGTTTACATATGACTGACTGCAATCTGTGAATATGTACTTCATATACTGCCAGTTATAAAAAAAATACGATTTTTTCTCACTAGCTTCCCGACTAACACAATACTGGTACAGGCACTGACATCGACACATTCGGCCCATGTCTGGTATAAGCAATGTTACTAAATCATCGCCTCGTTATTCTAATGTGAATCGCTCTTATGAGAGGGTATAGTCAGCATCAAAAATTCAGAAGAAAAAAGGGGGCATACCATACAAAAGAGCATTGCATCGCGCGTGATACTTTGGCTATGATTACAACCATTGAAATGCCTTAATAAAATATTTTATTGTTCTCAAGACAGGGCGAAATTTTCCGAGATGAGATGAGACAAACCTCTAATCTCGTCTCAGTCGAGATGAGGCGAGGGATCCCTCATTCTCGTCCCGTCTTGCGAAATCAGTGTCTGTATCTTTTAGTAATATTCTTCAATGGAAAGATACTTTTTAATGCACAATTGAGTATTAAGCTGATGATTAAGTTTGCAGAGGTAAGACACTTAACCTTATACCTGGAACCGGAGTGATAATATGGTTAGTTCTTTTATACCTTTTACATGTTTGTTACAGTGTTATTTTCTGATAGCTGAACAACGGTTTTTCATCTTGGCGGAACCGGCTATTAAAATTTTTTATGGAAAAAACAATGGATAGGCTTTTAATCTAAAAATTTGATTTACTTAATGTGTGCCATTGTGACAAAATGAACTATCCTCAAAACAATAAAAAATATCTAAATTCATAGGCGGCTGCAATTACTCTATAAAGTGAGATTTTTTCTGAGGTATAAGCTATTTGTATGTGCTTATCCTCATAAAACTCGACTAAAAAAGAGATTATTTTTATAATTTTTTGATTGATTTTGATATCGTCAATCTTGAGTTCAACCTTAGACTGTATAAAATCATTAAAAATAGTTGAAATTGATTTGATATGAGTAATTCAAATCAACAATGACTATAATTTCACCTATTATATTTTTTCTATGTCGCCATATTGGCACTCTATGTTACCTCCAAACAAAATGTCAGTAATTTATAGTATTAAAGTATTGTCGATATAAATGGGAAAGAGAAAAAGTAATAATTCCATGTATTTTTGTTTAATTTGCTTCTTACAAGAAGCATACGAAAACAGTTTAGGTGGCAAAATAAATGTTATGAATATACTGTGAGTGATACATAAAATTCCAGAACAGTCGAGTACCACTTATAATTTTTTATTTCTCCAAACTGATTAAATTACAATAACCAGAAGTGTCTGGTTTGAAAGTGATATACAATTTGTCTCCAGGTACTGGGATTCCTTAATAATAGTCTTAGCATATTTAGTTTCTAGAGGCAATTTTTTTCTTAGTTATGAAAAAAATTAAATAATTAATTAGTTAAACATTAATTTATCATTTTATTAATTTTAAATTTTAGGTACAAAAATTCAGATGTAAGTCATTATACTCAACTTGTATGGGCCGACACTTACTTAGTAGGTTGCGCTAGAATATGTTTTCAAAAAGCTGGGAACGGTCAAATTATTTATAGAGAACACTTTTTCTGCAACTATGGGCCATCGGGAAATATTCCAGGACAACCTGTTTATAAGATAGGAGAACCATGCAGTGCATGTTTTGAAGGAACTGGATGTACTAACCCAGAATATCCTGCTTTATGTGGAAATGAACTTATAAACGAAACTAATTTCATGAGACCGAAAAAAAAACAAAGAGCTTTGAAGGCAAATAATTTAGGAAATCATATGATGAAAACATATTGTGTTAATACTAATTGCTTAATTATTTACACAGTTTTGTTATATTTTCACGAACAATATATTACTAATTTATTGTGTTATTTAAATTGTTTCTGGTACAAATTTTGACTGCTTAGATTGACATAGTGAACAACAGACACTAAAATTACCTTTCTGAAAAATTTGATTAAGTTTGTTTTTACATAACCATGAACAGACGATATATGAATATATATATTTGTTGTCTTTATACTTTTAAAATAAAATAGAAGATTCTCGGATGTATGGACATAGATTGTTGGTAATCACTACTCTCGTATGAAAAGGGGCAGAAAATTTCAAGACAGCCGAGAAGCTTCGGATCCGCAAAATGACGACGGCGCTGTTTCATCCTCATGTGGGACTTTGCATTGGGTATAATCCATTATCTCGCAGTCGTGCCCTGTCAGCTATAGACAAGGCAGGAGTAGCGACATCTCGACGGATCACTCAATAACACCAGACCACAAGACCAACACAAACCAACAATATTGTATAAAACCAATATGTGATGAAGCGACGGTAAAATAAAAATATTAACAATGTTGGTTTGTGTTGCTCTTGTGTTATTGAGTAGCCGTCGATATGGCGGTAAGGGACGACAGCGACATGATGAATTGTACCGAATGTAACGGCCTGATGAGTCCCATATGATGGAGTAACAGCGCAGTCGTCATTTTCCGGACCCCGAGCTTCCTCGTTGTCTTGGATTTCTCCGCACTTTTTAATATGAGAGTAACATTTACCAACAATTTATGTCCGTATTGACGAGAATTTTCTATTTTATTTGAAAATTTATCTGAATAAAACGACTTGTGGATAGCATGCTTCATGTATCTAGTTTTGATATATTTCTATTTTTATTTTACCGAAGTGCTATCACATGGTGGCTTTATAAATTACTGTTGGTGTGTGCTTTTAGCAAATAACCAAATAATAATTCGAAAATTTCAGCTACGAAGGTTAAAATTAACTTTTAAAAAAAAGCTAAACAACCTAATAACCCTATGCAGAAACGGAAAAAGAAGAGTAAATCGCAACAGATTCAAACAACGACTCTATTATGACCTCTTACACAGAACTTGCTCTTGTGTTATTCAGCGATCCGAAGTCTGCTGTTTTTTCACTTTGCAATATGCAATTTAAGTTGAAAAGAATTTCTTTAAAATATATTTTTGTCTCAGAAACTAAAAAATGATTTTTTTTTTTAATTTTCAAATTTCTCTTTTATTATTAACATACATTCTCGGCTATACGAACATAGATTGCTAGTATGTATATCCGCACAGATAAAAATTTTCTATTTTATTTTAAAATTACGGAAGCGATAACTTATCTCTTTTTAACATGCAGAAACCAACTGAAAAAGGAATTTGCATTTAATTTTATATTCTGAACCAAAGTAACTTTAAGCAAACGTTGAAAATATTAAATAGGGTCAATCCGTAGGATTATATATCGTTCACAAAAGTTTTTGAGTAGCATAAAACGATAACTGCAGGCCTTGAAGATATCAAAGATGATCCGCATCCTGAACAACCACCAGCATTAACTGACAATGATCACATCGCTATCATCAGTGTCTGGTTTCTTTAAACGTAAAGTTAGGGAATCAATCGAAATTTGTAAATATCTAAATAACATTAATAGAGATACAGGTTACAGTCTATATCGCACCTGTAAATCGATTGTAACTCTGGATCACGGTTCGCTGAACTCCAGTCGGGTATAAATACCGAGCTGTTGCTCCTCGATAGTCATTCAGTGTTCTAATCTCGTGGAGTAAAGATCCCTGAAGATGCCTCGTGCAATCGTAGGTGAAACGTCAGATAATAATTCCAATTTGACACAGTTTAATCCCAAGAACAATGATTTTCAACTTGACCAAAACCGTGAAAGCTTTCGTTCTTTATGTGAGCTTATTTATTATAACTTTTGTCAGAAGTTTGTACAATAAAATTACTTGGGTATTCTGCCATGTTTGGAAATTATGCCTTCTATTAAACATTTATAAGGAAGAATTGCCACTGATTCCACAGCAGTTTTTCCGCCAAGTTTTATCATCTTAGCTGTAATTCCGTCTTCCCCAGATGCTTTAACGTTTTCATTTGGGATAATGCTAGTTCTACCGCTTGTATGGTGATTTCTAGAAGGTCATCGGAGCCCACATTGAGAAACGTTTTATCAGCTGCAACGATTTTTTGCGGAATGTTTTCTGTATACAAAGTACTGTAGAATTTCTCAACAATATCCTCTTAATCTCCTTTAGCTTACTTAATCTTTCCGTTTGTGTCCTTTAGTTGGTGGATTTGAAGGCAGCCATTGTTGTTAAGTGTTCTAAGAATCTTCATATTTTTGTGGTTTTCAATGGTTGCTGTTAACATTTTTGTGTTATACTCTCTTAAATTATCTCTAGTTTTCTTTTTCATGGTTTTATTAATTTCATTGTACTCTAGAGTCCTTTTTTCCAATTTTCTTCTCCTCGTCATGAGCTCTCTAGTCTCCTTCCTTATTTTTGAATCATTCTTTCTGGCAATGGTATATATATTTTTGGCAACCATTTTAATATCATTACTTATTGTATTTTCTAAGATATTTATATTCAAGTTATTCAGTGCTTCTCTATCAGATAATTTCTTACCGAGTCCAATTCGGAATTTTTGCTATTTTTCTAGTATTGTTTTTGATGTTAGAAATCGTTGTTTTTTTTATTAATTTGCGTCGTTCTTTTTTTATGTTTTTCTCTATTCTAGCTCTTATCAATCCATGGTCGCTACCAGTATCAAAATGATTCAATACCGATACATGCTTTACAGTAAAATATTGGATCGTTGAAACTGAACAATTATATTTTAATATCGGCAACATCTCGAAACTCGGATCATCATAGTGGCGTTTGTGTATATGTACGAGAGTGTCAGTGAGGTTAAAGATATAAATAAACTCTCCATAATGACCGAAGTGGGATGTGCTAGAAATGAATTAAATATGAACAATTAGAATTTTGTATTTACTTCTATCCATAGGCCTCCTAGTGATGGTGTCGTGTTGTTTCTATTGGTTTTGTATGTTTTTTTTTGTCTAGAAGCATGTCCGAGTGTTCATTATTCGTTTTATTAGGTGATTTTAATATAGACACTTTAATGTATTCTAAAGGCAAGTACGACTATGTGATTTAATTGATATTTTAGTTTTATATCATTGATTAATGAACCCACAAGAGTCACTGAATGTTCCCAAACTTGTATAGTAAATTTATTAAATGTGACCAAAACTGATCAATTTAGGTATCTCTGATTATTTTAGTCAAATAGTTAAAGCCCGAATACTCCTATCACAGAGATTTGTCGCACAGAAATATTACATATTAGCAAATATTAAGTGCTAGCTCTTTGGAGGATGTATATGATGATGGCTTTGTAAATAATAAATGACAATAATTTCTGAAAAAATTTTAAAATGCCTTGGAAAGTTATTTCCTGTAAAAAAGAAGATAATATCGGATAATCATTGTGCATGAAGAACAAAAGCTCGATTTCCTTAAAGAAAGAGTTGCATTGTAACTATATTCGTAAAAAATCCTCGATATAAACAAATTTATATTAATTATAATAGGACCTATAAAAATTTTTAAAAGAAAAAAATAGCTTTTTCAAACAAAAAATAGATAAGAAATTAAAAATATGCATTTCCATAATGACAGCTCAATACAAGCAAATGAATCTAATAGATTTTTTATAATTATGTCTTTGATTATTCCTGCGATTTTAGTAACAAAAAAAAACTAGAGGTTTTTTTCCGGAATATTTAAAGCTTGCCCTGGAATGGTACATTTTTTAAAAGGGTAATCGGAAGGAATGGCACGTTATCACCCAATACGTTTATTATCAGCATTCTCTAAGATTTTAGGGGTAGCCATAGCCAAGAGATTTCTAAGTTGCGTTGAATCTCAAAAGCTAGTTTCCTAATCTCAATATGGAATTTTTAAAGGCCGTAGTAGGGATACTGCCTTATATTCGTTTACCAACTTACTATAGGTGGACTGGAAGAAGGTGACTTGAGACATCCTTTTCGACCTGTCACAAGCATATGATTATCTATTTTTTATTAACAATGATATAAGTACTCTTAAAAATACTGTTCTGAAAAATCTTAACAACATTTACGAATCTTTGAATAGCTAGATGCTTATATTGAATATTAAAAACTGATTTTTAAGAGTTCCATCTCCAACACACGTGACAAAATAACATATAATTCCTTCGATTTCGAATTTGCCACAGATTGTAAAATACTTGGTGTACACCGAAATCAACATTTAAATTATAGTGATAAATATTGATAAATATCGTCTGAATTAAACACTGCTTGCTGTGTTATTAGAGTTTTATATAAACATGCGAATATAAATGTAGTAAAACAAGCGTAGTATGGTAATGTATTTCCAATTTTGAAAGACGGCATAATTATGTAGGACTTACTAAATATTCAACATATATTGGTCATACAGAAAGGGACTTTATGAATAACGCTAAAGAAGGGCATGCACGATTATTGTAATGGTTCTTTTAAAAATAAATCTATACTTCCCACAAAATAGTAATAAAGTTAAATAAACGTTCGAATACACTTGTTTCGCCTGCCAAGAACGTTAAACACTTATTTAAGATATAAAATACTAATATCTTATCTAGTTTCAAAACTGACTTTATGTGACATTGGAAATAAAAAACTTTGTTAACAAATTTAATATCTTTAATGTTATTACAGATGGGCAGGTGGAAGCTCTGGCAATTTCCTTATGTAACCAACATCGATATTTACCTTGTCGTATGTAAAATACCCTTTCTGATTCAAAAATAAAACATAGGATTTACAATTGAAAAAAATATCAATGACGTCTTTGCTCTTTTTGAGTTACTCTATATATTTCCGTTTCATCCAAAAAAAAATTCTAACGTAACGAATTATATATTTAGATACAATTTTCGGAAGAAGAAATATGGGAAAAGAAAAATGATTTATCAAAAAGTGGTACATTGTTCTCAAATAAACCAAAATCTAAAAGCATACTGTTAATGGCTACTATAAATTAATTATTAAATCTTGCCGCTAATTTATCATTCGACAATGCATTGCTCTCAACAACAATTGTAATATTATCTCCTATATCATTTTTTTGAATACATTATATACATTGCCACATTGCCTTAGATTTATTATTAGCACTTAAGATTTTATTATCATTCTTGTCACGTATATAACATTAATTTGTTTACTAATACCGAGAAACTTTCTATGAAATTTAGGTAACTCTATGAACATAATTACTCCTTATTTTATTCGGGCAAGCTCAGGATTTCATTTATCTTGTTATTTTATGCTTTGAGGAATAATATATTTTGAGAGGAAACGATAAATCAAAATAATAAGAAACAATTTTCACAAAAATATTAAAAGCATGATTTGGAGATGTTAGTATTAAAATTGAAACCTTCAAATCATAGAAAGCTCTTTTTTCCATTATCGACCATGCAAAAATCTATTTTAAGAAAAATAACGATCTGAAACGAATATAGTTAAAATCTTGCTGCAATATTTAGCTAAATTATTTACTAAAAAATTTCCATACAGTTAATCGACTTTCTTTTTCTTCCGGGTCCGTCCTTATGCCGGATGCTCATTGTGCTTATCCTAGGTTTACAACCACTCTGTTAACCTAACCTACTGGAGTAATTTGTACAGGTCTACTAAGAAGTGAGTATGTACTTCTCTGGGTTCCAGGTTTGTTGACCCGAAGGTTCCCTGTCGTCTTCTTTTGGGTGATTTATAGTCATATGTGATATGCTTTACCGTTTTTTCGGCTTGCCCACATAGTCTGCAGCCGAAGTCTCCATTATACAGGTTCATTTTATTCAGATGTACTTTGACGGTCATGTGTCCCGTCAATATACCTGTAATAGCTCTTAATTGATTTCTGCTCATTTGGAGTAGTGTCTTTTCGAATTTCGGATAATGGTTTTCAATAAATAGCTTGCCGTGATTAAATCCCTGTCTGATTTGTTTGACCGCTTTCCGGGCCGCACACCGCGGCACCTCGAAACCCGGTTCTTGACCAATATATTGAGATGATGAGCCAGCTCTCGCTGGCTCGTCAACTTTTTCGTTTCCATGTATACCTTCGTCTCCTGGTACCAATTTTAGCATAATTCTGTTATCCTTTGCTAGAGTTGTGAGTTCACTCTGACATTCCCAGACTAATCTAGATTATACCTTTTGGCCCTTAAAGACCTTCAGGGCTGCTTGGCTGTCAGAATAAATGTAAATTTGCTTCCCTTTATAAGTTCTTCTTTTTATCTCATCTGTACATTGTAAAATTGCACACATTTCTGCCTGGAACACTGTTGGGAAATTCTCCAAGGGAGGAGTTATTTTTTTCCTCGGTTGTAATCCATATATTCCAGCTCGGGTACCCTCACTGGTTTTTGAACGGTCACTGTACCAGATAGTTGTACCAGAAAATGTTTCCGGTTTTCCTCTTTTACTCGCCATTCGATCTTCTATTATGACCTCGAACGGTATATTATAGCGATAGCTCGTTTGTGTCTATTTCTAACTCTGGGCTCCTGGTTTTGTTCCATATAGTTTTGTGTCCAGTCCACGGCTTTTGTGTTATTGGCGTTGAGTTATTGGCGGTGAGTGGTATAGCCGATGAGCCCCATTCTCACCTCTCCCTAAATCACTAAGTATAGCGGAGGTAAATCCAGAATGCACAACACTGCCGAAGTGGGGGTCGATTTCGTGGCCCCCGTAATGCTCAAGCAGGCGACTCTCTGTATGCCGCCTAGCTTTGTCATGGTTATTCTTTGCATTATCTTGGGTCACCAGATCGAGGCAGTATATGTGATGACTGATCTCACCACGCTAGTGTACAGCCAATGTACCATCTTCTGTGAGAGACCCCATGTTTTCCGACATAATTTTCGCACAAACATATAGATTGAAAATCATGGCTCTTGGGTTTTGACCGTGTCAAATTGGGATTATTATCCGACGTTTTGCCTACGATTGCACGAGACATCTTCAGGGATCTTTATTCCACGAGATTAGAACACTGAATGACTATCGAGGAGTAACAGCCCGGTATTTATACCCGACTAGTGCTCAGCGATCCGTGATCTAGCGTTGCAATCGATTTGCACGTCTGATGTAGACTGTAGCCTGCATCTCTATTAATATTATTTATTTATTATATGTATATGAATGAATAAAGACCGGGCTGTTGCTCCTCGATAGTCATTCAGTCAATTTGTCCAGATCAACCTTTAGTCCAAAATTAGCCCCAGGTATTTTACTTCCCTGGAAAGTAGTATTGTCTTTCCTTATAGGATGATGAGATCGAGATCCTCTAGCTTTCTTTATTTTGCGAAGGAGATAAGGACAGTCTTTTTGGAACTTATATTAGGTCCTTCCTATTCTGATAAACTTTCTGACCCTGACCCTGAAAGCCAGCTACATTATCTCTCTTACAGTCATATTAAATTTACCTTGGGTTAAGATTACCAAGTCATCTGCATATCCTAGTACAGAGTGACCATCCCTGCTCAGGATTCGCAAGAGCCAAACTATCACTAGGTTCCAAAGCGGTATGGAAAGAACTCCCCCCTGTAGGCATCCTCCAGTCACCCGTGCCAGCAACGTTTCGTCAAGCAGTTCTGTGTAGACAACCCTATCTTTTAACATGTTCTCGATTCAGCTGGAACAGGTCTCTTCTAAATTTACGTCCCTTCTATATCTAGAAATATTCCTAGAAGCACTTCTCCATTTTCCAGCGTATTTTCCACTTTGCTGACCAGTCCGTGGAGCGCTATCTCTGTTCACTCTCGGTCCTATACGCATGCTGGTTCTGATGAAACAGACTGTTTTCCATTGAATCATCCCTAACATGCCTGTCTAACAGCTTCTCGGGAATGTTAAGGATAAATGACATTAGACTTACCGGTCTAAACGCTTTTGCTGTTAAATAGTTTGGTTTCCCAGGTTTCTCAATAAATGCTACCCTAGTTAACCTCCCTATTTTTGGAATATATTCTACAGCCAAAGTGGCCCTTAATATGTAACAATGTTTGCTAATTAGCAGGTCTGGTCCCTGCTGTAGCATTGCCTAATAAATCCCATCCGGTCCCGGCAAGTTATATGGTTTAAATGAGTTAATCGACTTAGTGGATTGTTTAGTTTGAATGTGAAATTGTAGGTATTACATTACATTAACATTCAAATCTCCTCCGATTATGAAAAGGAACCTTTCTTTTGAAAAAAAAAGTTCCAATACGATCAGTAGCTTCGGATATATAACATTTATGCATTGGCTTCATTGTTAAAAATACCTTAGAATTTTCTAAAAATACAAAGAAATGCCGACAAATAAATCGAATTTATACATGCTTTCTCAGGATTCAATACGACGTCTAAGTTTTTTGATTAAAGGAAAGATATAGTTAAAGCTCTCTAAAAAGACCAAACACTATCTGCAGCAGCTCTAGTTTTTAAAAAGACTGATGCAGATAGAAGTGATATAGCCGAAGTAAGTCAAAATATCGGTACCTAGCTACTAGTTAAACAAGAAAAGATATTTATGTTTTAATGGAAAATCGTTTTAAAAATCCTCTAACTTATCTTCGCTGCCACCCAGTGAACTCTTTGCGAACGAGCATTCCTATAGAGTATAATATCAGGCTTAGACTTGACTCGACAATGATGTTACCAAAGTACTTATAACACTTCGTATACCTCTCATTGTCGATAACCCTTTGCAAGTTATGAGCTGTAAATGTAAAAGAGGGTGTCAAAAAAGTTGCGTCTGTTTGAAGCATGGATTACGTTGGATAGATTATTGTTCGTTGTACCTTGGGCATGACAGGTATTATCGACATCAATGCAATTCAACTAAATGAAGACGATAGTAATAATGATTAATTATCGATAACACAGATATTACTGAAATAATGTCGAATTCACCCGAACCTATTTCAGGAGAACTCGAGAAAATAAGTCTGAATTGTCAAGGGATAATAGCTCCTCAGAACATAATTATCTTTGTAGAGCAAAAAAACTCCGCTAAATAATGTAATGTAATATTTTATTCTGATTACCTTTATGTACTTTTATTAATTTTGTAATATATAATATATAATTTTTTAACTGTAGAATTAACTGTTAATTAAGGTAATAATTTTATATATTGCAAAAGTTGCACGTATGCGTGCATCCTGTTCTTTAGCCCAAAGTTCGAATTTATAGATAAAAACAGATTTTTACAAATACTTAAAATAAGAGTAAAACATAGTTTTCCATGTAATAAAATATTAACACGAAATGCGAAGAATAAATGTGTTCATAATAATTATATAGAAAAGTACAATAAGTATACAACAACACGTATCTCGGAAGTATACAGATTGCACATTTCAAAGTAAAAAATTCGATTACTTTGCTTCATGGCACATCGAATTAAAAAAATTATCGTAAATGGTCGTATAGATGTCAAGATGTTTTACAGAGCGGTGCGATTTTGAATTCAATTTCAGTTTTGGTGTTGAGGCTGCTGCTCGCTGCCTGTTATCGCCAATATCGCCTACTAGCTATCTCGCTTCAATTCACGAGCATTTTTAGAAATTTTAAGGCCTTTTCAAAAACAATGCATACGTCAAATCTAAGCTTTATATTAATAAAGTACTTAAAAAAACAATCCAATGGTTAAAAATTATCCCTACATATTGTGTCTTTCAGCAAAAAACAAGCTTTGAAAATCGAAGCTACTGAGCGAACTTAATTGAAAAGAAGGTCTCTCCATCATACCATATATGTATACAACAACACAATAATGTGGATAAAACCACTGCTATTACATCTCACACGGAGGAATCCATGAAAGTCGCATAACCATATATATGCCATCCGGTGGGAAGTCGGCCAAGCCGCGTTCAGTATTCCATGCTTCCTTCTGATCTGTCCTTTGCACAAACAGGTGCATATCGGTACCTTGATGAGCCTAGTAAGAGACGAAACATGTGCCTCTGCCGTATCGCTGTGGCGGGGAGGGTAAGTTCTTAACTTTCTTCTCGATATGGTGGTACAGGTAGGCTATCATCTCGATGGTGGTGCAAAGATATGATGGAGTAAAGTTTGCATTTGCTGTTCGCTTTTTACTTCATTTACTCGCCGAGTTGCATATAGTTGTACGTTTATAATCACTGCTATTACATCTCACACGGAGGAATCCATGTAAGCCGCATAATATATATATATATATATATATATATATATATATATATATATATATATATATATGTTATATCGTAGGTTTTCACGGATGGTAGAATGAATAGTTTGGTTATTCCGGGTTTCAATCCGGTCGTTCAAAAACCAGCCAGACAAGACATAACGCAAATTTTGAAATCAAGCCGACCTCCCAACTCAAACTTAACGCGAGCTGAACATCAAGACCTCTCATCCTTAAAAAATAATAAGGAAATAATAATATTACCAGCAGACAAAGGAAATGTCACGGTTGTAATGAACACCAACGAATACATGCAAAAAATATCAGAAATTCTCAAAGACGCCTCTTACAAACAAACCAACAGAGATCCAACGAGATACCTTGAAAAAACTACCAAAGCCAAGATCAAAGCCTCAAAACTAGACCCAGAAACTGAAAAATCTATAATACCAAGAGAAAAATCAAGCAGATGTCCAAAACTGTCTGGCTTACCAAAAATACACAAAACAAATGCACCACTCAGACCAGAAGTAAGCGCCGTGGGATCTGCTACACAAAAACTGGAAAATTATCTAGCAAGTATCATGCAACCAAGAGTCGAACTGGCTGATTCTTTCGTGAAAAATTCCGAACATCTGACTAAAATGATCAAAAACATTCACCTCGAAGAAAATGACATCTTAGCAAGCCTCGACATAAAATCGCTATATCCAAGCATACCACTGGATGAGACTTTGGAAAAAATCGCCATGAAGGAAGATTTTCCAGCCTACACAATTGAACTTGCAGAACACTGCCTAAAGAACACATACTTCATGTTCAATAACCAAATATACAAACAAACAGATGGCGCACCTATGGGATCCTCGCTTTCACCAGTCATAGCCAAACTATTTATGATATATTTCGAACAAGAGGCACTGCAAAAGGCACCTTTAAAACCGAAATTTTGGAAACGCTATGTTGATGATATTTTTATAATATGGCCACATGGAAAAGAACACCTGGACGATTTCCTCATATACCTGAACAATATTTACCACAGAATCCAATTCACGCTAGAAATCGAACAAGAAAAGAAACTTCCTTTTTTGGACTTGCTATTAACTAGGAAACTCAACAACACCCTGGGCTTTAGCGTATATCGGAAATCCACGCATACTGACCGATATCTCAATGCAGCGTCACATCATCATCCCTCTCAAAAGCAGGCAGTAGTCAACACATTAGTATCAAGATCTCTCCGCCTAACAGAACTTGATACAAAACAAGACGAAATAAGACACATTTCAACAGCTCTAGAACGGAATGGTTTCTCACAATCAGATATAAAGAAAGGCAAGAGAAGACTACAACAAAGACCAAAGACCAAGATCAAACAAGAAACAAAGCCATAATACCATACATAAAAGGAATAACAGACAGAATCGGAAGAATCTTAAGAAAACACGACATACAGCCCATATTTAAACCACAAAAAACAATAGCCAACATTCTGGGAAATTCCAAAAACAAGACCAACCTTGAAAATCATGGCGTTTATAGAATTCCATGTGCAGATTGCCATCAAACTTATATAGGACAAACAAACAGGCGCATATCAGCAAGAATCCAAGAACATAAAAATAGCCTCAAAAATAAACCGACAATCTCAGCCCTATTTCAAGATCACCAAACAACCGGACATACCATCGACTTCGAAAAAACAAAAGAAATAGCACCAGTACAGAACTACAAGGTACGCGTCATAAGAGAGGCCCTAGAAATCGAAAAAGGGGGACAGCTAACTAAACGAGACGATGCTATAAATGTTCCAACTACATGGAAAACATTAATAAAGAATCAAGTAAGAAAACAACAAAAATCAACTAGTACACGACATACCAGCATACAAGAACAAAATATATCGCACTCGGCAGAGGGGAGGAGCCTGCGAAGCCGCTCATCCAATCAGGAAACGAGCCAACTAAACAAAATTCGAAATCCATCAGAGGCTAACATCAGTTCTCAGCGAGTAACGAGACGAACCGCACTTGAAAATGCCAAATGAGATTTTGGCGAAACGTCGTGAAAACGATTTTTTGAATGAACGGATTGAAACCCGGAATAACCAAACTATTCATATATATATATATATATATATATATATATATATATATATATATATATATATATATATATATATATCTGTGCAAAGGACAGATCGGAAGGAAGCATGCACATACTGAACGCGGCTTCTCCGACCTCCCGCCGGATGGCGTATATATGTTAATGCAGATTTCACGGATTCCTCCGTGTGAGATGCAATAGCAGTGGATATATCCACATTATGCCGTTGTAGTGCTGAAATCACATTCAGCAAACATACAACTATATGCAGCTCCGCGTATGAATGAAGTAAAATGCGAACAGTAAATGCAAACTTCTCTCCATCATATCCTTTCTGTGTTAGAGGTTGCACAGTTAGAATAAATTGTTACAAAACGCAATTTACCCTATTCCACCACCATCGAGATGATGGCCTACCTGTACCACCATACCGAGAAGAAAGTCAAAACTTACCCTCCCCGCCACAGTGGTACGGCAGAGGTACATGTTTCGTCTCTCTACAACGGCATAATGTGGATATATTCACTGCTATTGCATCTCACACGGAGGAATCCGTGAAATCGGCGTTAACATATATACGCCATCCGGCGGGAGGTCGGAGAAGCCGCGTTCAGTATGTGCATGCTTCCTTCCGATCTGTCCTTTGCACAGCCAGGTGCATGTCGGTACCCTGATGAGCCTAGTAGAGACGAAACATGTACCTCTGCCGTACCACTGTGGCGGGGAGGGTAAGTTTTGACTTTCTTCTCGGTATGGTGGTACAGGTAGGCCATCATCTCAATGGTGGTGGAATAGGATAAATTGCGTTTTGTAACAATTTATTCTAACTGTGCAACCTCTAACACAGAAAGGATATGATGAAGAGAAGTTTGCATTTACTGTTCGCATTTTACTTTATTGATACGCGGAGCTGCATATAGTTGTATGTTTGCTGAATGTGATTTCAGCACTACAACGGCATAATGTGGATATATCCACTGCTATTGCATCTCACACGGAGGAATCCGTGAAATCCGCATTAACATATATATGCCATCTGGCGGGAGGTCGGAGATGCCGCGTTCAGTATGTGCATGCTTCCTTCCGATCTGTCCTTTGCACAGCCAGGTGCATGTCGGTACCCTGATGAGTCTAGTAGAAACGAAACATGTACCTCTGCCGTACCACTGTGGCGGGGAGGGTAAGTTTTGACTTTCTTCTCGGTATGGTGGTACAGGTAGGCCATCATCTCGATGGTGGTGGAATAGGATAAATTGCGTTTTGTAACAATTTATTCTAACTATGCAACCTCTAACACAGAAAGGATATGATGGAGAGAAGTTTGCATTTACTGTTCGCATTTTACTTCGGTCATACGCGGAGCTGCATATAGTTGTATGTTTGCTGAATGTGATTTCAGCACTACAACGGCATAATATGGATATATCCACTGCTATTGCATCTCACACGGAGGAATCCGTGAAATCCGCATTAACATATATACGCCATCCGGCGGGAGGTCGGAGAAGCCGCGTTCAGTATGTGCATGCTTCCTTCCGATCTGTCCTTTGCACAGCCAAGTGCATGTCGGTACCCTGATGAGTCTAGTAGAGACGAAACATGTACCTCTGCCGTACCACTGTGGCGGGGAGGGTAAGTTTTGACTTTCTTCTCGGTATGGTGGTACAGGTAGGCCATCATCTCGATGGTGGTGGAATAGGATAAATTGCGTTTTGTAACAATTTATTCTAACTGTGCAACCTCTAACACAGAAAGGATATGATGGAGAGAAGTTTGCATTTACTGTTCGCATTCTACTTCATTCATACGCGGAGCTGCATATAGTTGTATGTTTGCTGAATGTGATTTCAGCACTACAGCGGCATAATGTAGATATATCCACTGCTATTGCATCTCACACGGAGGAATCCGTGAAATCCGCATTAACATATATATGCCATCCGGCAGGAGGTCGGAGAAGCCGCGTTCAGTATGTGCATGCTGCCTTCCGATCTATCCTTTGCACAGCCAGGTGCATGTCGGTACCCTGATGAGTCTAGTGTTTCGCGCCAAATTTTTCTGTTACAATGGTAGTTTATTCCACGAAACAAAAAGAACAGATTATTAAGTGGTATTATTCTGGTAAATAATCGGCGGATTTGCATTTACTTGCGAAAATCATCCTGTTCCTTGAAAATTTAGAATTTCGGAAATTATTAAAAAATTTGAGACCGGTTGTCTAAAAATTTGTAAAAAATGCATTGATAATAATGAGGAGCAATCGGTTCCTCAAATTACAGAAGAACGAGCAAATCGGGAGATTGACGTTTGTAGTTTAGCAGAAATTAATTTTCCTTGCAATTGTACCGTAATAGCCGAAATACTTAATATGAACGCTCGAACAGTTTGGAATATTTTAAAGCGGAAAAATATCGCTGTTACAAATTGAGAATAACTCGAGAAATTTTTCCGAAAGACCAGGAAACACGTATGGTCTTTTGTGAGCACATGATAGAAAGGGCTAATAGGGATATAACCCCTGAAGTTTTGGCAAATATTCGAACCATATTTACAATAAACTGGGTTATTGTCTCGCTCAAAGTGGAGGCCTGTTTGAACACCTCTTGTAGACTTTTAAGTGTTTTGGTTGATTTAAATTGAATTTAATTATTTGTTTATTTATTTACAATTACTGAACGTGTTACTTTTATTTTTTACCAAAATAAAAGTTTATTTTTGAGAATGATTTTTTATTTTAAAGTGGTCTATTAGCTTACTAACTTAAAAATTACCGTTGCGATTCACTAGTATTTTTATTGGAATAAATGTTTATTTTGTAACAGAAATATCAATTTTCTTTACGCTCAACTCCCAACAAAAACTATTGGTTTTTGTATTTCGACCATTTGATGTATTTAAAACAATCAATGTATCAAATTGTCATTAAATATTACAAATTCCGTCGATTACATTATAAGTTTAGACGAAAAGTAAATATACCCTCTCATTCATTTCAAGGTACTGCTCGTCTTCGCCTCGCACGGAAGTTAGCGGGGGTAATATAAAACGGCCAAAATAATTTCTAGTTAAGAAATTTAAAATAGAAGGTTGACTATAGTAACGTTTCTATTAAACCTTGGTAATATGAACGGCCAGTCTTTTCTTTCTAAAATTTCGTCTCAGGTCAGTCAGTTACATTTGTGCGCCGCTCTTCTATTTGACATTGGATTGTCGAGAAACAAATATCAATGATTACAAAAATTGGGCTAAACAAAAAGGCAGTAATATATTTTCACCATACTCTGGTGTCTAAAATACAAAAAAAAAGCATGTTATCCACATGACGAGTATCTAACTTTTACTAAATCAAAAGCCGAGGTTAAATTCCAAGGACTGGACGATACAGTGGATCGAATTATATTTCTTTAATTAGACACCCTTGAACAAATCGATAAATTAGATTTGTAGATATGAGTTTTATTTGCAAATAGGGCTTCGATGGAACGTCAGGTTAGAGCCAGTACAAAATGAAATTCACTGATCCGAATATTTCCGATACAAACTTATTCCTAACCTCTCTTATTCCACTTCAATTGGCAGGTATTAACACGCAAACTCAACAAGAACAGATTGTGTTGTATAATTCCAAACCCTCCTCTACTATGAATTGCGGGTCTCTGAAATTTGAATTTATTAAGAAAACTGAACAAAAGTCTTTAACGAAAATAGAAAATTATGAGCTCAAACCAGACAACTTGCACCATATAAAAGAGTTCTCTTTGCCACCCAAGCTTCAGTACAGTACAACTTATCTATGACGATGATAGACGGCTAGGTGAATGCTTTGGCTGGAGCGTAATTGGTCCAACGTTGTTACCTCTGCCAATCAACATCTCAGTTCAACAACATTGATACTGTGTCCCAGTAAATACAGAGTATTTCAAGCTACAGCTATTATAACAAGAGTAAAGCGAAAACTGATCCTCCGGTTTCCCGTCATTTTGCAAACTATTGGAAGCGGACATTAAACTGCAATAGAGAAGATTTAGGAATACAAACTTCAAACAGCAAGATTATTCTTCAAAAGATGTTCTTAGTACAACATGCCAACAGGAATCCACAAATTATTTACTCCATTGACCAGACATCATAGCATTTGCAATATTACCTATAGGTAAACTATCGAAAGATGCACAAAAATCAACGGACAAGTTAAAAGAAACTATCGCCTAGACTTTGCCCGAAAATCTTCTCGAGAAAAATATGGAGAATGTGTTCCAAAACTTTTGGCGTCGATGGATCCACTATTTTTGACATCGTAAGGATTGGAACAACAATTCGTACGTATTGGAGAATGAGAAAAGAGCTGTTAACAAAGAAGGCAATGATTAAAAAGTTCATTATATTATTTTTATTACAGTCGTATTATTTATTCATTTGTGTAAATCAATAAATATTATATTACTTACAAATTATCTGCATTGGTATTTGTTAAGAAGTCATAAGCATAGAAGAAAAAGTACTTTTGCCTTTTTAACGATTATCGATATCCACTTATTTATTATTATAGTATTATTTTTAAAATGCACCTTGAACTCAAGCGTAATATTTTATTCATGGAAATACAATTATTCTTTTTATTTTATTTTTAAATTGCATATTTAACAGCTATTAAACCACATTAGACGTTTTTCGAATTTATTTTCATTATAATATTAAATCCGTGCTTTCAAACTACTGTGTTTGTACGACCTCGCCAACCATCTTTACTGGAAACCAGAAAGCAAGCTTCGATAAAAGAGTATACTTTATTTCACGTCTTCAACATGGCTAAACGGGTTGTCCTGAACTCAAAGCTTTTGGGAGGGGGGGGGGCGATCGCAAGCATACAGACTCCTATACTCTATTCAAGAACTAGAGAGAGTAATAAAACTGTTACCGAAACCTCTAACGTACCTGCTCCAGTGCCGTAAATCTAATTATATTTCATTATATTTAAATATATTTTATAAATTTACTGCAACATAGAATTTCTGATAGTTTAATTTAATTTCTGTCAGTGAGCAAAGTACAACTTACAGTTTTTTCTTAGTGATTTATCTTGTTTGCGTTTGTTTTTATATATTATTTGAGATTAGTGAGATACCCAAAAGATATGGCTTTCACCTCTATATTTATTCCAAAATCGTTAAACCAGGGCATTTTTTCCTCAACGAAAAACTTATTACGATGAATGTTTATGATGCCTTAAGATATCAGTATCTAGATAATAATGTTAAAAGCTCTGTTGAGATATGTTCCAACATGACAGGAGTTGAAAAATCTACTATGTACCGAATACTGAAGAAGAAAAAACGACTCGAATTGTGAGTACTCCCAAGCCACATTCGATCACAGGCAAACGAAAAACCTCGTTGGAAGAAGAGATGAAATCTGCAATTAAAGAGGTTGTATATACATTTTATTATGAGAAGCAGATCCCAACCATCTACAAAATTCTAACTAAAATCATTGAAGATGGAGATTTACCTGAAATTAAAAGAACTGATCTCTGGAAATTGCTCAGAAAACTTAATTTTTGCTGGGAAAAACCAGATAGAAAATCTGTTTTTATAAATCGTCCGGAAACTGTTCGTTGGAGACGTAAATATCTCTCTTAAGTAAAAGGTAGAGTTGCTAGAAATAACACAATTAATAAAATTAGTAATTTAACTAAACTTTTGAAAGATTTTTTTGAATAAAGTTACTGCGGAAAATTGGGAAAAATCCATATAATAAAAGAATAAAACAAAATGTGAGAACTCGATCTCATAATCGATAAGATAGAGGAACCAATTATAATTAATTTTAGCGAAGATAGTTTCACTGACTTTGATTAGGAATTAGATACGTAATGTTTACTAGTGTAAACACAATTTATGATTTAAACTTTTTTTTGTTGTATTTTATTGTTTAATGTTGTTTATATGTTTTTTTATTTTTTTATAAATTTTTATTTTAGTGTGTCCCACTCTTTAATTTTATATATATTTAATTCTAATTAGCCGTAAGCTTTTTATTATTTTATTATTGTGTTTGTGTCCTTTTCTTAAGCGTGTAGAATTAACATGTTTATCTTATTTTTTTGGGGCTATCGTATTTCCATATATAAAAGTAAATTAAATTAAGATATCAGTACAATAGAAATAAAAATAAGTAGGTCTAATTTTAATTACAACATAAAAAAAAAGTAATTACATTTGAATCCGTTTTTAGTGTTTAAGTGTAATTCTGCAGATGGTTTAAGAAATAAATAAACTGAAACGTCAAATACCCTAAAAATGTTTTTAATTAATAATAAAATGACCGATAGCCCCAAAAATATTTTATTATTATATGGACGAATTAATTTTTGTTTAACTTTTTGTATTTTTGACAATGGATATTTTGTAAGTATTTAAATTATAACTTAGAATTTTTTGAGAGAATAATCCTACGTTGTGGTGTATTATTATAGACCGGTATTTTTGATTATAAAATTTCTAACCCATTCCTATGAAAAATATATGTGTCTAACAAATTTTGCTAAAAACACCGGACTAAAGAACTCAGGTAGTTTGCGAAGAGAAAAAGAGTAAAAAATGATTTATTACTCTCTCTAGTTCTTGAATAAACTATATTATAAGAGGAAAAATCGGGTCCATTTTCCTAAACTCAAAGCTCTTGGGGGGGGGGGCGATAGCCCCCCCCCCTTTGGATCCGCGCCTGCTTCAAAGTACATTTTAAATATAATACTTCTTCTTCTTCTTCTTATTCTTAGTATAGGACTTTGTCCTGTATTGACTGTCAATGCATCTCGTTTATTCTTGTTCCTGTGACACCGATATCCAGCTCTCTTTCCATCTTTTGCAATTTTTGCCACTCGGTCGTCGGTCATCCTGTCGACATGATCCCTCCATGCTCTCCTTCTTCCTCTGCCCCATCTTACGACGTCCTGTATTTCACATCTTTTTCTGATTTCATCGTTTCTTAGTCTGTCGCGTAATGTATGACCCGTGATACTTCTTAGCGTTTTCATCTCAGTTGTCCGGAGTAGTCTTTTGGTTGCTGATGTGTCTGCTTTTGTTTCGATGGCATAAGTCATTATGGGTCGTATGCAGGTCTTATATATTCTGATCTTACTTTGTGTCGTCATATGTTTATTTCTCCATATAATATCACGTAGGTATCCTGACATTACGGCAGCTTTGGTTGTTTGTTCTTGAACTTCTGCTTTTAAGTTTCTATTGCTGGTGATGTTTGCTCTCAGGTATTTAAATGACATGACCTGTTCGATACTTTGATTGTGTACAGCGAGCTTACATCTTCTTGGTTCTTTACTGATCGTGAGAGATTGGGTTTTTCCTATGGAGATTGTCATGTTAAATTTTTCAACGATTTTTCAAACTTGTACAGGAGCCGTTGGAGGTTATATAATACTATAATAATAAATACATGGATATCGATAATCGTTAGAAAGACGAAAGTACTTTTTCCTCTATGCTTAAGACTTCTTAACAAATACCAATGCAAATAATTTATAAGTAATATAATACTCATTGATTTACATAATGAATAAATAATACGACTGTAATAAAAATAACAAAAACTTTTTAATCATTGCCTTCTTTGTTAATGTTTTCTCATTCTCCAATACGTACGAATTGTTGTCCGAATCCTTACTATGTCAAAAACAGTGTAAGGTTCCATCGACGCGAAAAGTTTTGGAACACATCCTCCATATTTTTTTTCGAGAAGGTTTTCGGTGAAAGTCTAGGCGATAGTTTCTTATCAACTTGTCCGTTGATTTTTGTGCATCTTTCAAAAGTTTACCTATCGGTAATATTGCAAATGCTATGATGTTTGGTCGATGGAGTAAGTAATTTGTAAATTTATGTTGGCATGTTTTATCAAGAATACCTTTTAATAAACAATCTTGTTGTTTGAAGTGTGTATTCCAAATATTCTCTATTGCAGTTTAATGTACGCTTACAATAGTTTGCAAAATGACGGGAAACCAGAGGATCAGTTTTCGCTTTACTCTTGCTATAATAGCTGGCTCATGACTGTTCTCGAAGAAACGTCGCGCTATGTTGCCATCGTTAGTGCTTCCTAACCCTTTCTTTGGCATGTCAACAAGAAGTCCTAAGTAGTGTATATATGAGAGAAGGAAAGAGGAGGAAGAGTAAGAAAAGTAAATCATCAACACTTTTCATCCTCCTCCTCTTTTCTTCTCTCATTATACTTTTCAAATCTCTCATTATACTTTTTAAAAAACCTCGTATCATCAACACTTTTCACCCTCCTCCTCTTGTTGTCGAATTATCTCGTATACATTCGAGTTACTTCGTATACATTCGAGTTACTTCGTATACATGTTAACATGACCTTGCATCCCTTCCTTAAATTTTGATTATAAAAGCAACATTTTACCAGCTTAAAACATACTAAAATGAAATATGTCTTCTGCTTCTAACGAAAGTGAATTAAATTTATTAATTCAAAAATTTTATAAAAAATGTAAAAGTTCTGCTTTTGAGTTCGAACATTATGCAGTTGATAGTGGTCCACCTTGGTTTCAATGTTATTTGGATATATCCAAAAACCATATAGAGGCTGTGAAATTGTGCGAACGTTATTTTCAAAACAAAGATATTGTACAGTTTATACGTGAATTAGTGAAGTTAAGTTGGTTTCATGATGAAGTTCGTCATTTAAACCAATATATTAGAGATCCTAATTTAAATCGCATGGTGAAGATGATGCATAAAATTGAAAATTTTGTGAGGAACCTTTATGAAGAGTTCATTATGAACGAAGCATGTTCCAGATATTTATCTCTTTTAGCTGAAGAAGAAAGTGAGGGTCAAGATTTATTGTTATATATAATATATGTTAATCATGCAAATTGTTGTAAAAAAGCAGCAGAATTGTGTAATGAATTTTTGAAGACAAAAAATGTGTTAAAATTCTTTGATGAACTTAAAAAAATTGGACTCTATAAAGAAATAAATTTATGTATTGATTTATTGGTTAATTAAAGTCAGTGTGAAATAAAATATTTAAATGTTTATAGTTGTTTTATTATTGTGTAACGGCTGTTATGTTTAAATATTTGATTATGTAAAGATAGGAAAATATAATTTTCTGTTAGTAATGTGGGGATGTGGATAAATAAAAAAAATATTATTATATTCATTGTTAATTTATTAATCAACAAAAAAAATTTTATTCATAAAGAATACATTAGAAAGAGCACACATTGAAGGTGATTGAGAATGATAAAAACATTTAGGAGATGATTTAATTAAAACAGGTTATTCGTCTAATTCAATTATTGGCTTAGTACAATATTTTCTAATAAAATTAGCTTTCTCTTCTCCTTTAATATAAATGAATTCTCCTTTTTCTGTTAAGTTTTTTACTATAGATAAAAAATTATGGAGAGGAATATAACCTGATTGATTTGATTGATGCAGTGATGAAAAACCATTCTGCTTGCTTGTATGTTTCTGGTGGAAGCATTTATAGTGGATACGGTGGTTTAAAAATATAATTCATTTTATGTCCATCAAACATTGCAAGTTCTTTAGGAATAAACTTGTTGTGTTCATCCTTAAATCCTTGAACATCCATAACTATTCTCATTTTTATTTAGCAAATTTTTAAAGGACTAAATTTTTTTATTACAAATTGTTTTTTCGAATAGTCTTCAATAAAATTTTTTAGATGTTTAATTTTTTTTTTTAAATAGTTCTATTTCTTCTTTTTGTATTTTGTACATTCCATTTGATGTGAAACACACCAAGGTATAGAAACAACTGATCTTATTCGATATATTTTCATTTTAATAATGATATTTGATGTGGTGGGAGAAGTTAAAGTTGTTTAACAATTTTTGTTAATGGATTATAGCTAAATACTTTATCATGTATTATAACAAAATACGCAGCTGTTTTTCCCGATATTTTTTCTTTTGTCTCAAATTCAATTCTCATGGTTACTGGGCCGGATTGTAATAAATCTCTCTGATGAGAGCAATTAATGTAAGCAATAGGTGCATTATATTTAAATTCTTTGGGATTAAATATTAGTTCTATTGGAAAGTTATAATATACTTGACGAAATTCAGAAAACATTTTATACAGGGTAGCAAACTTATTATTTTTAAAATCAAGCTGAAGATCCTGGTAAGGATATCTTTCTGAATTTAAAAACATATTTATATTCTTTAGGTCACAATGATCAAATTTACTCATATCTGATTTTAAATTACCACGTATATCCTTTTGAAAAGCAATTAATACATGTCTTGGTGTTTCAATTTTTGTGGAGGTTTTGACAGGCCAATTATGTCTTGTATTTTCTAATAACTCTGGATATTTAATTAATTCCCAACTTCGGAAAGTAAGAAGAATATCATTGTTTTTATCAATAATTTTCGTTAGTGCCAATTCTTGAGGAATGGCCACAGTAAGATGTGGAACTCGCCAACAAAGTTTGGTTATTTTAATTTTCGGTTTTTCATCATCACTTGTGGTTACTAAAGCGTTAGTGTCATCATTGCTTCTTATTAGTATTAGTTCTTGTTGTGAATTTAAAATTATTTTGTTATAATCTTCAAAAAATCCCGAGTACATTTTTAAGGGGACGCATAGGGAAACGTTTCCTTTTTCATCAGTCATATATTTTTCTTTAGGTTTCGTTTTTGGATACCATTTAAAATATAACGTAATTCTTTAAACAAGAATGCTGGAGCATTGTTGGTTAATACTGTATTAGCCAATGGAGTATCATCTTCTTTGGTAACTTGAAATTCTAAATATAATTCACTTTTGCAAGGTAAAGGATATTTTCCTGTTTGTTGTAGAGCAATTCTAATTTCATCATTTAATCCAAGTTTTGTAGGATTGAAAGGTTCAAATGATAGTGCTTCCCAGCTTAATTTTGATTCATCTACAAGAATATTTTCTTTTACATTTAAATATTCCATTTTATTTTAGTTTGAAACCTAAACTTATTTTTATTTAGCAAAGAAAGTGTTAACCTTTGAGAGTTTAATTTATTACTAGTTAAATGTCGTTTAGTATATTTCTTATTAACGTTTTTTGAGTAAAATTTTTTTGAAAAATTATAATTTGAGGCTTTTTTATTATATAAAATAACCATTATTCATCTATTTTTTTTAAGATGTAGTCTTACTGTTACCGTTTCTCCTCTGAAATTGATGAGATCACCATCTTGATCTACTATTTTAATGTTTATATTGTCTATTACTTTTACAGTAACAGGAAAGTAAAGGACATTTTGTGGTGATTCTATTATTTTAAAATCAGGAGCTACACTAGGAAAAAATTAATGTATTATATGAACATGTTTTCCATTTAAATATGATCCTTCGGCAATATTACAATCGATGTTTATGGCGTTTACTTTAATAATTTCCGCTGGAAAATCTAACATGTGCTCCTTAAGACCTTCTAATTCCTTATTTTTAAAACCTAATATTTTTCTTATAGTTCCATCACGAAAAGAGATAGGAATATCTGTTTTAATATGTGTCCGTAAAGTATTATTATTGGCTTAAATATGAAGAATAGTACGATTGTCCAAAAATTTTTGAATAAAATTATTTACATCATCTATTTCATAACTACCTGGTGGTATTCTTATTTCTTTATTTTGAGTCATAAATGAAAAGATTATTAGCCTCCTCAATATTTGGAATAGCATTAAAAGTTTCAAAATTTACAAGTCCAATGGAATATTCAAAATTTTCATCTCAATATATTAGAGGATGAATATTAACAGAAAGCGTGGGGGAATTACCACTAATGACAAAACTGTACGACATATCTCTTTAAAAATTTTAACAAAATGAATTAATATTGTTTTTCAACCATTATTATAAAGAAATTTAAGACAGAGCTCACCACAATTTGTTTTGTTAATTAATTGATAATGGTCGTAGTTATATTTCACAATATTTTTTTTTATCGCTGAAAAAATATTTTGTTAATTCGGTAGATGGTCGCAAATTGCCATAACTATCAAAATATAAAATATTTTTCTCTTTTTTTTATGTAAACAGTCCAATGAACTCCATCACCACTATTCTTATCGAGATTAACAATAACACTTTCATTTTTAATAATTTTTTTTGGTAATTTATCTCTCATGAATATACCTCGAAAGTTGGGAATTTTAAGTAGATTAATATATTTACTTAAATCATAATTTGTAAGTGGTTTTCGAGGTATTTGTTTTAACAGTTTTTTGAATAAGGTTTCAGATATAATCCACATCCAGTTTTATATGGTTTTAAATAAAGACCACTTCCTTGTTTTCCTACCGCTATAGATTCCATCATTTTATTATGTCTTTTGGACTCTTCTAATTTTTCTTTAGCAGTTTTTGCATCGTTGACAGCTTTCGCAATACCTGCTGCTCCTCCTCCAAAAGCACCTAAAGCGGTATGATTCTATTTTTTGGTAATAATATTCTACTATCTCCGATAGATCTAAGTGTGGTTTGAATAATATCAGTCAAACTTTTAAATTGTTTTCCGTTTAGTGCTTGTCTTGCTTTTGAAATAGCTTGAGATAAAGTTATTCCTCGTCCTAGACGAGTTTTTCGACTTCTGTTTTTCCTTCTTCTTTTTAATCCCATACCAAATTTCCTTTTAATTTTCATTGCACCTCTTATTCCAAATGCAGCAGTTTTTTCTCCAAAAGTGGCGTCTTTTGCTTTGAACCTTTCGGCAGCTTTGTCACCTAATAATTTATCAGCAGCGTGTCGGCTTTTTATATCATTTGATTGTGGATAAGCAATATCATGCTCTTTACAAGTTTCATCCAATAAGTTTATACCTTTATCGCCTCTAGTTAGTCTCTTTTCTAGTTTGGTTCCAGGTCCACAAAAATTATACCCAGGTAGATGTAATTCAAAAGGTAACTTATTTATTAGAGTATTAATTAAGCCACTACCTCTTTTTCTGACCCTTCTTTTATTAATGGATTGTTGCTTATATGAGATTGGCATTATATAATTGAAATCTTGGAACAAACTGACTAGTTTTAAATTAGAACTTACCCTTTATACATCCTCTTATATATGAAAATTGTCAAACAACCTTATTCAGTTATTATTAAAGACCGTGAGACTTCAAGAAATAAATTTAGAAAACATGGAAAATTGTTTGAAGGCTCTAGTAAAAGGGGGTTAATTATAGGTCCATCAGGGTGTGGTAAAACTAATATCATCATAAGTTTAATTGAAGATCCTAATAGTTTACGGTTTGAAAATTTATATATTTATTCAAAGTCTCTATATCAATCAAAATATGAATATTTGAGATTACTTTTTAAACCATTGAGAGAAATTGGATATTATGAATCCGAAAATGAAGAAAATATTGTTTCTCCACAAGAAAGAAAACCACATTCCATAATAATATTTGATGATATAGTGTGTTGCACTCAGAATATTGTAAAAGATTATTTTTGTTTCGTAAGACATAAAAATGCTGATTGTTTTTATTTGTGTCAAACGTATTCTTCGATTCCCAAGCAAATAATTCGTGACAATGCGAATTTGATTGTTATATTTCAACAAGACAAAACGAACTTAAAACATATTTATGATGATCATGTTAATGTTGATGTGTCATTTAATCTATTTAATGAGTTATGTTTGATGTGTTGGAAAGATAAATTTGGATTTTTGGTAATAGACAAGAATTCGAATTTAAAATCCGGTCGATATCGAAAAGGATTTGATTCATATATTTTCTTATAAATATAAAAGTTTGGTGAAAAATTTAACTAATCATGAATGAACGCTTAGCAAGAGAGCTTGTTAAGTCAAGGAAAGCTGTTAAACAAAAATATCAAAGTTTAAAAAATGCTGAATTTGAAGCACAATCCAAATTGGAGGAAACCTATAAACCAATAACTCAACCCCAACAACAATTAATTTCAACAATTGGTAAAATTAAATCGGCTGAGGTAAAGGAAGAGCTACAAACACCCATTAAAAAAAATTATGAAACACCAGAAAAAAGATTGTTTCCAACACTAACACCAAGAAAAAAACTACAGTATGGAACATCAACACCAGAAAAAAGAAAGACAGGGAAAACTCCAATTCTTCCTACAAAAATACCAACAATTATTGACTGGGAAACCAGTATAACTTCACATAGTCAGATGCCATCTTTACAACAAACAAGTGTCATAGCAGAAACCACCCCTTCTTCAATTTCACAATCTACGGTAGGAAACAATTCAAACATTTGTCAGTACACCTTTATATCAAGAATATTTATCAGGATTTCATGAATTACCTCGTCAGTATATTGACGGGGGTGTAAAAGATGTGGAACATAAGTTTGATCATCTCTATGGAATAGTACATGATTTTGAAACTGAGAAATTCTATTTGGGTTTAACACAAAGACCTGTAGAAATTACCGGTAAAAACATAAAAGTTGAAGGTATAACTTATACAGGTACACCAGGTTTATATGAATTATTATTTAAAAAGGAACAAGTAGGTAATAAAAAACAAGATTTGGAAAATTATATGGATATTTTAAAGAGAACCAATGCATACCGTAGAAATTATGATCCAAATGAGCAGGTACAGGGAAATGGATCACAAAAATATATTTCTATAATAGGGTCTTTTTTACAAAATAAAGAAATTACAAAAACTAAAACCATAAAACCCGAAACGCATAATATAATTCAAGGATTTTTTGAAAGACTAAAAGCTCCATACAGAGAAACTCGAGTATCTTCGAATAGAACAGGATCCGGTATAACTTTAAAAGTTAATAAACCTTATACCGATTACGTGTATTGGGACAACGCAAATGAACTTGTTGATAGACTTCGACTGTTGGTAGCATCTATGATGGCAGGGAATACAGCACATAACAACGAAATTATTTCTATTATAGAAGAATTGAAAGAAGCCAATATAATTGTATAAAAGAATGTAGTAAATATTATTACATAACATTGTTAAAATGACCATTGATAAATTTGGACGTCATATTTCTAAAAAGTATACAGTAGATATACCTACAATAGAAAATGAAATACTAGCCAATGTTGAAAATGAAATATTAAAAAATTTTAAAAGTGATGATAAATATATTGAAAATAAAATTGTTCAAAGATTTAAACCTGTGTTAAAAAATGATATTGTAAATTTAAAAAAGAGAGTTAGTGAAAATGATGAAAATGTGGAATCTATTTCAAAAAAAAATTAAGTTATTTGAAGAAAATGTTGTATCAAACTATGATAACAGGATATTAAATTTAAAAAATATTGTCAAAGACAATGATGAACTATTAACAAGTTTTTCTCAAAAAACATCGAAGTGTGAAGATGATTTTAAAACAATAAAACAGAAATATGATGAAGTAAAGAGTTTTGAAAATAACATAAAAAATGAAATAAGATTGGTTAAATCAAAAATAAATGATACTTCTGCAATAGAAAATGTTAAACAAATTATTATAAAAGATATGGTATCAAAGTTCCAAGAATTTACGAACAAACTTAATAATAGGGTTTCTGAAGAAATAGGTAATTTTCAAAACATTCATGATGGTATGAATAAAAACACACAACAAATAGAGAGACCTATGAAGAATACACACTTTATAATCCATAAAAAAGATAGCGATAATATTAATGAAATAAATCAGAAAATTAATTTAATTGAAAATAATACTGAAAGAATTCTATTAAACTTAAAAAATTTGGAAACGAAATTAAACACAGATTTACAAAATGTAGATGAAAAAATTGAAAATAAATTTAAAAATGAAATTTTAAAAAATTGTGAACAAATCAAGGAGATAATCTCACAATTAAACAATCTAAAAACAGAATTAAAAACCACTGTTGACGATGAATATTTTCAAAAGATGTTGAATAAAAGATTAGAAAAAGAATTAGAATCTTTAGCAGAACTAATACAAGCTATGATTAACACCTCTATCCATGATTTAAAAAAAGGACTTGCACAACACAGTTCAAAAATTGAAGAAATTTCAACAAAGTTAAATGATTATGAAAAATCTTTGAACGATGTAAGAATTGAAATTGAAAAAGCGATTTTAGATATAAAGAAAATAGAAAAAAAATTGGTAGAAATAAAATTAAACTTAACAAATGTAGAATTTCAATTAGGAAAAGATATAAAAAATCTAGAAGATAAATTGGTAAAAGAAATAAAATCATTAAATGAATTAGTTCAAAGAGCAGCCAAAGTTTCTAGAACAGAGTTTAATGACACAATGGCATATGCTAGAGAAGAATTAAACGCAACAGTAAGAGAAATGAGAAACGAAAGCATAAAATCACTTGTTCTTTTTGAAACTAAAATTAATGTAAGAATTAGCAACATTGAAGATGAAATCAAAAAAGTCAAAGATTCGAATAATGCATCTTTTAAAAATTTGGAATATAAAATCGAAGATGAAATCAAAAAAGTCAAAGATTCGAATAATTCATCTTTTAAAACTTTGGAATATAAAATCGAAGATTTACTAAAAAAAGATAACAAACAAATAAAATAAGTTATTTAAAGAAGGTATTAAGAAATTTTATTCTTGTACTATGAGTAAAAATATTAAAGAAACAGTTGTAGATGAATTACATAAACCGGCAAGAAGAAGATATAGAAGAAGACGAACTATTGTTAAAAGCCTAAATGACTTATGGCAAGCTGATTTGGTAGAGATGCAACCCTATTCCAAATTAAATAAAGGTTATAGATATATTTTGGTGGTGATAAATGCATTATCAAAGTATGTTTGGACTCAACCACTTAAAAGTAAAAAAGGAAAAGATGTAACTGAAACTATGAAAAAAATTTTAGAAAAAACAAATAAATCGCAAAATTTGCAGACAGATTTGGGAAAAGAATTTTTCAATAAAGATTTTAAAGATCTTATGAATTATTACAAAATTAATCATTATAATACTTACTCTAATCTCAAAGCGAGTATTGTAGAATGCGTAAATCGAACTTTAAAAAATATAATGTGGAAATATTTTAGTAATAGAGGGAATTACCAATGGCACTCTATTTTACCCACTATTATTGAAAAATATAATAATAGTATTCATAGAACTACCGGATATAGACCTGTTGAGGTTAATAAAAAAATGAGAAAACTATACTGCAAAATTCTTTTACTTTTAAAAAACATTTGATTTAAAGCGCACTAAATTTAAAGAAAATAATTTTGTTAGAATTTCCAAACAAAGAGAAGCTTTTGAAAAAGGATATACTCTAAATTGATCAACTGAAATTTTTCAAATTAGAAAGGTTTAGTTAACAAATCCACACATTTAATAAAAGATAGTAAAAATGAATATATTGAAGGAGGTTTCTACAAAGAAGAATTACAAAAGGTTAAATATCCAGATGTATTTTTGGTTGAAAAAATTTTAAGGAAGAAAGGGAACCAAGATTTTGTTAAATGGTTAGGATTCGATAAATCACATAATTCATGGATTCTTAACAAAGATGTACTGTAATTAATTTTAAGTAGTATTGTATATCAAATTTTTTAAATAAAAGACCTATTTATATCTCAAATTTTTTTTATTTACGATAATCCTTTTTTACAACAAATACTAACAATATAATTTTAAGATGTTTACAACTGAGATTAACAATATAAATTTATATTTTTACATTAAGTTTTTCAGTATATATATTTTTTTCTATGATCTACATCAAAAATACTTTCACATTGTTCAACTCTTTTTTCAAACCTTAGTCTGTCAAGATAAAATTTGTGATATTTACTTTTTCGAGCTTGTCTAAATGCAAAGTCCCATGTCACTAATATATAAACTTTATTATTGTTCTCACTGATTGTCACTGATTTCTTCATATTTCTATTGTAATGCACCGGACTTTCTTAACTTGTTTTCTAATTCCTGTTTATATAGACATAACATTTCTAAAACAGTTCCGACATTCTCACTGTTTAAATTCTGACTTGGATCCAAAACATTATAAATACGAGACAACACATCTCCTGACTGATAATTATAGTGATGAAACAAATTAAAATATTTGGAAAATTCTTGCTTTTTAATTATATGAATTCTGTAGTCAACAAGTTCGTCGATTTCAACTAATTTATCTATTGATTCTTTTCCCAGAATCACATAATGTTCATCCTTTTGAATTTTGATAACAGGAGAATGATTTATTTTTTCAAAAAACACTGTGATTTTTTTAATTTTTAGTGGGTATGCATATGCTTGAGAAGAATAAAAATAATTCACCAACACTCCTTGATTTTTTTGAAGTTCTTTCCATTTTTCTTCATTCAAGTAAATGTGAAATCCATTTTGACCTCCAATTAGAACTTTTGGTGTAAAATCATTTATACCAATTCCAACACAAACAAATTTTGATAAGGAATTGTTAAGATAGTAGATTTTTGAATTTAATAATTTTTCACTACACTGACTAATTTTATCATTGGTTTCACTAGAACTGGATTTATATCCATTAAAATTGCTACTATTAAACATGATGTCTTGATGCTAACTGAAAACTAAAATACTGGGTCTGAATATATCTTATCCACCCCACTTCTCTAAAAATTTCAAGGTCAAGCAAGTTTATTAAACTTTAATGACCTATCTTGATAAAACAAAATTGTCAAGAACGACAAAAGTGAAAAACTACCTATTGATAAAATTATATTGAAGATAAATAGAATTAAACAGTTTTTACCTTCGTCATCATTTTTAACATGAGCACCCCTAGAAATCGTAAATGGTTTTTAATTTTTTTCAATCCAGTGAGTGTCAAAAATTGTATTATTTGGATAATAAAAGTAAATTTTGAAAAAATTACTATTAGATTGACTATTATTCCTATTATATGCGAAAGCAGTTAAATAATTATTAATATTCATAGCTTTCACATAATTACATATTTCAGGTTTAATAGTAGAGGTATCGTTCTCAAAATACACCATTCCATGTAAAACCCTTGGAGGATAAAATACATATAAAGTATTATTTAAAATTGAATGCAAAACAATGTAGTTGTTAAGGGATGCCATTAAAACACTTTTCAATTTTAATTGTCTATTAACAAAACAATAAGAGATTGAAATAAGACTGAACAGTTTTAATTAATTTTCTACAATATATAGACATTTTTTTCAAAATATTAAATAATTTATTTACAAATTAGAGATACAAACATGGGTATTAAAACTATTAAAAAAAATGAAAGATGTTGACATATTTTCTTTCACTTTAAGGACTACAGGTTCACATTTTTTATTTTTTTTTAATAACCACAAACCCTCGATTAAGTTACAGTTCTTCCAGTGACGATAATTTTCCTCAATTGGACAATCATCAATTTTCCAGGCAAATATTTTTGCACCACAGTACAAACATTTACAAACATCATGAATAGCTAAATAATAAAACCCTGATTGAGCTAACACTTTAGGATTTAATTTTCCATTCCAGAATTTAAATGAGGAAAGTCTTTTTTCATATGTTCTATATAATTTGTTATCAATTTCTTTTTCAAAAGATTCTAAACACGTATTTATTCTAGACGGTGGTATATTTTATACTGATATAATTTTAAAATTTACCATGTTCTTAAATACTTCAAATTTAGCCTTGAAGAGTAAAACTTTTAATCTTAAAAGAATTCATTTTCATGGTCTATTAACCACTGAAAAAATGGAATATCTTGGTGACCCCATGCTAATGTATCATAACTATTGCGAATTTTAAATCTTTTATCATCATTAGAAGTGAGAGTTAATTTGTTAACTAATTCTGTATAAATATTGTGAAGTCGAGATCTAAACAAATACATTGTACAGAAAGCTTTTGAATTTTGTTCTACAACATCTTTATAATGTGTTAATTCTAATTGTTTTTTAATGCTACTTTTCTTTATCCCCTTAGCTTTTTTAAGCAACCCATTTTCTGACTTAACACAATAAGCTTTGGCCCCTGTGCCATAAAAGCTTTCTATTGGTTCACCAGCATATTCATCCTTAAACTTTCCAACAACAGATTTAGTTATTGGTATTTCATGAATATTATTAACATCATAATTTGAAGTATCGAATTTATCAATATTAACCCTAATGTCTTCATAAACATTACTTGTCTCAATTTCCAAAATAAAGGAATCTGTATCTGTGTACAGAAATTTAATATTGTTCTTATATAAAGGTTTTAAAAACCCATAAAAAAAGTCATACATCACCGTTTTTGATATATCTAAAATACTAAATTCTACATAGACAGGTTTATCATATTGCACTTTACGCATTTGCACAGCTACTAAATTCTCTGAAAATATTGTTACATCTTTAAAGGATGGTTTAGCAATTAAATTTTCTGCCCCATCTTTTCTATGATCTTTTGCCCATTGTGTAATCAACCGTATATCTGTCCTTTTGTCCACATTTTCCATTGTTTTACCGTAGATGCTATTATTTGCCATTTTATAAGAATTTTTCTGAAATTGATTTTTAGATTGATTCCTTAATTTTGTATTTAGATCAATAAATTTTTTTAATCATTGAGATTGTGTAAACTCTACAACCCTATGAATTTTAGTTAGTTTAATTCCATATTGGATACATTGTTTTAATAAAGTATAGTGAATTACATATTTTTCTTTATTTTTTAAATTTGGAATTAATTTAAAAGTTTTAGAATTTTGAGGCTTATAATTTTCTGGACAGAATGGAAATTCATTATGTAAATTGTGTAAATTTTCAGGATATTCTAAATCAAAATCTAGCACATAACTCTTGTTATTAGTCTCAGATATATTCATTATATCTAAATTTTGAATTTGTTGATTTGACAACCAAACAAAATCTTTTTCGGGCAGATATTGAGACATCGCATATCCATAAAGATTAGTTGCATCAAAATACATAATATATTTAGATGTTTGTAATGGATCATAATTTGAAAGAAATAAATTGTTTGCTATAGATTTCCTACATACACAGGTACTGATTCCTCCTCTTACACTACCTTTAAAAAAATGTAACATATCTGGGTCTGTTATTAACTTCAATTCGACTCCAGTATATCTTAAACAAGCGTTAAAACTTAAACCTGGAAAAGTATAATAATGTGCAGGATCAAGTTTGTAAGTTTCCATACACGTTTTTCTAAAATTTTGAAAAACATCTGCCAAAAGTAATACATCAGATTTAAGATATAACTCTGAATATTCACCGATTGTTTTACATTCAAATAAATTCCAAACATTTTTAGCCCTCTCATATTCTTCATCAGTAATGTGTTCATCCGTGAGGTCGTTATAATTTTTTTTTTATCTGGTAACTCCGTTTCATTTAATTTGGCGATATTATCAATATATTTATAAGGGAAAACGCATTTTTGACGGATATATTTAAATTTTTCTTTTCCATTAAAATATTTGAACACTTCTTTGCATTGTTCATCATTAAGAATGGAAGCTAAATTTGACAAAGAATATGGTAGGAACTGAAATGAATCAATAAACTTAAGATATAGAAATTTTGACTTGGTGAAACCAGTTTTTTTTATCTAAATATTAATCTACTTCAATAGATTTTTGAAATGAAATGTATTTCTCTTTATTCTGAGCTATGACAAATAATTGTTCATGATTTGGACATACATTTTTTATAAAGAGATGAGAATCATAATTACGCAAATTGTGTAAAACTACTGGAATGGAATTAGATAATTTATAACTTAAGTTGCATATAGAGTGTGACGGACCTCCATAGGAACCTGTTAAATGACAATGATCAGCAACCTTATCCGAAATTATAGGTTTATCACATATATGACAATCATTCGTATATTCAAGATGTAATTGTTCCAACACATTTAATTTTTTCATTGGTATTAACTTTTTCATATATTTATTGTAAATATTAAGAACGTCTCTTTCTAAGTAAGTTATAAAAATTTGTGCACAATTGGGACCCATATAATTTTGAAATTTGGAAATTGATTCATCAAATGAACACTTTATATAATAAGCAAACGAATATGGAATATGTTGACATTTTTTTTTTCAGTATATGAAGAACTTGGATCTACATCATTAATTTCATTATTTAAAGGCTTAAGAATACATTCAAAATCTGCATATATAACAAATGGAACTTCAATTTGTTTTTGTATATTCTGAAATTTTAAAATATTTTTGGGAATAATATTTCCAAATCTATCTATTTTGGTTTCAGTTGAAGGTAGATTTATTCTTACAAAATCACAATCATCTGTGTTATGTCTGACTAATAATTCTTCAGTAGTAAAATATTGTAAACAACCGTCGCAAAAAAATTCCCATGATGTTTAGATAATTGTTTAGAAATTAATCTAGATAAATCCGAAATATAACAATAATGGAAATTTCCATTATCATCTCCAATTAATAATAAATTAAGGTGACGTTCTCGCTTATTTTTTGTATAATGCAAAGGTCTTATAATTCCGAATTGAGTTTTAAAATTTTTCGTGATTTTTTCTAACCCATAAACATTAACCGAAATATTGTTTAAATTTTCAAATTTACCTATGTTTTTTAAAGTTAAAGGAAAATTGATACCTTTAAAGTTTAAAATAGTGGTGAAATGTGGATATGACTCTACCTTTTTAATTGGTCCGTTAGATGAATGAAGAGCTGCAACTACAGACCAGGTGAAACAACGTTGACTTCAGAATTTTTCAACTTGATCTCTGACGGTAGTGGTATATATGAAGAAGCTTTTAAGGGGTTTTACTTGTTGATGTTAAGCTCAACGTGTAATATTTTCATTAAATACCATCCTGAAATTAAAGAATAATAATTAACAACAAATTTGTTTTTGGTTTAAGTTTAGTTACTAAATATTTAGTAAAAAATAATTTACCCGAATCTTTTTCTGCCAGTTCATCAGCTTTCCGGTCAATAATTTTAATATCTTCTAGTTCTTGCGTTAATTCTGAACTATTACATAAGATCCGAAAAGGGGTATTGAAAGACTTACCTTCATAACTTTCATTGGAAGGATTTAAGTAAAGACCAAATAGTTCCATGTTGAGTTTGATGCAGGTGTGGCTTTAGATTTCATAACTGATTACCTCATTTATTTTTGGTTGTATTTCGGGGAAAAAATCATAAATGTTGATTTGGTATTGAGTCGATGATATTTTATATGAAATGATTCTTTCCTTAAATGCCGATTTTATTACAGACACATTTTCATCCCTAACCACCATTGAATTGGTTTTGTGTTTATTTGTTCTCAAATGACAAAACCATAATGAATTTTTTATAAATATTTTGCAGAATTGACAATATCTTCTTCCACCTAAAATTTAATAACTTCTTTATTAAATTTGCCTCTAATTCATCAAATTAATAACTAATTATTAAACTGAAATAAAATTTCTATTTAAAATTAAACTTACAGCTCTTCTTCTGTTCTAACTTGGGGCCATTATTGGAGTGAATTATCTTCTTGTGGCGATTCAAATTGTCTTTTCGGGTAAAAATTTTGAAGCAGTCTTCACATTTTTCTAAAATGAATCTCTTATTGTGAAACCTAAGTCGATTTTAACACACTGAAGGTAACATGGTGAGGTATGAATTTAAATGGTGGAAAAGAAGTAGGAGGGGAGTTAAGTAATGGGATGGAAAAAGCTAAGAGTAGCTTTATAAAGTTCTATCGCCCTTTCCCACATCTTCCTTTTCTCCTCAGCTGTTTTATTAGGATCGCAATTTAAAATAGAATCCAAAACAAATCCTAATGATCTTTGATAAGACAAATGTTTATTTTTAATTTTGAAATTTGATTTTGAATGAAAGCTTAGTTTCGGATAATCGTTTTCGAAGGGGATTGACACTTCCGTTTGTGTTAAAACAGAATTTTGAACTGTCTCATCTGTTTGTGTGGAAACAGAATTTAAAATTTCATCAAAATTTGGTGGCGAGTTTTCAAAAATTATTGGAGAATTTGGAATATTAAATTGACAGCATGTATTTTGGCCGAACGGAATTGAATTTTGACTAAAATCTTCAATTTTTTTTAGATGGTTCACTCATTATCACTACATCTTCACTACAATGTGAAATTTTGTAACTATCCTGTGAACCATCCTCCTCCTCCAAAACATCAACCCTTCTATTTCCACTACTAGTCGATTCCGAAATTTTATTTTTTTTTTTTGATTACTTGAAATTTTGAAGAGAGATTGAGGCGAAAATGAAGAATTACCCGGTATTGCTCCAAAATTGTTTTTACATTCAAAAGTTCCTAATTGGGGTTCTTTTTTTGGTTCTAAATTTCTAGTTTTCAACATTCCAAAAAAATTTTGTGATTTATTTGAACCCGAATCATTGTAACTGTCACTGTCACTGTTACTCTCATAATTAGTTATATTTTTATTAATTTTGGGAATACCCATTAGTTTTTTAAAATTGTCGATATTGTCTAAATCTTGAGTTAATATGTCGGGAGTATTTGTAATGGGAGTGTCCGTTGTTAAATCTAAGTCTTGAGTTAAAAAATTTGGGGTTTCCGGCGTCAAAATGTTATAAAAATCTAAATTTTGTGATAAAATCGAATTTTGAAAGTCAAAATCTGTCTCCGAAATATTCTCTGGTTCAGGCAAATATTCCAAATTTTCTAAAAATTTTATGTTCGTTTCTGAACAACTTTGGAGTAATTTGTTTTCTAAATTTTTTCTTGCATCGTATTAATCATCGCGTTAAAATTTTGGGTTCTCTGACTTAAATTTCAAAAAAGCAGGCTGAATTATTATATCTAAAATTATATTAATTTTGTTCACCACTCCTAACTGTTCAGTGGAAGTTGAGGCAAAACGAAAAGACATACCTTTAAAATTTGAATACACTTGACAGCAACAAACTAAAACAAACTAAAATTGGAGACTTTAAATTTAAAGCGTGGTAAACTCGACTTAAGCTTGCTATAAACTGATCCTCGACCGTTTTATATGAAAGCAGACCACGGTTTGTCCTCGTAAGTATAGTGACCTCAATAAAGGTCAATGACCTCAATTCTACGCGTCACACCCCGCGGAGCCCCCCTTCCCCCTTCCCCCGCAAAGTCCCCTTCCCCCTTCCCCCCACAAAGCCCCCTTCCCCCGCTGAGCCCCTACTGAGCCCCCCAGCTGAGTCCCTCCGCTGAGCTGCTTAGGGAGCTACGTCTCCTATAACTCTCAGTGAGACGTCCTAAAATGTGCTGTAACTATAAAAACTCGAGAGGTTCGCGGGCGTATAAAACACAAAATTCTTTTCGAGGCATCTTACCTTAGGGGTCCCCTATAACTCTCAGTGAGACGTCCTAAAATGTGCTGTAAGTTTTTTTTCGGGGCATTTCGCCTGCTGGGGGGTCCAGGGGGGGCGCATAGCCCCCCTTTGTTAGGGACGCTCAGCGTGGGGGGGGGCAGAATGCCCTCCCCTCGGGAAAACCGGTTTGAGGCCCTCTCCGCGATTTAAAAATCGAAATTTGACCTTGATCTACTTTCATAAAATGATTGTTTTGCGAGGTGACTTTTTCATTTTTGGTTCATCACCATTGGTGTTCAGATAAATTTTAATTTTTTTGTTTTATTTTTTAAAATGTTCAGAAACCGAAATTTACAAATTCAGGTTATGGATGGAAATAGAATTATAATAAGAAGAATCAACGTCCATCCTTCAATACAAGTACCATCCATAACCTCATCAACCAACCCTGAGGAAAATGTGGAACCTCAAGTGGAACCTCAAATAATTCCGGAGGAACCAGTGCAATGTGACGAAATAGATTCCACTACAAAGTAAGTAGCTTATATTAAGCTTATATTAAATGTTTTAATTTATTATTAGTCTTCCTAATATCAAAATACTAATTGATTTTTTTTTTTTTTTTTGAGTTGACAGAGAAACAAACAATTGACCAAGTTTAGGGACAATGTTAAGTGAAACTATTTTTAGGTTAAGTTAAAGTGTTTAAGTGATAGTGAATAGTAACGGAGACGATTTAAGGTAATGTAAATTTTATTTAATTAATATAATTATAAAGGAGTATGAAGATAACTGTACCTAAATTGCCTATAATATTTTTTCTTTCATATTTATAAACTTATTAATTTTAGATTTAAAACTCTCTAAAATAAGAAAGGATTAAGAATTTTTGAACAGGGTGGTTAATTTAAAATATGTTTTCATTCTATTATGACTAATAAAAACTTTTGTATAGAGTTGTTATGTTTGTTCGTTATTCTTATAAATAAAACATTTTTTTTTCGAAATTGTTCAATTCTTTATTCCAATAACATAAGAAAAAATGGATAAATTAAATACAAACAATAATAATTTTAAAATAATAAAAATTAAACAATAATACATTTTAAAATAAATATTCTAGGATTATAATTTCTTCATTTTCAGATGTATGAAGTGGTTTGCAACACATAAATATTAAATAATACATTCTAATCTAAATATTCTAGGACTACAGTTTCTTCATTTTCACATTTAATTACACATAGTTCATTGCAACAGATTGGACATGTTTTATTAATTAACATCCACATTCCTAAACAAGGGATGCAAAATCTGTGATTACAAAGTTCTGGTGACATCATTTTATTAGATAATATATCTTCAAGACATATAGGACATTCTTCGGTTTTATTTTCAATTATTTCATTAACAACTTTTTTTTTACCCTTCGCGACTTCCTACCGTTTTTATATATTGGTTTTTTACCAGGCATTATATTGGCACCACTGGAACATTTGCGTCCCAATCTAAATCAATATTTTTAACACTACTATTGCAAATTAAACAAACTTTGGGGGTAATTATTTGATACAACTGTCTTGAACATATATCGCAATGTAAATCATCACTTAAGCGTTTTAATTTTCTCTTATTATGAGTATTCACATGTTTATGAGCACCTGCCCTTTGGTAATATTGTATAATTTGATAGCATGCGTGACAAAGAGGTTTTTCTTGATTTTCCGTCACTACAAACACTGTGATATAACTTTCAGTAATACAGAACACAACTTCTTTGGGATCAGTGTACTTATGTTTCACTAAACAAAATTTAGCACTAGCACTTTCTTCTTCATTATCTTCTTCAATATCGGAGTCACCAAATTCAGCTTCAATTTGTTCGAAATTATTTATATCGTAGTTCAAACAATTTCTGAAGTTCTTCGAAAATTTTTTTTCGTTAAGATATGTATTGTAATTCAATACTCCAATTAATTCATCTAGATCTGGACCTTCTTCAATATTATTATCCATAAATTTTTGAATGATTTTTTTTAATATTTACTTTGCAATATTTACTATTAAATATAAAATTATTTACTTATTATTTATTTATTATTTGTTGGTATTTAATTTTATCATCTTTTCTTGCTCCACGTATCTATTTTATAAATTTACTAAAATAAAAAGTCATTAGTGGTAGGACTTTATATCGACTTCATGGTCAAATAAGGTTGTCCACCTCAAGGTCAAACATAAGGTTAGATCTCCTACTATGATCGGATTCGATGGAAGGTGAGCCATTTTGTTAACTTTAAGATTAAACTTAAGGTGATGTATACGAGGCTTTTTGAAAAGTATAATGAGAGAACAAAAGAGGAGGGGGATGAAAAGTGTTGATGATACGAGGTTTTTTGAAAAGTATAATGAGAAATTTGAAAAGTATAATGAGAGAAGAAAAGAGGAGGATGAAAAGTGTTGATGACTTACTCTTCTTACTCCTCCTCCTCTTTCCTTCTCTCATATATACACTACTGCCCTAATCTGTCTCCTTAAAGGCTTATTGGATGGTAGCTTTTGTCTGTGCTTTCATCTCTTTGTCTTTCTGCTTACGGGCTTACCACTTCTGTGTGTATTAAAGAAGGATTTAGAATTGTACAACACAATCTGTTCTTGTTGAGTTTGCGTGTTAATACCTGCTAATTGAAATGGAATAAGAGAGGTTAGGAATAAGTTTGTATCAGAAATATTCGGAGCAGTGAATTTTATTTTGTACTGGCTCTGACCTGACGTTCCATCGAAGCCCCATTTGCAAATGAAACTCATATCTGCATCTAATTAAAGCAATATAATTCGATCCACTGTATGGTCCAGTAAGCCTTGGAATTTAACCTCGGCTTTTGATTTAGTAAAAGTTAGATACTCGTCATGTGGATAACATGCTTTTTTTGTATTTTACACACCAGAGTACGGCGAAAATATATTACTCCCTTTCTGTTTAACCCAATTTTGTAATCGTTGAGATTTGTTTCTCGACAATCCAATGTCAAATCGAAGAGCGGCGCACAAATGTAACTGGGCGCCACGCAACCATAGCACTGTTGCCTCTGACCTGAGACGAAACTTTAGAAAGAAAAGACTGGCCGTTCATATTATTGAGATTTAATAGAAACGTTAATATAGCCAACTTTCTATTTTAAATTTCTTAACTACAAATTATTTTGGCCGTTTTCTCAAATTCTGACCCACTAAGCCCATTTAACTTCTTTCAGGTTAGTTCGGGACAGAATATTGTAGGGAACGCCTACGCGCAATATTACCCTCGCTAACTTCTGTGCGATACGAAGACGAGCAGTACCTTGAAATGAATGAGAAGGTGTATTTACTTTTCGTCTAAACTTATAATGTAATCGACGGAATTTGGAATATTTAATGACTATTTGATACATTGATTGTTTTAAATACATCAACTAGTCGAAACTTTAAAAAATTAGTTTTTGTTGGGCGTTGGGCGTAAAAAAAATTGATATTTCTGTTACAAAATAAACATTTATTCTAGTGAAAATACTAGTGAAACGCAACGGTAATTTCTAAGTAAATAAGCTAATAGATCACTTTAAAATTAAAAATCATTCTCAAAAATAAATTTTTATTCTGGTAAAAAATAAAAGTAACACGTTCAGTAATTGTAAATAAATAAATAAATAATTAAACTCAATTTAAATCAACAAAAATACCTGAAAGTCTACAAAAGGTGTTCAAACAGGACCCCAGTTTGAGCGAGACAATAACCCAGTCTATTGTAAAATACGGTTTGCGCATTTGCCAAAACTTCAGGGGTTATATCCCTATTAGCCCTATCTATCATGTCCTCACAAAACACCATACGTGTTTCGTGGTCTTTCGGAAAAATTTCTTGAGTTATTCGCAATTTGTAACAGAGATATTGGTTCCGCTTTAAAATATTCAGAACTGTTCGAGCGTTCATATCAAGTTCTTCGGCAATTACGATACTATTGCAAGGAAAATGAATTTGGCGCGAAACACGGTACTTACTCTTCGACGGCCTGAATGATAGCAAATAACTCGGAATCCTCTTGTTGTGCTAGAGCGTGGCGTATGCTGCCGCCCGCTCTTACCGCTCCAGCATTGTATTACCCCTCACCCTAGGGCCAAACTGGTAATTTACACGTATGTCGATGCTTACGACTGTCTCATTCTGATTTGATGAATAATATAGTATTTTCTTTATCTTACTTAAGAAACGTCCAGGTTCCGGTTTGGATTTTCCCCACCTGTATATATATATATATATATATATATATATATATATATATATATATATATATATATATATATACCACCCGTCCACCCCTTTTAAAATCTGGGAAAATCGATTTTTTGAGAATTTCAAAATTTTGTATGACTATATGGGGTACGCTCTTTCGATTGGTGTCACTTACAATTTCCGATTCCAACCGGAAGTGAGTTTTTCAGACCAGAAGTTCGTTGTTTTAAATGGAACGTTTTTATAATGGAATCAGAATCTACGGCACAAAATATGAAATATTTGTTTTAAAAGTCTTTTTTAAAACTGTCTTTCTTGACCTCTAAATGATCTTTAAATTTAAGTTCGCGTTCTGTTTACAAAAAATCTCTTATATACTTTGCTAACTGAATTTTTGAAAAGACAGCTTTGATAATGTGACAATGATATTTTGAGGAGTCATAGTCAAATTTTTACTGCAAACAAAATTTTGTAAGACCATAATAACTTCATTAAAAATAGCAATAGTAGATAATCACGTTTTCACAGTTAACAAGATTTATTAGCACCCAGTAATCAATTTTATAACAACATAAACTAATATACACATTTTTCTGTCAACAAGATTTATGAGGACATAATGTTCATTTTAGGATAACAAAACAAAATAATAATCACATTTTTATTTCAAACCAAACACAAAAACTTTTTTGATAACAACAAAAATAGATTATCATATCTTTACTGTAAACAAAATTTTTTGACAACATAATAATTCTTTTTGTAGTAACAAAAATTAATAATTTACTCTCCATTATCCTGAAAGTAAGTACATAAGCACTGGGTTATTGTGTCATTCTTTAAGGTAAGTTTAGTTGTTAATTCAATGAAATATTACGTAACGGAAACAGGTATAACGCCTATAAGTTAGGTAAAAATATGATTATGGCTTCTCAAAATGATATTGTATTTTGAGATCATGCAGAACTGTTAGATATCACAGCTGTATTTCCAAAAATTTAGTTAGCAAAGTACATAAGAGATTTTGTATAAACAGAAAGCGAACTTAAATTAAAGAGTCATTTAGGCGTCAAGGAAGATGTTTTCGAATAAAAAACTTTTTAAACAAATGTTTCACATTTTGTAGCGTAAAATCCGATTCCATTATAAAAATATGTATGTTCCATTTAAGGAAACGAACTTCGGGTCTGAAAAACTCACTTCCGGTCGGAACCGGAAATTGTAAGTGCCACCAGTCGAAAGAGCGTATCCGATATAGCTGTACAAAATTTTGAAATTCTCAAGAAACCCATTTCCCTAGATTTTAAAAGGGGTGGACGGATGGTCTGGGACACCCGGTATATATATATATATATATATATATATATATATATATATATATATATATATATATATATATATATATATATATATATATATATATATATATATATATATATATATATATATATACATATATATACATATATATACATATATATATATATATATATATATATATATATATATATATATAATTTTATTTTTCTTGGGATTATGGTCTGTTAAAAAATTAATCAAAATATAATAGCGGTGTTATAATTTCTATATTTTACATTTTTTAAAAGATTAATGTTTCGGTAATTTATTTTACCTTCGTCAGAATCTACATTTAATTTTAGAAAGTGAAATGAAAATGATAAAAGCTAGTGATATCTAGTATTCGTAAAAAGTCAGCACCCTCGAGAAATTATTATTAAACATATTTACCACAGTAGTTTACAACTCTCTATTCACGCGGCGAGCTGGATTAACAAATTTTTGTACAAAAACTATTCTACCGATCGGGACCGGACAAAAGGAGATTTATTTGCTGAAAGGTGAAATTTTGCATATCCAGAAGCCAATATATTGGCTGGTTTTCAATTTTATTGCGCGTTTCTCCCTTTTGCAATGTACTTTTATACCTTTTGGAAATTGGAATTGGAAATATAATGGAAAAAAAATTAAAATACATTAAAATTCGAAATTTTTGTACTAAATAAATTTTTCCTGCTTCAAGCTCACATTTTTAACCTTGCGAAAAGGTGAAATATCATTTCTAACATCATTTCGAAATGATTTATCCAGAAACTAAAGTTAAGTACAAACTTTGCAACGCCAATATCTAGCTATTAATACAATTAACATTTCTAAGTCGCTGTCACTGGTCGCACCAGTCATTACACGTCGCTCAAGTAAGACGCCAAGCGCCTTTTTTTGGCCGAAAAACAGCTTGATGGCGTCGACTAGGTGGCAGAGTTTATGTAGGACACACCATTGTTTTTAATGATGTTGAGATTTGTATGCTAAATGCGCCGCTGCGCCAAATGCTTTACGCCGCTCACCTAGGATGGGCCATAAGTCCTAAAATTTCTTCGAAAATCTGATTGATAAAATTTAAATAAAAACCGATATAAATATTGAAGTAACTGTTAAACATATCGATGAAATTCCAAGGAAAACTCGGCTAAAAGATAATGAAACAAATAATTAGTGCCTTGTCAAATGAGTGAAGACAAAAGAACAATTAGGAGTACACGAAATAGAGAAAAAAAAAAACAATTCCACCACCTTTAGACACCTAATAGAAATAAACCCATTTAATCCCCGCTCTTTCATAAAAATGCGCGTCAAACGATCTGCACCTCTTAAGGATGGAATAAAATTTAACATGACTTACCCACTGTCTTGTCGTATTCAAAAATTACAATCCTAAAACAAGGCGACTATTGTAAGCAATTTTAGCGGCTTATATTCCGTAAAGGAGACGAATAAATAAAGAATGTTATATGACATATTTAATTGCATTTTTGAAGGTCAATTGAATGGTACCCAACTTTTCTTCCTTTTGTCAATCCGTCCTTTCGTCCTTCCGTCTTTCTCTCTTTCCCTCCTTCCGTCTTTCTCTCTTTCCCTCCTTCCGTCGTTCCGATCTTTCGCTCTTCCGTTTTTCCCTTCTTCCGTTCTTTCGTTCTTACGTCCTTCCGCCCTTCCTTCCTTTCGGCCTTCCGTCCTTTCACTTTTCCGTCCTACCGTTCTTCCTTCCTTCCGTTCTTCAGTCCTTCAATCCTTACCTTCTTCCCCCCTTCCCTCCTATCGTCCTCAAATTGTCCATTTGTCCATCACAGTCTTATAATCGCGTCAATTTGTAATAAAATTATCCAGACACATACTTTACATTAATCCAATAATCATAGAAGAACAGTGTGTTTGGAGAGATGTGGAAAATTAGTAGTATGGATACATTGTTAATATTCAAGAAATTATAACATTATTTAACAGTCCACACCTATTTTAAATATGATGGAAGCAGAATTATAGTTAAATTGGTACATATAACATAATTTTATTATTTAAACATAGCGGAGAATCGCATATGTCATAAATTAATTGACGAACATGCCATTTTCAAACAAATTAAAGAAAATGATGTTGGAAAACTGCACCAAGTCTGTAACTACAAAAGTTGGAGTCTTATGAATAGAATAGCAAAATGAGTTAAGTTTTCTATAAAAAAATGCATTGGAATAACACCCCTAACCCCAACCCCTAGTCAAAAAAGGGATGAAAAATTGTTAGATTGTTCGATAGATCTTAAAAATACAATTAAATATATTATATTACTATACATCACCGATTTATTCGCGAAATATAAGCCTCCAAAGTTACATTTAGTATGTCTCCACTTTTAATTTTCCAATGGTAAATTTTTAAAATCTCGAAATAGTTTTTATTAAATATATTCAATCAAAATTTTAACGACTGAACAACATCTTCTAACTTATGATATATAAAAAACTATTTAACATTTAGATGTGTTATTCACTGGTAAATGCGTCGGGCATGTGATGGTGTTGCCAGTACAATGCGAAAGTGAACGCTTCTTGTTGTAGTTAAATATATGATTTTCTAAAATACGTACTAATTTAATAGTTTCAAATAAAAGTTTAGATTATTTGCATTTTTTTAATTATTTACAAACAGGTTTACAAAATAATAAGGCGACATCGATAAAATAAGTAAAAGTTGTGATATCATGTTATAGTCGAACACAAAATGGCTCAACGATTTAATAATTTCTCATGGGACAATGCAGATTTTGAAAAATTTTGATTTAAAATATTATGTAAGTTTTTTAAAGCATTTGTTCATTTTATTTTTATTCGATTCTTTTTAACAATGATGTTTTTTTAATTTTTATTTGGGCCGAAGGACTCATGAATTCGATACATAAAGTATTTCTGTTGCAATCTGCTATTGTACTATTCATCAGTGAAATCAATTTTAAAATTATGGCTGTAGTTCAATTCGGATAGCCATGCACTGACTCTAACGTGCTCTATAATTGCTTTTGTTTAGGTAGGATCGGGATCTTTATTTTTATTTTATGTATACATGTATCATAGTGTGATTATCTGCAAGAATCTCGCAATATGGTTAGATGAACATTACAATAAGAAAAGCTAACTCGCGTTTTTGAGGCAAGACAATTTTCTTGTAATGTACTTACCGTTTCGGGGATGAATACAGATCAGAATAACCATATTCTAATATCGTTACCGTATTTTGAATTAAAAATTTACTCTTAGAAACGATGGTTACCAATCATACCGTCATTTTTGAAGCTCTCTTAACTTTACCGCAGATACACCAAACTGTACAACATCTAGAGGGGACTTATTATTGAGTTATTTAAACTAATATTATATACTAATGCAAGATTATTCAAAATTCAAGTAATAATAGATTAGGATATATAAATGTCAAAATGTCATAATTGTTTGAAGATTACGGGACTGACGAAAAGTGGTTCAAGTATTACTATCAGTAAGGAGAGATATCAACAGATAAACTTGTTTACGACACCATAACCGTTCTTGAGTTAATCAATATGGCAACAATATCGCCAAAATAATTTTTCGGGCGTTTTAGCTGAGTATTTGTGACCAGAATTAATTATTAGTGCCTATTTGTCATACTTATTATTATAACTTCTTTTCAAATTACGGTTCAATAGACATAATTCATTTTCATCGTTAAAATTTTTAGCAGACTAATCCAGTTGTTTTATCCTCAATATAGTGAAGATATAGGGATTCAGATTCATCCCCACTCCTTGACCCTTATATTGGCCATATCCACTTGACCTTATTAAGATGATTTATAGTTTACATTGACCGTTCATTGAAATTAACCTTGAAAATAATGTGTGACCTTGAGATGATTTTCGTTCGTTGTATTGGACCGTGACTGATATAAGGCCCTTAACTTTGAGAATATACAGATTCTGACCCTCGTCCTACTCATTTAAACTGTCCTCAGCCATTTGGCCTTGACAGGGTGACTCATATTTAACTTTAAAGGAACCATATATTTATTACATGACATGGAGCTACATTTTCTGATAAAACACATGTTTTCTCAGAATCATATAAAATAATGACGCACTTCTGATATTGAGGAACCAGTCTTTCTTTTGTTGTTTGATATTTCACTGTTGAATGAGATCAGGTGCTATTCTGACTCCGGCTCATTTAAACTGTCCTCAACCACTTGTCTTTGATAGGGTGACTCATACTTGACTTTGAATGAACCACGTATTAGTTACATGACATGGAGCTACATTTTCTAATAAAACGTGCTTTCTCAGAATTATATTAAATAATGATACACTTGTAATATTGGAAAAACCAGTCTTTAGTTGTTCCATTTTTTACATTTAAGCAAGATTAGGTGCTTCGTTATTTCAACATAAACGCGGATATGTTCAATCCAGGGGCGGATCAGCCTCTCTCTTTGGGGGGGGGGAGGCGGTGATCTCTCAAAAGTACAATATGGCAAGCGAAAGCAAGTTATCGACGGGGGGAGGGGAACACCAGCAACATTTATATTTGTAGTGTAAAAGGCAGAGTCGGGTCTATTTTTCTGAATTTGAAGCTCTTAGAGAGAGGGGGGCAATCATACGAAATAACAAGTTGCCGACAGGGAGGGAGGATGCGAGCAGCATACACATTCCTAATATAAGAGGCAGAATCGGGTCTATTTTCCTGAACTCAAAGCTCTTGGGAAGTGGAGGGGCGATCGTAAACCTATACATTCCTATATTCTATTCAAGAACTAGAGAAAGTAATAAAACTGATACTAAAACCTCGAACGTACCTGCTCCAGTGCCGCAGGTAACTGAAGACTGCCGTAAATCTAACTGTATTTAAATATTATAAGCTTTTATAAATTTACTGCAACAATAAAATTTCTGATAATTCAATTTAATTTCTGTCAGTGAGCAAAGTACACCTTACAGGGTGTCCTTAGTGATTTATCTTGTTTGTGCTTGTTTTTATATATTATTTGAGATTAGTGAGATAACCAAAAGATATGGCTTCCTCCTCTATATTTATTCCAAAATCGTTAAACCAGGGCATTTACGAAAGACCTATTACGATGAATGTTTTTGATGCCTTAAGATATCAATATCTAGAAAATAATGTTAAAAGCTCTGTTGAGATGTGTTCCAACATGACAGTAGTTGGAAAATCTACTATGTACCGAATACTGAAGGAGAAAAAAACGACTGGAATTGTTAGTACTCCCAAGCCACATTCGATCACAGGCAGACGAAAAACCTCGTTAAAGAGATGTAAACTGCAATAAAAGGAGTTGCACATACATTTTATTATGAGAAGCAGATCCCAACCGTCAACAAAATTCTAACTAAAATTAATGAAGATCGGGATTTACCTGAAATTAAAAGAACTGAGCTCTGGAAATTGCTCAGAGAACTTAATTTTTGCTGGAAAAAACCAGATAGGAAATCTGTTCTTATAGATCGTCCCGAAAATGTCCGTTGGAAAAGGAAATATCTCTCTCAAGTAAAAGGTAATGTGGAAACTCGAGCTTATGATCGGTGAGATAAAGGAACCAATTAAAATCAATTTGAGCGAAGATAGCTTCTCTGACTTTGATTACGAATTAGATACGTAATGTTTATCAGTGTAAACACAATTTCTTATATAAATTTTTGTTTTTGTTGTATTTTATTGTTTAATGTTGTTTATATATTTTTAAATTTTTTTATATATTTTTATTTTAGTGTGTCTCACTCTTTAATTTTGCTTAAGCGTGTAGAATTAACATGTTTATTGTATTTTTTGGGGCTATAGGATTTTTCCATGTAATAAAGTAAATTAAATTAAGATGTCGGTGCAATAGAAATAAAAATAAGTAGGTCTAATTTTAACTGTAACATACGAGAATGGTTCGATAAGTTCTCGGCCTGATAAAGCAAACAAAAGATTTTTGAAAATGTTTTTATTTATTTTTCAACATAGTCCCCTTGTACTTAAACACATTTAGACCAACGATGTTTTAACATTTTAATATCCGTAGTATAATGCGATTTGTCCAACTCTGCAAAATAAGCGGTTGTCGCTGCTCTGACCTCGTTATTAGAAGGGAATTTTCATCCAGCGAGCCATTTTTTCAAATTTGGGAATAGAAAGTAATCCCGGGAGCCAGATCCTGCGAATATGGCGCATGTGGAAGGACTTCAAAACGTAGGTCATGGAGTTTTGCAACAACAACATCATGTAAAATATAGTGGACACGATCTATCGAGATATTTGATATACCAGCAAGCTCTCGTACTTTCAGTCGGCGGTCATGAAGTACGATATTGTGAATTTTTGTGACAATTTCGTCAGTTGAAGCGGTTTTTGGGCGTTCCGAGCGCTCATCATCTTGAATTGATGTACGACCACGATTAAATTCAGCAGACCATTTTTTTACTGTCGAAATATCGAACCTTATGTGTTCACTAGATCGCCACAAACAAGCAACTGAACGCAAACATCTGAAACTTTGCAGGGCGTCATCTCTAGGTTAATGCTTACAAAATATTATAGTTATATGATCCTACTAGCGCCCTCTCTGTTTCTGGCCTAAAACTTATCGAACCATCCTCGTATAAAAATTAATTATATTTGAATCCCTTTTTAGTGTTTAATTGTAATTCTGCAGATAGTTTAAGAAATAAATAAACTGAAACGTCAAATGTCCTAAAAATCATTTTAATTAATAATAAAATGACCGATAGCCCTAAAAAAATTCTATATTGTATGGATGAATTAATTTTTTTATATATGTTTAATTTCTTTTATTTTTGACAATGGGTGTTTTGTAAATATTTAAATTATGACCTAGAATTTTTTGAGAAAATAAGACTACGTTTTAGTCTGGATGTGTTTCACATAAATTAATATTATCAGGAAGATTTACTTTTCTTACATGTTGGTCCTTAATACTATTTCCAATATTAGGTTTGCCTCTTGACCATCTTCCAGAAACATAAAAAATAATTTATAACTTAAGATTTGCCATCCGTTTAGAGCAAGATCTCATTTTCTGAAAAAAAATACCTCAAATTTATCGACTTTTCACAAATGTAGGAGTAGATTTTACCGAACTCTTTTCAATAAAATTTTCAACCTCCCCAGTCTCTAAAGCTTATATTGCAATTTTGTATACCTAGGGACTAATGCAATACATGTAAAACTAGCTTCTAGTCTTAGTATTGAAGCATTTTTACTTGCTTTAAAATGATTACCAGAAGAGGCAATTCAAGTGTTATTTTTACCAATAATACTGCCAATTATCTGTTAGTTAAAAACTATCTCAAAGAACCATATGAATTCTTACACCAAAATAAAAATTCAAATTCTCGTTACAATTTCGTACTTGATTTCTTTTTTTCTTCTTTTTTTTGATGCATTCGCATAAAAGGAGGAAGTATGTTGCGAACGAGTAGCAAACATTGATTTTATTTTTCTTCCACAAATTTCTGAATTATTTAATTTAATTATTTACTAATATTAAAGTATAGGCAACACTTTATAATATTCCTAGCAAGTGTTTCACAAATCACCAATATTTTCAATCAATCATCGAGTAAGCGACAGAGTGTTACTTAGGTGACCAGTTCACAACAAAGAACCTTATAACCGACTTTAAAATTTAGTTGTATAAGCAGTATAAGCCATTTTCAAACCATATTTAAAAAACTGTAGTCTCTTAAACATGAAATTATTTTAATTATATATTCTTTTGTCAGTAGTGACTTATGTAAAAAATACCCCAAGAAGTACCACTTCAAGTTAGCCGATATGTACAAGAAAATCGTCCATTATGGGTAAATTTTATATGCTTATTTCCAATACACACTTTAAAGCAGTGGAAATGTGCTACCTCCTAGTAGTGTAGCTGGGCAGGGACTAGGACACTTGATGGAATCTTCCATCGACTTCTTGTAAACTCGATGACACCTTCCATCCACTTATCACTTCTTCGGAAACGCCTTCAGCATTGACTTTGAAAAACATCTTAGTTTGAACATGTTGAATCTCAAAAGAGGGGATTCATTGTTCAAAGAAGAGACAAAGAAGTAATTTCCAAGAAAAATGTATCATAAGAAGTGACGTCATTCGAAGACATTGTCGAAGAAGTGAGCTTGAACTTAGTTTGTATTAATGTTGGTGCCATCTATAATTTGTTGTTGTAATTACATAAAAATTTGACAAGACAATCTATCCAAAGCTAACCACTATGTATTTTAGGTGCTATCATCTAGTATTTTTTATCTGGATTAGATATATATTTCTATTAAAAGAACCTAGCTTAGGTTTGCTGATAATCTTATTGAAAATTTGAAGGAGTTTGAATAAAAACACATAATTTTAAATACATGCCTTTATTTAGAAATTAGAGGAAGAATCAAAACCTTGTTTTCCTCTAAATGTTTTTGGCAATTTATCAGCCATTACAAATTGACAATCAAGTGATTTTTTCATAATAAGTTGAGCAATTTTAGTGTTTTTTAATATTTTAACTGGTATATTTGACAGATTAAATAATAATATCGCCTCTGTAATCTTGATCAATTATGCTAGCTCCAATTTCGAGACCAAATTCTAGACTGAGATCGGATCTAGAATGTATTTGTGCATAGTAACCTGTGGGAAGTTCAATTTGGATACCCATGTTTATACATTTTCTAGAGAATGATTCAATGCTGCATTCTTTTATGCTGAAAAAGTTATATCGGCTTTCAGGAGAATGTTTTTTGGGTTCACAGGCTACAAGATGATTTTTTCGAAGTTTTATCTAAAAAAGATTGAAAAAAGTTTTGCAAATACACACATACAATTAAAAAATTGTTTAAATTTGTTTTTTATAAATTACCTTTTTAAATTAGTTGATATCAAAATATGTGCCTTAATCAAACACAATAAGAAAATTTATTATTTCTTAAAATGAATTTTTATTAGGAAAATGCCCATGATAAAGAATCTGTTAATTTATAGTTGACAATTTTTTTATCATCGTCAGGAGATAATGTAATTTTTTTTGACTTGTTGTATAAACTTTATGTTATGTAAATATAATAATTTTTTGATTTATTTGATTATTAATATTTTCAAAAATGCGTTGGTAATAATCTTGAAAGAGCACTTTTAGTAATTCCCTTTGCTTTTTTAATAATACCATAATTTTGAATGAAATAAGAAATTTCTTTGAAATTTACACCTTGGTCTTTTAATTTATTTATTTCCTCACTTAGATTAAATTTTGATTTATAAACTTTTAATGCATATATTTTTGATCTAAGCCCTATAAAATCTAACATAATTTTTCCACAAAGTTCACCTTTCATTAAACTAAGACCTCTTTTATATTTTAAGAGTATATTATATATATATGTAACATTATTTTCAGGATAAACAGAAAATTATGTATTAAAGAATCTGTATCAGTATATAAAAGTTTTGTATTGTGTCCAAATTTATTTTTAATATAATTATAATGAATATCATAAAGAAATGTTTTTGAAAGATACAAAATACTGAATCCGACAAAAGTAGGTTTGCTAACTTTTATTTTTAATTTTGACATCTCAATAAGCACTATATCTTCAGAAATACGAGTACAACTATGAAAATTTGGTTGTGAAATATAATTGTTGGCTCCATATGGATGTGACCATGTGGTAACTAATTTAATATATTTGTGTTGAGGCATCTTTTCAATAATTTTTCGAAAAAATGCATTATTTGAAAGTTTGAAGAAATCGTTTTTACTCTTCTTTCTTAAATCTGTGTTTAGGTCAATATAATATTTTCACCAACATGATTGGTTGAATTTTAATACTCTATATATTTTGGAAATTTGTAAGCCTAACCATAGAAGAAATATACCAAGAATTCCTATCCTGTGCTATAATGTTGACGCTCCTTAACGGTACGCAAACTGGTACGCCGTCTCATTCATACAAATCAATTTACAATGTTGTCAATGATTAAATATCAGTATTTTAATGTGATATACATGGTTTTGTTAGGAACAAGTATAAAAGATTTAAATGTTCGGATTTATGTTGAAAACATGGCAATTCTGCATATCCCTTCCTATCGAGTAAGAGGGGTAAGCTCCACCTTTTTATCGATTTAAATGTGAGGCTGCCGCAGCCTAGTGAAGTTTTACTGAAAGGTTTGACCATTACAACGTTCCCTTTGTAAACTTAAACAAATATAATAAACGAAGGGATAAAAAAAACTTATATTCGTAGTTTAGATCAAATATTCAATACGGCAACACTGCATATACATCATTCCTTTCCGTTTCATTACTTATAGTAAAAACTACCTTTTATCAATGACCGAGTTTTAAGACAAAGCGCTTCCAATCTTCCATAAGAATGAGCTGTCTTAGTATAATTCGTCAATGGCCTAAGTGAAGAGCTTGTTTTAAAGTTCGATAATGAATTATATTATTTTTTTTTGTCATAAAATATGGTCAATAATTTTTTCATCTTAGATTTTGAATTGCGTGGATTTAAATGTTCTTCGCAAAGTGGTAAATCCTTATGTAGTTCATATAATTCTCTTGGATAATTTAAGTCTATCTCAAATATACCGACTATGAAAAATAAACACGTGAAAGGAATACTACAAATTCATATAAATTTTTTTCGTGTAGGCCTCCTCTTCGGAGATATGGGCTCCCAGAGAGCTGCAATGGAACAAATTTTTTACACATATTTATTGAATCACCATTTCATTTTTTTTTAATATGATGTATTCCAGAAAGTGTTGTGAATTACTCATAGCTGCAGGAAGGAACTAGCTGTGATACTCATGACCCCATTTTTTTACGTCTTGTATGATAAAAACCTTTGACGTTTTTTTACATATCTTTATTGAGTAAAAATTCTCGTCATTTTATTTACACTGTCGGGTTGAATATGAAAAAGAGAAATTTTCCCCTGTCACCATGATTTCAATAAAAAGTTAAACTAACTAATTAGTTAAAAACTTCGTAAGAGGGTTCAACATGGGCTCCGTGAAGTCTGATAAACTCGCGGCCACGACGAATTGAGAACTGCTGTACCCGCCATATTAACTCAGCATTGTTCCTTATTTGATCACAATGAAACGTGATTCTCCGTAGAAGTTTCTCTCTACTATCGATTGGAGTGAAATACCCCAACCAATACTACCACTTCCAACTGCTATTGGCAAAAGGGAATTAAAATCATTGCTGGAAAGCAAATTTATTGAATCGTGAAGGGGGTTTCTGGAATGCGATGTGCTACGGAATATATAACTGGGCCTAGGGCGCGGTGTACTAAGGAGCTTCTCTCCTTGGGAAGGAAAGAGCTGCGAATTGTGGTGGGATTGTTGAGAGGACATTGTCACCTCAGGGGCTATCTTTTTGTACTCGGTGTCGAAGATAACCCGACGTGCAGATGATGTTTAGAGGATGATGAAACTGTTGACTGTGTCCTTAGAGAGTGCCCAGCACTCAACGGACTGAGACTGAGATATTTCGGAGATACAATTTGGTTACCGGAAGCAGTTAGGCAAGTTCAACTAACGAGGCTGATTGGATTCGCCTTCACCACAAAATCCAAAAATCAGTAAATTAATATCCAAGTAAAGAATCAATTTGTCAGCGATGTAAAAGTTGAAAAATTGTAAAATACAGGATATTTATTTCTTTCTTACCTAGCAACGTTTGCAACAACAATACTTTGTTTTTGGTGCCGATGAAAAAATACGCACATTTTTTGCGAACTTAGCTCGAACCACAATTCACAGAATTGTGAATTCACAGAAAGACGTTTTTAACTAAAGAGGTAAACTCTAATTTAGATTCAAATTTTTTTTTTATCATAAGGTGGAAAGTGGAGCATTTGATGGGAAAAAAGATGTATCTTTTATCGAAATATGCCAAATACATGATGTAAATAAAATAAAATTTTTTCGAAAACCGTAAAGATTAGCGACATGAATGAAGAGTTCTTAATTTTTAGTAAATAGTTAAAGGTAGGTAAAAACCTTGTCAAAAATTCTTATCATATAGAGCATAAAAAAATGGGGCCATGAGTGTCACAGCTAGTCTATTCCTGCAGCTGTGAATAATTCACAACACTTTCCTGAATATTAATTTAAAGAGTCTTACCTGCTATATATCATATTAAAAAAATTGAAATATACCTAGTGGTTCAATAATTAGATGTAAAAAACTTGATTCTATTGCAGCTCTTTGGAAACCCATATCTCCGAAGAGGAGACCTATACGAAAAAAGTTTATAAGAACTTGTAGCATTCCTTTCAAGTATTTTTTTCATATCTGGGAGATTTTCCACATTTTTCCCGACACCCAGTATAACCAATGTCGCTATTATCTGAAATATTTAAAATATCGCTTGTTTTAAAATTATTAAGATCATCCCTTTTGAAATTTTTTTCTGGTAAAGGCAGACTCATATCCATATAAACTATTAACATCAAGATTCATTAAATATAATGTCGGTAAATTTGAATTTTAAAAATTTATTTTTATTATTAGCTTTACCATAGCGATTTGAACATTGTGAAATGCCACCTCGAATGCCTCTTTCTATGAATAGAAATATATCAATTTCGGTGAGTAATTCTAGTTCAATACCTTGACATAATACGATTTGATATGTTAAATGTGGAGTCGTATATCTCTAAAATTTTCAAATATATTAGCCAAAATTAATGTCAGTTTTTAGATAGATTTCTGCATATTCTTTTAAGTTTTAAATGTTAAAATGTACCAAATAGTCTAAATAATATCATATTCATTGTATGTAATATTTTCATTATTAAGAGAACTCTAAAAATGTTCTATTTTTGGTAAATTTGTATCCTGCATTCATCCCCAACAATCTAAATATTCATTTCGGAAAATTCATTTGCGTGGTAATATTTCAAATTTTTAAGTAACTTTTTACCATGTTTATTTTTCTCATTAGGTAGAAAAGAGGCTAAATTTTAAATATTTGAAGGTACAAATCTATACAAATCTAAAAATCTGAAATTAATAGTGGTATTTTCAATGTATTAAGTAAAAGAAATGTATCGTTTTTTATTTATGGGTATTGATGTAAGTTTTCCTTTAATTTTTAAACTGAGTTCTTTAACTACAAAGTGACTGTCATAACCAGAAAGGTTATGGAATAAAACAGGAACCATAGGATCAATTTTATAGTTAAAGTTGAAAGATTGATGAGCTGCTAGTAGTGGGAATAGGGGGCTTCTAGTTGACCCCCCCACCACTTTTTTGATTGGTCAGCCAAGAATGACCTTGTTTCTGATTGGCTGCCCAAGTTCGCCCCCTATTCCGATTGGTTTCATAAACTCCGCCTCTTTTTGCTCCACCTCCTACCTCCTTCCTAACCACCACAGTAGTTGGAGGGGAGCTGGTAGCAGTTGGAGGGGAGCTGGTATTTTAAACGATCGAATCTGAGCGAACTTCAGTCATTCGTGCGCGATGTCAAATAGCGACCAACAACAACAACAACAGCAACTCATTGAACGTGTAGGCCAAGTAATAATTTCCTACCAAAAACACGGAAAAAATCTTACCGATTTTGAAGATCAAGACTTGGCCTTCTTTCCCATCAACTACTTGAAAACATTCGTCGATTCACTTAGTTTACAACAAATTTGGAACAGGTTGCCGGAAAATTATAGAAGTGACGAAGAATTGCAGCTAAATTTGCCGTGTTTTAAACACTATCCACTATATCAACACCACATAGACGGCCCGCCATTATCAATTAAAAAGTGTTGTAAAATTAAAAAATAGTGTGAACAAGTCAATCGAGTTTCATCGGACAGTCTTCGAAATGGATCAGACACATGTATATTTAGATTCTGCTTGCGATGAAACGATCCAGTCAATGTACAAAGATGAAACAACTCATTTTAACTTGGCTGGAAGAGGAAAGTTTCACGCAAGACAGGATTCTCTGATCACTATTGATCGAAATAATTTCGAAGACGACGATGAAGATGAAGAAGATGATGGGATAGAGGATAATGGCGTTCCAAACGGGTGTGGAGAAGAGGGGCTCGTGAAAGTGGCAAAAATAAATGCAAGTGATACATTGACACCAAATTACCTTACGCGAGAAGTGTGCGTTTTTCAATCTTATGTCGTAATTATTTCATCTTCTGGCGGTGCATATAATTTATGTTGTGAATGTTACTATATACATGCTTTAAATTGCCCAAATGGGAAAAATAATTTTGTTAATAGCCACTATAAACGATCCTTTATATGTTGCGAAAAAGATCTGCAATGCAACACGTGTGAAAACGATTTATTCATAACAACTCCTTCACAAGCATGTATAATATGTAACAAACCAGAACTAAAGAATATGCAAAACCATCTAATCGAAAAATCAAATTTTAAATAAATTTATTTCACTTGCACTTATTCATGCACTATGGCGTTTTTAATATTAAGTTTAAGTTTAAAATATTTTATAAGAATTTAGATTTTGTTCTGCTAAGTTAAATAAATATAAGAAACTATGTAAATAAATATAAGGGAATGATGTGAATAAATAAGAATTTGTATTTATTCCCATTGAAAGAAATTATAATTTTGTTCTTTCAGTGTAGAATAATTCTTTTCAAATAATATGCACAACAACCCTACCGATAAATCAAATTTAAATAAATGAATTTGATACTCCACTTGAATTTATTCATGCACCCTAGTAGTTTTTGAATATTAAGTTTAAAATGTCAACTAATTTAAATAAGATTTCATATAAAATATAAGTTGTAAGATATAAGTTATAAGATATATATTAAGTTTAAGTTAAATAAATATAAGGGTGCCATCTAAATAAATAGAAATTTGTTTATATTAAGATTCGAAGAACTAATGATTTTGTTCTTTCAGTGTAGAATAATTTTTTCTACATAATATGCACAATCAATCCTATCGATAAATTGAATTTTAAATAAATGAATTTGATACTGCACTTGAATTTATTCATTCACCCTAGTATTTTTTAATATTAAGTTTAAAATGTCAACTAAGACATTTAAATAAGATTTTATATATAAGATAAAGAACAATTAGGTTTAATTCCCTGACAACAGACTATGATTTATTCTTCCATGTTAAAAAAAAAAACCTAGTTTTCATTACTATGCTTGTAAAAAAAATTATATTCATCCTATTCATAATAATTCTTTCAAGTTAAAGAAACTTGGTTATTAGGTGTGATTCTGTATAAGAAATAGAAAAAAATAAAATATTTTCTTCAACGACTTTGTTTTTTATTATTCCTATATCCAAAATACAAATATACATATATACATAAATACATATTTATAATTTATACCATTTTTTTTACCAGAGGTTGCTGCTGCATGCCAGAGGTTGCTGCTGCATGCCAGAGGTTGCTGCTGCATGCCAGAGGTTGCTGTTGTCTGCCATAGGTTGCTGCTTTGCCATAGGTTGTTGTTGTCTGCCAGAGGTTGCTGCTCTGCAAGAGGCCAATTTATAATTTATAATTTATTGGCCTCTTGCATTTTCGAGGGTAACTCTGCCTTCGCTGCTGCTGCTGTTGTTGTTGCTGTTGTTGTGGCTGCTCCTGATGCTGTTGATGTTGCTGTTGATGTTGCTGTTGCTGCTGTGGCCTCTTGCACTTTCGAGGGTAACTCTGCCTTCGCTGCTGCTGCTGTTGTTGTTGCTGTTGTTGTGGCTGCTCCTGATGCTGTTGATGTTGCTGTTGATGTTGCTGTTGCTGCTGTGGCCTCTTGCACTTTCGAGGGTAACTCTGCCTTCGCTGCTGCTGTTGTTGCTGTGATTGTGGCTGCTCCTGCTGCTGCTGTTGTTGCTGCTGTTGTTGTGGCTGCTCCCGCTGCTGCTCCCGCTGCTGCTCCTGCTGCTGTTGTTGCTGCTCCTGCTGCTGTGGCTGTTGCTGATAAACCGGCAGAGGCTGCATTCTCATTATTTCATCCAGAGCTCGGTCAAATTCGACGGGCTCTGGATCTAAGGAGGGCTCAAACATATTGAGGAATTCCTCACTTGGCAAATCATCCATGAGGAATTCATCGTTAAATTCCTCTTCCAAAAATTCAGCCTCTGACGGCGGCGGCCACATCACAGTGTCTTCAGAGTTCGGTGAAAGGCTTCTTAGGCTATCCATCAGGTTCGCCTGATGCTCTAAGAAGCCTATAAAATCTTCCAGAGTCAACACGATGAAGGTACTCATGTTATTCAATGAATGCTAAGTCAAGACGCTGTAAATCCTTATATACAATACTGAAATACCACTCTTCCTACCTCCAGCGGCGAAACCAGTCCGAAGAATGAGAAGAAGAAGAAGGCAAAGATAGCGTGAACTCGAGAGAGGTCGTTCAACGGTCGTAAGTTGTTTTGTTCTTAAGAAAAAGACGAGTAAAGAGGAGAAGAAGAAAAAAAAAAGTTGTTTTTTGGAATAATATAAAAAACGAAAAAAAAAATAAAAAAAAAAATAAAAAAAAAAATTAAAAAAAAATTTAAAAAAAAAAAATGTTTTTTATATTATTCCAAAAAACAACTTTTTTTTTTTCTTCTTCTCCTCTTTACTCGTCATTTTCTTAAGAACAAAACAACTTACGACCGTTGAACGACCTCTCTCGAGTTCACGGTCTCACGGTTCTCGTCGTACCATGCAGTGCCACGCCGTACCAGCCGGTACCAGGCTCTTGGCTGCTTTAAAAGGCGGCTGGGTACGAAGCGTCTCTTCAGTTTACATCTCGCTATTAGCGTACGCTTGTAAAATTATCGAATCGATTTTAATATATCTTGATAGTCGGATTTATTTCGTGTGACGTAGTGACATATTAATTTTCATTTGGTTTGTATTGTTGATTTCATATTTTTGATTTAATATTTTTGACTTAATACTTTGGATTTTTAATTAATTTTTATTTCATCTTTTAAAAGCCAATCTTTGATTGATTTTTTCATTTTTGTGGATTTTTTTTATTGATTTTTTATTGATTTTTTGATTTTTTTATTGATTCATAATTTTTTTATTTTTTAATTTATAATTTAAAATGTCATTTTTAAATGTAAAAATTGAAAACATCGACTTAACAGCCTTCGATTTAAACGACGCTTGCCTTGTGCATGATTTGATTGATTGTTCATTTTGTGGGCTAAGCGACGAGGAGCTAGATATTAAATTTAGGGAAATTGATATTAATACATTTAACAATTCATCTGAATCTGGCGATTCTTCCGAAATTGGTGAAAGCGATATTTTGACACAGCTCTTAAAAGTTTTGGATGAATCTATTATCCCTGATATTCCTCAAGAACCTCTTGAAACAATTAATTTCGATGATTTAAATAATGATATATTAAGGAAAAATTTAATTAACAATTCTGAAATAAATGAGGGATATAATTTGGAACAACTTTTAGATATATTAGAAGGGGGTGAAATTTGTGAAAATAGCTCAGGGCAAAATTTAATTAAGGGTGATGTGGAATATCAGGAGACTTTTGAGAGCTGTGAGGAACAAAATAATAAGGGGGTTTTAAACAATAATAATAATGGGGTTGGTAACGAGGGAGCTTTAAATAATGATAAGAGGATTGGCATTGGGGGTTTTTCGAAAAATAATATGGAAGAGGTTTATCGCCCCCACTATTCGCCAATTTCAGATGCATCGTCAGATTCATCAGAGGATTCCAACGACAGCGTTGAGACTGTTATAAACGTCTCAGCCAAAGCTCAGCATAATTTTATTAAAGTGTTGGATCAAAATTTAATTGAAGGGTTGGATCAAAATTTTATTCAGGGGTTTGAACAACCATCCAAATTTGGCTATACCAGAAATTCAGTAAATTCGGTAGATGTTTTTGATTTGAGTTGTGGCGAAATTGTGGGGGACATTGAGGTATATACTTATACTGAAAATTTTGAAGATGAGCAGCCTCAATGTCCCTTAATTTCTTCCTGTAATCAAAATCAATTTTTGAAAAATCCTTCTGGCCTAAATTTAGAACAAAGTTCTGAAAATTTAATTGAAAAAAATTTACCCAAAAAACGTTCTTTATCAGAAACAAATGATTGTTCAGATTTAAAAAAGTCAAAATTGGACGGTGATATTTCTAGTTCCCAAACTTTAGGGGCACAAATTTCAAAAAATTCTTTACCAGTCGCTGTAACAACAGCTCCGAAAATCAATCCAACAAATAAAGTCGCTATTGGAGAATTAGATAAGTTTCTACATAAGAAAACTAAGCCGAGCTTAAATAGGAATGAAACAAGGTGTGCCACATCTAGATTTAAGTCAATGGTTTATTCCTATTTAAACTTAGATAATATATGTAATAATTTATCTAATTCGACTTTAAAAGACGTTAAAAATTGTATTCAACGACAAGGCGATCTTCTTTTAAATTTGGGAAATATATTTTTTTAAAAAAATCCATGTTTTTCTTCAAATTAAAAAGTGAATCCAAAAGTTAATTCAAAAGTAAATCCAAAAGTTTTCTAAATTGCGCGAGCTGAAAAAATTGCTAATTATTCTATGTCATTGGGTCTTGATAGATCGAAATTGTATTTATTTAAAAGCGACACGGCCCTAACCGATTCCATTTTAAAATGACTCTCCTTTGCACACACTGCTTAAGAGAATTTAAAAGAAAATCACATATTGTACGCCACCTTCGAGAAAATGTTGTTAATAACGAAAACACCTTTAACTTGGAAGATTATATAATTAATCGTAAGTATTTTTTTATAACATATTTAGCTATAATTTTCCTTTTAATTTTTCTTTTTATTATTAATAAAGGTTTACAGAGGAATTAAAAAATAATAATTGTTTCAGTTGATGAACTACTTTCAAGACCTCCAATGCGATTTTGCCAAGATTGTGAAGTAAATGTCAAATCTAATTCCTGGAGCACACACTTGAGGACAAATATTCATAAAAACAGGAGCTGCATAAAATATGGAAATGGAATTGACATTATCAGGAGTGCATTTAAATGTCAAATAGCTTCCTACAGAATATATTCGCAGAATTATCACATCGACATCAAAAAGTTTCAGCAAGATATTGGTAATAAAGTGCAAACATTAATACGCCAGCGTCAACAAGAATTTACATGTGCTAAAGTAAATTTGGAATTATTTGGAATATATTATTCTCCAACTTTAACCTCTACTTCAATTAAGTCATTTAATACACCGTTCTTCATTGTAACCCATACAACTGATCTACAACAGCTTTACGATGATTTATTCAAGATTATTGAAACCAAAGCAGATGAATTGCCGGAAAGAGACTCAGGTAATTATTATTTAATCTCAAGAGCTAAGTTTTCTTAATCTCAAGAGCTAAGTTTTCTTAATATCACTTGTACATCTCTAACAAATATTATTCAGAACTAATTTTTTAATTCCTATTACAGGGTGGGCTCTACAAAGAATTCTGCATTTGGAAGTCAACATCAATAAGTACAACCCATTGAATGCCTCCTCCTACATTAAGATGCATCACTTTTCTAAATCAATAGTGAATGTGATGAATGAGGACAATTGCTGTTTCGCCTGGGCAGTGGTTTCAGCAGCATACCAGCCAACCGGTAATCCTCGAAAGACCTCATCATATCCAGACTTCAGAGACGCTTTCGATTTTACAGGTATTGAATTTCCAGTAAAATTATTAGATATAAAAAAGTTTGAGGAAAAAAATAATTTGTCCATAAATGTATATGGAGTTGAAAAATTTTTAAGGGATAATAAAAAGGCATATGAGATTGTCGGTCCTTTACATTATAATAATGAAAAGAAAAAATTACATATTAATTTGCTTTTAATAAGTTCTGATGATGGAAATAACCACTACTGTTGGATAAAGGATTTAGGTAGCTTGGTATACAAACAATTATCAAAAAAGAAAATAAAAAAATACTTATGTGATGGATGCCTTCAATATTTTGGAATATATGAAAAACTTAACACACATTTAGAACGTGATTGTAGTTTTGTTCGAATTGAGCTTCCTTCAGATAATTTGATTTTGGATAAATTTGGTAATTATATTCCTGCAAATATATTAAAGTTTCAAAATATTCAGAAACAGTATAAAGCTCCTTTTGTTATTTATGCCGATTTTGAATGTTATTTGAAAAACATTGAGTGCCAACAATCTACACCTGATTCGACAACCTCATATACTATTAAAACTGCTGAACATATACCCTATTCATTTGCTTATTATATTAAATCATCATTTGATGAGAATGTTGTGTGTCTTAAACTTTATAGAGGTACAGATTGTGCTATAAAATTTATTGAATACATTGAAAATGATGTAAAAGAAATTTATAAAAAATATTTAAAATATCAAGTACCATTGAAAGGTTTATCATCTGTGGAACAGATTGAATATGAAAATTCTAGCATTTGTTATGTATGTGAAAAACCTTTTTCAAAAGGAAATTTCATAAAGTGTAGGGATCATTGTCATATTACAGGTAAATATCGAGGAGCCGCCCACTCAATATGTAATTTGCATTTTAAACCTCCAAAATATATACCAATAGTATTGCATAATTTAAAAAACTATGATTCTCACCTATTTATTAAATCGCTTTGCTATAATAAAGAAAATATTAGTGTTATAGCTCAAAATAAAGAAAAGTATATTTCTTTTAGTAAGGAAATTTTCGTTGATGTGTCAGAAAAGCGGAAACCAGTTGCTTTGCGACTACGCTTTATAGATTCTTTTCAATTTCTCCCAGAGTCTTTAGAGTCACTATCACAAACTCTACAAGATTCACAATGTTTTGAAATTAAAAAGTTTTTCTCAAATGCTGATGAATTTCGATACATTAGACAAAAAGGGGTATTTCCATACTCTTACATAGATTCCAACGAAAAATTAAATGAGAAATCTCTACCATCGATTGATAAATTTTATAATAACTTAACCGATGAAAATATCTCTCCTCAAGACTACAATCGTGCTATAGAAGTGTGGAATCTATTTAAGTGTTCTACAATAGGGGCTTATTCCGATATTTACTTAAAATCTGATGTTTTACTTTTGGCTGATGTTTTTGAAAATTATAGATCCACATGTATTAAAACCTATAAGTTAGATCCTGTTAATTATGTCACTAGCCCTTCTATGTGCTGGGATGCAATGATGAAATTAACTAATGTAGAATTAGAATTATTAACGGAACCAGATATGCTTCATTTTTTCAAAAAAGGTGTTCGTGGTGGGGTTAGCACTTGTTCCAAACGCAAATCTGAAGCAAATAATCCATTCTTAGAAAATTTTAATCCTGAAAGACCTACAACATATATCACTTACTTAGACGCCACAAATTTGTATGGTTATGCTATGAAACAATATTTGCCTGAAAAAAATTTTGCTTGGGTACCTAAGCTCGAAATAGAAACTTTAAATATATCCGAACTTTCAGATACATCATCTATAGGATACATATTTGAAGTTGATTTAGAATATCCAAATTATTTACATGATAGTCATAATGATTTCCCATTTTGTCCTGAACAATATACACCACCAATTTCAAACCACTCAAAATTAATTCCAAACTTACATAATAAATATAACTATATCATTCACTACCGATATCTGAAACAATGTCTACAATTTGGACTCAAAATCATAAAAATACACAGAGCAGTTAAGTTTACACAATCACCATGGTTAGCGGAATATATAGATTTAAATACAAATTTACGAAATTTATCTAAAAATAAATTTGATAAAAATTGTTATAAATTGGCAAATAATTCAATTTTCGGTAAAACCATGGAAAATGTTGATAGGCGAGCAGATATTAAATTAGTATCTCATTGGGAAAGACAGGGTAATAAATTTAGTGCCGAAAAACTTATTTCTAAACCTCAATTAAAGGATTTTAAAATTTTCTCTGAAAATCTAGTTGCTCTTCAACTTCAACAGGTTTGCATTGAATACAATAAACCAATTTATGTTGGGATGAGTATTCTGGATATTGCAAAAACTGTAATGTATAATTTTTATTATGGGTATTTAAAAGTAAAATATGGTAATAATTTAAATTTATTATATACGGATACTGATTCCTTAATTCTTGAAGTTCAGACCCAAAACTTTTATGAAGATATGAAGCTAAATCTGGATAAATTTGATACTTCTAATTTTTCTGAACAAAATATTCATTGCATGCCTATTACAACATCAGTTGTTGGTAAATTTAAAGATGAGTACAAAGGGATTCCCATTGAAAGTTTTTATGGAACTGGTGCTAAAGCATATTGTATAAAATCCAAAAATAGTGTAGATAAAAAAGCAAAAGGCGTTAGTAGATCATGTATAAAAAATCAATTAACATTATCAGATTATAAAGATGTTGTTGAGAAAGGTGACAAAATATTCTGCACCATGTATGTATTCAAGTCAGATATGCATAATATATACACTAATTTGTTAAATAAATTGGCATTAACAACTCATGATGATAAAAGATATTGTATACCAAATTCCACAAAAACTCTTGCATGGGGACATAAGGATATTTTGGAAACAGATTTTTTTGATAAAGATATGAAAATGATGTATGATACTCTAACTTTTTTAAGTTCTGGAAACGAAAATGGATCTAAAAATAAAAAACCGCGATTAGAATTAACTACTCCTAGTAATTTTTCATCTTTATAAAGACATCATTTTATATGATGATAAATTATGTAAGTCGTTTTTGAAGCTTTAAAAGTTGGAGGGGGAACTGAATCCAAAAACATATATATTGTATAGAAATACCATTATTTGTTAGTAATATTACAACAATGACTGCTGCATCTTTAATAGTTTTAGTTTCCCTTGTTGGAAATGTGATATATGTAAATTACATTCCTAATACAGTTAGGGCTGATATATGTATAAATGCCCTCAAAAATGAAACCGACTGCTACAAACAGATGAAAATGACATATCTTGTTGGAAATTCACACTTTTTTACCTATAATGTAACTGATTCTGCTTTGTGTGAAAATACATACATAAAAATTAAATATTCCATGACAAACAAACCATTACAATATTCAGATTGGATTCCTTTCAATAATAAAAAAGAAGAATCTTGTCATTGTGTCTGTTGTTATATATTTGTTATTATATTTACAGCAGCAATATTTATTTGTACATGTTTAATTTTATTGTATTTCATGAAAAAATATCTATAAAAATATTTAATAAATGTTAAAAAAATAATATAAATTTTGTTTTTTATTGATTCTCGTTAGTATAAAGACATTTAAAGTTTATCCCCTCCTCTTAAATGGAGAGGGAAAATAAGTTTACCCCTCCACTTGAGAGGAGAGGGAAAATGTATAAAATTTAGGAGCAAACGGATTGATAGTTAGTTTTTTGAGAGCAAGCAGATAGCCAGTTAGTTTTTGAAATACATCATTTAAAATGTTCAGTAATCAGAGTAAAAATATATTTGAAAATTCACCATTAAAAAAGAAAATAAAAAAAACAATTATAAATTCTACAAAATATAATTTAAATAATTCTAACTCTAAATATGCTGTGATTGGTTTGTGGGTGGAAAGTGATTTTCTACCATGCATTGAACTTGGTGGTAAAAATGGTCAGTCTGTGATATTAAATGAAGATGATTGGAAGAACTTATTGCAATATCAAGGAGTTATAACAAATTATATGTTTTCACCAAATGTTTTCAATGAACCGATATATTTGCAAAATTTATCTATTCATTTTGAAAAGATTGGTGAATTACCAATAGTGAAGATTGTGAAAAGCTGTGATTTTATTTACTATGGAAATGAAACTGTGTGCAGACTATGGGAACAAATTCCACTTATAGAATATAGACTAAATGTTTTACAAAAACAAAACTTTCGACGTTATTTCAACGTTTTTAGAAATAACAATTTTTACGACGGAGATTCTTTTGACAAAATATATAATGTCCTTTCTCCAAAACAAAATCTAAATAGTGAAAATGTGTGCTCCATGCTGGAACTGCTGTTGAATCATCCCGAAGAACTAGAACAAAAATTAAAGTCTAAGCCCTATTATGAAGAAGACAGTATCTATTGATGAATCAAGAAACCAAATTCATCTGATGGTTGCTTGGAACTTCGCCTACAGAAAAGCTCGTATGACTTCTGAAGAGTTTATAAATCAAAAACATTTTAGAAGAAGGATTAAATTGACTGAAGAAATTTTAAATCCCATATTAGACTCTGATTATAGGAATATTGTATTTAAAAAAATGTTTATGTAATAAGGTTATTTTTAAATAAAACAAATATATATAAAAAATCATTTTTTTTATTACAAACATCAATTATTATTACAGCATTAATTACTATTACATCACATCTCTCTTGAAGATCCAAGAGTTATAAGATTTATCTAATCCTAACCATTTTACAAATACTTTGTTTCCTTTCTTTCTTAACACTTTTTCCACCAGATATACATTTGGGTGTCTTACTTTTTGAAGTTCTTCTTCATAGAAACCTCCTTGAATATCTATCCCATTTCCATCTTGAATCAAATACGTTGTTGGATTAGTAAGCTGGATTTTTTTTATTTGAAAAATTTCGTTTGACCAGTTGGGCGTGTAACCTTTAGAAAATTGTTCACGAATCTTGCTTATTCGTACTCTATCACTGACACGAAATTTTGGTGATCTGGGATCCACAGTTTTCCTATGAGTATAAGCTGATTTCAAGATTTCCATTTCATTCTTTTTGTTAACTTCGTTTGGTTTTTTTCCGATTGTTGAATGCTTAGTATTATTGTATTCTGTAATTATTTCTTTAAGAAAGCTGATCCATTTATAATTACCTAGTAAACTAAACTTTTTCCACATTTTGTTTTTTATCGTTCTATTTACTCTCTCTACAATACTAGCTTTCATATTAGAAAATGTGTTGTAATGATTAATTTTGAACTGCTCCATAAGTTTCTGAAAGTCTTGATTAAAGAATTCTTTACCCTGATCAGTATTCAGATTTGTTGGGGGAGTTTTTAAAGTTAATAGAATTTTTTTCATTGCAGCTGCTACATCTTTACCAGTTTTGGATTTTACAGGTTCTGCCCATACAAATTTAGAAAACACATTTATTACCATTAAAATATATCTTAAACCCCTATTAAATTTCGCATATGGCTGCATTTCTATCAAATCAGCTTGAAATAGATCATTAAGCCCTTTTACAATTGTTCGTCTCCTTCTATATCGCCTTCTCGCCGGTTTATGTAATTCATTTACAACGTCTTGCTTAATTTTACTCATTATTAATTTATACCTTACTCTCGAAAATAAATCCCACAAATAACTTTACTTCCTTCTAAACCGTTTATAAAAGCCCTTTATCGCTGATGTTGTAAAATATAAAAAAAAATCATCTCAGTTTTTTTTAGTAAGTTCTTTAATTTTATTTTCCATTGCTTCAAATGATTTTTTATTTTCATTTATAATTTCTTTTATTGACGAATTTATTTCGGTGATGTTGTTAGTAAGATCAGAAATTTTTACATTAAATTTATTTTCCATTGTTTCAAATGATTTGTTATTTTCATTTCTAATTTCTTTTATTGACGAATTTATTTGGGTGATGTTGTTATTAAGATCAGACATTTTTACATTAAATTTAGTTTCCAAAAGAACATTTGATAACGTATAATCTTTTTTGAAACCACCTAATGTTGAATTCATTTCTTCTCTTGCATAATTCATTGTATCATTAAATTCTTTTCTAGAAACTTCAGCAGCTCTTTGAACTAATTCGTTTAAAGATTTTATTTCTTTTGTTAATTTATCTTCTAGATTTTTTATATCTTTTCCTAATTGAAATTCTGCATTTGTAATATCTAATGTCATTTTCACAATTTTTTTTTCTATATTTTTTATGTCTGACGCTGTCTTTTCAGCTTTGTGTAGTATATCTGTATAAGATGTTTCAAGTTCTTTTATGAGTAAAGAAGTCTCCTCGATTTTTGAACTATTATTTTTAATTTTAATTAATACATCCTTTTTAGAAACTTCTATTATAGCTTGCACTACTTCTAGTAAGGATTCTAATTCTTTTTGTAATTTCTCATCGATTGCCTTTGTAAAATTTCCCTCGTCAAAAGACGTTTCAGATTTGGTTTTCAGATTGTTTAATTGCTTTAGTATATCCTCGATTTTTTCATTATCTTTTGTAATTTGATCTTTGAATTTTGTTTCAATTTTTTCATTTTCGTTTTGAAAATCCTCCTTCAATTTGTCTTCTAAATATTGTAAATTTGATTTATATGCATTGATTTTAATTTCAAATTCTTTAATTTGTTCTTTAAATTCATTAACTTTGTCGGTATCTTTTTTGTGAATTAGGAAATGAGTGTTCATTGATTTTTCAAGATTTTGTGTATTTTTATCCATAACGTCATGTATTTTCTTAAAATTCCTTACTTCTTCTGCTACTCTATCATTAAGCAAATTAGTAAAATTTTGAAACTTTGATGTAATTTCCTTGGAAATACTGTTCTTGACATTGTCAATTGCTGAAGTATCCTTAATTATTGATTTAATTGATGTAATTTCATTTTTTATTTCATTTTCAAAATCATCAACTTTATCATATTTTAACTTCACTACGTCAAAGTCATTTGCATATTTAGAAACTTTCTGAGAAAATTTTTCTACTACCTCATCATTTCCATCAACAGTATTTTTCAAATTAATTATCTTGTCATTATATTCAGGAATAACTTTATCCTCAAATAACTTAATCTTTTTTGCAATATTTTGTATATTGTTATCATATTCATTTATTCTCTTATTTAAATTATTAACATCGCTTTTCAACCTGGGATCTAAATTTTGAATTAATTTGTTTTCAATATATTTGACATCGCTTTTAAAAATTTTTATTATTTTCTCTTCAACATTTGATAATATTTTATTTTCTAGTGATAATAATGTGTTTAGAGCAGATTTTTTTGAAATATGACGACCAAATTTATCGATGGTCATTTTAGAAATGTTTCAAAGTATCTATTATGTCCTTTTATATAATAATATTCGCTTCTCTTAGTTCTTCAATAATGGAAATAATTTCATTGTTATGACCAGTGTGTCCCGCAAGCATGGATGCTACCAATAGTCGAAGTCTCTCAACAAGTTCGTTTACATTATCCCAATATATGTAATCTGTATTAGGTTTATTAACTTTTAAAGTTATACCAAATCCGGTTTTTTTTGAAGACACTCGACTTTCTCTATATGGAGCTTTGCGTCTTTCAAAAAATCCCTGGACTGCTTGTTGAGATTCGGGATTTAGAGTTTTAGTTTTTGTAATTCCTTTGCTTTGCAAATAAGGTCCTATTATAGAAATATATTTATGTGATCCATTCCCCTGCACCTGCTCATTTGGATCATTATTTCTACGGTATGCATTGGTTCTTTTTAAAATATCCATATAATTTTCCAAATCTTGTTTTTTATACCCTATTGGTTCTTTTTTAAATAATAACTCATATAAACCTGGTGTACCTGTATAGGTTATTCCTTCAATTTTGATGTTTTACCAATAATTTCGACAGGTTTTTGAGTTAAACCCAAAAAGAATTTCTCGGTTTCCAAATCATGAACTATTCCATATTGGTGATCAAACTCATGTTCAACATCTTTTACACCGCTATCAATATATTGGCGAGGTAATTCATCAAATCCTAATAAATATTCTTTATATAAATCTGTATCAACAAATGTTCTAACTGTTTGCCGTGTTTGTTCCAGTATATCTGAAAGATTTCCTATTGTGGAGTATGAACCTGAAGAAGGGTTTGTTTCTGCAATAATACTTGTTTGTTGTATAGATGGCATTTGACTTGCTGAAGCTAAACTCGCGTCCCAGTCAATAATCGATGGTATTTCTGTAGGAAGGAGTGGAGTTTTTCCCGTCTTTCTTTTTTCTGGTGTTGACGTTCCATATTGTAATTTTCTCTTTGGTGTTAGTGTTTGAATTGATCTTTTCTGTGGTGTTTCATAAATTTTTTTAATTGGTGTGTGTAGCTCTTCCTTTATTTCAACAGGTTCAATTTTACCAATCGTTGAAATTAATTCTTGTAAGGGCTGAGTTATCGGTTTATATGTTTCCTCCAATTTAGTTTGCGCCTCAAATTCCGCATTTTTTAAACTCTGATATTTTTGTTTAACAGCTTTTCTTGATTTAACTAGCTCTATTGCTAAACGTTCATCCATGATTGGTATAATTTACCATCAAACGTTTATTTTTATAAGTAAATATATGAATCAAATCCTTTTCGATATCGGCCAGATTTCACATTAGAGTCTTTGTCTATTACTAAAAATCCAAATTTATCTTTCCAACATATTAAGCACAACTCATTAAATTGGTTTAATGACATATCAACATTAACATGATCATCATAAATATGTTTTAAGTTTGTTCGATCTTGTTGAAATATAACAATTAAATTTGCATTGTCACGAATTAATTGTTTCGGAATAGAAGAATATGTTTGACATAAATAAAAACAATCAGTATTTTTGTGTCTTCCGAAACAAAAATAGTCCTTTACAACATTCTGATTACAACACACTATATCATCAAATATTATTATAGAGTTTGGTTTAACTTGTTTTGGTGAAACAATTGTTTCTTCATTTTCAGATTCATAGTATCCAATTTTTTTCAAAGGTTTAAAAAGTGTTCTCAAATATTTATACTTTGGTTGATATAAGGATTTTGAATAAACATACAGATTTTCAAATCGCAAACCATTCGGATCTTCAATCAAACTAATAATAACATTGGTTTTGCCACAGCCTGACGGGCCAATAATTAACCCTCTTTTACTATTTCCCTCAAACAGTTTTCCATGTTTTCTAAAACCAATCACTGAACTTTCATGATCCTTAATTGTTATAGAGTATGGTTGTTTCTCAACTCTCATTTTATATATAAAACAAACTATTAATATTCAGTATTGTGATGTAACTGGTTAGTTATCACTAGGATTGCAACTATATATAATGTTTCCATCACATAATAAACGAATCATTTACAAGACAAACAGCAAAAGGAAAGGAAGTGGTTTAGTAAACTCATTAATAAATAAATTACCCTTTGAATTGCATATTCCTGGTTATAATTTTTGTGGACCTGGAACAAAATTGGAAAAACGATTGTCAAGAGGTGATAAAGGTATAAATTTATTGGATGAGGCTTGTAAAGAACACGATATTGCTTACTCACAATCAAATGATATAAAAAGAAGGCATTTAGCTGATAAAGTATTAGCTGACAAAGCTTTATCAAGGTTCAAAGCTAAAGATTCTAGTTTTGGGGAAAAAACTGCTGCACTAGGAATTACTGGTGCTATGAAAATTAAAAGAAAATTAGGTATGGGACTTCGAACGAGAAGAAAGTTCAAGCGAAAAACTCGAAAAGGACGAGGACTATCATTATCTCAGGTAATTTCAAAAGCTAGAAAAGGAATTAAGGGGAAACGTTTTAAAGACCTAAATGAAAGTATTCAAACTGCTTTAAAAGCTATTAAAAAAACTGGTAAAGTGTTACCTCTAAAGAAAAGGGTAATTCCAATCCCAAAGACTGGTGGATTTCTTCCACTTATACCTTTATTTGCTGGTTTGTCTGCTCTTGGTGCTCTTGGAGGAGGGGCTGCAGGTATTGCTAAAGCAGTAAATGATGCAAAAGCAGCCAAAGCGAAATTAGAAGAATCTAAACGACACAATCAAATGATGGAGTCCATTGCGGTAGGAAAAAAAGGAAGTGGACTTTATTTAAAACCCTATAAAACAGGATGTGGATTATACTTGAAACCTTATTCAAAAAACTGCTAAAACATATACCTCGAAAAGTACTTACAAATTACGATTTACTTAAATACGCTAAATATTTACAAATTCCCAACTTTCGTGGTATTTTTATGAGGGATAAATTACCAAAAAAGATAAAGTTAATTGAAAGTGCAATTGTCAATCTAGATAATCACAGTGGTGTTGGTACTCACTGGATAGCATATACAAAAAAAGGAAAAAACATAATATATTTTGATAGTTATGGTAATTTGCGACCCCCTTCTGAATTAATTAAATATTTTTATAGCGACCAAAATAATAATATTGTTAATTATAATTATAACAGTTATCAAAACTTTAACAAAACAAATTGTGGTCAATTGTGTCTAAAATTTCTTTATAACCATATGTAACACCTAATTTTAGTTTATTATTAAACATATTTTTAAAGTAAAATGTCATATAGTTTTGTTCTTAGCGGCAATTCCGCTATTTTAACATCAGAGTTACATCCTCCAATATATTTAGATGAAGATGTTGAATATGTTATCGGTCTTGTAAATTTCGAAACATTTAATGCAATTCCCAATATTGATGTTGGGAATAATGTATTAATTCATGATGAAAATTTAGAAATAGCCATACCCCCAGGTAGCTACGAATTAGAAGACATAACAGATTTTTTAAAAAAACACTTGGATGAGGATAAAATTAGTTTTAGTCTTTATGCAAATAATAATACTTTACGTACACATCTTAAATGTTCAGCCCCCATAACTTTTCGTGAAGGAACTATTGGTAAATTATTAGGGTTTAAAAATGGGCGATTGGAAGCCAACATTGAACATATATCAGATTTTCCCGCGGAAATAATTAAAGTAAATTCAATAAATATAGACTGCAGTATTGCAGAGGGATCATATTTAAACGGGAAACCTGTTCATATAATACACCAATTTTTCCCGAGCGTTGCTCCAGGGTTCAAAATAATTGAGTCACCTCAAAACGTCATATATTTCCCAGTCACCGTTAAAGTAATTGATAAAATAGCCATTAAAATAATAGATCAGGAAGGTGATTTGGTTAATTTTAGAGAAGAAACCATAACCATCAGACTACATCTTAAAAAAGTAGATTAAAGATGGTAATATTATATAACAATAAATCTGCAAACTTTACTAGAAAATTTAATAATAAAAACATTAATAAGACAAGAAAGAAACCAACTTCCTTTAGTAGGAAATCAAACTTCCAAAGGTTAACACCTTCTAATAGAAAATTTCTTCAAAGTTTGGGTTTTAAACTTAAATAAAAATGGATTATTTAAATGTAAGAGAAAATGTATTGGTTGATGAATCAATATTAAGCTGGGAAATTCTTTCTTTCGATCCTTTTAATCCTACAAAACTCGGACCAAATGATGAAATCAGAATTGCTTTGCAACAAACAGGAAAATATCCTTTACCTTGCAAAAGTGAAATTTATGTGGAATTACAAGTAACTAAAGAAGATGATTCCCCTTTAGCTAATACTGTTTTAATTAATAATGCTCCGGCATTTTTATTTAAAGAATTACGCTATATTTTAAATGGTGTTACTATTGACTCCGTTCGGGATATTGGTATAACTTCAACTCTTAAGGGATATATTTCATTTAATCAAAATGAAAGTGCTAAATTGGAAAATGCCGGTTGGTATCCGAAAACAAAATCCAAAGAAAAAATTATGACTGATGACAAAGGTAATGTTTCATTATGTATACCATTAAAGATGTATTCAGGATTTTTTGAAGATTATAATAAGATTATTCTTAATTCACAACAAGTACTTATTCTAATAAGAAGTAATGATGATACAAATGCATTACTATCCAGTAATGAAGATGAAAAACCCAAAGTTAAAATTACCAAGTTGTGTTGGAGAGTTCCTCATCTTACTGTAGCGATTCCGCAAGAATTAGCACTTACCAAAATTATTGACAAAAATAGTGATATACTAATAACCTTCCGAAGCTGGGAATTAGTTGAATATCCAGAGTTATTGGAAACTACGAGGCACAACTGGCCCGTAAAAACATCTACAAAAGTCGAAACGCCACGTCATGTTCTAATTGCTTTTCAGAAAAATAGACGTGGTAATCTAAAAATGGATATGAGTAAATTTGATCATTGTAATTTAAGAAATATGAATGTCTTTTTAAATTCAGAAAGATATCCTTACAATGATCTTCAACTTGACTTTGAAAATAATAAATTTGCTACTCTGTATGAAATGTTTACAGACTTTCGTCAAGGGTATTATAACTCTCCAGTGGAACCAATTTTTAATCCGAAAGAATTTAAAGAAAATGCTCCTATAGTTTACATTAATTGTTCACATCAAAGAGATTTACTACAAACAGGTCCAGTAACCATGAGAATTGAATTTGAAACCAAGGAAAAAATTCCCCCTAAAACAGCGGCATATTGTGTTATAATTCATGATAAAGTTTTCAGTTACAATCCATTAACAAAAATTGTGAAACAGTTGTAATACAATTTCCTTAAGATAAAATACTCTTTTTAAACAAACCGCTACTTACGCTTAAGAGCGCACGCGTCAATTTTGATATTTATTAACGTAGCCAAACCAGAATTCTTCATTTATATAATGTCTTACGAGATTTCAGTTCGAGTATTAGATTTTCAACTTCAGTTGCAGAAATTAAAAAAACAAATAAGTGAATATCAATTAAAAGTAGAAATGATCAAGAAATTCAAATATTTGAAAATATGAAACTTATTCTAGATCTTCAAGGATTCAAAATTGAAAATAATAAATTTATTGTAAAGGAATTAGCAGCGTACGATGGGCAAAAGACAAGTCATTTTATTTTCAAAGCTCCATTTCCGATGGGTCATTTACCATCCTATTTACACAAACAAGCTCTGTGGTTAATAAAAAATTACCATTGCATTGAATGGTGTGAAGGATTTACACCATTACACAAATGTGGAGATATCATAAGAGATTTAAGCGCTAAGGTGGACTATGTTTATGTAAAAGGGGAAGAAAAGGCAGATTTCGTAAAGAAGTATTCCATGAAACCAGTTATCGAGATTGATGAACAACCCACCCTAAAGAAAATGGATCCTTGCTGCTTTTATCATCAAAAAATACCATGTGTATGTGCATTATCAAATGTTTATTACCTTTACAACAATTTTTTTATGTAATAAAAGGCTTGATTACAAATTATGTGTTTTATTTTCTAACATTGTTTTAATACATGAAATATTATTATTTAATCCTAGTTCTTGAAGTTTACATATTAAAATATCTATATTTTTATTTTTTAAATATTCGCTACAACATTTAGCTGCTAGTAAACATAATTCCGCATGTTCCATATAATTTAAAAACAATATAATATTCTGCGCTTCACTTTCTTGACCTTCATATGCATAAAACTCGGAACAGGCTGCGGACATCAAAAACTCTTCATACATTTCTCTTATTAATAATTCCATAATAAATCCTACACTAAAACCTCCCTGTTTCTCAATATCTCTTTATCTCTCTCTTCCTCTTCCACGATTTCTTTTAATATATCAGGATCTTTTATATAATCCTTCAATATCCTTAAAAAGTAACTGAATCCTATTTTCTTTATTTCATGAAAGAACTTCGGCAAATTTTGGGTTTTTCTATAATTTAAACAGGCTTCTGCAGCTAATTGGTATTGGAAGGCAGTCTCATAATATACCTGTGCCCACTCGGGGTGTGTTTTCCTTAGCATTGCATTCTTTAATTCGGAATTTTGAAGTTTAGTAAACTGTTTACCTAATTTGATTATTTCATTTTGCAAATCACTGTTCATAACTACCACTTATTTTTAATTTAACACTGTTCTTTATTAGTGGTGAATCTTCTATATAAGCTTAAGACTAGTTGTAAATGAATGTAGCTCGCTCAGATTCAGTCCTTTAAAATACCAGCTCCCCTCCAACTGCTACCAGCTCCCCTCCAACTACTGTGGTGGTTAGGAAGGAGGTAGGAGGTGGAGCAAAAAGAGGCGGAGTTTATGAAACCAATCGGAATAGGGGGCGAACTTGGGCAGCCAATCAGAAACAAGGTCATTCTTGGCTGACCAATCAAAAAAGTGGTGGGGGGGTCAACTAGAAGTCCCCTATTCCCACTACTGCTGCTCCTCTAAGTTTACCAGTAAAATGAAAATGATCCCTCGCTTTTGTCTTACATTGCCGAAATGACTTCAAACAAATAAAACAATTTGTTGCTTGAATAAATTTATTTTACTCTTCACTATTTAATGGTGACATTGGAATAATTTTGTTAAAAATTGTATTAATTTTATATGATATACTTTCAAGTTCTTCAACAAACCATTCAATACAATTTGGCCTGGATCGAAAATAAAATAACGAATCATTATAGGAACATTTAAAATAAACAGCAATACTAAATACTTCATGTTCTTAATATATGGATGAAATAGCATTATTTTTAAATAAATGTAGATCTTGATTTTTTTTTCAATATACTTTCTAAATAGGCATAAATAACAAAAGGAACTTTTTGTTTCAATATAAAATTAGCAAATTCTAGAAAATTTTTATCTTTCGATGATAATTCAATTTTGGTTGTATTTATATTTTTACAAAAAATAAAATATTTGTTACTATTTTCCTTAGTCATAAAATGACTTAAACATCCATCACAAAACCAGTTTTTATTATGAACATTTTTCATTTATTATGAGTATCTTTCATATGTTGATTTAAAATGTGTGATAAATTGATAATTAAAGCAAAATGATAGATATTTGAAGGATTTTTTGTTATTATTTTTATCAACAGGAATCATTAGTAGATTTATTCGATTAGAGAAATCCTCTGTACTTAAACATAAAGGAACAATTTCACCATTTTTAAAAGTGGTAAATTTGTATAATTTTTCAAAAATTGATATCTCTTTAAGTTGTATTGGAAATTGAATATGGTCATATTTACAATTACCATTAAGTGGACACAGAGCACAAAAAATTAACCATAGGAAACTATATTTGTCATTATTTTTTATATTTATAATTCCTTTTTTTTATTTTGGTGAAATTTAGGTAGTTCAGTGTCTCTAATATTTTCTCGAAACCAATCATTCAAATTATTTTGTTTATAAATGATTTCATTTTTGGCCGAAAAATGTTTTAAATCTGTTTCCAAAGTTTGAGGTTCAATAAATATGGCAGTAAAAGTAGCATTTATTTTCAAAAGCAATTTTTTCAATGCTTAACTTGAATAGAACAGCTCCTATACTTTGTTTACGAAAATTTTTGAATATTTGAAATTTAAATTTATAATTGCACCAGTTCGTACTCTACCTCTAAAATATAATTCCAGTTCTGATCTAATTCAATTTCTTTTTCTACTTTTTACAATTAACGAATTACTAAAATGGATTCATTATTGACATTTAAAATTTTCTTTATAATGTTTTAAAAGTGTCAAACTTGTTTCAATTTTTGAAAAATTCTCAACACATTTCGATTTATTTTTTTGACAAATTTCAATTAACTTTATTATTTCATTTAAATAATTTATCCAAAGTAAAATTTCATTTTGTTTTTTAATTAATTTGCTTACCGATTCAAAATTTTTGTTTGTACTTACCTGTATAATTGATCAAGCGTTTGGAAACTAAGTTGATTATTTTATTATCACTAGTGTTACTTTTCGTTTATGCTATGAATTACTTTCCGTTTATATTATGAAATCTAAAAACAAATAAAGTGTTACGATTTTTTATAAGATTATGTAAGTATGTTTAATATTTTTAAATGTTCTCAATTTAAATAAGAATGTTTTAAAATTTATCAAGCAGAAAATTAATAAATAGTGCGTCATATAGCTGAAAATTGTCTCACGAAAAGCTAATGTAAGATGTTGCAATATGTTGCAAAATATAATGATTAAATGTTCACATTTGCACAATATTTAAATGGAATGATTTCTGACGATTTGAAAAATATATAATTTAAATTTTAGGAAAAATATTTCTTATTAATTTAGAACCCGCACAGATATTTACCTTGCTTTTTTTTTAATAAATAGTTTACATTACATTTAGATGCAATTGATCTAAAATCTATTTCACTACTTCACTACCGATGAAATCACTAACATCGTCAAGGGACTTCAAAATTGGAAAGCTCTTGGTCAGCTTAAGAAGTTCTGGATTACGCACGATCAACAGTTCTCTTAAAATGTTTCACTTTTTCCATAGAAAATGTCATTGTTTTTTAGAGAATGAGTCGCATATTTTTTGCTGCCAAAAGGGTTTCGACTCAGTGTTATATGAATAATTAGAGGCTATACTGGAAATATATAGAGTCGATGTACATATTTTGTTATTTTTAGAACAAATTATATCAACTAGGATCCAAATGCAAATACCTTCCAGCAACATTATCAAGACGGACACAATCCCAATGCGAAGGAAAATATTTCAACGAGGTTCATTTGGCCCATTATGGTTCCGCCTTACCATAAAACCACTATCCGCCGTTTAAATCCCACGAGAAGCGACTTCAGTATTAAGAAAAGCCTTGAAAAAGTGGTGAGACTAAATCATGTTCTGTATATGGATGATCTTAAATTTATGGCTGCCATCAGAAATCAGCTAGAACAAATGCTCATAATTGTGGAGGAGTTCTCCAAGGATATAGGAATGATGCTCGGTTTTGATAAATGCTGCATTTTAAACACAACTGGAGGAAAGACCACGGCAGCATTTGAGATGCAGAATGGTTAAACCATTGCGGAATAGAGGCAGAACAGACCAGTCAACACTTGGGCATAAAAAAGGCACAAAGAATTAACCAGCGAACTATAAAGACCTAATTAACCAACGAGTTCAAAAGACAGGCGAGGCAGGTACTGAAAACCAACCTCAACAGTAAAGGGACTTAACGCCTATTCTTGCTCTGTACTTAGTTACTCTTTCGGAACTGTAAAATGGAGCAGTACAGACATCGAAAGTCTGTAGAGGAAAGTCAGAACACTCCTGACAAAGGCACACAAACATCATCATCGTAACCCAACAATGCTACCACGCATCAAGAATTATTAAATTTAGTCGCCACCTTCTCAAGAAATTTGAGAAAATTAAATATTTTGACTTGACTTGACGTCTTCTGCCACCTAAACGTAGCAGTATCAGATATAAAGAAGTTGGCTTAAATCAATCTATTTGACGTCAAGAATTTGTCATCAAACATTGTATAAGTGCTTTTCGGGCACCCTATGTTTATATATATTTATATATATATATATATATATATATATATATATATATATATATATATATATATATATATATATTTGCAAATTTTGACATATTATTTTTTAATTTTATTGTATTGGTCTTACTTATATGCATTATCTCATAGCTACTTTTTTGTTATTACAGTACCAGCAAAAATTTTTCCGAGTGCAAGACCATCTATAATATCACTTTTGTATTTATTGTAACTCTCAGTACAGGAAGAATATTTTTTTTATTTCAGTCTTGTTGTAGTGCTTCTGAGAGTTTATGATAAATCAAAACTATTATTTCATCACTGCAAGTGATAATTGTTTCTTTTGGCAAATTAACAAGTTCTTTTCTAGTCATATATTTTAAACATTTTTTCTTAGCAAGGGCTGTCTCGGAATGTAAAACCCCTCCCCCATGTTTTTAAAATACATAATTATTATTTTTACTAATTACAAATTTTAACCATATACAACCGCAAACCACTGAATTACATTTCTAATATTTTCTACATAATTTTCAATTTTAACAACAATTCTCTACATAAATTTCAAAAAAAAACTAACACTAAAAAGGTATAAGATCCAAACCCGATCAAGTTACCATGAAAAAACAGATCTTCTAGTGGACCAGTTTTGTTTTGTTTATAACATTGAAAATAGTTTTTGATGCTCGTATTTTTAGGACTTAAAACTTGTTCTACTTATTGTTAATCTTGTCAGCTTAAACACGGTGCTGTCAATTTAGAACGAATTTAAGGTTAGATCATGTTAGTGACATAGTATATTAAAATATGTATAAAAAATGTAACTTAGCACGACCCTATGAATAAATAAAACATGTTTTATACGGATAGTCTTTGATTGTGTGATATAGCAGAGATCAGAAGCCCTTACAGTGCAACCTGAAGGCTTATTGTGTTGTCTGTTATATCTGCTTTATGAGAACAGTTTACCTGTCTATCCTAATTGTCATATAATTCTTCTTACAAAGACAAATTATGGCAACCTCAGGTGTGTATTTGAGCATAGGTATAAAATTGGGCTTGTTTTCCTTCATGAGATTAAGCTACCTTATTTTTTTTAACTTACACATACCTATTGTTTAAATATGACTGGAAAGTTGATATCTCAGGATATATTTTCGCTAAATTTGTTTAAAAGTATACTGTATGGTGGTTCTAAGAGTCATCAGATGTATCACATTTGTGTAAATTCTCACACATACACTCCTTATTGAAATTTCCAGTTTGAGCATGTAAAATTAATGAATTAGTGTTAGTGTAAAGCACGGTTGTATGGTCGCCGTATGTAGAGTTGATATACGTGTATGTATTATAGTCTTGGATATATCTAGAATTGAGAAGCCTATCTAGATAAGTTTTACTATATATAAGATTTGTGATGTATTTTTATGTTTTTCAGCAAAATATGATTCATTGGAATCATATTTTTATTAAAATGCTTTGCGTAAATTCATAGTTGGTAATCTAAGTCATATAATTGAAATCGCATAATAAAGTTAATTAAAATCTATACCATGTTCCTCTATTAAAATGTAGGCTTCAATGGCCTCGTTGTTGCCACCACCTCTCCAGTCTTCGTCTTCCTGGAGTTCTTTGCAGCACTTATTTTTGTTCTAAACATATTAAGAAATTTATTGGTATACAAGGGGAGACTAAGACCTTTTTTGTCTAAAAAAATGTTTTCAGTAATTCTTGGTAAATTTACAAACATCAAAATATATTTTCCAACTTTATGTCGTGTAGTACATAAAAACCTCATTACTCTTTGCAACAGGTGTAGTAAAACAAAACTGGTCTTATAACCAAACTGAGAAAGAAAAATATGCACACATAATATAAAAATACCTTCAGCATCCTCGATCGATAAGTATCTTCCGTCATGTGAATGAGTGTTAATTATGGCATTAATATTAAAGTTATTATTATAATATTGCATAAAACCTCTGTAATAGTTAGACCTTACAAATTTTACATCTACGTCACTGTTATGTTCCTATGAGTTTCATCGCTAATAACATGTGATTACTAAATCAGACATAAAAGGTTAAGATGGCCAACGGTAAAATCAAATTGTAGCTTTTAGAACAACCACAATGAGAAATGAGAATTCTAGGTGGTTTATTGGCGATAAAGTTGAAAGGTCACATTCTTAAAATTGGAAATTAAAGCTGTACTTCAACTGATGGTTTATTGAATCTGCTAACACATGCACGACCTGATAATTGTTCCGGTAGTTATTTAAAAAAAAATGCATATCAAGTTATCGAATGAAAACAAGCAAATATTATTAACATATGAAAAATCCAGCGAAGACGAGTTGGAAGATTGTAGAGATGTAAACGAGCTTACAGGCATTAAAAAAACTTGTACAAACCATTGAAAATGGTGTTAATAGTTCCAAAATATATTTGATACTTAAAGAATTGAAAGCACATGGTATAGCTGAATTTTAGCCTAATAATGGTACTTTTGAGTTTTTAATTTAATTCAGAATATTTTATAATTACCCCCAAGCATAGGTCTTCACAACATTTTTGACGAATTTATGGATATTTTAGTAGCAAAATATGGCTATTTTATGGAAGAAATAGTGGTTTTTCCTTAGTCAAGGTTTTATTTTTTTGAAATAAATATCAATAAATATAACCCAACAAGGTCTAAAAACGTGAACGTTAATTTATGAATATTTTCTATCATTTAATATTTATAAAAGGAATACATTTTTTAGATTAAGTATAAATGTACTGTAATGATTCTGTATATAAAATAAAGGCATTACAATTTTTTTAAATTTATCTTTCCTAAGATACAGCTAATTAAAAAAAATTTATTTAAAATTTATGCGTTAATGAAAACATCATCACCTTCAATTATAATGTATGCCCCAATGTCTCGTTAGCACCACCTTTCCATATTTATGATTTCGGGTTCGGCTTCGGAGGATAATTCACCTTCCCTAGAACCGTAATGGGAACTATCATATTCGAACATCATTGAGATAGTTCGATCTGATTTGGATTAATAACCAGAATCAGACCTACTGCTACCCTATTAAACTTGGTTCTATATATTTAAAAAAAAAATGATAAACAACGATAGCTAAGAATACACATAAATAGATATATTACTAAACATGGTGAGGTTGTATTTGAATGCTTACATACCACATTATGGTTCGGGAGATTTGATTCTTCTTATATCACGTCCTGATTATTGAAGCATCTACCACTCAATATAAAATTAAATAGTGCTGCGATGACAAAAAGGATTCTAAAAATGGCTCCATCATACGAGATAGAAACAACATACATACGCATATATATATATATATATATATATATATATATATATATATATATATATATATATATATATATATATATATATATGCATACGCACATACATATACCTATACACACCTTTTTGATAAGTTAAAATATTTGGATAAAAAGTATACTTATATTTTAATTATATTTTGTTACACTGTACAAAAATAAAACCTTTTTTTCTGCTGATACTTAAAAGAGAAAGTTGATACAGGTTTCTTAACCCAACTGTTTTCATATTTATGGATCTCGTAAGGCCCCACCCTCTTTAGGAATAATTGATGAGTTTCTAGGAAAAAGATGTATCCAGTAATATGATTTAGCAGAAATGACTTTAAGGATTACAAAAGATCATTCGAAACACATCTAAAAATTAATTTTTTTCACTTAGAAAACACAATTACTCGAAAAATCACATAAAATGAGATATGAAATAGGTCGATATGACAAAACGATCAGCATTAATACCATTCAAATGGATGTATATGCATCACGGAAGCCGCAATAGTCGACAAATGAGAATACAAAGCCTATCGGCACTACAAAACGGTACCATTCAAGAGGATATATAGAATATTTTTAATAATATCAACACCTATAGCTGAAATTAAATCTCAACAAGAATAGTGATTTAAAAATCAATGATATAATTTCTGTGCACTCACATAATAAAAATCATAATAGAACCCAAATTTAAAAGCTATATCGATATATATGTTTTACGTCTATTTCAACTCTAAATAGAGCCGTTTACACTTTAAGCGATAAAAAAACGGTAATGATGGGTCTCGACAAAAATGGAACCGGAATTCTAAATTGGTGAACATTTATGGGTTTAAACATTACAGAAGATCTTTCGAGTCAATGCAGGATACCGATAACCTGAATAAAACAATTTTAACATTATTTTAATCTTAATCCCTTTATTTACTGAACATGCAATATTCGAAAAATCTCTTAAATGAAATTAAAAGATCGATGCAACAAAAAGGTAGCATTAAAAAGGTTATCTAGAACGATGATAATAGAACCCAAACTAATTAGTCATATCAATACACACACTTTATCTGTTTTCAAATTCAATAGATCTGATAAAAAGCAGGTAATGATGCACCTGACAGGCGGTTTCAAAACAACAGAAATAACCCTTTTCAAATCATACCACAGTCATTAAAATTATTCTTTCAAGGGAAAACGTGGTCGGATTAGGTCAATTCTTGAAAGTGAATAAAAATTAGCATATGCCACGTAGCCATTTCGTCTCCTGGATCTGCGTTTCTCGGTGGATGCTAAATATAAAAGTCCCCCTTACTCTTGTGGTATATCGGTATTTCTGGAATGAGCGAATGTTTCCTGAAGGGAGTGCAAAAGTCTTTTAGCTGACTATATGAGTTGGTCTTTATTTAATTATTTATTAAAAATATTAATATTTATATTTAAAGGCGAGATTCTGTTCGATCAGTACGTATAATACAATAGTCTGTATAGTAAGAAGAAAGAAACCAAATCTTGTTTAAATATAAATACATACGTGCGTGTTTAGGTTGACATGACAACTGAATAATCATGTTGGAGGTGATGATTGAAAGAACAAAAGGATTGGTTCGTACTCCTTCAAAAGAATATTTACATACTCAGATATCATCAGGATGGAGCTGTGTGAGGACCCTTTCCATGTTGTCGAGCCCTGGATGATGTTATGATTTTGTGAATTTTCCATAAACTTCTGGACAATTCGAGCGGTTCTAAAGAGCACTGCCTTTTATATAGCCATACAAATATTCGCTTAAGCCCAGACCCTTGGTCTTAAGTTGTCTACATATTTATACCTCAAGATTTGACGATCTTCTCTTTATGCTTGTTCCCTAGATTGTTGCTGTTAAATATGGAACTTCTATTAGTTTGCTCGTTTGGATGCGAGGTCTGGTTTATTATGTGCAACTGTATGATTTGTAAGTATAAAGGCATTTATTTAATAACAGTATTAATTTACAGTAGTATTTATATTTAAGGGCGAGATTTTTCTCGATCGGTACATATAATACAATAGTTTGTATAGTAAGAAAAAGGAAACTAGATCTCATTTACTTATGAATGCATATATGCGCGATTAGGTTGATCGGGAGTAACTAATCTTGTTGAAGGTTATGATTGAAACAACAAAAGAAAGATGGGTTCTCCAGTATCATAACCGTTTTTTAACTTTATATAATTCAGGAAATATTCGTGTTCATTTTAGCCAGTGTGACTCGATGTCATCAAGCCCGTTCAAGGTCAAGTGGCTAGAGCCAATACAGAAGTAGAGCCATAGGCCACATATTCTCAAGGTGAAATGTACCAGTCAAGTTCAAATACATTGCACACTACTAAATAAACAGAAGGAATATCAAGGTAACATATTATTTTCAAGGTGAATGTCCATATATGGTCGTTTTCAATGAATCATCTTGTCAAGGTCATAACCACATGTCAAATTTCATTCCATATGCCTTCACTACTGTTAATGTTTTTGACTTTTTCACAAACTACAAAATACTACAACCTCATATAGGAGAATATAATTTTTTTTGTTTTTTACTTGGAAACCTAAAAACATAGGTACATAGTTAAATGAACAAGATAGCCCACTCTTATATTTTCTTCTATCATTTCATAAACGCAATGGTATTATCTTTTTGGCTTGTCCGACTAATACAGAGTCGATGATCCGTTGTTTATTCCCTCTCTGATGTTTCATTCTGAGTACCTTGTTCTCTTCTGCCAGTATGTTGTTACTATCTAAATGTTTGTAAATTCTGTTAATATGTTATTTAAAGTTGGCAAAAATGTTATTGACCTATAATGTGTATTCTTGTTTTCATTATTGTATGTGAAATTGTCTTTGGTTGATGTTAAAAAACTGGTTCTATTTTTTGTCTTAGAACAGGTGATCTTCTTATGTGTTTTGATTTAGCGTTTCGTTTTTCCCTTAATGAACTCATATACCTAGCTAGACAAACGGCTCTCGTATTCCCTTCAGAGAAAAATTCACTCATTTCAGATATACTCAGATGTCATAAGGATGGAACTTTATGGGAGCCCTTTCCATATTGTCGGGCCCTAGATGACGTTATGGTCTCCTGCATTTCCCATTAACTTCCGGAGAGTTCGAGAGGTCCTAAGTGACACTCCCTTTTGCTTAGCCTTATATAGGTGTTTGCTAAGGCCCTAGCTCTTATATTGAACAGAGGACTCTTCGGTACTATGCCAGTTATTGTTAGAATTATGGAAATTGTCTGGACGTTACTCATTCCCCACTCTCTGCGTATTTGTACCTCTAGGTCTCTGTATTTGGCGATCTTCACATTATCCTTGTCCCTGAGATTGCTGTTGTTAAAGATGGAGATTCGGTAGTTCGGCGCTAATTTGTCTACATTTTCCTCGTCGACCTTATGTGGATTTATCCATGAAGGACACCTGTAGCCAGGCTTCAATCTTCTCTGAATCTAGTTGGTGATAAGAAGTCAGTTCATGGTATCGCAACCGCAGAGGTGTTGAATCAGCTGCCTCGCACAGAAGACTTTGTTAACCTGTGGAAATATGAGCGTAGGTTTATTGGTTGTTGACTCAATTACTTACCAATAGCTACCGATCTTCTTCCTCCGTAGTATTTTCGTAACATTTCCCGCTCAATAGCACTACGAGTATGAAATTAATGTTGCTTTATCAGGAGAATTCTGACCTTCCTCTGCAGATATTCTATGTCCATCCAGCTCCATTTCACAATTCCAAAAGAGTAACTGAGTATAGAGCACATATAAGCGTTGAGTGCCTTAAATGGATTTTTACTGTTTGTTGGTTAGCAGCACCTGTCTGGCAGTCATTAATTTAAGTTCATCCATGTACAGAAGATGAGTTAGTCACCATCTCTTCACTATTGTTCTAATACTGAAGCGGCATCTGGTAGAATTCAAAAGGCGTGATAATGAATTCATAGAAAGTCAGAGCCATAATGGGCTTAATAAATCCCCCTGAAATACTTCCCTTCGTGTTTTGACTGAGTTTGTCTGGATATTGTGGCTGCAAGGTATATACATTTAAGTCTCAATATTCCTAGTTAACACGAGGTGTTTTAACAAGGAAACAAGATTTGCGTTTACTCTATATATTAGTGTGTTGAGGTACTGTTGGGTAGTAATGTTTATTGAGTGATGTTGCGAGTGATAATATACCCTATTCAATATTTCTTTTACTCGCTTCTATACTTCTCTTGTTCTAAGACCTCTGATATTCTCTGTCAGTTGCCCTATGTCTTTCCGAAGGTATTCAATCTTTTTATTAAAGCTTTTCTTCGACTATGGAATTCTAGGTTGTGGGCTTGTGTAGTCTCTTTATTAAGGTTTTTTCTCCTATTACAAAATCCTAGGTTGCGGGCTTGTGTAATCTTTTCTCTGTCTCATAGTTATCCTAACCTCCATAGTTCTGGCTTCTAAGCACTGTCTTACTTTTCTATAGTCCTAAGCTCATACGTATATCGTTGGAGGATATTTTCATTGCACGTAATAGGTTATTTATATGTTCCGTTGTGTAGGCGAAAAGCTTAATATTGTCCATGTACAGCAAATGTGTTAACTTGTGTTGGATATCACCGTCGTTTTAATAACGAAGCCATACATTCGTTGAGCATACATGTGAAGAGATTAAATGTCAAACAAAATTATAACGAACTAAAGGAATCGTCCCTGATATATTCCTATTTGGATTTTATTGGGTCCGGTGTTAATTGTGGTATTTTTATTTGTAAGATATAGTTGGGTTGTCTGGTGTTACTTACTTTATAAACTTCGAGGACTTTTCGCAAACATGAATATTAAATTGAGTCAATCGCCTTTCTATATTCGTTATAGGCAGTATGTAGCTTTCTTTGTTTACTAATGGCTTATTTAATGATCTCTGAATCTACCAACAGTTGTTTCTTATATCTTCGAAATATTTTAATGCTTGCTATTTGCACCGGCGATATGATGGCGTTTTCCTCACAATGTTCGTATATCTTTTTTGCTATCCAAGCTGTTAACAACTTATATATTGTAGGCAGGCAGATGATAGGTCGATATTTCGCTGAACTTTCTCTGTCATCGTCTTTCGGGATTAGACAGGTTTTTCTTCGCATTTTAAATGAAGAAACACTAGTAAGGTTTTGTAAAAATTCGTTTAAATGAAGAGTAATATGGTAATAAATATCACCTGTTCTACTTTTTCGGGGATAATGTTAACTACACCAATTAGCCTTACAGTCCCTTATTTGATGTTTCGCTAGTACTTTATTTTTATTAGAATTCCCCGTCGGCACATTCTGAAGTAGAAGTGTTTTTCACTTTTATAAAATCTGCATGCATGTGTGGTGTACTTTCTAGTATGGTGTAAGTTGTCTTTCTCAAGGTCTTAACTTTTCTTCCTTTTTACATTAATTTTTCCATTTCCATTAATATCCATTAATTCATATTGGAGCAACATAATAAAGGACAGATATTCTGCTAAATGTTAGCCTATGATCTTAGTATTAAGAATGTTTAAGACAATGACAAATTTTTTTATGATGCCTCATTTGGGAATATTTCGCCGCATTGCTGGGTCTGTTTCATTAAATTCGATTGGTGCTTTAATAAATGCAGCTTTTATCTATTCCGCCAGTCGTTCATTCCGGCCATCTATAGTGTCTAGCTCTGCTTCCTCATCCGTATATCTTAGTTCTCTTATTTGAGAGGATGTTATCGCGATTTTCTTGAGAAATATCATCGCTTTATTCGTTTTCAGGTAGTTGTGGTGCGATTATAGCTTCTAAAGTATTTTGAAGCTCCCTAGATAATCATCTATTGTTTATTATGACACGTTTTTATCAATCAGTCTCTGCTCAGATTCTTCTTCTGTTACTCTGTAATAACATCACATGAGATATGTGTTTATTTTTTCAATCCACTGCACACGCTGCCACGGTTTCCCTCCCTTGGTGGTTGATGGATAATATGTAGCTTCCAAAACACGGTTGACTGATTGAGCAAGAGGTTGTTAGGTGCTCATTGAAGGTGTTGATTCCGCATCCATATTCAAATCGTTAATATGATAATCCAGCTGAGGATTTCCATTAACTTAGCCAAATGGCTCTCGTGCTGCCTTCACGGAAACACTTGGTCAGCCTAGATATACTGGAATTTCAAAAAGATGTAGCTCTGTGGGGGTCCCCCATGTGATATGACCCTAGGTGATGACGTCCTCTACATTTCTTATAAAATTCTGGACAGTTCGAACAGTAATAGGTAGCACTGCCTGTTGCATAGCCTTATATTGGTGTTCGCTGAGGCCGAGTTCCTTGGTATTAAGCAGAACACTTTTCGCTATTACGCCGATTGTTGATAAAATTATTATAATCTTTCAGGAGCTACTAATTTTACGCTGTCTCATTATTTGTACCTCCAGATCTGAATTTACCAATCTTCTCATTATGCTTATCCTTTGTTTGTTTTTTATTCACTAAAATGAGGTCTGACATGTTATGTGTAACTGTCTGATTCGTAAACACAGTTCGATCCCAGTACAGCCTGAACTTGTTGTTCGATGTTCGACATCCATATCGGTATTGATTGCTTTCGATCGAGGGATTTCTCATTCTGCGTTTCAGATAATTTCTAATTAGTAAAACCGGATCTTTGATAGCTAGTAGAAAATCTTCAGTTTCAGGAAACATTTGCCCTGACATCAACCTTTAGTTCAACGGTAATTTGACGATATATAGCCGGACTTAAAGGCTTCTCTTAGTCATATTGGTAATGAGAAGTCAGTTCTTAATCTCTCGACCCCAGCGGTGGTGAATCTCTCATGCAATCTCTCGGTGTAGCAAAGAAAACTCAGCCAGCCTTTGAAAAAATGAGCGAAGGTTTATTCCTCTTAATACTGAAGTCCCATCTGGTGGAATTTAAACTGTGTGATAGTAAGCTCATGGCAAGGTAGAACCATAATGGGCTCAGTGAATTTCCTTCAAATATTCCCCTTCATTCTAATTCTTCAATTGATATGAATTGTTCTTAAAAGGACACAATATGGACGTCAACTCTATATATGCTCATTATAACTGCCAGCCAGTAATGTGCTACTGAGCCGAAGACGTTCTGGAAGTACACGTAGACGGTGATAAGGCTCCTTATGTTGGTTATGGTTCTGATTGCATATAACCAAATAGATAATAAGTTGCTCTTTTCAACCTAACATGCTTATGGCACATCCTTTTTACTAAATTGCATCCAAAACTTTTTAAAACAATAGTTCTAATTATGATCAGGACTTGAAACTTTTCAATTATAAAATCCCTTTCCGATGCTAGTGATTTCCTCCATAGTGAAGGGTTCGATTTGTATCTGTAATTCTGGCAGACTTGATGTTCTTTATTGATCAGCCAGCGTTAATGTTGTAGTGGGTGGTTGTTGGTACTCGGCTTCTCCAGAATTTCAGAGTTTATTTTTATTATTATTCGGCAGCATAGACAATTCAAAAATTGCATTTGGAAAATTCTTAGAATCAAGGGATTTGTTATTGCTCAATTTAGCAAGGTTTACATTACCTTGAGTGGTACCCTATACCTCTTGCTTGGTAAATATTCAAATAACATGGAGGATTTAATAGTAAAAATTGAAAAATATAATTAAAAACAAAATTAACTCTATTCTGTAAAAGCGCTCAGATACAAAAAAATAACACTATACGCTATTAGATGGAACTGAAATTTTGACGTCCGTGCGAAATTATTACTAAACAAAACCAATACGAAGTTCGGTACTCAGACGACAAACTAGTGAACAGGCTACTTAATATATATATATATATATATATATATATATATATATATATATATATATATATATATATATATATATATATAACAGGCTGCAGTATAAGGGCTTCTCAACCTTGGTCTAATATACCATTCAATCAATTAACACAAAATATAAACTAGCTACAGTAAGGAAACAATGCAATCACAAATAAGATTATAAAATCATTATGCAAACGTATGTATAAATATTTCAGTATTGTAGAGATAGCAGGTTGGAGGTATCCTGTTACGTGAATCGCTTTTTTATGTATTAATTTGGTGCCGCTTTAAAAAAAAAACTCAATTTTATATAAATATATAGTTCCATGGTATTATTTTTTGCTTTTTAGCGTTTTTTCGAAGGCGATTAATTTTTTTTTTAATAATTTTATTTCAGATTCATAGGGGCCACTAAAACTAATAAAATATTGTACAAACGGAATAATTGTGACTTAACAGATACAAAAAAATTGCTTTTAATTAGTTCACAAAATTCAAAAATATGTTGTTGGTAATGAAAGCTAAAAGAAAATGATGTTTTTCTTGGTGTCCGGATTATTTACGAGCAAGAGAAAGAGATGACCAGCTGAATTAGATACGGGAAACCAATTTTTCAACGTTATTATTTTGTTCTGTTTGACATTAAGGACGATATATTTGTATATATTTAGTACGTTTTCTAGCAGTTTTATATAAAAATAGTTTTTAATTTTTATTGTCTGCAAAAAATATTTAAGCCATTTTGAATCTATGAAATCAAGGATTAGTCGATAATACGGGTCTATAAAAGTGTGGTTATGGTTGCTATTGGGCAGCCGGAGGTCATTTCCGAAGTAATTTGCTGCGTAGAATTCGAATCTGAGGTTAGAATTAGCCCATCACGTTACGATTTTCAGATATTTATGGTTATTTACTAAAAAATGTATGTTTTGGCTACTTTTGAGGTTACGCGCGCAGGATGTACAACATTATTGTCTTTTTTTCTAGTTGCATCATATAATACTACTTTTATTATTCAAAATAAACTATTGAGTGGTCACTTACGATTTTTTCTTGCAAAGTTACGGCCATTTAAATACAAGTTAGTAGGTTTTTAGAGACAAATTCCATTTTTTGCAATGCAATCCCCCATTTTGAATCCACCATCTTAAAAATAAAAATGTCTATTTTCTGACATAATATTCGTAATCAGTGACTCCGAAAACTCCCAAGTGAAATTTTTAATTGGATTCTATGCAGCAGAATGAATGAATGAATGAATGAACTTTTTTTGCATATTACAACGACAATTGACTTTGACCTGATATACTTGTGTAATCAACGCTGATAGTCTACTACATACATTATAGGAAAAACAATTTGAATGAAAATGCTGGAAAATTATAAGAGATCGTGTTCATATTTTTGAAATCATGTTGAATTCTTTTTAAATTTATAAAAAGCTTATGGATTTATCGCTGGCATTTCTAATACTAAAATTGTTTCCGGTTAAAATAGAAGTTAAATTAAGGAATAATACATAAAAAAATTCTTCATACAATATATTATCGACATGCGTTAAAATATCCTGGGTAACGATAATCTAGGAATCAGTTTCTCTGTCATATTTTCGTTATTTAAAATTAATTTGTTTTTTGGCATATTATTTGGATGACGTTGAAACAAAAAAAAAACACTAAAAATCAAAAGATTTTGAGAAGTAACCTTAACGAATTAAGAAAAAAATATTTAAACAAATTAATTGGTCTGAAATTCTCAATTTTCTCTTCTCCACTGTTGTCACTGGCTTCAAATAGAACACCCTACTAATACTAATACTAACCTAAACTAAACGAACTAATTCATTCATTTAAAAAAGTGTAATTATTGAATAAGACACCATGACAAACACAAAGTTGAAAACCGGCGAACATATTAGGAGTTATGGTTTTGGGCAATTTACCTATTATACCTTTTAAATTTTTTTAAATTACTATAAAATCTTTTTATACTTATTAAGTTTAAATCGGTTTATTTAATACGCCTGGTGCTACAAATTATATATAGAAATTTTGGTGTTGGTGTTTACGAATTTAGTTACCTTTTACATACTTTTCTTAAAATCCAGTTGTTTATAAGCCTAAATTCAGAATTCAAAGATATTTTCAAAAATGAAATAAAAAAAACCGTTTTGCCCTTAAAAAATAATCAAGAAGAGGAAATGTCGAAATTAATTTTACTTGACATATCTTAAAATGATTTTTCTAGACATTTATTTGTGAATATCTGGACAAATTACTTTAAAAAAAAGTTTTATCGGAATTTCCGGAGTTATAATGAGTGTCATAAATGTACATTGTTAAGAAACATATACCCGTGCGGGGTTGCTAGAATCCCCCATCGGGCGCCTCCCCAGGTGGTGGATAGGGGAACGCCTCCCAGATATGGATGGTACCGAGGAAATTAAATACTCGGGGCGAACCAAAACTAGCCTGAGAGTGGAAAGCAGCACTCTCAGTATCATATTGAAGCATAATGGAAATGATCCAGGATTGGTTCAAAAATGAATACTGGAAGGCATGACTGAAGCAGTCTAAGTGGTTTCCACACTGCGATGAGGAAGGCAACGGGAAACCACCTCATTATCGATCCCTAGCATATTAACATGGCTATTACAAACCAAACAGAAAATGTTACTGATCATGGACTTCGAATACCAAGATCCGGCAGGGGAGGACAATCTCGAGACGGCAAGGCCTCCTCGGTCGTCAGCCTGCGAAACCCTTGCCAACACTATAACGCAGATAGAAAGAGAACCTGGGGCCTTAACATTAAGATTGGAACCTGGAACGTCAAAACAATGTATGAAGCTGGCAAAATCCATAACGCTATAAAAGAAATGGAAAGACTATCAATAGGAATAATGGGGGTAAGCGAGATGCGGTGGATAGACTCTGGTCAGTGTGCTATCAATAACCATCAAATATATTATTCAGGAAATTCCAACGGAGAACATATGAATGGAGTGGGCATGATTTTAAATAAACAAACTGCTGAATGTGTTACAAACTTTATCCCAATATCAGAGAGACTGTTACTCATTCAGCTTAATACTATCCCCATAAAGTCTAACATCATACAGATATATGCCCCCACAGCCGACAAAGCGGACGAAATAATCGAAGCATTCTACAACGATTTAACGAACACCTTAAGAAGACTCCCCAAAAACGAGATAACAATAATTATGGGAGATTTTAACGCCAAAGTTGGCAACGGCCAAATTGAAGATCTCGTAGGACCTTTCGGACTCGGAGAGCGTAATGAGCGTGGAGAACGGCTTATTGATTTCGTGATGGAGGAACAGTTTGTGGTCACCAACACTTTTTTTAAACTTCCCCCCAGGAGACTGTATACCTGGAAATCACCTCAGGACACCTCAGATCACATAGTGAGAAACCAAATTGATTACATTATGATCAACAAAAGATTCCGGAACTCGATAACATCAGTCAAGACACATCCAGGAGCCGACATCAAGTCTGATCACAATTTACTCCTAGGCATAATAAAACTTAAGTTAAAGAAAATGCAACGAACAAAGACCAACAAACACGACATCAGACAACTAAAAAATGAACACATAAAACAGAGCGCACAACAGTATATGAAGGAACAGCTAAATACTGAGGAAGACACTAGTAATACAGAAGAAGAACTCGGAAAACTACACACAATAACTCAGAACATACTTGACAAGCACCTAAAACCAACAAGAGTAAAGAAGAAGGGGTGGATGACGGAAGAGATTCTGGATCTGATGGAAGATAGACGAAAGGTTAAGAACAGTGACATAGCAACATATAAAAGAGTAGACAAAGAAATAAAAAATGCTATTAGAAATGCAAAAAATGAATGGTTAACGAAAAAATGCACCGAAATACAATTACTACAACAAAAGCATGACTCGTTTAACCTCCACAAAAAAGTCAAAGAAGCGGCAGGCCTATATAAGCCTAAACAAGTTGGACGCCTAACTGACACTCAAGGAAACTTAATAATAGAAGCAGAACGGAGAAGAAACACTTGGATGAGATATGTAGAGGAAACCTTTAGAGATGAACGACACAATGACACAAAAAACACAGATTGTATAACTGGGCCTCCATTTACAATCGAGGAAGTAAGAACTGCTATAAGAGGAACCAAGGATGGCAAAACTACAGGACCTGACAACTTTTATTCAGAATTTTTATAGTTAATGGATGACAACGGGACAATATGGCTCACAAAAGTATTTAATAATATTTATAATACTAGAAAAGTTCCCCAGAGTTGGTTGAAATCAACATTTGTGACCTTACCGAAAAAACGAAATGCAAAAAGGTGCGATGAATATAGAATTATAAGCCTTATGAGCCACCTACTTAAGACTTTCCTAAAAATCATCCACAAGAGATTATACAAAAAATGCGAAGAACAACTAACACGCACACAATTTGGATTTCGCGATGCTCTGGGTACACGGGAGGCACTTTTTGCTGTCCAGGTCTTGTTCCAAAGATGCAGAGATGTCAACTGCGATATATATGCATGCTTTGTGGATTACCAGAAGGCATTCGATAGGGTAAAACACGACGAGCTTATATCAATACTTGAAGAGATCAGCATAGATGATAAAGATCTGAGAATAATCAAAAATATTTACTACAACCAAACTGCTAACATAAGAGTAGACAACCAGTTGACAGAAGCAATCTCAATAGAACGCGGAGTACGGCAAGGATGTATACTGTCCCCGATGCTATTTAATGTTTATTCTGAGCATATCTTCAAACTAGCCTTGGAAGAATGTGATGAGGGAATACTAATCAACGGTGAACGTCTGAACAACATCAGATAGGCAGACGACACAGTGGTATTCGCAGACAGTCTGGAGGGATTGCAAATGTTGATGACAAGCATAACTGAAGTAAGTAAGCACTATGGGTTAGATTTAAATACAAAGAAGACAAAATATATGGTCATCAGCAAACGCCCAATCCTAAACACACAACTGACCATCAACCAACAAACAATTGAAAGGGTTGAAAGCTATACATACCTTGGCACCAATGTAAACAGTCAATGGGATCACTCATTGGAAATAAAACAACGTATAGTAAAAGCCAAAGCAGCGTTTACAAAAATGAGCACCGTCTTCAAAGGCCGTGATCTGCCGCTGAAAACCAAGGTCTTCATACTACAGTGCTATGTTTTTCCAGTTCTGCTCTACGGAACAGAGGCTTGGACGCTCTCTGAAGCGTCCATTAAAAAACTTGAAGCGTTCGAGATGTGGTGCTATAGGCGCATCTTAAGAATCTCCTGGGTCGACCGAGTCACAAATAATGAAGTCCTGCGCAGAATGGGAAGGGAGTGCGAAGTGATCAAAACAATTAAAAAACGCAAATTGGAATACTTAGGACATATTATGAGAAATGAACAGCGATATAACCTCCTCCAATTAATTCTGCAAGGGAAGGTGTACGGCAAGAGGGGGCCAGGACGAAGACGAATCTCTTGGCTCCAAAACTTAAGAAAATGGTTCAACATGAGCACGACTGGACTGTTTCGCGCAGCTGCCAACAAAGTAAGAATAGCCATGCTAGTCGCCAACATTCGGAATGAATGGGCACCGCAAGAAGAAGAAGAAACATATTGGATAGTTCTGCCTAATGTTAAGCAACAATAACAAGATAGAAAAACTAACTCCAAAAAATCTTTTTATACTGATAATATATATATATATATATATATATATATATATATATATATATATATATAGGGTGTCCAGAAAATACGTGTACAACGTTTAATGACGGACTTTTGACGTCAAAATAGATCGATTGCGATTAACTTAGTTATATCCGATACTGTTTCGTTTAGGCGGTAGAAGGCGTAAAAATTTTAAGAAAATGTTGATTTTGCCCAACTTGAGTTGAAGACGTGATAATTGAAATTAATGATTTTTGGTGTGTCTGACACTATAACATGACATTTTCTTTAGTGGTATAGCGACCGGCTATAGCATGTTATAAAAGTGACGTTACTTGTACATATCGCTTCTGATTTTTTGTATTATCAACGTTAACAACAACCTAGATATTTCTATAAGATAGTCGCATGTATTTGAAAGTTTTTTCTTCTTGAAAAATGTTCGTTGCATGAGCGATTTGGCTAGAAAAATAATATTGCATACACGTGCATACACAAATTAACTGCAACAATAATTTTTCGAGTGACTTGCTATGGAATTTAAAAATTGGACTATTGACAAATTGCCACCACTGTCTATGAAATTGACTAAAGTAAGGTCAACATTCTAAAATCCTAAGTGTATTTTACTATTAAACAAGGACAATTACACACAATCCGAAAAGGTTGACATGCTTCTGGTGTATGGGTTTTGTGAAGGAAATGAGCGTCGAAGTGTTAGGGTTTACATGGAGAGATTTGCCAATATTGAGAGCCATCTTTGGACAGAGTTGAAAAAGAACCAAGTGTTAGTACCCGCCCCTTAGAACGTGACTTGGATATACCTGAAACTATAGTAAGTGATAAATTAAAAGAACAGTTGTTACATCCATATCACGTCCAAAAATTCAAGATCTTTTACCAATTGAGCCCCCATGCGTCTTATATTTTGTGAATTTATTCGAACAAAAGAATTTGTGATTCAAATTTTGGTAGAAAAATATTGTTTCCTAACGAGCCGTGCTTTAAAAGATCTGGAGTTACCAACTTGCACAACGAACATGTTTAGGAGGATGAAAAACCATATGCCGTTAAAGCATAGCTTTAAAATAAACGTTTGGGCAGGTATTATTGGTCGCTACCTTATTAGTCCTGTTGTGATTCCAAACAGGATAATTTGAAATATTTATCCCAATTTTGTGCAAAGCACATTACCAGTTCGTCTGGAAAATATGCATGATGTGCCCCATCCCATTTTTTCGTTGCTGTTCGGCAATATTTACACAACCAATCTCCCAACCGATGGATTGGAAGAGACAATAAGACACCAAAAAGATGGCCACCACGTTCTCTGGAGTTAAGTTTGTGTGACTTCTTTTTGTGTGGCGCTTTTAAATCAGAAGACTCCGGTAAACACCCGCTAAGAATTATTGATGGGTATTTTAAATGTTGGCTACCTTCTGAGATATTAGATAGAGTCCAATTTAATTTTTAAAAAACTGTAAATAAATGTATTATGCAAAATGACGGCCATTTTACACCTTTGCTTAATTAATGTTTCTTTTTTTGCTAGGTTTTTTAAATAATACTACATGTATTCCTACTTTTATTTTAAAAATTGTTTTATTATTACAGCAAATTGGTGTACGCATTTTTTCCTGACAAAACCGCTGATCCAATGAAAATTTTTCAAGAGGAAAAAAAGCTTTCAAAGTTATACGGTTATCTGAGACGTATCTAGGTTGCCACAACGTTGATGATATAAAAAATCATAAGCGATGTTTACAAATGACATCACTTTTATAACACACTACTCTATACCACATTTTTAAGAAATTGAGAAAAATCAATATTTTGTCAAAAGTTTGACATCTTCTACCGCCTAAACGAAGCAGTATCGGATACAACTAAGTTGACATAAATCGATCTATTTTGATGTCAAGAGTCTGTCATCAAAAATTGTACATGTATTTTCCGAACATATATATATATATATATATATATATATATATATATATATATATATATATATATATATATATATATATATGTATATATATATATATATATATGTATATATATATATCTAAGAAGAACAAAAAAAATTATATATATATATATATATATATATATATATATATATATGTATATATATATATATATATATATATATATGTATATATATATATATATATATATATATATATATATATATATAATTTTTTTTGTTCTTCTTAGGATTATGGTCTGTGAATGAATCAAAATGTAATAGCGGTGTTATATTTTCTACATTTTACATTTTTTAAAAGATTAACGTTTCGGTAATTTATTTTGCCTTCGTCATAATATACAGTGTGCAGTTAAAAACAATAAAGTATTTTGTTGATATAACTTTCAAATTATTTTCATATGGTGTATTTACCTTGCTTGTTCATGAATTATTATTTCAAGGTAAATACACAATATGTAAATAATTTGATAGTTATATAAACAAAATACTTTACTGTTTTTAGCTACACACTGTATATTCTGACGAATATAAAATAAAATACCGAAACGTTAATCTTTTAAAAAATATAAAATATAGAAAATATAACACCCCTATTACATTATATTTTGATTTCTTTTTTAACTGACCATAATCCAAAGAAAAACAAAACAAATAAAAAATATTTTATATATATATATATATATATATATATATATATATATATATATATATATATTTCATTATTTACTGAATTCAACTTCAGGTTTAAGGAAAGCGAAAATATTATTGGAAAAATTCTCAGAGTTAACTACATAACCTTTTAACCATTTTAAGAAGATTATTTCATCATATGAAATATAACATAAACCAATTTGTCCTGCATCATAAAAAATATAATTTAACTCTAGAAAAATATTGTTATTGAGGAACAGGATCAAGGCTTCTACTATAAATTAACAAAGTTGTCAGCCGTACTAAAATTAAAAAAACTACAAAGGTTATACCATTTAATATGGTATCTCTATTTTCAAGCCTTAAAATATTATACCTACCTAATGCAACTGAAAATTAAGTAATAATAAATAAACCGGTAATACATTAATTTAGATCGTGCCTAATCATAACCTAATTTTGCTCGCAAATATGTATGCTTACATCTAGTATTAATTTATCGTAACTCTTATTTTATATATAAATTTGTGGCCATGCATCACAACAGCTGAAACTAAACGAAGTACGAATCATAATTTAAAAAATATATTACAAATCCATCTCAAGAAATGCCGAAAATAATTAAATACTAAAGAAAAACAATAAATTATTAACTATAGTTCTATTTTTTACCTGTTTAATAAGAGGAAGCAAAATCTGTTCAATGCTACGTGTCTTAATCTCTAAACAATCAGACTTTGTTGTATCTACTGCTGCCATTTTCTACACTACTGACATCCTTGTTTTATATATGCAATATTTAGATAAATCTATCTTGTCTGACATACATAACCTTTTTCGTTTACATCAGTTAAAAAATCAGTTATTCAATCAGCTGTTTAGAGAAGCTGTTCCTTAAATTACAAGCTTTTTGATAAAACTTATCAGAATACATAGAGAAGAGCTAACAAAATGGAAGTCTCTTTTTTTCATGTTATAAAACACTTATGAAGGTTGTCCGAGATAATAACATAATTTGGAAAACTCAGTAACGTTTTCATCAGACCACAAACTCGCATCCAATTGATTCTATTTTAGTGAAATTGTCCGCGCCATCTTGTGCTTTTCCAGTAAAATAAAGGAGCATATTGTAGAGTTGTCTGGAAAGTTGGGATAAAAATAAACTGGTCGGTCTGAGTTGCTTAACTAAATCGATTTTCATGAACTGTCTTTTGTAGTACAGTTTTAAATGTATTTATTTCCAGTGTGCTTTTAAACATAATTAGAATTTGCTGATTCCCTATATAAAAAAAAATAAAAGTCAGATACTTTCTTAATTAGAGAAATATAGAAGGCGAAATATAGCAACCGTTAAATTTGTTTTAAAATAATCATCAAATTTATGCAAAAAGCATAGCGCTATTAAAAATAAGTATTTGGTTTAGTTTCTGCGATTGAACGTAAGATAATTAAAACAATATTTTCGCACCAATAAAATATATTAATTTTTCTATATTCGTGGGTTTACTTTTTGGCTCATAATCTCAAAAACTATTTATCAAGAGCAACTGAAAAGCATTTTTGATTTTTAAGAAAAATGTTGACCTAGCAATTGACTTAGTTTTTTTATTATAATAATGCTAATGAGTTCTCGCCATTCTTTGAATAATATTTTTGTATTTTTGAGGATAATTTCCACAATCTGTTCCCTGGTTTTAGGGTTTTAATAGTTCTGTAAAATTTTTCTTATTCTAATTTTAAGCGAAAATTATCAAATTTTTTAAACTAAAGAAAAGAATATTAAATATTTTTTTATGTTAAAAAAAAACAAAAACCCTTATCATATCTTGCTTCCAAAGAAGTTGGATCTTTCAGTTTTGTTTAAATTATATTATTGCTCTAATTTGTTTTTATATGAGACTAAGAGTAATTTTATATAGAGGAGATTGAATTGTACAAAAATTAGAAAAGAATTCAACTAAGATAGTATTGTTATATGAAAATTGAGCAAAATCATCCATTATTATTGATCGGTCAAAAAACATTAAAGTATACAGATTCATTATACCCCATCTAGTTAGAACCCGCCGAAGGAAAATTTACAAAGCTAATAATTAATAACGGATTTTAATAGTAACACACATTTGGGTATGTCTGGTTTTGATTTTAAACACTATTACAACACTTATTTCAGACAATATCGATTGTGTCAGTTGTCCATAAATAACGTTTCCTGTTGGTATAGCGACTGTCTGTAAAGTAGTGTAAGTGTTATATAGGGTGTCCCGGAAAATGTGGGAAATCTCCCAGATATGAAAAACCACGTGAAAAGAATATTACAAGTTCATATAAACTTTTTTCGTATAGGCTTTTTCTGCAAAGATATGGATTCCCAAAGAGCTGCAATGGAATCAAGTTTTTTACACATAATTATTGAACCACCTGGTATATTTCAATTTTTTGTTAATATGATGTATACTAGGTAAGGCCCTTCAAATTACTATTCAAAAAAGTTTTGTTAATTTTTTACAGCTGCAGCGACGGACTAGCTGTGACCCCATTTTTTTATGCTCTATATGATAAGAACTTTGAACAAAGTTTTTTACATACCTAAAACTATTGACAAAAAATTAAGTACTCTTCATTCATATCGCTAATCCTAACCGTTTTCGAAAAAACGTCATTTTATTTACATTATGTATTTGGCGTATTTCGATAAAAGATACATCTTTGTTCCTATCAAATGTTCAACCTTCAACCTTATGACAAAAAAAATCGATCCAAAATTAGAGTTTACCTCTTTATAAAAACGTCTAATTCTGTGAATTGCAGTACGACCTAGGTTCGCAAAAAATGTGACTTTTATTTTATCGGCACCAAAAACAAAGTATTGTTGTTGCAAACGTTGCTAGGTACGAAAGAAATAAATATCCTGCATTTTAAAACTTGGCAACTTTCACATCGCTGACACAATCAAGGTCATTTCAAAGTCAAAACAAAAAAGAACACAGTATTTCTTGAAATGTTTCGTACAAAAGTTGTTGAGTGACACGGGGGCTAAGTGATCACTATCACTTGAAAATATCCTTGACCTTAACCTTCAAGATGATTTGAAGTTATGTGCAATCTTTTGAAGTGCTAGAAATAAGTGTATTGAAGTTAAAGATAACCATTTTGAGCACTTATTTAAATAATTTTTTATGAAACCTTTAACATGATCATACGAAATGATAAGGGAAGAGGGAACTCATGGAAAACAAGCACCTCGATGGTGAAAGGCGAGAGGACTCACCCAAAACAAGAACTCCGATAGTGATAGGCAAGGAGACTTACCTTAAATAAGCACCCCGAAGAGAACAAAAACTATTACGTCAACAACGTTGTTGACGTAATAGTAGTTAATCATGCACATAGTCGTACTAAATAAAATTTTTGCTAACAATTTTGAACGATTGAATTTTTTCAATCCTGAAGATCAAAATGAAGGTAATGTTATAGCAACTTTGCAATCTTAAAACTTTAATATGAACATTTTATAAAATAATGATGTTGAAGATCTTCGTTTGACTTTAAAATGACCTTGATATTAGACCTTAATCTTGACATCAAGGTCATGTCTGGTGATGAAATTACTGTGAAATTGATCAGTATTTCCGTTTCCAAGAATCAAATTGGGGCTTTCCTTTTCAAATTTTGAAATTGAGCTTCAAATGACCCTGAAAGTCAAGGTCAATGTTATTTTCAAATTCACTACCAATTAGTTTCCGTGTAACTCAACAACTTTTACACGAAACATTTTACGAAATACTGCAATTTTCTTGTTTTGAACTTCAAATGACCTTGATATTTCACCTGAATCTTAGGATCAAGGCCGTATATGGTGGTAAAATTTTCCGCCCTTTCCACCCCCGGAGTCGAAATCGAGGGTCCCATTTAAAATTTTAAATTTGAGCTTCACATAACATTGAACCAAGGTCAAGATCATTTTCAAGGTCGCTACTAGTTAGCCTCCCTGCCACCCTATAAGTTTTGTATAAAGTATTTTTCGAAAAAATGTGATCCCAACGAGATACTCCGTTGGATCAAGATAAATGCCGCACCCTGTATATAAAACTGTAAAACCAAAATTTAATAACTCAGATTTACTTTATGTAAAACAAGTCACCGCTGGATTCATTTGATAAAAAAAAGTTGAACATGATTAACTTCATCAGGAAGAATGATGAGTTAATTTTATACTGGCTCATTAACCATTTTACTTTACAAATTCAGTTTAAACGCCAATAAAAACTATTTCCTGGGAAGCATTTTTGGAAACTATTTTAAATATGTAATATTTGGCCCTAAAATAAATAGTTTATAATTTCGTTTAAACTCAATTTCTAAAATCAATGTTTTATAAGCTAACCTGAACTAACTTTCTTGTTTTGAGTGAATGAATAGGAGAACCTCCATTACAAAATTCCCTTTATTATATAAATAACAAAATATCTTATTTTTTAAAAAATATTTGCAAAAATGTAGAAGTTAGCTATGAAAAACAACATTTCTTCTTTATTTATTATTTTAATAACGGCGCTAAACCTACTTCAATAAAATTCAAGTATCAACTTTGACAAAAAAATTGGACCAATATTTTCCTAAAGAATATTCATTTTTTTATTTTTGAAACACGTGGTAACTTTTTGCATTCCTCTTGGTTTGGCTTCTTCTCACTTTTGACTTGTCGGGCAAGGGAAACCCTACTTATAATTTTACTATCTGACATAATTCACAAGGATCATCGATGCGTCAAACCGATAATGCTCTCAACGGATCCTAATGTAGTTGGGGTTGCTGTCATTGTTGGGCTGTGGTTTTTTCACAAGGGTACGCCTCCTTAAGACCCTGACACAGAGGTCCAGAATGCTAGCCGCTAGCGTCGGCTTCAGTCATGCCCGAACACTCCCATTATTATTTTATTATACCATATTCTTAGCCAAACGACTTTCACTTCTTCCAGGGAACATTCACTCATCCTAGATATACTAATATATCATAAAGATGGAGCTCTGTGGGAGCCTTTATCATATTGACAGGCCCTAGGCGATGTTGTGTCCTTAGCATTTCCCATAAACTTTCAGGCAGTTCGAGCGATCCCAAATAGCACTGCCCTTTGTATAATCTTATACAGGTGTTTGCTAAGGCCTAATCGTTAAACATTTAGCTGAAGACTCTTCGGTACTACGCAGGTTATTGATAAAATTATGCCGATATTCCCGACCCTCCTCGTTTTCCACTTTTTGCGTAGTTGTACCACCATAATTTGAAGCATTGAGCTGATTTCTGGTGACAGCCATCAATTTAAAATAACACATGTACAAAAGATGATTTAGTGTTACCACATTTTTACCATTGTTGTGGGATTTAAACAGCGTGATAGTAGGTTCATGGCCAGGTAGAATCATAATGAACATAATGAATCTCTGTGAAATATAACCCTTTGTATTTGATTGTGTATGTTTCCATATTAATGCTGGAACATATTTGCTTGCGAATCCTAGTTCTCCAAGTTGACTTGAGATGTTCTAAAAAGGAAACAATATGTACATCAACTCTGTTTATTCCCAGCATAGCTGCAAGCCAGTTAAGTTGCACTGAGATAAAGGACTTTTGGAAGTATCCGTATGCGGCGAAAACTTTCCTTCTTATGCTGACTTTTGACAAGAGATACGTGGCTGTAAGAGACAATGGCTCTTCTATGAATCAAACAAAACTTCATCTATCAGAACCTTCAATCGTTGCTGCATCTTCCAGAACTTTTCAAGCCATTAGTTCTGAACATGATCAGAATACGGGGCTTCCAAATTGTGAACTCTCTTAACAATGCTCGAATTGCATCTGATTAATTCGTTGATTCAGCTAGCGTTGATAGTGCTGAAGTTTATTTTACCCAGTTGACGTCTCCAGAGCGCTTCTGCATGTTCTTTATTCGGGTATTTACTTTCTGCCATATTTGATAAAGGGCCCAACTGTACTCTCGGAAAGTTTTTGTTTTAGTTTATCCAAGCATTGTTGCGCAGTGCTATTCGCTAGATCACGTTGTGAATTGTATTGGACCAGATTCACTTTATTGTACTCGTCTCTGTAGTTTTCTTGTTCTAACACTTCTAATATATACTGTCATTTGCTCTATGTCTTTCCAAAAATTTTCGATCTATCTATTAAGTATTTTCTTCCATTGTGGAATCCTAGGTTGTGTCGGTCTTAACCTCCATAGTTCTAGCTGCTGCAGTTGTGATACAGTATGTCGGCAAATGTAGATGGTCTATCATGCGAGTCTCTGAAACAAACACCGAGTTTTTTAGATGAATTTACTTTTGGCAGTGGTGGCCTCGATAATGGGTTGGTTCCATCATCTCCAGCGCTGCCTTACCCAATTCAGTGGATAGTTTTTGGTAAAGTTCAGCAATGTCCGCTAGAATATCGTTGTTTGATTGTTCTTCGATCTCGGGTTCTGACTGTGGCTCAGGTGCAACGATTTATTCATTAATATTTTCCATGCCTCGGACCTCTCACTAGATTTTTATTTTTATATATTATGCTATAGGTTTAGGTAAACGGCTCTTGTTCTTCCTCCAGGAGAACATTCGCCCATCCCAGATATAATCAAGATGAAGATCTGCGAGTGCCCTTTCTATGTTGTTGAGCTCTAAGTGATATTATGGTTCTCTACATTACCCATAAACCTCCGGACAGTTCGAGAGGTATTAAGTAGCATTGATTTTGCTTAGCCTTATAAAGGAATTCGCTCAGGATCAATTCATTGATATTAAGTAGAAGACTCTTCGGCACTACACCGATTGTTGATCGGTTGGAGATCGTTCGAACGCTACTCATTCCCCACTGTATGGGTATTTATAAGTCTAAGTTTCTGAATTCGGTGATCTTCTCATTATGCTTGTACCTTAAATTGTTGTTGTTATGAGAGATAACAACTTATATTAGTGTCACACACGCTTGGATGTTTTATGTATCAAAATAAAGTCTGGCCTGTTATGTGCAACTGTGTGATTCGTAAATACACTCCGATACTAGTACAGAGTAAAATCGTTGTTCTGCTAATTCGTGAAGGATAATCTAGGCATTAATCGTTTAGATCGAGTGGGTCTCTTAACCTGAACACGTATCAGTTTCTTGTTGGATGACCGAATCTTAAAGTGCTAGTAGAAGGAAACATTCACCATGACGTCAACCCATGGTTCAACGCTAAATAATTTTTTGTTATTAATTATTCAATACTATTATTCACTTCACTATTTTTTCTCCCAGTTGGTGCTTTGCTATTATGCGAAAATTACATAAAAATTCATTTTTGCCACTATAACTTCTTCATAATTTACCAATTTTTCAATGATAAAATTCCATTCTATTTCTACAAAAATACAAATATATTTAAAATATCTAGACAAATTGGTGAAGGCATTTTTAATATATATATATATATATATATATATATATATATATATATATATATATATATATATATATATATATATATATTTGTTTTTTCTCTTATTATTACACAATTTATTTGAGAAAATAAGTTGAGTTTAATAATGTAACATACATATATCAATACAAATATATATATATATATATATATATATATATATATATATATATATATATATATATATATATATATATATTTAGTAAATAAATAAATAAGTTATTGTCCGTGTAATATAAAAACAAAAATAAAATATTGGCTTAGCGGACGTGAAATGTGTCAATCTGTATTATTCTCGTGTTAAAAAGTGCGGAGCATTCCAAAGTATGGAAAGACTCCGGGTCCGACAGATGACGATAGCGCTGTTTCGTCCTAATATGGGACTCGTCAGGCCACCGCAATCGGTACAAACCATCATCTCGCCTTTGCATCCTATAAAGCTGAATTTAAAATTAAAAACAGCAAATAGGACGAAAAAGGCGACATCTCGATGGTTCACTCGATAACACAAGAACCACACAGATTGACAAAATTTGTAAAAACCGCAATATGGTAGCGCGACGGTGAATTAAAACAGAAATCTATAAAATCGAGTACACAAAACGCGCTGCCCAAAGGATAGGGGTCGCATTATTCGGTACAAGGCAACCAGGCTTGCTGCTATATTGGCAACGAAAGCCACGTGTCGCACCAAACGATCCTCCTATGGGAGCACCGTTTAGTGTGTTTAAAGTCAAACAAGTAAAAAATAAATAAATAAATTATTGTCCGTGTAATATAAAAACAAAAATAAAATAAAATCTTGGCTTAGCGGACGTGAAATGTGTCAACCTGTATTATTCTCGTGTTAAAAAGTGCACACTAAACGGTGCTCTCATAGGAGGATCATTTGGTGCGACAAGTGGCTTTCGTTGCCAATATAGCAGCAAGCCTGGTTGCCTTGTACCGAATAATGCGACCCCTATCCTTTGGGCAGCGCGTTTGGTGTACTCGATTTTATAGATTTCTATTTTAATTCACCGTCGCGCTACCACGTGGCGGTTTTTACAAATTTTGTCAATATGTGTGGTTCTTGTGTTATCGAGTGAACCATCGAGATGTCGCCTTTGTCGTCCTATTTGCTGTTTTTAATTTTAAATTCAGCTTTATAGGATGCAGAGGCGAGATAATGGTTTGTACTGAGCAATGGCCTGACGAGTCCCATATTAGGACGAAACAGCGCTGTCGCCATCTGTCGGACCCGGAGTCTTTCCATACTTTGGAATGCTCCCCACTTTTTAACACGAGAATAATACAGATTGACACATTTCACGTCCGCTAAGCCAAGATTTTATTTTATATTATTTTATTTTTGTTTATATATATATATATATATATATATATATATATATATATATATATATATATATATATTTAATAAAATTCGTAGGTATTTCAAATAAAACTTATTTGCACTTCAGGTCGTAAAAATAATTAAGGGTGTCTATTTAAAATGGAAACTCTATTAGACTGTCAGCTGTCCATAAGGTGAAATGGACTCTTTTTTTATCTGCCCTTTTAGAGGGCTAAAAGATCTAATGAGTTCATGAAACGAGTTCATGGGGTCCACCCTGGCAGCGCCTGCGAAAATTTGGAAAACTAATTTTCATTTGAAAATAAAAAAATCTGTTTTCTATTGATCTCAAATTGTCTGCCACCAAAGTAAAAGGGTAGTTACCCAAACTGAATTCAAGGAAAAAAATGGCAGAGAAGTTGCGATGATCGAACGGGTGGAAACGTAGGGGTGAACTTACTAAAAAAAATTAAATAAATTCTGATTTATTTTTGTCCCCCAATGAACAATATGAAAGATAGAGTAACAAATTGTGTATAAAAAATGGCAGACAGTTTGCCCACAACTAAACCTTTTTTTCCGGTGGAAAATTATGAGGAAATTTCGACCAAATTTCCACGATCAGAATCTACATAAAACTAAGACTCACCTATTCCGTTTATCATAAAATACTCATATCTACATTAGCAGACAAGTACAGCGCGTCGCAATTTATAAATGAATAAAAAAGTTGTTGAAAAATAAGTGACAACTTCCCTAATTTATTTTTGTCTGCCATTTTGTATTTCCATTAAAGGTATATTAAAATGATAATACCTACACTGGAAGACAAGTACAGCACATCGAAAATTTATAAATAAATAAAAAAATTGTTGAAAAAAAAATTAAAATTTTCCTGATTTATTTTTGTCTGCCATTTTGTATTTTGATTAAAGGCATTATGAAATATTCATTCCTATATTGGCAGACAAGTAAAGCGTTTCGCAAATTAATCCACAGTCGCAGATGATCTCTTATATATCAGATACACGTGTGTAATAATAACATCTAAAAATTTCCCTGACTAATTTTTGTCTGCCATTTTGAATTTTGATTAAAGGTATTACCTACATTGCCAAACAAGTACAGCACGTCAAACATTAAAAAATAAATAAAAAAAAATTGTTAAAGAAAGTGAGAATTCCCCCGATTTATATTTGTTTACCATTTTAAATTTTGATTAAAGGTATCATAAAGTGTTCATTACTTCACTGGCAGACAAGTATAACGCGTCGCAAATGAATCAACAGTTGCAGATGATCTCTTATATATTTCTTTTTGTCTACCATTTTGTATTTCGATTAAAGGTATCATAAAATATTCATACCTACATTGGCTGACAAGTAAAGCGCTTCGCAAATGAATCAACAGTTGCAGATGATCTCTTATATACCAGGTACACGTGTGTAACATCATATCTGAAAATTTCTATGACTTATTCTTGTCAGCCATTTTGTATTTCGATTAAAGGTATTATAAAATATTCATATATACATTGCCTGACAAGTGCAGTGCGTCGAAAATTTAAAAATAAAGAAAAAAATTGTTGAAAAAAGTGAAAATTCCCCTGATTTATTTTTATCTGCCATTCTGTATTTCGATTAAAGGTAGCATAAAATGTTCATAACGACAAAGCGTTTCGCAAATTAATCAACAGTTGCAAATGATCTCTCATATACCAGATACACGTGTGTAATATAACAAAATTTTTAGGTTATATAATAAATATTGAATATATACGTCTAGGTACAGAAATTTATTGTTTTTTTTTATGTTTTTATATCACGTGTTTGATCGTGTGGTTTTTATTTTATACATTCAAAATTCATAGGCAATCTTTTGTACAAAAAAAAGGCAAGCATGAGTCCAAGTAGCTTCCTACGGATAGCGTTTCGTCATAATTTAGGCATCAGGGTATTAGTAAGTAAATATATAATAGGGCTTACTTTTATGCGCCATTTGTTTATGTTTGCAATGCTACATTATGTTGTATAATATAAAATTTTTGGTAGAAAAAATTGGCAGTTGTATAAAAAGGCAACGTCACTGATAGGTTTTGTACAACGGACAGCGCGCTTTGTTGGAATTAAATTTTCAGACGTTGAAATACACAAACTAATTGTAATTAGATTTCATTGCAATTATCGTATGGCAATAATTGTTATAACATATAAATGCTTAATAAAATTAATGATTCGATTTTAAATGAATTAAACGCTATTTTATTCAGATAGAAGAAACATTTAATTTAAGGTGTTATAATCATCAAAGTTAAACTAGAAAAAAATAAAGCTGATATTTTATTTGTGTAGAAGAAAAAAAGCGCCACTTTCTCATCAGCAATTGATTTTAACAAATTTCAAAGTCACAAAAATTAAAATTTGTACAGAATTATATATCTACGTCTGCCTGTGCAACTTTTTAGCCACATTGATCGTCAAAAATATTGATTTATAACCAAAATACAAAATGGCAGACAAAAAAACAAAATCAGGGAAATTTATTCATAAATATGAAACCTGTATGTTGTAATATATGTTTTCAAGTATTCACTTTTTTATTTATTTATAAATTTGCGAAACGCTGTACTTGTCTGTCAATGTAGGTATGAATATTTTATGATACTTCTAATCGAAATACAAAATGGCAGATAAAAATAAATCAGGAAAAATTTTTCCAAACTTGGTCGAAACTTTCTCATAACTTTCCACCGGAAAAAAAAATTTCGTTATGATTAAACCCTCCGCTATTTTTTTAAACACGATTTCTATCTATCTTTTTGTTACTCTATCTTTAATATTGACAGGAGAATAAATCAGGATTATTTTGATTTTTTTTTTGTAAGTTCACCCTTACGTTTCCACCTCTTCGACCATTGTAATTAATCTGCCATTTTATTCCGTGAATTCAATTTGGGTGACTACCCTTTCACTTTAATGCCAGAAAATTTGGGATCAGGAAAAAACGGATTATTTTTTGCAAATGAAAAATTTTCAATGTTGCCGCCAGGTTTGACCCCATGGACTCTTTTCACGAACGAATGGCAGAAAAAAAATGTGTCCATTTCAACTTATGGACAACTGACGGTTTATATGGCTCTCTTGGAAATAATAAGAGAAACAATAATTATATACAGGGTGATTCAAAAATCGATCACGAAACTTAAGGGGGTGATTCTACTTGACAAAATAAGGGTAGAGCTTCATATAATTTTTTTTCAAAATGTCATTCGTTTTCGAGTTACAAGCCGTCCAAGTTCAAGTTTTTATTTTTTGTTTTTTGAATTACTCGCTTACAGGAAAACCGATTTGACTAATATTTGAAAGATAGGCTAAGTCTTCTGCGCTTCATCATTTTAGTAACAATTCACATTGATTATTTGCCGCTAGAGGGCACTTTACCTACATTGAAAATTTTTTTTTGTCATAATTTTTTAGTGTTGACAGCTACAGTAGTTTTTGGCATAATTTCTGAAAGACCGATGCCAGGCCTTTAAAAAAGGTGCTCTTTATTTACATCGCTAAACCCAACGGTTTAGACGTAAATCACCCTTAAAAATTAAGTGGTAAATTTACTTTTCTCATTTCATTACCACCAGCTACCAGGTAAATAGCTATCAAAGTATACTAGAGCTATCAGTTTAACATCAAATAAATTCGCTTTTTAAACTATTTAATTTATAATCTTAAAATAACTAATAATGGCTAATCACCAATATTCAAATATCGAATATTGTGATATCCATTTTTGTTATGGAAAAGCAAATGGTAATGCAGAGTTGGCAAGAAGATATTATATGGAGAGTTATCCGGAAAGAAATATCCCTCATGCTCAAACATTTTCCAGTGTGCACAGGAGGCTTGCGGAATGTGGTTCCTTTAAAAGTTATAATGGAAATAGGGGAAGACCTAGAACTGCTAGAAACGTGCAACAAGAAGAAAGAGTGCTTGAAATTATTGAAGATAATCCAGGTATTAGTACTAGAAAAATTGGGAATGAAGTGCGGCTCTGTCAGGCTAGTTCATGGAGGATACTAAGAGAAGAACAACTCTACCCGTTTCATTCAAAAAAGGTGCAGGCTCTTTATGACGATGATCGGCCGAGACGGTTGGAAATGTGCAATCAGATCCTATGAACACGATAATCGATTAATTGGCGTCATATTATTCACTGACGAAGCTGGTTTCACTCGTGATGGCATAACAAATCTACACAACATCCACTCATATGCTTACGAGAACCCAAACAATATGGTAGAAACGAAACATCAGCGTAGATTTTCACTAAATGTGTGGGCAGGGATAATAGGAGATTACCTTATTGGTCCTCATTTCTTTGATGGCCCATTAACTGGTGACGTATACTTAGATTTTATCCAAAATCGTCTCCCATTGTATCTGGAAGATGTGCCATTGGAAGTAAGGGCCAACATGTGGATCCTCCAAGACGGAGCTCCGCCCCACTTTAGTATACGTGTCCGACAGTATTTGAATGCAACGTATCCTGAGCGATGGATAGGACGAAGTGGACCATTGGCATGGGCAGCGAGGTCACCAGACCTTAATCCTATGGATTTTTTCTTTTGGGGTCATTTGAAACAATTGGTGTACGATATTCCAGTAATCAACGTCGAGGATCTTCGCTTCAGGATAATCGAAAAGTGCCAAATTATTAAAGAAACACCAGAAATTTTTCATCGAGTTAGGCGACATTTTTTGAAGAGTGTTAGGAAATGTATGGAAGAAAATGGGGGACATTTTGAGAATCTTTTTTAGTTTGTTTAGTACTGTTTCATTAATTTTTATCAATTAAATGTATATCGCAATAATCCATAATATGAATATTTACTGATTAGCCATTATTAGTTATTTTAAGATTATAAATTAAATAGTTTAAAAAGCGAATTTATTTGATGTTAAACTGACAGCTCTAGTATACTTTGATAGCTATTTACCTGGTAGCTGGTGGTAATGAAATGAGAAAAGTAAATTTATCACTTAATTTTTAAGGGTGATTTACGTCTAAACCGTTGGGTTTAGCGATGTAAATAAAGAGCACCTTTTTTAAAGGCCTGGCATCAGTCTTTCAGAAATTATGCCAAAAACTACTGTAGCTGTCAACACTAAAAAATTATGACAAAAAAACAATTTTCAATGTAGGTAAAGTGCCCTCTAGCGGCAAACAATCAATGTGAATTGTTACTAAAATGATGAAGCGCAGAAGACTTAGCCTATCTTTCAAATATTAGTCAAATCGGTTTTCCTGTAAGCGAGTAATTCAAAAAACAAAAAATAAAAACTTGAACTTGGACGGCTTGTAACTCGAAAACGAATGACATTTTGAAAAAAAATTATATGAAGCTCTACCCTTATTTTGTCAAGTAGAATCACCCCCTTAAGTTTCGTGATCGATTTTTGAATCACCCTGTATATATATATATATATATATATATATATATATATATATATATATATATATATATATATATATATATATATATATATATATATGTTTATACGGCTTTCATGGATTCCTCCGTGCGAGTTGCAATAGCAGTGGATACATCCACATTATGCCGTTGTAGTGCTGAAATCACATTCAGCAAACGTACAACTATATGCAACTTCGTGTATAAGTGAAGTAAAATGCAAACAGTAAATGCAAACTTCGTTCCATCATATCCTTTCCGTGTTAGAGGTTGCACAGTTTGAATAGATTGCTACATAACACAATTCATCCAATTCCACCACCATCGAGATGATGGCCTACCTGTACCACCATACCGAGAAGAAAGTCAAAACTTACCCTCCCCGCCATAGTGATACGGCAGAGGCACATGTTTCGTCTCTGCTAGACTCATCAGGGTACCGACATGCACCTGGCTGTGCAAAGGACAGATCGGAAAGAAGCATGCAAATACTGAACGCGGTTTCGCCGACCTCCCGTCGGATGGCGTATATATGTTTATACGGCTTTCATGGATTCCTCCGTGCGAGTTGCAATAGCAGTGGATACATCCACATTATGCCGTTGTAGTGCTGAAATCACATTCAGCAAACGTACAACTATATGCAACTTCGTGTATAAGTGAAGTAAAATGCAAACAGTAAATGCAAACTTCGTTCCATCATATCCTTTCCGTGTTAGAGGTTGCACAGTTTGAATAGATTGCTACATAACACAATTCATCCAATTCCACCACCATCGAGATGATGGCCTACCTGTACCACCATACCGAGAAGAAAGTCAAAACTTACCCTCCCCGCCATAGTGATACGGCAGAGGCACATGTTTCGTCTCTACTAGACTCATCAGGGTACCGACATGCACCTGGCTGTGCAAAGGACAGATCGGAAAGAAGCATGCAAATACTGAACGCGGTTTCGCCGACCTCCCGTCGGATGGCGTATATATGTTTATACGGCTTTCATGGATTCCTCCGTGCGAGTTGCAATAGCAGTGGATACATCCACATTATGCCGTTGTAGTGCTGAAATCACATTCAGCAAACGTACAACTATATGCAACTTCGTGTATAAGTGAAGTAAAATGCAAACAGTAAATGCAAACTTCGTTCCATCATATCCTTTCCGTGTTAGAGGTTGCACAGTTTGAATAGATTGCTACATAACACAATTCATCCAATTCCACCACCATCGAGATGATGGCCTACCTGTACCACCATACCGAGAAGAAAGTCAAAACTTACCCTCCCCGCCATAGTGATACGGCAGAGGCACATGTTTCGTCTCTACTAGACTCATCAGGGTACCGACATGCACCTGGCTGTGCAAAGGACAGATCGGAAAGAAGCATGCAAATACTGAACGCGGTTTCGCCGACCTCCCGTCGGATGGCGTATATATGTTTATACGGCTTTCATGGATTCCTCCGTGCGAGTTGCAATAGCAGTGGATACATCCACATTATGCCGTTGTAGTGCTGAAATCACATTCAGCAAACGTACAACTATATGCGACTTCGTGTATAAGTGAAGTAAAATGCAAACAGTAAATGCAAACTTCGTTCCATCATATCCTTTCCGTGTTAGAGGTTGCACAGTTTGAATAGATTGCTACATAACACAATTCATCCAATTCCACCACCATCGAGATGATGGCCTACCTGTACCACCATACCGAGAAGAAAGTCAAAACTTACCCTCCCCGCCATAGTGATACGGCAGAGGCACATGTTTCGTCTCTACTAGACTCATCAGGGTACCGACATGCACCTGGCTGTGCAAAGGACAGATCGGAAAGAAGCATGCAAATACTGAACGCGGTTTCGCCGACCTCCCGTCGGATGGCGTATATATGTTTATACGGCTTTCATGGATTCCTCCGTGCGAGTTGCAATAGCAGTGGATACATCCACATTATGCCGTTGTAGTGCTGAAATCACATTCAGCAAACGTACAACTATATGCAACTTCGTGTATAAGTGAAGTAAAATGCAAACAGTAAATGCAAACTTCGTTCCATCATATCCTTTCCGTGTTAGAGGTTGCACAGTTTGAATAGATTGCTACATAACACAATTCATCCAATTCCACCACCATCGAGATGATGGCCTACCTGTACCACCATACCGAGAAGAAAGTCAAAACTTACCCTCCCCGCCATAGTGATACGGCAGAGGCACATGTTTCGTCTCTACTAGACTCATCAGGGTACCGACATGCACCTGGCTGTGCAAAGGACAGATCGGAAAGAAGCATGCAAATACTGAACGCGGTTTCGCCGACCTCCCGTCGGATGGCGTATATATGTTTATACGGCTTTCATGGATTCCTCCGTGCGAGTTGCAATAGCAGTGGATACATCCACATTATGCCGTTGTAGTGCTGAAATCACATTCAGCAAACGTACAACTATATGCAACTTCGTGTATAAGTGAAGTAAAATGCAAACAGTAAATGCAAACTTCGTTCCATCATATCCTTTCCGTGTTAGAGGTTGCACAGTTTGAATAGATTGCTACATAACACAATTCATCCAATTCCACCACCATCGAGATGATGGCCTACCTGTACCACCATACCGAGAAGAAAGTCAAAACTTACCCTCCCCGCCATAGTGATACGGCAGAGGCACATGTTTCGTCTCTACTAGACTCATCAGGGTACCGACATGCACCTGGCTGTGCAAAGGACAGATCGGAAAGAAGCATGCAAATACTGAACGCGGTTTCGCCGACCTCCCGTCGGATGGCGTATATATGTTTATACGGCCATGAAAGCCGTATAAACATATATACGCCATCCGACGGGAGGTCGGCGAAACCGCGTTCAGTATTTGCATGCTTCTTTCCGATCTGTCCTTTGCACAGCCAGGTGCATGTCGGTACCCTGATGAGTCTAGTAGAGACGAAACATGTGCCTCTGCCGTATCACTATGGCGGGGAGGGTAAGTTTTGACTTTCTTCTCGGTATGGTGGTACAGGTAGGCCATTATCTCGATGGTGGTGGAATTGGATGAATTGTGTTATGTAGCAATCTATTCAAACTGTGCAACCTCTAACACGGAAAGGATATGATGGAACGAAGTTTGCATTTACTGTTTGCATTTTACTTCACTTATACACGAAGTTGCATATAGTTGTACGTTTGCTGAATGTGATTTCAGCACTACAACGGCATAATGTGGATGTATCCACTGCTATTGCAACTCGCACGGAGGAATCCATGAAAGCCGTATAAACATATATACGCCATCCGACGGGAGGTCGGCGAAACCGCGTTCAGTATTTGCATGCTTCTTTCCGATCTGTCCTTTGCACAGCCAGGTGCATGTCGGTACCCTGATGAGTCTAGTAGAGACGAAACATGTGCCTCTGCCGTATCACTATGGCGGGGAGGGTAAGTTTTGACTTTCTTCTCGGTATGGTGGTACAGGTAGGCCATCATCTCGATGGTGGTGGAATTGGATGAATTGTGTTATGTAGCAATCTATTCAAACTGTGCAACCTCTAACACGGAAAGGATATGATGGAACGAAGTTTGCATTTACTGTTTGCATTTTACTTCACTTATACACGAAGTTGCATATAGTTGTACGTTTGCTGAATGTGATTTCAGCACTACAACGGCATAATGTGGATGTATCCACTGCTATTGCAACTCGCACGGAGGAATCCATGAAAGCCGTATAAACATATATACGCCATCCGACGGGAGGTCGGCGAAACCGCGTTCAGTATTTGCATGCTTCTTTCCGATCTGTCCTTTGCACAGCCAGGTGCATGTCGGTACCCTGATGAGTCTAGTAGAGACGAAACATGTGCCTCTGCCGTATCACTATGGCGGGGAGGGTAAGTTTTGACTTTCTTCTCGGTATGGTGGTACAGGTAGGCCATCATCTCGATGGTGGTGGAATTGGATGAATTGTGTTATGTAGCAATCTATTCAAACTGTGCAACCTCTAACACGGAAAGGATATGATGGAACGAAGTTTGCATTTACTGTTTGCATTTTACTTCACTTATACACGAAGTTGCATATAGTTGTACGTTTGCTGAATGTGATTTCAGCACTACAACGGCATAATGTGGATGTATCCACTGCTATTGCAACTCGCACGGAGGAATCCATGAAAGCCGTATAAACATATATACGCCATCCGACGGGAGGTCGGCGAAACCGCGTTCAGTATTTGCATGCTTCTTTCCGATCTGTCCTTTGCACAGCCAGGTGCATGTCGGTACCCTGATGAGTCTAGTAGAGACGAAACATGTGCCTCTGCCGTATCACTATGGCGGGGAGGGTAAGTTTTGACTTTCTTCTCGGTATGGTGGTACAGGTAGGCCATCATCTCGATGGTGGTGGAATTGGATGAATTGTGTTATGTAGCAATCTATTCAAACTGTGCAACCTCTAACACGGAAAGGATATGATGGAACGAAGTTTGCATTTACTGTTTGCATTTTACTTCACTTATACACGAAGTTGCATATAGTTGTACGTTTGCTGAATGTGATTTCAGCACTACAACGGCATAATGTGGATGTATCCACTGCTATTGCAACTCGCACGGAGGAATCCATGAAAGCCGTATAAACATATATACGCCATCCGACGGGAGGTCGGCGAAACCGCGTTCAGTATTTGCATGCTTCTTTCCGATCTGTCCTTTGCACAGCCAGGTGCATGTCGGTACCCTGATGAGTCTAGTAGAGACGAAACATGTGCCTCTGCCGTATCACTATGGCGGGGAGGGTAAGTTTTGACTTTCTTCTCGGTATGGTGGTACAGGTAGGCCATCATCTCGATGGTGGTGGAATTGGATGAATTGTGTTATGTAGCAATCTATTCAAACTGTGCAACCTCTAACACGGAAAGGATATGATGGAACGAAGTTTGCATTTACTGTTTGCATTTTACTTCACTTATACACGAAGTTGCATATAGTTGTACGTTTGCTGAATGTGATTTCAGCACTACAACGGCATAATGTGGATGTATCCACTGCTATTGCAACTCGCACGGAGGAATCCATGAAAGCCGTATAAACATATATACGCCATCCGACGGGAGGTCGGCGAAACCGCGTTCAGTATTTGCATGCTTCTTTCCGATCTGTCCTTTGCACAGCCAGGTGCATGTCGGTACCCTGATGAGTCTAGTAGAGACGAAACATGTGCCTCTGCCGTATCACTATGGCGGGGAGGGTAAGTTTTGACTTTCTTCTCGGTATGGTGGTACAGGTAGGCCATCATCTCGATGGTGGTGGAATTGGATGAATTGTGTTATGTAGCAATCTATTCAAACTGTGCAACCTGTAACACGGAAAGGATATGATGGAACGAAGTTTGCATTTACTGTTTGCATTTTAGTTCATATATATATATATATATATATATATATATATATATATATATATATATATATATATATATATATATGTTATGTCGGATATTCTCACGGGTGTGATGTGTAATCGAAGGTTTTCGGGCATCCCGTGTATGTACTGAGTCCCTCTCAGGACTGTAAGGCAGCTGACGTTTCGGTGAAATCTCATTCACCATTTTCAAAGCTCACTGTATGTTTTTTTTTCTTTTTTTAATTATTGGGCACCAGGCACAAATAGCTATACCTGAGTATAATTGATTGGTACCTAATTTTTTTTTTAATTTTAATTTAAAAAAAATACACAAATACACATGTGCTGTATTTCTGAATGTACTCTGTTTTTCGTTAGCAGGTGTTTAAAAATATGTCAATGTCAATTTGCTCTTTCTCAGGTGAGTTCAGGTTAATTATTATTATTATTAGAAAAGTTAAATCAATGATTCATAAACACAAGTATAAACTTTATTAAAATAATAAAAATATATCAGTTGACTTTTCAACTCGGGGTTGATGTAATTTTTTTAAAAAACAACTTTATTACTAGAATGAGATACAAGCTGTATAAGACTGACTATCATTATGCATATTGGTTATATTTATAATTTCAAATGTGCTGATCCTGCATGGGAACAGACGCTATAAGAATCTGAGAATTGATTATGCAAGGTTGCGTAATATTGCGACATAAACCGTTCTCACGGGAATGTAACTCCTCCGCGCTGAAGTTGAAAACTTATACTTCGTATATGTTTTCAAAATATTTCGTTATTATCTTGTTCGTGACTTATCTCGTTTTTTAAAGCATTCTTAGATTCTTTTACAATTTTATAATAGATAATATATATAATAATAATTCCAATAATGATATATAATAATATTCTCCAAATACTGGACTTATCGGTATAAATCAGTACATTGATTTCTTCTATTTTTCTTCTTTCTTCTTCCAATTTGGTCTTGATATCTTTGGTTGCCTTGAGGTTTATGAAATTGAGGTCCATCGTGGATGGTTCGTATATTATTGATTTTTGCTGATTAATATGGCTCCAATTCAATACTGGTAGATTGACTTTAGAGAAATCCAATCGACTTGTTTTATAGGTTTCGAATATTATTGATTTTATTCGAACTTTACATTCGGCTATGGATTCTAGTTTGTTATTTTCTGTCTTTCGGCAATTTACTGTGCCAATTAAATTGGTGGGTACTATAATTAACCATTTCCCATCAATTATTTTTGTTACTTGAATTTCGTGTAGCTGAACTTCAAAGGGGTGGCAAGACGTAATGTTCTTTTCGTGTTTGGTTAGTTGAACAGCACAGGAAGGGTTGTTTTCTATATGGGACGTGTGGACTTCCTTGCAGAGGTAACTTTCTGGCTGGATATCGGAACAACTTTGGTCCATATATGCGTATTTTTCAGTATTAAGTGCCAGGTCTGGTTTAAAGGGGATGTTTACAAAAAATGATTTATTGTTGGGGATTGGTACTGGGAACAGTTTGAAATATTGATATATCTTTTCTTCGACAAGTGGAAGTTCTATTATAAAGATTATATTGAAGTCCTCTAGAAAACTTTTAATTGTTAAGATTTTTTCAAAATTTAATAAATTTTCAGAAGTACCGTCTAAGAGTGGTTTATCTGTGCTTAGATAGTTATTTAATTTTTGTATTTCTTTTAGTAGTTCTTCCGGTGTAATAATTGAGTTATGAAGAACGTTAATTTTTGCGAAAGTTATTGAAACTTCGATTTTTTCGAGAATATCGTAAATAGATTGATAGAGTAGTGTAATTTGGTTTATTACATTATATATTAAATAATTTTGTTCAAACTTAGCTTGTTGAAGTTCAACCTTTTTTATTATTGTTTCTGTTTGTAAAATGTGCGATTTTAACACATATTCATTATGCGTAATATTTGCTATCATTGTTTCGAATTTACCGATTGTAGAGTCTAGAATTGTAATTTGGTTACTAATACTTGTTTTTAATTTATTTTGATTTTCTTGTAGATTTTTGATTTTCGCGTTAATTTGTTCCGCGTCATTTTGATCTAGATTTCCCGTAATACTTTTCAGAAATGTTCCTAATGGGTTAAATAGGTCTCTTTTATGTCTGTGTGTATATTTAAACGGAATTATTTGTTCGATTAAATTTACTATTCTTCGTTCGAATGTCTTTAAGGAGATAAGTGAATTAAAATATGTCTCGTGGTAATTTGTATTGTTTTGAATATTAGTGGTAACAATTTTCGCATGATTTTTTAGAGTTTCAAATTTTGTGATTAAAGGGGCAAGATTAATTTTTTGAATGAAAGTCCAATGATTAGACTTAATTTGTACCTTTCCTAACCTATAGGGTAGTATTTCTCGGTGATCATTCACGTTGTGGAATTTTACTGCGTTTGTGTTGGTCCAGCTCCATCTGGAACAATGGGTATTATTTTAGTTTCGTTTATGTGGATAATTTCTTTCGTTTTTGTTTTCGGGTTTTCGATTTCGATCTTATTGTTTTCTAGTATTTTCGTTAAAGTGAAGGGTCCAGAGAATTTATTTTTTATTTTACTCGACCTATCAGTGGATTTCTTGTAAACTTGGGAACCTATAATTAAATCTTTCGATTTTTTATTTTCGTTAATTTTATCGATAATTTTTTGCTTCATTTCTTTAGTCTCTTGGGTGATTGTGTCATATAAAATTTGAGTGTTATTTTTATGATTGGCTAAATATTCGGTGAATACATGGGATGGTATTAGATTCATAGGATCTCTGGAGTCTGTGTGTCCTAAAACAAGTTCGTAAGGTGCAAAATTCGTACTTGAATGTATCGTGTTAGTTTCTTTAGAATTATTTGGGGGTCTTATTTGAATGTTTTGAAGGATTTTAATTTTGGGTTTTTGATTTTTTATTGGTTCGATTGGTTGTTCACGAGTTTGATTAATATTTCGACTTGCGTCGTCTGGGTCTAAATTTTCGGGATTGAATTGACTATAACTTTCGTCTAAAAATTTATCGATTTCTTGACTGATGTCGCCAGTGTTATTTAAAATTGATTCTGATTCTAACGCGTTTAATGATATTCGACTAAGTGCGTCAGCATTGGTGTTTTGTTTTCCTTTCTTGTAGATTATTTCATAATCGTATTCTTCGAGTTTAAGTCGCCATCTTATTAATTTTGAGTTGGGTTCTTTAAGGTCAAATAGCCAAACAAGGGGCCGATGATCCGTATAAATCTTAAATTTTCGTCCAAAAAGGTATGGTCTGAAATATTTACATGCCCATAATATCCCTAAAAGTTCTTTTTCTATGGTAGAGTATTTTTGTTCCGTTTCGTTTAGCGTTCGTGATGCGAATGCAACAGGATTGTCATTGGGTGGGTTTCCTTGTGATAAAACGGCGCCAAGGGCTACATTTGAGGCGTAGGTTGTAAGGACAAAAGGTTTTTCGAAATCTGGATATTTTAAAATAGGAGAGTTTATTAATAGGTTTTTTTTAATTGTTAAAAGACTGAATGAACATTGGTGAATGTTCGACTTTTGCGCCCTTTTTTAAACATCGTGTTAGGGGTTTAGTAATTTTTGCAAAATCTTTGATGAATCTTCGGTAATAACCGGCTAGTCCTAAAAAGGATTTGATTTATTTTTGAGTTTTGGGAATAGGAAAATTCTTTACTGCGTTTACTTTATCAGGGTTTGGCTTGAAACCTTCATTTGTAATTTTGTGTCCTAGATAGGCAACTTCTTTGTGTAAAAATTCTGACTTATCTAATTGTATTTTAAAGTTTGCTTCTCTTAGTCGATTAAAGACTTTTTTCAATCGGTCAATATGTTCTTGGAGTGATGTAGAAAATATAATTATATCGTCAAGGTAAACTGAGCATATTTCGTTTTGAAAACCACGGAGGACATTATTCATGACTCTTTGAAAGGTTGAAGGGGCGTTTTTTAGTCCAAAGGGAATTCTTTTGAATTCGTAATGACCTGTGTCTGTAGAGAAGGCTGTTTTGGGAATATCGGTGGAGTCCATCTCTATTTGATGAAAACCTGTCGCGAGGTCTAGGGTTGAGAAATATTGTGCTTTCCTTAGCTTATCGAGGATATCCGATATGTTGGGTAAGGGAAATTTGTCATCTATCGATTTTAAATTCAATTTCCTGTAATCAATTACAATTCTCCACTTGCGCTGTCCGCTCGCGTCTAATTTTTTTGGTACTACCCATATTGGGCTGCTCCATGGTGAATTTGAATTTTGAATAATACCGTTTTCAAGCATTTTGTTAATTTGCGTTTTTACCTCTTGTTTATGAACTTCTGGGTACCTGTATGTTTTAGTAAAAATCGGCGTTTCGTTTGTTAAATTGATTTTATGTTTAATCTGATTAGTAAAGGTGAGAGGGGTACCTTCCGTATAAAAATGTCTCGATATTCATAACAAAGTTTCTTAATCGCTAGATATTCTTCTTTGTTACAGTGAGCTAAACGTAAGTTTTTTAAATTTTGTTATTGTAAATCATCAATATACTCGTTAATTTCCGTGTCTGTTTCCATTTTTTCGATAAAATTTACTTCGTTCTCATTCACGATTTCGATGTCTAAAGGTTCGTTAAAGGTAATTTTTACTGAGCTATCGCGTGTGTTTGTTACGAGGGTTGTTGCAAATGAGTCATCGACTTGTACTAAAGCTTCTGGCATTTCAGCTTCTCCGAAATTTGTATATTTTAAAATACCGATACCGTTCGATTGATTGACTGGTATTTTGACTTTTTGACGAGTACGTGGTGGTATTATTAATTCAATTGTTTCAAAATTGTGTAATGTTTCCTCGAGTTTGTATTGTATGGGTAAAGTGACATTTCGCGTTTTTAAGACGTTTTTTAAAACTTATCTCTGCTTTAGTAGCTTCTAGAAAATCGGCACCTAAAAGTCCGTCGAATCTAGGTGAAAAGTCGAAAAGATAGATTTTGTGATTTTGTGCGATTCTCAAAGAAGGGAATATTGGAATATCTGCTACTTCATTATGTATTGAAATTGCGTGGGCTGTTTTTACAGTGAATGTTTCTGGAATATGGAATTCGGATAATTTGAGTAAGCAAGATCGGATTTGATAAAGCTTCTGCCGCTACCTGTATCTATGAGAAATTTTGCATTTAATTCGGGAATATAGATAGTTGGTAGATCGACGTTGGTATGGTTATGTAGATATATTAAGGTGGGTTGTTGAGAGGAAAACTGTCTGGAAAATTTCCGTCACAATAATTATTTTGATTTTCGAAATCATGATAATTTTGATTTTCGTGTGAATTTTCATGTGACTTTTCGTCATCATAATAATTTTGGTTTTCGTATGGGTTTTCCTCATCATAATAATAGTTTCCTATAGAAGCATTTTCGTTGTATTGCGGGTGATTTATTTCCTCAGTAATAACTTCGTATGGTCCTTCGCATAGCCAATGAAAACGACTAAACTGTCCGGTTTTCTTATCAGTCCTTTTCAGTGCTTTTACGATAACTAAATCCCCTATTCTAAATTTACGTCGTCTTTTTATGTTCTTCTCTTCGCTTTTTATATACTTGTGAGCCTTTCTTAAGTTCCTCTTGCATATCTTCTTTAACATTTCTTCATATTCTTTATGTATATCCAAAATCCAAGGTCTATTCTCAATTTCTTGTCCCATGAATTACATTGGAATTTCTTCTGTCACTAAATTTGGTATTGTATCAAGGTATTTTTGTATATTTACGATATTTCCTTCCCAGGTATAGCATAATATTCTTAATAACTTAGAAATCTCCTTTATATATGTTTCCGATGGATTGGCTTATGGGTGTCTTATACTGGTAAAGTTTAACTTGATATTTTTCTTCTCACAGAACTTTTTAAATCTTTTATTTTGAAAATATGTTGCATTATCCAGTATACAAAACTGACTTCCTATTGTTTTCATGTTCTCTTTCATGTTTTTTATCATTTCTTTGACATTAGGGCGCTGACATGGATAAAGAGTAACATATTTTGAATAAAGGTCCAAAATTACTAATTTATGTTTTGAGTTATGGGATGATGGTGGTAAATTACTTATAAAATCAATAGCTATCATTTGTCTAGGATTAGTCGCAATAATCGACTTTGGCTGGTTTCTATTGGTAATGGTTTTGTCTTTTGCCTTTTGACATATATCACATGTTCTCGTTATTTCTTTGGCAATAGACAAATTATTCTTCCCATAATACGTTTCTCTGAAAACCATTCATAGTTTCCTAGATCCTGTGTGTCCAAATTTGCTGTGCAATTCTTGTAATATTTTCTTTGCCAGTGGGGATGATATAATATATAACTCTTTTCTATTCATTATTTTCAAATGCATTCTATCTTTAAACAAATTTTTGATTTTAATGTCCTGTTCTAAATTTACTTGGTCCTCCATAATTTGGCTTTTTGAGAAGAGCCCGTATTCTTCTTTTAATATATTATATCCCATTTTAACTTTTCTTTTATCTTTATCCAAACCTTCTGTTCTGGACAATGTATCTACTACAAAATTCAATTTTCCTGGGATATGCTTTATTTCAAAATATATTATTTATTATATTCTTGTAATAGTAATGATCATCTATGTATTCTATTGTTTCCATACTTGTTATTTAAAATTGAAGTGAGTGCCATATGGTCAGTTTCTATTATAAATTTGTTGCCTAATAAATAAAATCTCAATTTTTGCATGCAATATATTATGCTAGCAAGTTCTAATTCTATCACCGAATATTTCTTTTCATATGGTTTAGTAACTCGGGGGCAATAATATATTGGACATTTCTGATCTTTTAGTAACTGGAATAAAACTCCTGAAAATCTTTGATCGGGTGCATCAGTTCTTAATATAAATGTTTCTTTATAATCAGGATGATATATCTTTAGATTATTCGCAAAAGGATATTTAGTTTCATTAAATTCATATTCTCTCCTTTCATCCCATTTCCATTTCATATCTTTAGAAAGTAATTCAATCAATGGTATTTCCTTATTACTAAAATCTGGTATTAGGCGATAGTAATATTTTACTAATCCCAGAAATCCCCTTAATGTTTTTAGGCTATTTGGCCATTGGCAATTTTGGATTACTTCTATTCTACCAGGATCGATTTCTACTCCTTGTAGATTTATCTTGTATCCTAAATAATTAATTTCCTCCTGATAGAATTGACATTTTTCTAAATTAATTTTCAGTCTTGCATTGTATAGTGCTTCCAGCATAAGTTTAATGCGTTCTTTGCATTATTCTTTGTCCTTTGAACATTTTAAAATGTTGTCAATGTAGTCAATGTAATGTAGAACATAATCACTGTGTTTTTCTAACACCTTGTATAATGTCCTTACTAAAGCTGAACAAGCACTCTGCAATCCAAATTGTACAACTTCAAATTGATATATTATGCCATCAATTTGAAATCCTGTATATTTCCTGGATTCTGGATGTTTCAGGTCGATCTTCGAGAAAATAGCATTAGTGATTCTTCCTAATATAGCATCAATGTTTATTGGAGCTTCATATTGTGGAATTGTCTACTAGTTAATGTTCTTGGCATCTAAACATAATCGAAGTTCTTCATTCTTCTTCCTAGCAACAATTGGATTAATAAAAGTAGTGTATGCTCTTTCAATTATTCCATTATTAATCATATCATTTATTTCACCCTTAATTTTGGAGTGATCTTTATAAGGTAAGTTCATTTCTTCATAATTAATTTTAGCCCCATATTTAGATAATATATCATTACCACAAATATTGAGATTCGATTACTTTATTACCCATTTGAACTTCTAGTAAACATTGCTGATTAACTTCGCAATTTTTTTTATTATTTGCTCCAATTAGCTTTAATTTTGGAATTTTATTTGCAATTATACTGTTATTACTTAATAATATACTTTCAACTTCATTTTGATCTATCAATGATGCTTCAAAACCACTATCTATAAGTATTGGTTTACATATATTGTATATTTTACCATTTATATATATTAAATCAATATTGTTTTGATTTACAAGCCAGACGGCTTCGCACTCCCTCCAGGGAATATTCACTCATACCAGGTACACAAAGGTACCAGAAGTATGAAGCTCTGTGGGAACCCTTTCCATGTTATCGGGTCCTAGGTGACGTGGTCTGCTGTATTTCCCATGAACTTTCGGACGGTTCGCGCGGTTGCTAGGAGAGTTGCTTTCTGCATAGGTTTATACAGATGCTCACTAAGACCCAGTCCCTTGATGTTCTGCAGGAGGTTCTTTGGTATCACTCCAGTTGTTGAGAGTATTATGGGAATCGTTTGGACGCTGTTCATTGCCCATTGTCTTCGGATTTGCACCTCCAGATCTCTGTATTTGGCGATCTTCTCGTTGTATTTTGGTCTTAGGTTGTTGTTGTTAGGTACAGCGATGTCGATTAGTGTAGTTCGCCTAGAAATTTTATCTATTAGTATAATATCTGGTCTATTATGAGCAACTGTTTGATCCGTCAGAACCGTTCGGTCCCAATATAACTTGAACTGGTTGTTCTCAAGAATAGGCTCTGGATTGTATTTGTAATAAGGCACTTTTCCTACCTGTAATAGGTTCAATTTTTCTGCTAACTCTTGGTGGAGTATCTTAGCTGCTGAGTCGTGTCTTTCCTTATACTCGGTTGCGGCAAACGCTTGGCATCCTCCAGTTATGTGCTGAACTGTCTCCGATGTTCGACAGCCATATCTGCACTGGTCATTCTCTATTGAGGGATCTCTAATGATGAACTTCCGATAGTTCTTCGTCGGAATAACCTGGTCTTGGATAGCCAACAAGAAGCCCTCCGTTTCTGGAAACATCTGTCCTGAAATCAACCAGTAGTTCGACGCTGAGTTGTCGACATTGTCCTGATTGACCTCATTTGGATGCCGTCCATGAAGTGGCTTCCGTAGCCAGGTTTGTAACTTCTCTTGGTCTGTTTGGTGGTGAGAAGTAATATCTTGTTCCCTCAACTGTAGCGGCGTTGAATCGTCTGCCTCGCATATTGCTCGATGTAGTGTGAAAGAGTCCGCTAACCTGTGGAAATATGAACGTAAGTTTATTATTTGTTGATCGAGCTGTTTACCAATATCCACCAATCCTCTTCCTCCTTGATGTCTTGGAAGCATTGTACGTTCAATGGCACTCCGAGGATGATGTTTTTGTGCTTTTGTTAGGAGTGTCCTTATTTTTCTTTGCAGGTTTTGGATGTCCGTCCTGCTCCATTTTACAATTCCAAAGGAGTAGCTCAGCGCTGAGCAAGCATACGTGTTGAGCGCCTTAAACAAATTTCTACTATTTAAATTAGTTCGTAGTACCCGCCTTACCCTCCTGACAAATTCGGTTGTCAATTCAGCTTTCATAGTGCCATGGTCAATTCTTTTAGCCTGTTTCATACCTAGATATTTGTATGTTTGGTCTGCCTCCATTGCAGCTATAGTTTCACCGTTCTGCATTTCAAAAGCCCCCGGTTGTATCTTCCCTTTAACGATGTTCAAAATACGGCACTTATCAAGTCCAAATTGCATTCCGATATCCCCGGAGAACTCCTCTACAATTTTAAGCATTTGTTCCAGCTGGTTTCTGGTAGCAGCCATCAGTTTAAGATCATCCATGTATAGAAGATGATTCACTCTGACTACCTCTTCGCTGTTATTTCTAACACTAAAGCCGTATCTGGTGGAGTTCAAACGGCGTGATAGTGGGTTCATTGCAAGGCAGAACCACAATGGGCTAAGTGAATCGCCTTGAAATATTCCTCTTCGTATCGGAATAGTGTTAGTTTCGATGGTGTCGCTGGATGGCACTTGCAATTGGATCCTAGTTCTCCAGGTTGACATGATGCGTTCTAAAAAGGAAACAAAATTATTATCGACCCTGTACATTCTCAATATAGTTTTGAGCCACTCATGTGGCACCGAGTCGAAGGCCTTCTTATAATCCACGTAGGCAGCAAAGAGGTTTCTGCGGTTGGTACAGGCTTGGTTACATATGACAGAGTCAACAATCAATTGTTCCTTGCATCCCATTGCTCCCCTCGTGCATCCTTTCTATTGAGTTGCAATGATGTTATTTTGCTCACAGTGTGCATAGATGCGTTGGGTCAAGCAGGAGGTGATCACCTTATACAGTGTGGGTAGGCAGGTGATCGGCCTATACTTAGCTAGGTCATGTGTGTTATGTTGGTCCTTTGGTAGGAGGTACGTAATACCTTCGGTCAAGAACAATGGCATTTTTGCTGGGTTAAGAAAAACATCATTAATAAGATCAGCCAGCCGATGGTGCATACACCATAACTTTTTGAGCCAGTAGTTCTGGATCCCGTCGAGACCTGGAGCTTTCCAATTATGGGATTCCTTGATTATTCTTGAAATTTCTTCGGTGGTAAATGGCTCAAACTGCATCCGGCTGTAATCTTGGCAGATTTGGTGTTCTTCATTGATCCAGCCAGCTGCGATGTTACAATCGGCTGGTGTGGAAAGTTGGTTTCCCCAGAACTCTTCTACCTGCTCTCTATTGGGATATCTATTATCTGCTATATTAGGTGGAGAGTTTAGCTTACGGTAGAAAGTCTTTTCTGATCGTTGGAAGAGCGCATTGTCTCGTTTTCGGTTATTGCTGGTCTTGTACCTCTTTAGGCGTCCTGCAATAACAGAGAGCTTCTGTTTCAGCGAATCAAGGCATTGCTGAGCAGTAACATTAGCTGGATCTTGTTGCGAATGATATCGGACACGATTCATGATTTCTTCAACTCGCCTTTGCAGTCGAATAGTCCTTGTGCCCCTGATGTACTCCGTCAGCTGTCCTATATCTATTCGAAGATTTTCAATTTTCTTATTTAGACGTATTTCCCATGGTGGTGTGTTGGGTTCTGTTCTTGCTGGTCGACGCTCTGTTGTAACTTTAATTTCTAGAGCTCTAGCTATAGCAGTCGCGGCACAGTAGATGGTCATATGTAAGGACTCCAGAGTGTAGGCATCTGAAACATAAGCTGGTAAAATCCGATTGTTCATGATGTCTAACATGGCACCCAGTTTTTTGGATGAATTAATTTTTGGCAGTGCCGGTCTTCTTAACGGATTGCTTCCATCATACTCCAACACCGCAGCACTCATTTCCGTTGACAGTTTTTGATAAAAGAGTTCAGTGTTGTCCTGTTGAGTTTCGTCATTCAGCTGGTCCTGTTGTTCTTGGACCTCAGGTTCCGGTTGTGGCTCAGGTTCAGCAATCGGATTGTTGTTATTGTCAGTGCCTCTGATCTCACGTTCAATTTCCTCTTTGATGCTATTAAGCCGAGCTTCAGAAATTAGGCTGTTTCGGAGAATAACTCTATACTGGTCAGCTATTCTCTGCTGGGACACTTGCATGTGTGGGTACTCTCTGCAAAATTCGGCATGTAGTTGTTGTCTGTAGCCGATCATCTCTCGTCCTAGTTGAGTCACCCTATAAAATATGCGCATTATTGTCTCGTTCATGGACACAGTCCATTTCATGCGCTGTCTTGGTCGTCCCGCTTGAGTAAGAGTTGGTTGGGGTTCCCGCACAACATCTTCGGCGGGTAGAGCTCTTGGAGTTATCTGATCCTCGTGTTGATGTAGTTGTTGTTGCCTGTCCACAGTTATGTCAACTCTCATGCTGTTGTTTGGTTGTTCTTGAGTCTCTGGGTCTGGCTGTGGCGCAGGTTCTGCGGTTTGTTCATTGTTATCATCGGTGCTTCTTATCTCTCGTTCTATTTCCGCTTTGATGATGTTAAGTCGCGCTTCTGAGATTAGTTTGTTTCGGAGAATAGCTCTGTATTGGTCTGCTATTCTCTGTTGTGACACTTGTAGGTGTGGATATTCTCTACAAAATTCAGCATGAAGTTGTTGTCTATAGCCGATCGTTTCTCGTCCTAGTTCAGTCACCCTATAAAAAATGCGCATTACTGTTTCATTCATGGATGTTGTCCATTTCATGCGCTGTCTCGGAAGTCCCGCCTAAGTGAGCGCTGGCTGAGGTTCCTGCGCAGCACCTTCGGAGGGTGGAGCTCTCGTTGTTGTTTGGCTCTCATGTTGTTCAATATTGTTATTATTATTATTATGATTTACGAGCTAAACGGCTTCGCACTCCCTCCAGGGATTATTCACTCATACCAGGCATACAAAGACACCAAACGTATGAAACTCTGTGGGAACCCTTTCCATGTTATCGGGTTTTAGGTGACGTTGTCTGCTGTATTTCCTACGAACTTTCGGACGGTTCTTGCGGTGGCAAGGAGAACTGCTTTCTGCATAGGTTTATACAGATGCTCACTAAGGCCCATTCCCTTGATGTTCTGCAGGAGGTTCTTTGGTATCACTCCAGTTGTTGACAGTACTATGGGAATCGTTTGGACGCTGTTCATTGCCCATTGTCTTCGGATTTGCACCTCCAGATCTCTGTATTTGGCGATCTTGTCGTTGTATTTTGGTCTTAGGTTGTTGTTGTTAGGTACAGCGATGTCGATTAGTGTAGTTCGCCTAGAAATTTTATCTATTAGTATAATATCTGGTCTATTATGAACAACTGTCTGATCCGTCAGAACCGTTCGGTCCCAGTATAACTTGAAGTGGTTGTTCTCAAGAATAGGCTCCGGATTGTATTTGTAATAAGGTACCCTTCCTAAATGTAATAGGTTTAACTTTTCTGCTAACTCTTGGTCGAGTATCTTAGCGGCTGAGTCATGTCTTTCCTTATACTCGGTTGCGGCAAACGCTTGGCATCCTCCAGTTATGTGCTGGATTGTCTCTGATGTTCGACAGCCATATCTGCCTTGGTCATTTTCTATTGAGGGATCTCTAATGATGAACTTTCGATAGTTCTGGTCTTGGATAGCTAAGAAGAAGCCCTCCGTTTCCAGAAACATCTGTCCTGAAATCAACCAGTAGTTCGACGCTGAGTTGTCGACATTGTCCTGATTTCGATGCCGTCCATGAAATGGCTTCTGTAGCCAGGTTTGTAACTTCTCTTGGTCTGTTTGGTGGTGAGATGTAATATCTTGTTCCTTCAACTGTACCAGCGTTAAATCGTCTGCCTTGCATATTGCTCGATGTAGTGTGGAAGAGTCCGCTAACCTGTGGAAATATGAACGTAAGTTTATTATTTGTTGGTCGAGCTGCTTACCAATATCCACCAATCCTCTTCCTCCTTGGTGTCTTGGAAGCATTGTACGTTCAATAACGCTCCGAGGGTGATGTTTTTGTCCTTTTGTTAGGAGTGTACTTATTTTTCTTTGCAGGTATTCGATGTCCGTCCTGCTGCATTTTACAATTCCAAAAGAGTAGCTCAGCGCAGAGAAAGCATACGTGTTGAGCGCCTTAAACAAATTCAAAAGCCCCTGGTTGTATCTTCGCTTTAACGATGTTCAAAATACGGCACTTGCCAAGTCCAAATTGTATTCCGATATCTCCGGAGAACTCCTCTACAATTTTAAGCATTTATTCCAGCTGGTTTCTGGTAGCAGCCATTAGTTTACGATCATCCATGTATAGAAGATGATTCACTCTTACTACCTTTTCGTTGTTGTTTCTAATACTGAAGCCGTATCTGATGGAGTTCAAACGGCGTGATAGTGGGTTCATTGCAAGGCAAAACTACAATGGGCTAAGTGAATCGCCCTGAAATATTCCCCTTCGTATCGGAATGGTGTTAGTTTCGATGGTGTCGCTGGATGGCACTTGCAATTGGATCCTAGTTTTCCAGGTTAACATGATGCGTTCTAAAAAGGAAACAAAATTATTACCGACTCTATACATTCTCAATATAGTTTTGAGCCACTCATATGGCACTGAGTCGAAGGCCTTCTTATAATCCACGTAGGCAGCAAAGAGGTTTCTTCGGTTGGTACAGGCTTGGTTACATATGACAGAGTCAACAATCAATTGTTCCTTGCATCCCATTGCTCCCCTCGTGTATCATTTCTGTTGAGTTGCAATGATGGTATTTTGCTCACAATGTGCATTGATGCGTTGAGTCAAGCAGGAGGTGATCACCTTATACAGTGTGGGTAGCCAGGTGATTGGCCTACACTTAGCTGGGTCATGTGGGTTGTGTTGGTCCTTTGGTAGGAGGTACGTAATACCATCGGTCAAGAACAGTGGCATATTTGCTGGGTTAAGAAAAATATCATTAATAAGATCAGCCAGCTGACGGTACATACACCATATATTTTGAGCCAGTAGTTCGGGATTATTAGAATTAAAATTTATGTCATCATATAAAGAAATTATTTCGCGCGGATGATCATAGCATAAGTTTGTGGTTTTTGTAAAGCTTTCAAGGCCTTTTAATAAAAATTTATGTCAGTGTTTTGAGTATCTGCAGGAGGATTTCTACTTCCCCTGTCAGAGCTCATATTACGTATCCTGTTTAAATTTTGCTGAACTTGACCTGTTCTATTTGTATTATTCCGAATATTACTGTCACTGTTTGTCCATCTTAAATGATTTGTCTGTCTGTAAGGTCTGTTGTTAGAATTATGATAGGTTCTATCTGAATAGTTATTACTATTAGTATGATTTTGCTGAATGTTCCTATCATAGTTTCTATTATTAGTATAATTATTTCCTCTGAGACTAATATTATTGTTGTAATTATTATTATTCTGTTGTCTTATTTGATTATTATTATTATTATTCTGTCTCAAGTTATTATTTGAAGAATAGTTAGAATTATAATTATTATTTCTATTTATGTTAGTATTGCTATTATTATTATAAGGTTTATACGTATTCTGATCATTAATATTATTAAGAAAATTATTTCTACTTCTTGTAAAATTATTATTATACCAATTTTATCTAAATCTAGGTCTCGGAGAAAAACTATTTTTATTATTTTGACTGTGATACAAATTTTGATTACTAGGACGATTATAAGTATGTGTAGAAGTATTTATATTGCCCCTTTGCACTCTCATTAGAAAAGTAATTATTTGTCACATTGTTTTAAGATTTTGTATCGTTATTGTTTCAACTATATTCTCACCAAATGGCTGGCAATATTTAATATAATTTCGTCTTCTCTCATGAGAGGTTCAAGATATTTGGCTACCGTACTGAGTTTCAAAGCATAATTGAATAAAACATTACTCTTGTTATAATTAAATTTACCAAAATTCAAGTTCTCCCTGAATTCTGCCTGTTTAATTTGACCCCAAAAATAATCTAGAAATTGTATTTCGAAGTCCTTAAAAATTTGTATTATCGGCTCTATGCTTGCAAACCATATTATAGCATTATCTATTAAATTAGGTCTAATTAATTAAATTTTAATACTATTAATAAAAGCTATAGGATGTAATAGTTTAGATTCCCTGAAAATTTCATTCCAAGATCCCCAAAATTACTTATCATTACATCTGTTCCTATATTGCTCCTAGTTATCCCTTCAAAATGTCTTTTCTCTTCTTCTAGCTTTTTCTTTACATAAGTTGTTACCATCCGTATATTATTTCTTAATTTTTCTTTCATTATGATGTCATACTCTGTAAATGTCCTTTTGCATTTTTGATCAATATTATCTACTTTTTGTTCATGCTTCTCTATATCTTTGGTTATATTTTTCATGATTGCATCTAGTTTCTCATTTAGTTGCTCCATCTCTGACATTCTTTCCGTTTTTTCTGTTTCCAACAACTTAATCACCTCCTCATTATTGTGAGTGATTTTGTCTTGGATTTCTTCAATAAATGTAGTCATATCCTGAGCTATTTTAATTCCGATTTTCTGTATTTTCTTGTCCACCTTTTCTTTCAATCTCATGTTTAATACTTAATAACTCTTTTTTTCCTTTACTAATTTCTCCCTTGAGTTCCTGCTGACCTTTTTCTATTTTACCCTCAAGTTCTTGTTGCATATTCTCTAGGTCTTGCTGACCTTTTTCCATTTTCTTCCCTAGGTCTTGCTAACCTCTTTCCATTTTCTTCTCTTGGTCTTGCTGAACTTTTTCCATTTTTTTCTCTAGATCTTGCTGACCTTGTTCCATTTTTTCTCTAGGACTTGCTGACCTTTTTCAATTTTTTTTCTCTAAATCTTGTTGACCTTTTTCCATTTTACCTTCAAGTGGTTGTCGCATATTTTGCAAAAATTGCAATATGTCTGTGTTGTCATTTCGGGTCTAGTTATGTGCTTCTTGAACATTTTCTTCTTGCCTGCTTTCTTCCAAGTTTTCTATCATGGTCTGCTGAACTTGGTCACCAATTTCAATTCCTGGGGAAGAAGTGGTAGAACTTTCTACACTTTCTTCTGTTTCTTGGCTAGTTATACCTATGTCAATATTTATTTGCTTACCTGATCTTAATGTAATGTTTTTGTCAGCCATTTCAAATTGGTATTAATTATATTTAACTGATATAAAAATTTAAAAAATTGTGCTCCTTATATTGTGACTATTCAAATAAAAGACTTTAGCCTCTTATTTTTGTGACTTATTTTTTTGAATTTTCCTCTATATTGGTTTTTGACATTTTCAAAAAAAAAAATTAGCCCTATATTGGTTTCTGACTTTTTCAAAAAAAATTGTCGCCCCACGTTGGTTTCTGACTTTTCAAAAAAAAAAAATTTCGCCCCATGTTGATTTCTGACTTAAAAAAAAAATTCGCCCCACGTTGGTTTCTGACTTTTCCAAAAAAAAAATTTCGCCCCACGTTGGTTTCTGACTTTTTCAAAAAAAAATTCGCTCCACGTTGGTTTCTAACATTTCAAAAAAAATTCGCCCCACGTTGGTTTCTAACATTTAAAAAAAAAAAAAAATTCGCCCCACGTTGCGCGCCAATTGCGATGATCTGTCGTTTTCATGACTGCGCAATGTGTCCGTAAAAAAAAATTAACTAAATTGTTTATTTCTTATGGGAAAAAAAAAATTATAGTAGGTTTTCACGGATGGTGGAATGTGTATTTTTGTTTTCCGGTTTTCAATCCGTTCGTCAGTAGAAATATCTTCACGACGTTTCGCCAACATCTCAGCTGGCATTTTCAAGTGATGGTTCCTCGAGGGCTGCTCGACTTAGAAGATTCTTATTATTTTTTTTAATTGTTGCGCGCCAGGCACAAATAACTATACCTGAGTTTAATTGATTTGTACCAAAATTTTTTTTATTTTATTTCCAGGTTCGTTCAAAAAATCGTTTTCACGACGTTTCGCCAAAATCTCATTTGGCATTTTCAAGTGTGGTTCATCTCGTTACTCGCTGAGAACTGATGGTGGCCTCTGATGAATGTCGAGTTTTGTTTAGCTGGCTCGCTTTCTGATTGGACGAGCGGCTTCGCAGGCTCCTCCCCTCTGCCGAGTACGATATATTTGGTTCTTGTATGCTGGTCTCTCGTGTATTAGTTGATATTTGTTGTTTAGTTTCTTGTTTTTTATTAATGTTTTCCATGCTGTTGGAATATGTATAGCATCGTCTCGTTTATTCAGCTGTCACGCTTTTTCGATTTCTAGGGCCTCTCTTATGACGCGTAACTTGTAGTTCTGTACTGGTGCTATTTCTTTTGCTTTTTTGAGTTTGGTGCAAGTTGGTTCTAGATTTTTGTTGCGGCATCTTATCAGGAAAGTAATATCGCAGAGGAGGGCTGATTTCTTGGATCTCAGTTTTTCGAAACGTTTAACATTTAAAAAGGTCTCCTCCCCGTAAAGGTGTAAAATGTTACATCGTGGGTTTTCACGGATGGTAGTAAACTCTCGTACCATCTAAAAACCAGAAGAACCATTTCTATCCTTAAGACCGCTGGAGAAGCTCTCCTTCAAGAACAAATCCGAAAAAAAGAAGAATCCTATCAAGGACTCAAATGAAACTTTACAATCTCCACTTAGTTTTAACTCAAAAAATCCACCATCTCCTGTGGAATGACAGAAAAAGTATCCTGTTGGAGAACGGAATCAGACATCCAGCTTAAGGCACTACAACGACGTCATACTGCCAACACACAGCAAACAATGGACTGCAACAAAGTTATCCATACTATTTCCTACTACCAACTAACAGAATCCGAGAAATTAGTACTTTCAAAAGGTTTTAATTTTGCCATGACGCCAAAAAGAATCCCCTTAGAAGAGATAATTTCGAATATAGAACCTGCACTAGAGAACAACCCTGAAGGAAATGCTGAACAAGTAAGACAGAATATAACGCGCATTTTGATATCAAGCCGGCCTCCCAACTCAAATTTAACGCGAGCTGAACATCAAGCCCTCTCATCCTTAAAGAAGAATAAGGAAATAACAATAATACCAGCATATAACGGAAATATCGCGGTTGTAACGAACATCAACGAATATATGCAAAAAATGCCAGAAATTCTCAAAGACGCCTCTTACAAACAAACAAACAGAGATCCAACAACATACCTTGAAAAACTACGAAAGCCAAGATCAAAACCTCAAAACTAGACCCAGAAACTGAAAATTTTTTAATACCAAGGGAAAAATCAAGCAGATGTCCAAAAGTGTATGGCCTACCTAAAATACACAAAACAATTGTACCACTCAGACCAATGGTGAGCGCCGTGGGATCGCCAACACAAAAACTAAAAAAATATTCAGCAAGCATCATATAACCAAGAGTCGAAATGGCCGATTTCTTCGTGAAAAACTCCGAACATCTGACCAACATGATCAAAAACATTCACCTCGAAGAAAATAACATCTTAGCGAGCCTCGATATAAAATCGCTATATCCAAGCATACCACTGGAGGAGACTTTGGACAAAATCGCCATGAAGGAAGATTTTCCAGCCTACATAATTGAACTTGCAGAACACTGCCTAAAAAACATATTTCATGTTCGATAACCAAATATATAAACAAACAGATGGCGCACCTATAGGGTCCTTACTTTCACCAGTTATAGCCAACCTTTTCATGATATATTTCGAACAAGAGGCACTGCAAAAAGCACTCTTAAAACTGAAATTTTGGAAACGCTATCTGGATGATATTTTGATAATATGGCCACATAGAAAAGAATACCTGGATGATGTCCTTATATACCTGAATAATATCCACCATAGAATCCCATTCACGCTAGAAATCGAGCAAGAAAAGAAACTTCCTTTTTTTGACCTGTTATTAACTAGAAAACCCAACAACACCCTAGGTTTTAGCGTATATCGAAAACCCACACATACTGACCGATATCTCAATGCAGAGTCACATCATCATCCCTCTCAAAAGCAGGCATTCGTCAACACACTAATATCAAGATCTCTCCGACCCACAGAACTCGACACAAAACAAGACGAAATAAGACACATTTCAACAACTCTAGAACGGAATGGTTTCTCACAATCAGACATAAAGAAAGCCATTAAAAGACAAGAGAAAACCACAACAAAAACCAAAGACCAAGCTCAAACAAGAAACACAGCCATAATCCCATATATAAAAAGCATAACTGACAGAATCGGAAGAATCTTAAGAAAACACGATATACAGCCCATATTTAACCCACGAAAAACAAGAGCCAACATCCTGGGAAATCCTAAAGATAAGACCAACCTTGAAAACATGGCGTTTACAGCATTCTATGTGCAGATTGTCAGCAAACATATATAAGACAAACAAACAGGCGCATATCAGCAAGAACAAGAACCTCAAAAACAAACAAACAACCTCAGCTCTATTTCAACATCGCCAAACCACCGGACATACCATCGACTTTGAAAAAGCAAAAGAAATAGCACCAGTACAGAACTACAAGGTACGCGTCTTAAGAGAGGCCCTAGAAATCGAAAAAGCGGGACAGCTGAATAAACGAGACGATGCTATACATATTCCAACAACATGGAAAACATTAATAAAAAAACAAGAAACTAAACAACAAATATCATCGGATCCAGCCTCTCTCTTTGGGGGGGGGGGGGTGATATCACAAAAGTACAGTATGGCAAGAAAAACTAGTTGTCAACGGGGGGGGGGGGGGGGGGGTGGAAGCAGCATACTCATTCCTAATATAAAAGGCAGAATGGGTTCTATTTTCCTGAACTCAAAGCTCTTGAGAGGGGAGAGGGGGGTTGCAAACATACACATTCCTATACTCTATTCAAGAATTAGAGAGAGTAATAAAACTGTTACCGAAACCTCCAACGTACCTGCTCCAGTGCCGCAGGTAACTGAGAACTGCCGTAAATCTAATTATATTTCATTATATTTAAATATATTTTATAAATGTACTGCAACATAAAATTTCTGATAGTTTAATTTAATTTCTGTCAGTGAGCAAAGTACACCTTACAGTTTGTTCTTAGTGATTTATCTTGTTTTTTTTCCTCAACGAAAAACTTATTACGATGAATGTTTATGATGCCTTAAGATATCAATATCTAGATAATAATGTTAAAAGCTCTGTTGAGATGTGTTCCAACATGACAGGAGTTGGAAAATCTACTATGTACAGAATACTGAAGGAGAAAAAATGATTGGAATTGTTAGTACTCCCACGCCACATTCGATGACAGGCACACGAAAAACCTCATTGGAAGAAGAGATGAAAACTGTAATTAAAAGGGTTGTATATATATTTTATTATGAGAAGCAGATATCAAAATCAATGAAGATTGCGATTTACCTGAAATTAAAAGAACTGATCTCTGGAAATTGCTCAGAGAACTTAATTTTTGTTGGGAAAAGCCAGATAGAAAATCTGTTCCTATAGATCGTCCGGAAATTGTCCGAAGGAGAAGTAAATATCTCTCTCAAATAAAAGGTAGAGTTGATAGAAATAACACAATTAACACAATTAGTAATTTAACTAAACTTTTGAAAGATTTTTTTGAATAAAGTTACTGCGGAAAATTGGGAAAAATCTATATAATAAATGAATAAAACAAAATGTAAGAACTTGATCTCATGATCGGTGAGATAGAGGAACCAATTATGATTAATTTCACTGACTTTGATTAGGAATTAAATATATGTTTACTAGTGTAAACACAATTTATTACTTAAATTTTTGTTTTTGTTGTATTTTATTGTTTAATGTTGTTTATATGTTTTTTAATTTTTTATATATTTTTATTTTAGTGTGTCCCACTCTTTAATTTTATATATATTTAATTCTAATTAGGCGTAAGTTTTTTATTATTTTATTATTGTATTTGTGTCTTTTTCTTAAGCGTGTAGAGTTATCATGTTTATCTTATTTTTTTGGTGCTATCATATTTCCATATAATAAAGTAAATTAAATTAAGATATCAGTACAACAGAAATAAAAATAAGTAGGTCTAATTTTAATTACAACAAATAAAAAGTAATTACATTTGAATCCCTTTTTAGTGTTCAATTGTAATTTTGCAGATGGTTTAAGAAATAAATAAACTTAAACGTTAAATAACCTAAAAATGTTTTTAATTAATAATAAAATGACCGATAGCCCCAAAAATATTTTAATATTATATGGACAAATTTATTTTTTTATATATGTTTAACTTTTTGTATTTTTGACAATGGATATTTTGTAAGTATTTAAATTATAACTTCGAATTTTTTGAGAGAATAAGGCTACGTTTTAGTCCATTATTATAGACCGGTATTTTTGATTATAAAATTTCTAACCCATTTCTATGAAAAATATATGTGTCTAACAGATTTCGCTAAAGACACCGGACTAAAGAACAAAGGTAGTTTGCGAAGAGAAAAAGGGTAAAAAATAATTTATTACTCTCTCTAGTTCTTAAATAAACTGTAGTATAAGAGGAAAAATCGGGTCCATTTTCCTAAACTCGAAGCTCTTGGGGGGGGGGGCCACCGCCCCCCCCCCCCCCCTTGGATCCGCGCCTGGCATACAAGAACCAAATATATCGCACTCGGCAGAGGGGAGGAGCCTGCGAAGCCGCTAAATAAAACTCGACATTCATCAGAGGCCATATATATATATATATATATATATATATATATATATATATATATATATATATATAATCAAACTATTTTCAGGCAAGTCTAAAATTTCTACTTCTTCCCGCTAGATAAATACCTTTTAATCTCCAGAATTTTTTATCCACGTTCTAGGTTTCTTCCTTTTTCAAAACTCAAAAATCGTTTCTTAGTTTGCCACCTATTGGAACTTTTCTTCTTATATATCACTAATTTATCAAATATTTTTCAGAGCTGCTTGCTTAGTGATATTATTTATTTATAAATTAAGTAAACGTCTTTTCCATTTTTAAAAACTGTCTACAACGGATTAATGGCAACTTAAAAAAAAAACAAATGAACATGTTGAGATTATGTTACTTTTGATGAATAAGACTAGCGATGTTTACTCTTCAACGGATTAATGTGCACTCCCTTTAAAAATAATGAATTTTCGCTTTTATAGTCAGCGGTGACGTACTATAAATTTTTGTTTTAATTTTTTGTGATTGGTCGGCGATCTGACGTGAACTGGCAACTAGATAGAATTTTAAGCTTTGAAATACGAAGTCAAAATGGATTCCTAATTGTCAATTTATGATGATATTTTAATATTTTATTAATATTATGAACTAAATATTATATTTTATGAAAATAAATTATGAGTTGTGTAAATTTTGGACTTTTCCTGGCATTTTGATATATCTGCAATTTACTTTTCGTTATTATTTAGCACAAAAAATTGATAATCAAAATTTGATTACATCTAAAAATTTTATATATACATTTAAATTTTAATTGTAACTTGCGAAATTGATAATTCTTGTTTTATTAATATTATAATCATATGTAGCAATGTTTTACTAAAATTAGGTACTATTTTATTTTAGTGTATTTTTAAAATGAACTTATAATCTACATTTTCTTATACTAGTCTTACAGATTTGCAATTTTTTTAACAAAGTTTTATAAATATTGTTGTTGAAATGAGTTAAAGCTAAAATATTATAAATAATTATTGTTAAATGGTGTCTATATTTCACTAAATAATTATTATTTGACCTTTATTCTCACTAATATTATCTTTACCCGCACTATTTACAAAATGGGTGTTCAAGATTCTTTTCCTTGTGGAGTTCACAATACTGTGTTAAAATACTTTTTGTAGACAGTATCTCTGATCAATAACACT